>JAJTUV010000155.1:52500-1252500 GCA_021653895.1 Mastomys natalensis
TCTTAAACTCATTCTAGCTCTTCTTCTGTGGGGTTCCCACAGCATTAAGGGGAAGGATTTGATGGAGATATCCTGTTTAGGATTAAATATTCCAAAGTCTCTCACTCCTACATAGTATGTCTGTGGGTATTTTTTACTTGTTCTCGTCTGTTATAGGAAGAAGCCTCTCTGGTGATGACTGACCAAGATACAGATCTATGAGTATAGCAGAATGTCATTAGGAGTCATTTTATTACTACATTTTTGTTGTTGTTTAGTTTTTTTATTGTTGTTCATTTGTTTGTTTTTTTTAGAACAGTTGTAACAGTTGTATTTAGTTTTACTGTAAGTAGCTAGAATACAGTGTCTGGTTCTGGGTCACCTAAGCAGTGTCAGGTATAAGTTCCATCTTGTAGAGCAGTTCTTAAGGTATTTATTTTTGGTAGCCTTGAAGAGTACCTACCTACACCAAAGATGCTACTGCTAGTACGTTGAGGTGAAGGCTCTATGTAGGCACCATTTTGAATTTTCTGTGTTCAGTGATTTGGTTAAGTGTTCTCTTTGGCAATGGAGTCTTGCTATCAGTTTGTGGGTAACAACCTCTAGTCATGTCAATAACCTGAGTTGTTTGGGGGTTCCTTCTGGCCAACTCAATTTGATGTAACCTAATTCCAGTATTGAATGTTTCATTTGGTGGCAATTCACATTTTTGGTTGCTTAACCAAGGACAATCTTTTCCATTAGAATAGTTACTAGAAATTTCTTCTGTCTCTGGAAAGGAAATCCTTTAGAACTTTATGTTGAAAGCAGTTCCTCTTCTTCATCTGAATTGAGTAGGTGTGGACTTGAAGGCTGTTAAGATTTTTCAACTCTAGGAACAACTTGCAGTCTTCCCAGAGTTAATTAATATGGAAATACTTGCTAAGAGAAGGTAACACATTTTTCAATTAACATAACAACAGGATGTCAGGGTAACAGAGTACTTATACATAGATTTAGTGATCCCCAAAATTTATTCTTAAATGCTTGAATTATGCAGAGCTCTATATGGTACAAATACTGAATGTTAACGTTCTCTCATTCCATTTCTACACTGCCATGTCCCACTCCCTAGCCTTTTATTGAGTACTATCTCTGATTCTTCATGCTGATTTATTATAGTGGACAGGTTCCTAAAATGTTAGCTTCTAACATTTTAGAATTAGAAAGTTTCATATTTTCACATTAGGCATCCATATTTTCTTTCTTTGTAAACTTGTTCAGTAATAGGCCATGCACTCACTTCTTATTTTGTCTTTAGTTAACAGATAGTTTTTATATTTAACATAAGTTTGTGCTACATAGTGGTCATGTTCACACTTCTGATTTTCCTTAGATTTCATGTTTTGCCTGTTTCTATTGGGTCTTTATTGGAATATTACAACCAGATAACTGAAGATGAGTGCCTTCAATATATAATAAGATTCTTGATTCTTCTTCATTACCATAGAATGCAACACTTATTAACATATATATATATATATATATATATATTATATATATATATATATATATATATATATGCAAACATGTTACCTAAGGAACTACATATAATCATTTTTAATCTTCTTAATTAGACCAGCTACATTCTTAATGTTGCTTTCCTTTAACATTGATTTATTAAATTCTTTCATACTGAGTACCCCAATCTGGATGAAGAACTTAACCACTAATGTATCATTTGTAGAAGCTTCTATAGTGATGTTTTTAAATGTATGAAGCTAATTATCCTATATTGACATAAACTACTCTTAAAAGGTCTGCTCGCTCCCTTCCTCCTACTTTAAATTTCTTCTATAGCTTAAAGCCAAGAGTTGTCTTGAAATGGCCAAGATTCTTGAGACAGTAGTAGTAGTCAATTTTCATCTTTGTAGGCTTTCTACTTGGATTCTGACTTTTTGCTGTTTGTTTGACCTTCAGTAGTTTATTTCTTTGTGTTCCACCTTTGTTGCTTAAAAAATGAATGCTAAAATGATCTTCATATCACACTCAGAAAATACCTATTCTGATTATAACCCTCCTTAGGAGGGCTCTCATCTTCATGTCCATTTTCTTCTCATTTTTCACATTACTCTATTTATGAAGCTTTTGTAAAGTTGTAGACACTGTCCAGTAATGCTTCATACCATCTTATGTGTTGAATCTCACCATGGATTTTTCACTATTTTTTTATTTACATTTCAAGTGTAATCCCCTCCCACCCCACCCAGGAATCCCCTATCCCATCCCCCCTCCTGCTTCTATGAGGATATGCCCCCACCCACCCTCCTACTCTCATCTCCCCACCCACGATTTCCCCCACACTGGGGCGTCCAGCCTTCACTGGACCAAGGACTTCCTCACCCACCTATTCCTGACACTGTCATCCTCCCCTTCATATACAGCTGGAGCCATGGGCCCTTCCCTATGTGCTCCCAGGCTGGTAGTTTAGGCCTGGGGCTCTGGTTGGTTGGTATTGTTGCTCTCCTCATGGGGCCCACAAACCCTTTCAGCTCCTTCAGTCTTCTCTCTCCCTTGGGAACCCCATGATCAGCTCAATGGTTAGCTGTGAGCGTCTACCTCTGTATATGTCAGGCTCTGACAGACCTCTAAGGAGACAGCTATATCAGGCTCCTGTCATCATGAACTTCCTGGCATGCACATCAGTGTCTACCTTTGGTGAATGCACAAGGGATGGATACCCAGTTGGACACTATTTTTTTTAATGCATTGTATGTTTTGACCCTTTACGTTACATTCCAAAGGCCTCAGAGAAGAAGCAGGTAGGGAGTTTTGGCTCATCTAACATAGTATGTGAATTTATTCAGGGCAGGCCAGCAAGTAATGACCCTAGTCCTCTGACTTGCAAGTTGGACTCTTCTTTCTCACTGGGTTTCACTCGAGATGGCTTTCCTATACAGTTACGTCTCACTATTTCCATGAGTGGTTAACCAACTGTGATGACATGTGGCAGACTTGTGGCTCCTACTCCAAAGATGGCTGACACAATAAGTGATGATGATGAGGATGAGAATAAATAGTTTATATCATAATCTAATATTCTAACTGTTTTTAAATAATCAAGAGGTCTTGGAGCATTGGGTTTATAGTGAAATTAGGCAATAAATGGTCAGATAGGTCCTCCTTGACTGAGGGAAGAGCTAGCTAACACACTGCTGTCCTCACCATGATGTCCTACTGTTTCTGTTATCACTGAATTACACCTTCAGATTTCTTACAGCCTACCTCACTATCTGGCATCTAAGTCTTTTGACTCTTATTCAAGCTGTAGAGTCACTGCTCATGATCCAAATAAAGAAGGGAATGAGCAATACAAACAATTCTACATACTATTCATAGTATGTAGAGAATGTGAGTCTGTGTGTGTGTGTGTGTGTGTGTGTGTGTGTGTGTGTGCATGGGTTTGGTATAAGGTTATGTGGGTACTCTCCTAGAAGCCAGAGGTTGGTGTTTAAGTGTCTTCCATCACTCTGCACCTCATTTTCTCGAGATAGTGTCTTACTGGATTCAGAAAATACCCTTTTGCCTATACTGCCTGGCCAACAAGCTTTGGCTATTTTCCTCTGTCTCCTAGCAATGGAGTTTCAGAGACATACTCTCTTGTCTAGTTTTATGTGAGTACTAGGGACTGAAATATAGGTACTCAGGTTTATGCAGCAAGTACTATACCTATTGATCCATCCCTCTAGCCCTCACAGAACGTTTTTTCACAGCTATATTCTACAACTATTTAGATTTTACGGCAATTGTCCCAAATCTCTATGACTCTATGTAATAGCATCAGATTTAGAATGCAGGACAATTGATTCTTATTTGTTTACACTCTGGCTCAACTGTCGTATATTCATTTGTTCCTTTATCCACATGCTCATTCACTAACTAAATAATGGCTGATGCGCGTCAAATGCATTGCAGAACAACAGGCTATTAGATTGTTTGGAGTGGGTTGCAATATGTGATATAAAGTACTGTGAATCTGGACAAGGTGTCATGTTAACATCGAGGAGCATGTAATTAATTTTGTCTGTGGTTCAGACTCACCTCTGCTACTACAAGGAGGGGTATAATTGACTAGGGACCCTGCTAGCCTTCCTGTGGTGAAGGTGGTTAAAGTATATGTCCCTGGGGATCATATCATCATAGAAGCAGGAGACTGGAAAATGTAAAAAGAAATAAATTGCAAATCAGGGCAACTATCCCGCCCTGGGCCAGACTTTTTCTAGATACTTGAACATCAGAAAAGTCAAGGTTATTTCTAACTCTTTTTAAGATAAAAATAAGACAAGAGAGGGGCTCTACCATAGCTTAGAAAATTAGCATGGAATAGTCAGGGCTCATCACTAGGTTGCAAGTGTTGAGATCATAGACATGCTTAATTATAAGCAACATTGTGGTCAACAGAGCTGTGCCTGTCATGGGCATCAGAGGAGAGGTAAAAAATGTTCTGAAATCAAGAAAAAAAATAGTGAATTTTGCGTCTAAGTGAGTAAGAAAGCTGGATTTGAGTTTCTTCAGCTAACATCATTTCCATTTGAGGAAAAAGGAGGTAGTTAACACAACAAAGAGAGAAAGCTGGTTATCATGGCTGCAAGACCTCCACTTGAAAATGTGTGATAAAAGCCAGCACAACCTAGCAAGTCAAATATTTAGACTCTCTATAAATAGTCTGGTGATTTTCTGAGCCATCAAATAGACCTCACTGTCCTTGCCTTTCTCATAAAGTTCTGCCAGATACTTGACCTAACTTGGCAAAGTAACTATTATAATATGTGCTGCTGTTTGGGACAGGATGTTGCTTATTTATCATACCGCCTCCACTGGGATTACTTCCCAGTCGTCTTTGCTTGGCTGGTGTCCAGTTTACTTTTTTCCATGATCAAATATTTTTTCTTCCTCGGAGAGTTTTAGAAGTCTCTGTACACTCAGGAGGCAATTTGTGATGAGCATCTAAGTGATTGGGCCACCTCACAGAGCACTGGTACTCTGAAGTGCATCTCTTCCCTCCTACATGGGCTATTTGGCTCTAGTCTTCATACTGATGCTTGGATAATGTGGCTTTTCCACCTAACAATAATGCTGCCATCACAGAAGTATAGAATTTCTGCTGCTGGATAGTGGTTTTATCTCTGGAAATACATTTGATAAGCATTACAGTTAGAACATAAAGACCCTGAAACAAAACCAAAGGCCAACAACACACAGCTTTTAAGACTTATCTCCTGTGTTAATGACAGCCCTCATTGCTGAAGCACATAGAACCTTCCTCATAGCAGGTCCTAACCTCATAGGTTAAAAAATGTTACCTACTTATAGTCTTAGCTTTCCTTTCAAATTTTAAAATTAAATGGGTATTAGAAAGTTGTAAGAAGAAGATACATAAGTTTTTTGGGGGATATATAGTGGTCATCACACCATATTTGGGAACTTCTAATCCTGAACCCAAACCATGATAATAGCATCTATCATGAGATGTGAGTGTAGGCTTGGTATTTTTCATGGAGATGACTCATTTTACTTGGCAGTATCCAGTCCCTCAATCCTTTTCCCTTTACACTTGCAAAGCCTACAGAAATTTTGAGAAAGGAGTTGAAGATGATGGTTAGAGGCCATTCTCAAGCATTGAGTTTTCTACTAAAATGTGTTTCCTGATGATATCTATGTTTCTAGAGATGCTATAGAGATTTTCAGATCTCTAAACCAGGATGCACAGTCTACCAGAGAATTGGTATTTCTTTAACGTAAGATATGTGTGAATTGTCCTAGATCAGCATTTTGTCCTTGAAAAACTCTTTTGTAAATGTTTTCGGAAATACAGCTATGCATTCATTGACTTACATGCATATAGGTGATCATCTGTTTCATGATACAATACTAGAATTGGTTGAAGAGAACAAAGTTTCTCAGTCTGTATATAACAAGTAGTTCTACCCAGCTTGTTATGGAAAAATTTGCCAGCCTCTGTCCCTGAAATTGAAGCATAGAGTTTTTAATATGGATATCTCTGGAATATACTTCAAGTTGATTTCAATGAAAAAATAATTGATATGCCGATTCAGGAGAGCCAGGGTTTTATGCTCACTGTCCTGTGGAGGACACTTGAGCTTGTTTCCTTTCCTGGACAGTCTGTCCTTGGAGACTAGAAATTGATGCTTAAATAAGAAACGTAGAACAGAACCATATGTTATGCAGGCTACGATAGGTGTGAGCAGGTCAGCAGCCTGCAAGGTGATGACTTTATCATTTTATCTTCACGCCATCTGATGTGGCTCACCTCAACATTTTCCTTAGGAATTATGTTCCTTTGCTCATAATTTCCTGAAGTCTGACCCAAGTGAAATACTGTATATTTTTACTTATACAGAACCTCATATTCAATATACATCAAAATTTTCTCTGGATATTCTTCTCTGTTTGGTTTTAGATATTGAATCTTTTAGCCCCAAACTCAAGATAGTTCAAATTCTAAATTCTAATATAAAAGTTTGCCTTTGGTTTCTCCTTCAGCAAAAAAATTAAAAAACTTATAATTACCATAGAATTGAAGATTATTCTGTTCCATAGCTGCATTGAAGTATAATTATAAACTAAAACTTATAATAATAAGGTGTACATGTTTCTGCATATTTATGTTGTGAAATGATGACTACAGTCATGACAATTTACATATCTATTTTCTTTTTTTTTTTTTTGATTTTTGTATTGGATATTTTATTTATTTACATTTCAAATGTTATTACATTTCCCATATTCTCCCTGGAAATCCCCTATCCCAGCTCCCTCCCTCAGTTTCTATGAGGGTGTTCCTCCACCCACCTACCCACTCCTGCTTCCCCACCCTCAAATTCCTCTACATTGGGGCATCGAGCATTCACAGGACCAACGGCCTCTCCTCCCATTGATACCCAACAAAGCATCCTCTCCTACATATGGAGCTGGAGCCATGGGTTCCTACATGTGTACTCTTTGGTTGATGGTTTAGTCCCTAGGAGCTCTGGGGGGTCTGGTTGGTTGATATTGTTGTTCTTCCTATGGGTGGCAAACCCCTTCAGATCTTTCAGTCCTTTCTCTAACTCCTCCATTGGGGATCCCATTGGGGATCCCATTGGGGATCCCATTGGGGATCTTGTGTTCAGTCCAATGGTTGGCTGTAAGCATCCACCTCTATATTTGTCAGGCTCTGGCAGAGCCTCTCAGGAGATAACAATATCAGGCTCCTGTCAGCATGTACTTCTTGGCATCCACTATAGTGTCTGGGTTTGGCGATTATATATAGGATGAATCCCCAGGTGGGGCCATCATTAGAGGGCCTTTCCTTTAGTCTTTGTGCCACACTTTGTCCCCATATTTGCCGTCGTGAGTTGTTCCCCTTTCTAAGAAGAACCAAAGCCCCACACTTTGGTGTTCCTTCTTCTTGAGCTTCATGTGGTCTGTGAATTGTATCTTGGCTATTCTGAGCATTTGGGCTAATATCCACTTCTCAGTGAGTACAGACCATGTGTGTTCTTTTGTCATTAGGTTACCTCACTCAGGATGATATTTTTTAGTTCCATCCATTTGCCTAGGTATTTCATGAATTAATTGTTTTTAATAGCTAAGTAATACTCCATTGTGTAAATGTACCATATTTTCTGTATCCATTCCTCTGTTGAAATAAATCTGGGTTCTTTCCAGCTTCTGATTATTATATATAAAGCTGCTATTAACATAGTGGAGCATTTATCCTTGTTATATGTTGGAGCATCTTTTGGGTATATGTCCAGGAGTAGTACAGCTGGCTCCTCTGGTAATACTACGTCCAATTTTCTGAGGAACTGTCAGACTGATTTCCAGAGTGGTTGTCACCAGCTTGCAATCAATTTTCTTACATAGTTACTTTTAATATTGTTTAGTGACAAGATTCCTTAAGATTTATTCTCATGACTAATTTATAAACGTATAATACATTATTATTTTAACTGTAGCCTTCATACTATCTAATAGGTGCTGAGGATGTATTCATTTTAGAACTTTAACTTAGTGCCCTTTAACCAACATTTCTTTATTTCTTATGCTGTCTGACCCCTGACAACCATCCTAGACTCATTGTTGCTATACATAGTCAACTCTCTAGATTGCATCTGTAAGTGAAATGATATAGCATTTGTCATTTTCTGTCTTTCTTGTTTTATTTATGTTCTCTGAGTTCATAAGTGCTGGTACAGATGGAAAAAAAACTTTAGACAAATGAGTAATTTTTACTGTATTTATGTATTTATATTTTCATTGCCCATTGATCCATGGATGGGCATTATGTTGATTCTATATCTTGGCTGTTAAAATATTGTAGTAGTGAACAGGGAGATGCCCACATCTCTCCTGGATACTCCCTTCATGTTCTCGGATGCTTGCATAGATAGAGGATTGTTGGATTGTGTGTTATTAATACATCCATGTGGACTTCAAATTATTTTTCTGTGTATGTCTTTATCTATATATATCACTCTATATTGCCCTTTTATTGATGCATTCATACAACTATTAAAATAACTAGAAAGGCAACCTTGATTTTAGATTTTGACTGGTTGAAACAATGTCTGTATATTTTGAAGTGACCAATATCCAGTATGTACAGATGCTGCTTCTTAAAGCATTGTCCTTGTACTGTCTAAGGTCTTCTTAAGAATATGTAGGCAGAGTGCTGATGTCAGAAACACTGGGTCAGATTCTTCCCTTAACAGGTCAATTAGTGAGTCAAAGACGTACTACAAATTGAGACTATTCCAAGAAATGTCTTCAGTTTTCAGTGCATTGCTTCTTCTGATGGTTAACAGAGTAGATAGAAAAGCATATCAGCCACTCTGGTACTTGCATAGTAGTTCTTGGAATGTAACTCTACAATTATATCTAATAGACCCTATTGTCGTCATCTTTTTAATAATTCCAGAGGCAATTTTGATATATACTACAGATGAGGTTTAGTACTGTAATGGCATTTTTCTATTTTCCTTTTTAATTCCTTTCTATTAATCTGTCACTAACACCTTGCTGTCAGACCAGCAAACATCATTTAATATGGTAGGTCAGCTTTCTACTCTCCAGTCCCTTCTGATGGAAGTTTATCTTAAATGCAAGGAAAAGGAAGCATATTTTTCCCAAGTAAGTCTTTTCAGACGTTCACAATTGAATTCAGGTTATATTTTTTTTCTAAATCTGTACAAACCAAAAGCTAAGCACAATTGTATAGGATTATAGCTCTTATATGAGTTGACAATCCTTGCAAATTTACAAATGAATACAAATAATCCCATGGGAATTAAAAATACTATTTTAATATGATACATCATGTGTTGACAAGATGGCTGATCCATTTGTGAACACAACATGATTGCTATGGTGTAAATTCTTTGGGATTTGTCACAGTTGTACTGTAGTGTGGCTGTGACTTCATTTACCTTCATTTGTAATTCCATTCTCAAAGTTTAGAATGACATCCTATGTGTACCTTTACTTCATGTAAGTCATATGTGTGTGTATGTATATATATACACATATATAAGTCATATATATGTATGTGTGTATATACACATATATACACATGTGTGCATGTGTGTGTGTGATCAGCTTACCTCTCTTTGTAAATTTGATCAAAGTAGTAATCAATGACAATCTCCCTTATAATTTTCAGATGAAAATGTTGGGAAAAAAGTATCATGACAACTTTGGACACCTAGGAATATTTCTATGATATTTCTCACTCAGTATGTAGAGGAAGGTAGTAGAGATTAGAAAAAAGAAACATACTAGAATGAGATGATGTAAACTATATTTCTAGTAATTTCCACTCACTAGATGTCTATCCTATGGTAAGTCTATGGCTTATTTAGAATTTGGTTTCCTTTCTTGCATATTAGAGATGGTTATTATAACTTTCTGCTCAGGCTGGGGATTGGTGGGATATGCAAGGAAGCTCTTATTCATTGATTCAATTATCCATAGCTATATTAATTAGTGCAATGATAATTGTTACTAGCATTACTATTTGACTATAGGTTTGGATCTAACAGTGATCATGTTAGATCTTCCACTTCCTCCTTCCATTTCCCTTGCTTCACTGTATTCTTTAGATGTTTCCTCTTTTTTGCTGCACTTCTCTTAAGAACCAGATTATGGCACAGACTGAGAAGGCTCACACAGCTACCTCTAATGCTGCTCTAATTCCTATCATGGTTCTTGATTCACCGCTGCTCCCACTGCTTCCAGAGGTTGCTTAGAGGACTCACTGGTGTTCAGAGGAGTCAATCCAGTGTGGGAGCTCCTCATAGTGGTGATGTTCTAGGGCTGGATATGGTGTAAGGAGAATGATGCTTTCATTAATCATTCCTTGTCCTTTTTACTCTTTACTAATAAAGCCTGTGAGACACTGATTGAAAGTGGAGAGCACAGCTCAAGATGCAGCAAGCTCTGGATTTTACTTTGCTATCAGCATCTTCCTATATTTGTGTAATAGGAACGGAAAAACTGGCTCTTCATGCTAGAATGGATTTGCTCTCATGTTTCCAGTTCTCTGGGTGATTTTCCTAAGTAGGGTTGTATAATTGTTGTTGTTATTAACCATGAGTGTGTAAGTTCTTTGGTTTGTGCTTTTGCATCTTTTCAGTTTCCATTTGAGTGGACTTTCTCAGGTATGTCTAATAAAAGAATACAGAACGTGTGAAAAATATAGACAGAAGAAAGACATGAAATAACAAGTCAAAAAAATGGGCTTACAGCTACTGAATAAAAAGAGGGACAGGTCAGCTTATGATATGAACTAAAACTGGAAAATTTAATTCTTAAAGTAATCTCTCCATTCTCTTTGCATTTAAACACCATTGACATTCACATGAAGAAAGCATGAAAGTCGAATGTACTGTACACCTTGCCATGTCCTATCTGTTCATAGTCTTTAGTCTAGTCCTGTTTTGCAGCTCAAGTACTTACCGAGTGTTTACACAAATTATAAGTCTTTAATTACATTTTAAATTCTTTAACCTCCTTAGTAATTTGAGGCTAGATATACAGTAGCAGAAGAGCATTAGACCTAACAGTTTGGCTTGTGGATGAGACAGATTTAAACAACTGTTGCAGGTGGCTTCACTTTAGCAATGGGTTAAAGAACTCTGAGGGTTCTGACTATAGAGAATCTGCACTCTGTGAGTGTGCGTTTTCCTTGACCAGGAGATGAAGGCAGATATGGTAGGATCAGAAGAGTGAGAAAAAGCCACTTGGATGTAGGTTTACTTCCAAAGGACCTAAATGATGGCTAAGCATCAGCCTTGCCACTTGTGTTTGAGCACAGGAGCCACACAGCAATCGGAAGCCAGTGCTCCTGAGAGGTTAATAGCATTTATCAAAGTGCCCAAGTAACAGCAGAAGCTAAATCGGCCCGGATCCTCAAGACGCATAATGAAATGGTGAAGTCACCATATAAAGCAACAGAGGAAAGTCTTACATGGTATGAAACTAAGACATGGTTGAAGAAAACTCAATCTCCATCCCAGTGAGATCGTGGCCAGAGACTGGCCCCTAGACCATTTCATACTGAAGGTCCATAGTAATTTAGAAGATGGTTGGAGTAGAGATGCAGAGAATCCTGCTTGCTCTGTGGATATGGGAGTGGTAAAGCACTTAGTGTTTATTTGGGAAGCAATCAGAACGTGATTAAATTTGATACTGTTTTACACAAGGGCATACCACTCAGCTTCTAGAATAATCTTTACCATTGTTAAAGAGTTCTAAAAATGGATATGATGGCCATAAGAATAAATTAATTTGCAAAGCTTGAATGAGTAGATGTGTCCTGGTAAACATAGTGGCAGACATTACAGACATGCTGGCAACATTCCAGAGAAGATCTCCTATGCTGCCTTAGGTCTTTGTACCACTCCATTCAAAAACTTTTTCCAACAGCATATGGTAAGGGTGAAGTGACAATATTCAAGAGACTCTCCACCTAAAAGTATGAGGATCCTAAAAATATAGATATGTTTCAATAAGTAATGAAATTATGCCTTGGGCTTAAAGATTATGACCTAATTCTGAGAAGAGACTTAAGATTAAATAGATGCTTAGCTTATGTGGTTTAAAATATAAAAGTGTGGGTACTTTTAAACTCATGAGTTGGCATAGGTATTAAAAAGTGTGCCATAGCTGCTAGATATTTTTGGAAAATCATCTCTCTTACCTTTGTCCTTGCTAGATGCAAGTAAGAGAAGGCAAGGAATAGCAGGTTAGGATAGAAGGGATCAGGGGATCTGGACTGTGCCACTTAGTCTATTGGTCATCACATCTGAGCTGAAACCCTGTGATTCCTTACATAAGTCAGTTACTATGTTATTAGATCATGACACATTAAGGATCATATGAGAGTGGAGGTCCCTTCCCACTTGGGGTGAAGGACGAGATTATCAAAAGCAATCCAACCATTCAGCACTCTGCCAGGCTCAGAACCAATATTAGTATTATTCACAGCAAAGCACGTTGAAAATTTTGACTCTCAACATCTGATGCACGGTGGAGACTTGAAAATGACCAAATAGGGAACTTTAAGAGGAGTGCAACAGAACCATCAACTATTTGGATGATTATTGTGAAGAAAAGGGAGCCATTCATCTTGCCAACTCTAGAAGGGACCAGGACCAACAAAATTATTGGAAGGAACTTGGAGGTTGTTTAATAGGAATACTTTCCCACTGGGAAGTATTCTAATTACTATATGAAAATAACTTTGTGTAGTGGGTGTAGAGCTCCCAATGAAAGCATTTGTAGCAACAGTAAGTATAAATGAGAAGGAATCTTGGGGTATTCCTGTTACTGTTCTCAACAATCTGGATTCCTTCACAGACCTCATGATATGCAGGTGACATAGTTTTTCCAGTAGTACTCACACTTGAGAAGACAGAGTACAAGGAAGGCAAACATTGGATCATGTTAGCACCTTAATCTTTTATGCATTACAAATAATACATGACAATTTGTGCCTATATATTTCAATGTCTATCTCCCCTCTCTCTCTTTCTCTCTCTCATCACTCTTTCTCCAAAATTATAGAAACTTTAACTAAAATGAGTATTAAAATTCTTGTAGAGACCATCCAGTCTACACCTCATTCTGTACACATATTTGAGGAGAGAGGAAGTACTGGAACTTACAGCAACAAGATTAAACTTGGGAACCTCTACAGGAGAAATAAAGACCCAACTCTATGAAAAAAAATATTGTCTGTGCCAAGTTTATACAATCTTAATCACCCATCATTGTCCTGGGTGAAGATTTAGAGACCCTGGTGATTTGGAGTTTTCTTGAACTCTAGCCTGAAAGGGAATTTCATCAATCTGTTTTAGAAAGTGACATATTTAGATCCAGTTTTACAAAGAATGTATACATGATATTTTAAAAGATTTTATAAGAACTGAGTAATCTGTCTTTCATGTAAGATGGGGTGTTATATGTGGGTATGCTTCAATTCACTTCAGTTAGCTCATTCTCCAGTCATAAGAGATATAGATCTTTTTGCATTAAAGTAATTTAGTATAATTCAATGGGAAGACTTAGGTCTAAAAAAAAATAAAGTGTGGGAATTTATGGCAAACCTTTCTCTTTGAGCCTCACTTTTTAAATCTATATAGCAGAGTGATCTGACTAAACTATCCTTGTGTGCTTTAAGTTTGAACATTTTTCTCTCTATTTCTTTTTATTTCCTGAGATATGCTTACTCTCACCCCTTTCATGCCAGATGGCAAAGTGCCCTGACTGTGCATGGAAGACTAAAATTGATTCGGGGGTATGGGGGCCACAAATGGTCACAGAAGTATAAGAAATTCAAACGAGCAGAGGTTTCTAGCTTCTCTATTCCTGTTGCTTGTAAAACGTAGGCACAGCACAATAGTAGGAGACATCATCTCATTATTAATAATAAACTTAAAAATTGCCTAATAAGGCCAACTGTGGTTGTTTTGTGCTGAGAGAACTTTAAGTTCCAAGGCCGAGGCAGATGCCACAGGGCATAAAAGACTTAATTTGTTCTCTTCACTTTTCATTTCTATCACACTTGAAAAGCATTCATAGAAAAATGACATGTGTTGGTCTATTGTTTCTGAATATGGTTCTCTCTCTGTCTCTTTGTCTCTCTATCTCTGTCTCTCTCCGTGTTGTTGTGTGTGTGTGTGTGTGTGTAGACAGCTTGTGTGGAGGAAAGGATGCTCAATGTATTCTACCTTTTCTCCTGTATGTAAGAATTAGTAGTAATTACTGGGTACCATTGTTTTGCTAAGATGCTAAGATGGCACATATGCCATTCTCCCCCTTTCCTTCTCCATTCTGGTTTTCTGCCATCATTTCAAAGCTACACACCCAGTAGAGTTGGGAGTGTCAAGTGTGTGGAAAAAGGCAGCTAATCCACCTGCAGCTTCTAACCTGCTAGTGAATTCACAGTCTGATACATACCACTAGATTATGCTTTTAATTTCATTTGCCTTCTTCTCGAATCTTCTCCAGGACTAGCAATTAAAGCATGATTTAATAAGGGTTGAGGATAGAGAGAGGAGAGGAGAGAGAGAGAGAGAGAGGGAGAGAGGGAAGGAGGGAGGGAAGAAGGGTGAGAGGGAGGGAGGGAGGGAGGGAGAAAGAGACCTCATTCAGTGCTGTAGAATAAATGCATAAAATTGTCTATGGTAGGAATCAACTGAGGGAAGTCTCAGAATTGATATTTCCTAATGTGGAAGATAAAACAAAGGAAACTTTATCTTGAAAAGACTGGAAAAAAAACCCAAAACAATAGCTCTTTAGATTAAGCACAAGATCACATCTAATGTGATTTAATGTGTCAATTATGGATTGTGAATTTTTAAGACTAAAATGATTAGCTTTGGTCTTTACAGAAAAAAAAATAGAAGAAAAAAGAAGGTTTCATATGAGTTCTTTGGGCTAATTAGCTCCAACTCATATCAACATTTGAAGTGTCTTGATTTTTCTGAAGACTTGGGCGGCAAATTCTTGTACATGTGCAGATGAACTGTCGTTGATTCAGTTTAAAGCTCTGCCGTGTATGGCATGCATAGCAAGTACCCCAGGCTACCACATGAGTACAATTGTCAACATACCATCTAGTAAATGTGAATGTCATCATTTCTTGCTACATGGATAGTGGTTTAGACTCACTAACAATTTCTTAGTGAGATTGCATCCTGAAAAAGGACAATTTTAAATGACTAGAGGAAAACTACTTCTGGTTTAGGACTTTTCTAAGAAAGGCTGTTACTAGATGAGAGCCTTAAAGGAGTTTCTTTCTGTAGAAAAGAACTGCTTTAATGTGGCTCACATTGAGAAGTGTCCTTCCCTTGGTCTATTGTTTACCTTGGCTATTGCTCATGTCAAGTGAGCAAGCATGTTTCCAGGGTAAACTTTATCCTGCAATAGACTGGATTCATAGGAGAGGGGTAGTGTGTGACAAATACAGAGTACACATTACTTTAATGTATAATGGAACATGGGCTAGCGGGAGATGAAAACAAATTGCCATTCTGCTCATTCTAAAATATTCTCTTTCATTACTTGTCATTAAATATAAAGTTGGAATGAAGCTTCCTAATGCTTTACCTAAGCAACCTTAGTGTGAGGTTTCTAATGGGAAGGCTGTGGGTAGCAATTTGTCTTAATGATCAATTTCACTAACACTGAGTTAAAGGAATATTCCTGTCTGATAGGTACTAGAAAACACACACCACACACACACACACCAAACTCATTAACATCAAAGCAATTGCACAAGAAACACAATGAGTATTATCCAGCTTTCAGATGCAGGCTTATTTCCCAAACAGTAGACTTACCTGTGAAATGTATTGTTTAAAAACATACAAATACCCACTGAGACTGCCACATGGGATTATAGAGCATCATTAATTAATACATATTAACACATACTCATGTTAAGACCATTCATTAAATCAAAATGTAACTTCTTGAGGTATAGCTAAAAGGGCATTGTAGACAAATATGACATTTAGAGTCCCTTCCTAATATTCAAAGATAAGAGGAAAGGAACTATGGGCCAGGCTCAGAGCTCAGGTGAGCAGTTTTAACATTTCACATATATTGGGCAACTTAAAAAATCATACTAACTGTCTGAGTTTTACCCCAAGAAAGATGTTTAAAACTTGCATTGTATCTAACATTATTAAGAGGAAAGTTGGAGATTAAGCACAGGCCCTCTAATTCCCAAACCAAACTCTTAATTGCTAAGTTCTTAGCATATTCTCAGAGCCTTTTACATAAGATGTTGCTGCTAAATTCAGGGTTAATGAGTCTAGCATAATCTTTCCCTAGGAAGATGCATGTCAGAATATCCATTATTCCAACCCTCCTTTCCTCCTGACTGTGCTTTTGACCATTTTCTTTTAGATAGGTAGAGCAGTGCCCCTAGACTTAGAAAATATTGTTTACATGTTTTCTTTGATTGTTCACATAATCATGTGGTTAATGAAATACCAAGAGTGGATTGACTAACTGACACCAAGTCATCATGATGTAGTTTCTATGGAAAAAAGCAAGAAGGATCCCAAATCATCAGAAAATTATAAATGCCTTTTATACCACAGAGATGGTAGAATTTAGGGTTAAGTTCAAATATTTAACTAACATGTACTCAGGTTCCAATCTGTGTTGCTGGCCTTTTAGGATTAAATAGTCTTCTATGATTGATTTTTAAGTGAGGCCAATACTAGATAATATGAGTTATTATAGTATATTCTACATCATACATAATAGGTAAATATAGTCCTCATAGGAGCTGATACTAGCACCCACTATTTAAGATTGTCAATGCATTTGGTGATCTGAGTTCTTTGAAGTGCTGGCTGAGTGTTTGCCCTGTGGTGAATATCCAGCAAATGTAATTTGTAGTATTTTATTTTACAAAAGTAAGAAAATATTTCTTATAAATTTTATCTTTGCTATGAAGAGAATGCAGTTGGATACATTGAAAACGTAAGAGTCCTACAGGAACTGCTTAGGATAAGCATAGGTTGGTAATTTCTTCCACACTTATTTTTCTATTTGCTTTACATTCATGATCACATTAAGTATTCTAAAAAGCCTAGCCCATGCCCATCATTTTTTGAATCAATCTAAGTTATTGTGAGATAGAAATGATTCTGCCCATGTTTAGAAATGAGAAGACCAGAAACCAAAGAAGCAGTTGGAAAAGTACCCAGCTTTTCCAAGTAGGTAGACTGCAACATAAGTCCAAGTGTCTCTATGTGTGCAGAAATAGGGATTGAGTAAGGCTGAAGAAAAAGAAATGAACTTACAGATGAAGGTTGGGTCAAGCGCAGGCACTAGAAGCAATGTGTATAGAATACCATAGCCTTCTACTTTTGGAAAACAAGAGACTCCACCAGTGATGGATCTGTCTTTGTTCCCTTCCAATTATTCTACTGTCAATGGCGATTAGAATATCATTCCTGACATTAGTTTAAGACAACCTCTCTGGCCTCTTCAGGCCATCTGTAGTTCACTATTCCCATCTATAACATCTCCATCCCACAGGGTTTAGCTTCCCTTTGGGTGTCTGTTCCCTCATGTCAAAGCTTGGTTATTATGGTTCCTCTAAAGATGACACAAAATTCATTCCCAGAAAGGCATTTTCTTGATATTTTGACATTCTCTCAGAGAAAAGCTGATGTCTGGCCATGGGCCCCAATCATCAGACCCATCAGAATCCAACTATATTTTCTGAGAGGCTGTCGATAGTGTGTGCATGAGATTATTATTGTTTGCCAGCACTCTATTGATCCTGGCTTTGTGAAGCTCAAAGTCTGTTTACAGCTGCCCATAAAAAGAACGGCCACTTCTTTAACTGAAGGTTAATGCACTGTGTTTATTTAATTGAATGGAAATGGCTTTGTGTTTTCCAAATGTCATTGTTAATAAATTTTCAAGGGTTCTGTATGACTAGTATGTAGGGGTGAATAAAAGGAGAGTTGTTGCTGTTGGGGTGTTGGGATGCTGGAGGCAAGAGGAAAAAGAAAGAAGCTGGTTTGGGATCTTACAATAACTTCCCTATATACAAGTATTATTTAAAAAAAGAAGAAAATGCAGACTATATTAATGCTGTTTGTTGAAGTTGTCAGTAAAATTTCTCCTCTGGGTGTATTATTATTTTTTGGATTTTAATCTTTTACCTGCCTGTGGTCATATTTGTTCCTTTGGCTTTAAAGAAATAGTTTTATAAATGACACGAGAGGTTTTATTTACAGTGGGTTAGGGGCTCAAATATATTCAGTAATCATTTGGTTACTTTTCCCTCCTCCACCACAGATTTGATAGAATTAGCTAGAATCTGGCATTGTATCAAATAGGGGCAGACTCTGAAAATCCCTTGACCTGCTTTTTAAGTGATGGTGTCGACTGCCTAGAGGGAAGAGGGAACACATTTTATCAAGTGACTTGAGAATAATTAATAGTCTTCATATCTGTGAAACTATTTAGTTTTCCAGCATAAGAAATGAAAAATAGACATTCTTGCCATCCATTTGAATGTTTCAAAGAGAAATTACCAGTCACTCACTACATCATTATTCCTGTCTCTAGAAGCTTTGTCTATAGATGTGGCGTACATGGGAAAATGGATATTGCATGTTTTTTCTCACTACTCTCTTTATGCCTCACTCTCCTAAAGAGAAACAAAACACAGTGACAAAAGAAATTCCTAAACTTGAAGTACACCACTGAAAGAATGGAATTAAAAGGAACTAAGAGAACAGGAACTGTTAGCTCCAGGCTGCAGCTCACTCATCGTTCTTGCTGAGCAGTTCTCAGCACAGCTGAGTCTTCTAAGAAAATAACAAACTTGAGCTGAGAATGCACAGGGGAATGTGTATGTCATGCTGCATGAGACTTGGCTTGATCTCAGACCACTAAAAGCACATAGTGTCTGCTTAGTTGTCAATTGCTGAAAGACCCATACCAAGGCAATTATAAAGACAACATAATGACTGATTGCAGTTCGAGTCAGCATATCATCCGGTGGAGCATGCAGCATCAGTAAACTGGGATGAGTCAAGAGTCAGAGAATTCTGTCATAGAAGCCTGACATAGGAGAGCTCAAAGCCAGCTACACAGTGGCACACTTCCACCAACAAGGCTACACTTCCCGTAAGCCCACACCTCCCGATAGTGCATGTCCCTTGGGCCAAGCATTCGAACACATGAATCTGTCCAGGCCAAACCTCCTCTGTGCCTATAATTCCAACTCTAGAGAAGGAGAGACTGAAGTCTTCCTGACCAGCAGGTCTAATAAAATCTGTCAACTCCCAAGTCACTGAGAAACGTGTGCAAAGAGTAAGGTAGAGAAGTGATTGAAGGATCACTCCTGACATAGACCTCTGGCTTACACATACACACATACACACATACACACTACACACATACATGACCACACAAACCAAGTAAGGTAAACCTATAATTCAAAGATGCTGTGTTTTGTGCCTCTTTACTGCTGTGGTATATGTGCTTGTTTGCAAATATCTAACAAGTTAATAAGGGTTATGATAGTGCCTCTCCACAGCATAATAAAAGTGGCTGGCTGATTAGGGGATACTGTATCAGCAGCTGGTAATGGAGATATCCCTGTTCTCATTTCTTCTTTCACTCCCATGTTTAAATTTCATGCCTGCTCCCAAGAAATGAGAATGAGCACCTATTTTGCATATTCATGATCCTTTAGGATCCTGATGGACTTGTGAGATGTAATATGGTCAAACGTATTGTTTTGATGAATGTGTCTTTTGAAACAGATTTGACTATCTTAGGTTTTCCGTATTATGGAGAGGGAGAGAGAGAGGAGAGGAGAAGAAGAGGGAGAGGGAGAGGAGAGGGGAGGGGGAGGGGAGGGGGGGGGGGGAGGGAGGGGAGAGGAGAGGGGAGGGAGAGGAGAGGGAGAGGGAGAGGGAGGGAGAGGAAGGTAGAGGGAGAGTGAGAGGGGGAGAGGGAGAGGGAGGAGAGGAGAGAGAGGGAGAAGAGATGAGGAGAAGGAGAGGGAGGGAGGTAGAGGAGAGGAGAGGGGGAGAAGGGAGAGGGAGAGGGAGAGGGAGAGGGAGAGGGAGAGGGAGAGAGAGGGAGAGGGAGAGGGAGAGGGGAAGGAGGGAGAGGGAGAGGGAGAGGGAGAGGGAGAGGAGAGGGAGAGGGAGAGGGAGAGGGAGAGGGAGAGGGGAGGGGAGAGGGAGAGGGAGAGGGAGAGGGAGAGGGAGAGGGAGAGGGAGAGGGAGAGAGAGAGATATCAGCTTAAGGGTAAGAGTTAGAAAAGTGTAACTGGTAAGTGGTATGAAATGTGAGAAGTGAATGGTAAGCAAAATGCTGAGGATTTAATCAAAAGATGATTTTGAGTCTTATTCAATACTCCCAAATCTTCTTAATTTGAAACAGATAAAAGCCTATCTTCAAGGCAACGCAAGAAGGAATGAATAAGGATAGTGTAATGGGGTGAGCTCCTTGTTCTTGAAGAGGTCACCCTGCATTCAGAATATTGTTCTTTGTCAATTAAGTTTTGCCTTTCATGGGTTATCATTAGATTATGATACAAAGTGTTCTAAGAAAAGTGGAATTTTAGTGATTTCCAGGAACTGGAAATTTCCTGACTGCAAATTAAAGTAAGACTGCGTTACGGAGCCCTGACACATGGCATTCCTTTGGCTAGCAGTGTCTTTAATGTCAGATACAAACTAACTAGAAGCAATATGACATCACAGAATATGCTATTTAGTTTTTCAAAGATAGGAAAACATGTATTCCCTTAATATTTCTAAGATACTAGATCTTATTTTACAGAAATTAGTCTGATGATGGTAAACTTGGATATGACCCTGTCTGGGTAAGGTGGTCTCCTTTTCCTATTCAACATCAGGCGCATTGTCTCTGTTCTTAGATAAAACAGAGTAGAGTAAAGTGACTAAGACTAGTGCCAGAAGAGTGTGGTTTCTGGATTCCAATTTTCCTGTTGGATGGTCTTCACCAAATTTCTTAACCATTGGAGCATTAGTTTTGCCATCTAAAAATGATACCATAGGAGTTTCTTGTGAGCTCACAAGCATCTTACAAGTGCCTGACAAGCAATATAATTTCACAGATCTTATTACTAGAATTTTGAATGTTTCAATGTATGATTCCAGAACTTTCTGTACAAAAATCTGCCATACTAGGGAGTTTCACCACACCCTTCCTGCCTGCCTGCCTCCCTTCCCTTTCCTTAGTCATTTTTACTTTTTAAAACTCTTTTATGATTTTCTTCAACAGACTATTACTTGTGCTCTAAGAGAATCATGACTTTGCAATCTTTTTGTCTCCGTCTCTAGAGACTGGGAATTTTAATATGTGCCATCAGTCATACCCAGCTTGATGTTGTCATTATAATGCCCAACTTGTAACAGTTGTGGACCAACACACTAAGACTTCCACAGATGTGCACCCCTCCTTGCAATGTCATTTAGCTGCAGAGTTAACAGTAAAAATTCACCATTCCTCTTTGAAAAAATAACCAGAAAACACCCTATTTATAGTGAAAGAGCTGTGTGTTCCTCACCCCATTGAAAGATAGTGAGTCCTTGAACCAAGGAAGGGCAATGCCATGTATTAAAAGTTATCTTGTACATAATATTCTCAGAGAGGAAAACAGTTATAATATTCTTGTTGTTAGACATTAAGACTCTAATGCATTTATGTTGAAAAAAAGTCACCCTCTCCATTTTCACACCACTTCCTTCTTGATAGAAAAAAATATTTACTTCAATAGAAAATATTTCCATCCTCCTATCTGGATCTTTTTCATAATTTTCTTCATCTGAATGGATTTTTAAAAATCTATTATATTTGCAAAGTCATTTTGAAAATTCTTTAATAGCTAGAAAACTAAGACTTAATCTGGTTTTCTATGACATTGACCTTAATAATGTAAATAGTACAGGAGGCTGAACAAAAATTCCCTATTTCTGAATCTAGGCTGGCATTTAAAATAGCATTTGAGAAGCCTCCTTACATCTTGAAAATAAAGGTTTGTCTTGTTGATGAGAATTTTTGTGCTCTGCAGTTGACATCCCAACACCTCAGAAGCAAAGTGGTAGCACAGATGTACTCATGCCATAGCCGACTTCTCACTTCTGAGAGATTCACCTGCCTGAAAACAATTAATAGGATCTTTACACATGTGGTAGCCGACCACTGGCTTTCCTACTGGACCAGCAGCTTCAGCAAGGGAAGAATAACACACCTAGGGCAAACATCTTGAATTCTCTTTCATGTTTTCAGTTACCTAGATACCATTTTTGGCCAGCATATCCTCTGTATAGAAAACTTCATTAGCAGAAGTTAGTTCCAATGATTGGATGGAGAAATCGCTTCTCAGCAAAGCAGGAAAATATTTCAGGTATCGCTTAGGTGTCTCCACTAAAAGTGTTTTCCAAGTCTTTGAAGCTCACTACTCAAAAATCCTATAAGGAGATGATTTTTGCCTTTTATTAATTAGCTTCTTTCTCTGCTGCTCTTCTTTTATTTATACTTGTTTATATGTGATAAATCTTGGCTATTTTCGTAGTCTGTGAGATTCTGATTCTGTTATTTTTGGAATTGTCTCATCTGCAAATGTATTGTCTCCTATGGCCGTTCATCATGTTCCATGGACTCGCAGAAGCTTTGAACTGGTTCTGTGACATTCTTCTCTCAGCACAATGTGAACACTTAGGTGCAGAGATGAATCTTAGTTTAGTGAAGGACTCAAACTTAAAAAAAATATCACTCCAGATATGATTTGAGTCATGATGTCCCCAACCCCGATCTATCCAGAAAACCAAGCTAAATTTAAGTCTTGACAAGGCTTTTGTTTTTATTTCTTCCTCTAATAAACATAAGAAGTAAGAGTGGCAAGAATGAGGTGAGAATACATGACTGACCACTATGGCATGGATGTGCAAACTTGTGGAGACTTATTGTCTGGGAATTAGTTAAATCTAGAATTATATTTCAACATGGTAGTGGCTACATGGCATTCCAGTTTCTTGTGAAAAACCTAAGGTTTGCTGAAATCAAAAATAAAAGTACAGCTTACAAGTAAGGTTGATGGACAGTCCGTTCTAGGTTGACCCAAAACAGAATTTTTAAAAATATTATTTCTATGTTCATATATTGTTCTATATTTAACTTGTATCATAAAAAATATAAAATTGCTGTATAATACTTGAAGATTTCTATATAATACTTGAACACTTGATGATAGATAAAGATTAAAACATGTTACCATGTTGCATAAATACATTAAAATCTATAAGATAAATGTAATTAGAACTGTATAATGTATAATGTGACTAGTTAATCAACATTGTAATTATTAGGTAAAGGAATGTCATATGATAGAATTTTATTCTAAATAAGATCTAAACCTTTTTAGTAACCTGTGAAGTTAAATGAAAGCCTTATTTCAAAATAAGCAGAGACAGAGAGAGAGAGAGAGAGAGAGAGAGAGAGAGAGAGAGAGAGAGAGAGAGAGCTTTCCATTCCGAGAAAACGCTAGTCTGCTTGTCAGCTATGTTAATTCTTCATCTGAAATGTTCCATTCATTATCTCCTTAGTGGCATAGTCCCCCGATATTGTTAACTCTTTTCTGACTGTAGTTTATGAAAACACCTCTGCCTCTTTTCTTCCCTGTCAACTTGTCATCAATGCTAACTTTGGAGACAAAGTTATCTTTGACCAATAAGATCAGATCATCTCAACCCCAAGACAATAGACCTGCAATGCTTCTCAGTTTTGGATGATTACTTCCAAGAGTGAAGCCTAAAGTATAATACCTCATGTCTACTGTCTTTGTTTTTGTAGATAGTGGCAGGACTTAATAAGGATCTGTTTTTATCTCACATTGACCCTTTGGACCACAGCATATTAAAACTCTGTATTTTTCTATTTCTATATATTTACTCAATTGAAATCCTCTCCGTTCTTGATTAGTTACAGCTTCTGTAATTGTTCTGATCTTCTAATGGGTTTGAATGAACTAGATATCGTAGACCAGTGGTTCTAACACTCCCAAAAGCTGCACTCTTAGTTCTTCATGTGTAGTGACCTCCAGACATAAAATTATGTTTTTATTAATTAGTTTATTGATTTGCATTACATTCCAATATTAGCACCACCTCTCACAAACCCTCCCCTCCCCCTCCTCTTCTCCTCTAAGAAGGGGAAGCCTCCTCCATAAAATTATTTTTGTTGTTTCTCCATAACTATAATTTTGTTATTCTTATTAATTGTATTATAAATTTGATATATAGATGCTTTTAGGCAACTCCTGTGAAAGGGTCGTTCAATCCTGAAAGGGTCACAACCCACAGGTTGAAACTTCTGCCATAGACTATTGGAGTATGAACCTTGAGATGATCCCAGTAGAAGGTAAAGCAATACAGAAAAGGTCTTGTCTACCATCCCCCATTTAAGTATGCACATCACTTAGTGGTTTGAGTTAGGATGTTTAATATTCTAAAGCTTGCTGAAATATTTCCTGTTCTTTTCTAAAAAGGAGTATTTTTATGGCAAAGTGGAAAATTCTTCACCACAAGCCTTTGTTTTACCACAGAAGTCTGAATACCCTGGGGCCTTACAGCCATGGTTTGGAATGTGAGCTTTGTAGTGGACTTCAGAATGCTTGTGACTGGCATTGCTGACTCCAAAGTAAAACTGTGTAATCATGGTGACTGGGTTTTCAAATCACAGTTTATTGGGAGAAAAAAAAAATTTAGGCTGAAGTTGAGGAAAGTACTGGA
The DNA here is from genome assembly GCA_021653895.1 of Mastomys natalensis. Lineage (NCBI taxonomy): Eukaryota > Metazoa > Chordata > Mammalia > Rodentia > Muridae > Mastomys > Mastomys natalensis. The sequence continues at coordinate 77,337 of JAJTUV010000155.1, forward strand.
AGTTGTGTTTTATGGATGACTGAAAACTCCTTTTGCCATGCCCTTTCCTCTTAATTTATTGTCATAGATTTCTTGTTACCTTTTGGGTTTTCACTGGTACTTAATAATGTAATCTTCATGATGCAGTGCTACATTCCAAATTTATAGTGCAATAAATGAAAGAGGTTGCATCTGCTGTCCTTCATAATTCAGAGGAATGGGAGCAGACAGGGAGAGATTTGACATTCTTTGGAATGCCATAGGTTCTATAATTGAAACTTTCTGATACATCTCCAATTTTCTTAGGGAGAATTCACATTTTTCCTGTGGAAGACTTGGCTCCAACAGACTTGTGGATTACTGTAAAAGGAAAAAGCAGCATCATATTGGGATGTCCTGGTGGTTTGAAGACAGAACTACAACCATAGGGATAACTGTACTTCCTGGTTACAATGCTTGAATTTGGGAGCAAAAGATCATGTCTCACTTTTTCATTCTTTGGTCTCTCCTTTACTCTTCTTGAGGTTAGGGCCTGCCTTTGTTATGAGATGCAGTCACCCTAAGCTCTCCTGTCACCACTTTTTGAGAGGTTATGGGATGTCTTTGTTATTTCTTCAGGCTCTCACTGGTTTACAAAGAATGGCTAGGTAAATTCTTTTCAACTTGACCAGATTGCTTTTAAATCTCATTAATCGGCACTTTGTAGCGCCCGGTTTTCTCTGTTCACAATATTTATCACTTGCTAAATTATAGTACCATGAATTGGTGAGGAATATGAATGATGTAAAGAAATCAGCCTTAAAATATGTAATAACTACTCATACAGAATGGCATGGACTCATTTGGATGTTTACCAATTTTGTTCATTCTGTGTGGTCTAAGGAGTTTAACTGAAACTTGACTCAGTGCAGTATATTCCTTGACTATTTGGCAAATTTCAGGGGCTTCACAGTAATTGAATGAGTCATTACATACTGGGACGTCTTTCCTGTGCTTAAGACCCAGGGTCCATCTTTTTTTTTTTAAATGGAAAGTTTGAGAGTTCATCACTTGGATTGCATGAGAAACAGCAGGTTCGTTGAACCCAGTCCTGTCATATAGACTAGGATGACACAGGAAAGATCGTCTGCACCTGCCATTTCACTGATGTGCCTTTAAAATCTCGAAGGTCACTACAGCCCTACTTATATCACATGCTATACCAGACAAAGCCTGATCCCTGGATAGGCTTGTATGCAACACTAACAAGAAGCAATAATATTTTCTGAAACAAAGCCAGTGGCCTACGATACTGTGAAATCTCTGACACTTGTTATCCAATAGCCATATGTGCCCTGCTTAGCTCTAGAGTAGAAAATAAAAGAACGGGATTCAGCCCAGTGGCCGTCATGAACACAGGTGCACTATTTGGGAAAATGAGACCAATTCTATTAAGAAAAAAAATGAAGCTAAAGTCAAAAGAGTTTAATAAAAATGTAAATCCCCACACAACTGGCACCATGTTTTCTGTGTCTTAATGAACACCTGTCATCTGGGGAATGATGCCCAGACCTTTGAGCGTGGGTCAGACAAGCAAAAAGGCCCATAGCCAAGGGCCCTGTTAAACATCTTAAAATGAACAATCATCTAACAAGTAAAAATTCACACCATTGATGCAAATATAATAGTGTCATCTTTTCATTAGAAAGGATATGCAAATCACAGAACAGAGCTGCAGGAACTTACCTTACTACCTTGGGCCAGCTTCCCTGGAGACAGGCTTTGAGATGAACAGTGTGTGCTCTCTGTGTGGAGGTGGGCTGGGAAATCAAGTCCCTTCTGAATGGAAGTGGATCAGGGTGGGCAGAAGGGTAATTTGGACTGAGCTGTGTATATCCCTGAAGACTCAGCCAAGTTCACAGAGAGCTTTGGAGATATATATATATTTTGCTTTTGGATAATATATATATTATTTATATATAATATATGATCATAGAATATATATATCATCGGTATAATTAATTAAATTATTTATGTTTATCTATATTTACTATATTATATTATCTATATATATCTATCTAATCTATTCTAATCATCATGTTAGGTAAAGGATCAAAGTTTTTGTGTCTTTTATCCCTATCCAACTGTCTAGTATTATAAAAGGCAATTCTCTTTGCCTCAAGCTAGTTGCAATGAAGGACTGAGGTTGAGCAGTGAGCAGCCAGCAATCCCCAAAAGCAGAGAAATAAGCACCTCAACCATGAAGGAAGTGGGTTCCAGCAGCACATCCACTGCTGCCGAATATCTGATTTGAGAGGCCAAATGTCCTATAACTCAGAGCCACAGAAGGCTCTGATCTTTCCACTGTCTGCTGAATGCCCCTGACAGTCCACTGAAGTGCTAATGTTAAGGAAGGAAATGATTAGAAGTAATTTGCTGAGGGACTAGGGTTGCATTTTCAGCTGTCAGCAATTAATGAAGCAAGAATGTCAATCGACAGGTGAATCAAAGTAGGGCAGAAGGAATGGAGGAGGAAATGTGTTCCACAAAAAAAAAAAAAAAAAAAAAAAAAAAAAAAAAACCCACCAGCCAATTGCTTTAATTGAGACTTGTGATAAGAAGAGAAAGTTGGAGGCAGCCAAAGATTGCCAAGAAGGAGAAAGAAAAGTTGCTTTTCTTTTCTTTTCTTCTCCCTCCCTCCACCTGAAATGGATGAGCTCTCCCCCCCCCACCCAAAGGGGTTAGGACATGAGAGATGTTGAGTTAAGGAATCTCAATTGAGAAGTCCAGTGTTGAGTTGATATTTAATGAAGGCCGCTGGACGGGCCTACTATCTATGTGACGGTGGCTCTGCTTAGCTCAAGCTGCCATGCTCTGCAGCCTGAAGCCAAGCGCTCCACAGCTGGAAGTGTCCAGAGGCATGCTCACGCCACAGCTAGGAACGGCCAGCCAGAAACACGGGCCCTAGCACCCATGAGATGCCAGCGTGGGAGATGGCTCTGCCAATCTTCCATGCTGTCTTTATAAGACTGGGCTGAGCCCAGACCATCCCACCATCCACGTGGTACCCTGTAGGAATTTGACTCTAATGCTTAATAATTAACCAAAGGCTTTATATGTTTGGTAATGCTCAATAAACAAGATGCTCACACAATTAGAGGTGTTTCCCAATTAACTAACCTAGGTATAAGTTGATATCCAGGATTGGGTGGTACATGGCTGGTTCTCCATCCTCCTACATCTCTGTCTCCCTCGCTCCTTCTCTTCCTTCACTCTTCCTCTTCTTATCCTCCTCTTTCTCTCCTTACTCCTCCCACCTTAGCTCCTTCCAACTTATGGGGAAAATTTCCCACTACAGTCCACAATCAAAGCTACATTCAAAATGACTAAGCAGCCTTCATTGGAGGACCCTCTGCCTTTATGCAAGCCTAACAATAATCACGATTTTCTTCCCTTTAAATTTACATATCAACTGACTAAGGTAGAGACACATACAACTGTATAAAAGAGCAGAGACTGCCTTGGTAGGGCCAGCAGGTCTGGATTTATTTATTTATTTATTTATTTATTTATTTATTTATTTATTCATTGCCTAATGTCTACATAGAATGGACTCTAATCACAGTGTTTCTCGGTTCTAAAGTACCGTATGGTCTTCATCTCTGAAGGCAAGGATGTTTCTCCACTGGGTGGTAATGCTCCAAAAGATACCTTGAAGCACACTAAACATAAGACATTACAAACAGAAGAAAAGGCCTGGTACCTTTAGGAAATGTAGACATGTACTGATCTGATGACTGTGCTGTCTGCTTTTGACTGGAGTCATCTTTCTTCTTTGCCTTTTCTCTTTTCTTCCACCTTTGTTTTTCCTTCTCCACTTTCCTTTTCTCCTCCCCCCTCTTTCTTCTCCTATGCCTCCCCTCCCCATCCTTCTTTCTTTGTCTCGTTTCCTCACTGGTCTCAGAGTGCCTGCTAGTGTGTCAGTTCAGTATCACACAGCACCACAAGGAAAGACTGTAGCCAAGCTCCAGGGTCATATCCATGGGTTTCTTTTCCAACTGAAATCATTCGTAGCTGAAGGCTACTTCAGACTGCTCATCCAGCTGCATGCCCTGAGCTTGTTTCTGTTTCAGTAAGGAGCTCTTATTTTCCCTTTCCTTTCTCTCCTTCTTCCATGTCCCCATATTCTATGTGGCCGAACCTTTTCAAATGCAGTGCATACGGATATGGTCCTGGTTACCTAAAAGACTCTCCAAGTGTTTTTGTTATTAATCAAGCAGCATCCTTGAGAAAAAGAGAATTGAAAAACAGTCTCGTTTGGTTAGAATTAAGTCCTTTTCACAACACCTAGAGGTGGAGTTACACTACAAGTGCTGTTAATTACTAATTGGCTTGAGTGTTTTCTATTTCATCAACTGTAGGGTTTTTTGTTTTGTTCAGCATCTCTTTTTATTCCAAACTGCTTATCCAGTTTGTTACACCTCTTGGTTCCTCCACTGGGATACTTTCTCACTATTCCCTTGGCCCCCTTCCTGGACCCCCATTGCTCATTCCACACAGATGCCACTTCTAATTGAAGCCCTGTGTAAAATCCTGCAGTTCTTTTCATCTCCACAAAACAGGTGTCCGTGTTGTACAGTAAAATACAAAATGTCCTTCAGAGTGCATCTTTAGTCACTGTCCACTTGATCTCTTTTTTCTCTCTCCCACCCCCACTCAAGCCTTCTCTCTTGGCTTTGTGTGTGATTTTGTTTGTTTTGCCTGCTTGCTTTAAAAATTCGAATCTGCCTTCTTACGTGTTTTTCCTATTCATGATGATTTGTAGCTCATTGATTTGTGCACATGGTTCTCGCTGTCTGGGACAAACTTTTGGAAGGACAGTGGCACTGTAAGCAATATCTTCATTCCAACTTGAGAAAGTTCTTTTTGCTGCAGATGAGCAGCAGAAATGGCTCTCAAGGCTTCTGAGTAAACTGCTCTAGATTCTTTTTATAATAATCCAGATATGTGATTCTGAGAACAAAGCACTATCTGAAAGCTCCTTGCACCTCAGTTAAAATACCTAGACATTCAAACTTGAGTCATATTGTCCACTGCACCATCTAACCTGGTCATGTCAGATAGCTCTGTCATGTTGTCATGTCCCTCAGAGTTGTAGGACAATACAAAATGTCCGTGATGGAAAAGAGCATGACAGAGAAATCAGTCTTACATATGGAGTGGCTTCTAAGCCACAGAGAACCCCAGAATAAGCAACCTCTGCTGATTCCTAGAGAGATATAGGATGGTTACCATTACTGGCAGCATTCAGAAATGAGAGGCCCCATCAGGCCAGAATGAGACCCTTTACTTAGGTCCACCAAATGCAGCCTATGAGATACCAAGAATGTTATTTGATCTTTTGATAACATATTGTCCTCGTGTAAAATGAAGTTTAGATTCAAAGTTCTAAAAATTTCAGCATTTTGGTTAAATATCTATCTGGATCAAGTTATCACTGGTACCCCAGTGTCCTTGGATAACATTTTACCATGCTCATGTACATTCCCAGCTTTACCATACCTTCTCTTGCAAGAGCCAGTATGGTTTTTATGTTTTGAGTTTAGGAATATTGTCTTGCATTTACTGATCTCTTGCATCTGCTTGGGAAAACTCTAGTGCAAAACACTATAGCATTGTAGCATGGTCAGGTTGTACCTTGGCTATAGAATTCTTCAATAGCATGTTCTTAGCGAATGTCCTTACTACTCACATCATTCTCTAAGGGTTTCCTTTTAAAAATCATTTGTGTAGGACACCTTGACTCTGGATGTGTTTGTTATTTGTGCTCAAAAGGAAGAGTTAACCTATCTACTCTTCTACCTAGTTTCTTAAAGATTGTAGATTAAAGTTACCTTTGGGTTTGTGAGAACTTTATAGCTAAGTAGGTGAATGATCTGCATTGTCAATTAAATGGTGATCTATTTAAATAAACAAATAAAGCCCCATTTACTTATGTATGGATTCTATTTCATAGTTGTCTACTTCCATAGAATGCTTGTGCAATTTTTGTTATGCATGCTAGGGAATTGTCTTGATAAGTGTTCTGTTGCTGTGAAGAGATGCTGTGAACATGGCAACTCTTTTAAAAAGAAAGCATTTAATTGGAACTTACTTATGTTCAGAGGTTTAACCCCTTGTCATCATGGTGGGAAGCATGACAGGAAGCAAGGCATCATGTAGGCAGACAAGATGCTAGAGACATAGCTGAGGGTTCTACATCCAGATCAAAGAAATGGTCTACATCCTAGAACAAAGAAAAATGTACATATAGATGCAGGTATGTGAAGGTTGAATATTTATCTATATGTACAAATGGGTATGATAATAAAAGAGGCATGCCATGGAATTCCAAAACAGGAGCCTGGTGCTTTGTCTCTCTGATCCCCCAGCAGGACACTCCAGAAGCACAGTTTTCCACACTTGATGTCTGTCACAGACTCAGCCTGTTGCAGTTTCTACCTGATGTTTGCTGTGAGTCATGTACAAGACATTTAAACAGGGGTTTGAAATACACAGAAAGGCATTTCCAGCCTGCTTTCATGCTGTGATTTCTCTGCACGATGCATTCTGGCTTCTTTTGTGAATCTTCACGTTTTGATTCTACCAGCTGCTGAGAAAGGCAGCACCTTTATTGCACCCACAAAGGAGAGATTTTATGGTTTTATAGAGTCTGTTGTAGCTAGAAAGCATGTGGGCGTGTGTGTGTATGTTATGTGTGATGAAACAGTTTAACTGACATTGTACTTACAATATAAGCTACACTCATCAGCAGATATGGGATGGCTCTGTTCATGAATTTAGGAAGTTCAAGGATAAATCAGACAGCAATTAAATATACATTATTAAAATACATCAAATTATATATAATTTAATATATATATTTCATATGGTATATACTTAATGTTATATATACTATATATAGGTAGATAGATAAGTATACAACTTTCACATATCTGTATTTATATGTATATTTTTCTTTGCTTTAGGCATTAAAAATCAGAAACAGTAATTCAGAAGCAAATGACACTGCAGTGTTTCACAGTTATAGATATGATGGCTTGCATCCCAAGGACCACAGATAAAACCCCTTCATGCTTGCAGTGAGCTCAGTATTTTTCAAAGAAAGTCAAAACCAAATCTACGTCTTGCTTTCCAGCTCCAAGTCTCTGGAGAGTCGGTCTGCTAGGTATCCTTTGTAGGTTTACCATAAAGAAATATAAATATTCAACAGAAGTTAAAAGTTTCTAAAGCCTCATATGTCAGAAAGTTATTTCTTCCTTCTGGCCTCTTATATGAATGTAAAAGTACAAATTGTGGTTATTTTTGTATTTTCTTCTGGGTGTGTCTTATCTCTTTTAAAATGGGTTATAATCTTATGAACCACTGGCTGATGCATGAATGTTAGGCATTATACCAGGTAACACATCTTCAAAACAGTGACAGCCATAGATCCATACATGAACATCACTGGGCCTGCTTTCTGGTTCTCTTGGTTACTTGTATAAACCCAGGCTGCTTCAGGAATGTTGCATGGCCTTTTGCTACGGTGAGAATGTAGACTGTATGAATTGTACAACACAAGTATTGAGTATTGCAAAGTTCACTGTGCTTTAGTGTAATAAGCAGTGTGTTTGCTGCTGAAGCAAACCTTTAAAAATATTATGTGGACGTTGCCCTGAGAGGGGAGTAAGGTCATTTGGAAGAGGGTATATGGTTTTAGGCTTTGCCCTTTCTGAAGCTTACAGTCGGAGCACAGAATAAAATAAACACGAGGAAGCAGTTTGGTACAATGAAAAAAGCCTGTGGATCGGAGTGAGGTAGAAATGGAGATGAATTCTGGTTCAGCCCATCCAAGCAGTGTTACTTTGTATATGCCACTTACTTCTTATACTTTGGTTTTGTTCATTTGGTTTGGAAATGTCAGCATCCACCTCATAGTGCTGCTACAAAGTTTTTAGAAATGTCAAAGACAGGTGTCTAAGTGGTGCATCTCACAATAACCCCTGCTCTTTCTTGGTAGTTATCCATTTCCTAGCATTGCCAATGCAAATTAAATGATCAATCTCTACCTACCTCAGCATACTACCAGATGAGATTCGTTATTGGTATGCTTGTATGTCTTTCCTAATGAATTGAGCTCTGCCAGTTCAGTTTGTTATAAGTGTTTGGTTAGTGTGTGTGTGTGTACACTAAATGTATATGTGTGAGTATATGATATTTGCATTGGCTGCCCTGATGGATTGAGAATCCGATCCTTTAGTGTTTTTTATTTTATATGTTGTTATTATGTGTGAGACTGTATTTGTGAGTATATATACATGAATGTGTGTGTGTGTGTGTTGTGTGTGTGTGTGTGTGTACCTCAGAGGACAACCTTTGGGAGTCAATTCTCTCCTTCTACTGTGGTATCCAGTGTTTGTCAACTTTGGCTGTCTGGTTTGTGCAGCCAGTACCTTTACCCTCTGAGATATCCTACAACCCCTTCATTGCTTTTAGAACATTGCTGTTCAGGCTTTATAAATCTCTATAGCTCTAGAAATTAAACCAACTCTAACTCATAACATTATTCTTAATATATAATGACTAAATTTTGAAGTGTTTCAAAAAGAGCTACAAAACAATGATTCTGGTTTCAAAATGCCTGTTTTTATATTTGATACTTGTTTTAAAAAATCTAGCAAGAAGCATCACTAAAGTATTCCACAAAGTGTTTACAGCAGAACTTACTGGATAAATTAAGCACCATATGGCATGGCTTAGACGGCTCTATTCTTTATTTATAGATACCTAGCCCCTTGGTAGTAGGTTGCTAAATCCATATGCTATTCAGGAGAAAAACTTAATATATGGTGACCTTGCTACAGCACTGAATAACATAAGGAAATGAACGGAAGTGGAATAAATGCTTAGTATAATCCAACTGTGATTATTGACGAAAGCAGTTTTGTTTTCAAACCAATCAGCAGTAAACCTGGTACTGAGTTAATCTTGTGATGGGTTCCAGGCTTCACATTTTCCTTGTTAGTAGAAATCCCCTTTTAAGGAACCTTATGAACTTTCAAACAGAAGTAAAGGTCCTTTCTTTACCTTTCAGAAGTTAGCAGAGAGAGAAAGGATCTCTGTATTAGCATCTTGGCCAGCTCTTCCATTTCCTACTTCAAAAATCCCCAGGGAAATAAATAGCTGTCCAAAGGAACTGCCAGGAAATAGCCCTTGACTGTTGGGAGATCTTGGGAAAGCATCAGAACACACCATGTGGATTGAGACTATAAACATAAGAATACCTCTTTAGCCAAAGCCAAGTTTAAAATGCCCTGTAAATCAGCACAGGAGATGGATGTGCTATTTAAGTCTGCTTCCTCTTCCAAATATAGGATCTATATCGTACCAGCCTGAATGTCCTTAACTTATTTGTTACTATTCTATGTCTTTCCTTTTCTTTCTTCCTATTCTCGATTCTTGTCGTCTGAGTAGGATATGATCAGGGGTGAGGCTGGAAAGAACAGGTAGTAAAAGCATTGCATCTTAGACACCTCTGGAATTATTTTTCTGTGGATTTCGAAGTTCCTGTCTAATGACCACATAAACAAAGGAAAGTAAGCATGATGGTACTAGCGCTGATGAAAGCATCTTATATTTTCAGTAAGTGTAGAGCTCTTGGATGCTTTAAGCCTTGTGTGATGTGTGCTACATCACCCCATTGTTCCTAACAGCATCAGAGCTCAAGTTCAGTTTACTTTATTAGGAGACACAAAGCTGAGCTAAGAGACTGTTTAAGCATGAGGAACTCGTAAATACTACTCCAAAAGAATAGCTTCCCCCACAGCTCATTACAATAATATTTCTACTAATTAAGATGCTGAATCTATTTGTCACCTGTCTATTTGTTGTTTTGTGGGGAAATATACTTTTTCCATCATCTTGGTTACTCAAAGATAATATGGATTTTTCTTGTTATTGTTGGTGGTGGTTTAGTTGTTTGTTTTGCTTTGCTTTCTCCATAGCAAGAACTAGAAGGTTGGTTGTAAGGGTAACTAACTACAACTTTGAGTTACTTTTTTTTTTTTTTTCACAGAAGTGGTCATTTTTTAATGTGGTACCCAGATTCAATTGAAAGAAAAGGCATCATTGTTGGGACATCGTATAAAATCTGATTTGCTCATTTTCCCCTTTTATTCTTTCCTCTCTCATCCGATTATTTTACTGTCCCTGTAGCCAAGATTTTTCTTTCCCATCTTCCCTGTTACACCTGTCAAGAGATCATTCATTATAAGCAAGCATTATATGCTTCAGACCTTCACTGAGATCAGTGGCAGCCCGAAAGGTCTGAATGCCTGCACCACACTTTACATGAAGTTGAGTATTTATGGCACTTCTCCCAGTGGGGAGAGAGATGAACAGGTGAGGCCAAAAGCGACATCTGTGACTTGCCGCCATGGGCTGGCTTTGTGTGCATAATTTCCACTTCAAAGAGTTCGCAGGCTGGTGAGAGTTCATGCAGCTTGTGCTTGTCAGCTAGTCAAAGCTGTGTTTGATACAACTACAGCAAATGGCAAAGGAGAGATCTTTCACGATGTGACAGCCGTTGACGCCCTCGGAGTTTATGGATGCAACTTCCTCACTACACCAATGAGGAAATTATGAAATGCTTGTGTTTAACTTCTTCATTCCACAATATCCATTCATTTCGTGGTTTGTGTAGAGGGAGAGGGCACAGGCTGATACAGGGGTGGGTGATGTGGGTTGGGTTAGGGGAAGAACTTTCGGTTCTTTTTGCCCCCCCTCCTGGATCTTACAACTATTGATATGGATTTAATGGTCTGGCCTAAGGTGGAGTCAGGGTGTTTGTTTGTTTATTGATTTTGAAACAAGGTCTCTGGTAACTCAGTAATATCCTTGAGGAAGACTGTCATCTTGTGATCCTCCTGCTGTCTCCACATGTTAGGATTACTTGTATGTTCCACACAGTATATACTGTGCTGTGAATCAAAGCCAAAGCCTTATACTGTCAGACAATTACCCTACCAAGTAGGTGTTTATTGAAAACAGTAGTAGTAGATGCTCAATCAATGTTGGATTTAATTCTACAGGATGAATAGGAGGAGTATCATATGAGGTCAGAGATATTAACCAAGACAAAACTAAAACACTAAACTTGTCTAAAAGTCTTTCTTTTTTACTCCATAGGCTCATTTCCCAGAAGGAAAGGTGTCATTATTTAGAAGAGCTCAATAGCGAAAGATTTCCTCATAAAGTCCTAAATGAAAAAATTATCAGGGCATGTATATATATATATATATATATATATATATATATATTATATATTATATATATTATTCTTAAGAACATCCTAGCTATTTTCAAATCTCAACATTGACTGCTTCCCAAGGAGAGGTAAGCAGCTGATTAACTACTTTTCACTCACCCTAATTTAACTGATTTACCATGAGCAACTCTTTCCCCTAGAAATCTCCCCATTGACCTTGGACTAGTGAAAAGATGAACATGAATGGAAGTAGAATTTTCATGTAACAGTCGTCTTGTTAACCTCAGTGTCCAGCGATGGGGTGTCAGGTAGAGAGAGGGAAGAACAGAGAAAACTAGTGCTTCTGTACTGAGGGAGGGTGGATGCAACTCTCTGAGATAAAAGATAAAAATAAATCCCCTGTATTATTGAAGCATGTGAGTGCCATGAAATAGTTCACTCTGGATCGATACATTACATTATAGCAGAAACAAGAAAGAAAAGAGTTTTCAGAGTTTATTTATCTAGCTCCTCTGAAAAAATACTCATGTGACATACTCGGCTGAAGATGTTTGGTGTCACTGAGTTTGACTCTGTTACTGCAACACCCTGGAGAAAATCCTCTAGTGAAGGGTAGAACCTACATCTCTCTTTTTTCCCTCTTTTTCCTTCATTTCTTTTCTTTCATTTCCTTTCTGCTCATTTTCTCTCTTCTTTCCTTTCTTCCTTCCTACCTCCTTTCCTTCCTCTCGTTTCATCTCTTTCTTCAGGAATCATCTAGCCATGTTACCCACGCTATCTCATCCTTACCAGTAGCAGGCTTTACAAACCCACATCACACCCCTGGATTAATCTCTTCTCGATTGAGTGACTCACTTTTAGTTCTCTACTTGATGGAGAAAATATCAACAATAGCTTCTCTGGCCATTTTCACAACTGAGGATTAGTTGTACTACAGCTTTGGACTTGTGGCTCTCCTTTCCTTAGATAAATTCATTATTGCCTGTGTGAACATAAATCTTTTATCAAAGCGGAAAAAACTAGGAAAGAGCTGCTATCTTTACAACTTTATAAATATCTCAAAGATAAATGAAGAGGTGAATATGATTCAGCTTGTGACTATAAGCTTTGGATTATTTGTGTCAGTGGAACCAGGAGCCAAAACAAATGAATGAGTCTGGAGAGTGACAGCTGTAAGAAATAGCCATCAGGGGGACACCTGGCCATGATTTTGAAAACAGTTGCTCTTAAAGATCTACTTTCCTCCAAAATATTATTGGATACCTTGTATGAGCTGAGAATTGTGTGGATAGTTGGCATAGCTGGGAGGTAAACACCACCATCACACTAGAATGTAATTCTAGTAGCAGGCAGAAGAGATGTAGTAATATTGGTAGAAGTTAAAGAATGGAGGGTGAATACAAGGAATGAAAGGAAGTTTTTAACCTGTAGTTGTGTGGCCTAGGGAGTCCTATTCACAGGTTACCCTGGACTTGAAAGAACAGAGGAACTCTAAATGAGGAAAGGAACAAGATGCTAGATGAAGCAAGGAGAAGTTTGTAAGGGCCAGACCATGGAAAGTCTTTGGTCCATTTTAAAGATTTTACTTTTAATTCTAAGGCAATCGGAAGCACTAGAGAATGGGTAAACATGAGAACAGTGAGGTTGATTGGCATTGTGATAGAGGCCAAGTCAACCTGTTCTTCTAATTTTAATGACACGCTTCCTTCAAAGTCCATGGCTGGCTTCATGATATTAAATGGAAGTTGGCTATGTACGAGGTATTATTCCAGGAATTAAAAGATGAGTTATACAGGTTTGTTTACTGAAGTTACAGTCCAACTAACAGTGGCAAAACGAAAAGAATAAAAACTACAAAGGTTTTGTATGATGCAAGGTAAGACGATGGAATGTTAGAAACAAAATGATCAGAACTCTCTCATAAATTCGTTTCAGCATGAGGTTGTGTTGTTAACTCCTGATGATTAGGGAATCCCACCTTCTTTTGGTTCCTTTCTTTTCTATCTATCGATTATCATTCGGTAACGTCACATAGTCTATAGCTTTTTAATAAAGTCTCATCTCAAGAAAAGACTTCATTTCTTCAAAGTTAACCTTTGAAGAACCTTTAAAAAAACACATTTCTTATTATGTGTATATATGAGTATGATCTCTTTCTTTCTCTTTGTATTGTGTGTGTGTGTGGTGTGTGTTGTGTGTGTGTGTGTGAATGTGAATGTCTTGTGAAGGTGGTGTATATGCCATGTATGTGGAGGAAGAGAACAATATTCTGGAGTCCGTTTTGCCCTTCTACCCTTATGTGGGCTCAGAGACCAAACTCAGGTGGGTACATTTGAGGAGTAAGAACATGAACACTGAGCCATCTTGCCTATTCCATATTTAATCTGTTGCTTTGTGTCTGGAGATTGAGTCCCTAAATGTTTTCTTAGCTTATTTTAATCATTCTCCTTTATTATTTCTGTTCTTCCTACTAAAGAATGTTGTGAAACAAAGAAATAAAGTTGTGAAAACTCAGTCAGATTCTGTGTAGGTAGCAGAAAGATATTTTTTTGTGTGATTCTTATTAGGTGCACACTAATCCTCTCTTTTTCCATCCTTCCCTTCTTTTCATATCACCAAAATACTAGGAAAATGTATTTCATCCTTTAGAAATACTTCACAGTAAATTCTTACGTGTTGATCAGGATTTTATGTCTTCTTAGGAGGTTGTAGGGTGTTAAAAGAAAGAGATTTTTGAAAATTATTTTCCTTCATTTTGTGGTCGTTCAGATGCTTGACAGATGATCTACACTACACACAGATTTTTTTCACTGTACAAAATTAACTGTGCAGAAGACCTCTAGAACCTACTCTTCCTCCACAACTGACATTTTACTACTGTCTATTAGTAACTGAAGCTTATTTTAATGAAAGATTTCTTAAACCACAACTTCCCATACTAACAACTGAAACCCTGGGTGCTATTGTTATACTGACATGAAATTCCGTTAATAAAAAGCATATTAGACATTGTGTGGAACAGATGGGGAGTCGAATCCCCTTTCCCAAGCCACAGAAGAACCAGCTTTAATTGCTGCATCCACATCATCACTCCATCGTTGGGTAAAGTAATAAAGGGCGTGAGGCTGTCTGTTATTTCAAGGGTCAGAAGCATATGTTTAATGGATAATTTTATTAGTGCAATTTCCTAGATGAAAGACTCTCTACCAAACCTATCTGTAAAATTAAAGTTCACAAAGTCATTTCTGCCACTTGTGTTAAAGGAATTATAGTAGTGAAAACATGACTTTATAGAATATTAACACTTTACAAAATGCCTATTTTTTTCACTATTGGTAACAGCAACTTGTCAAGTAAGAAAATTGCTCTAATCAAGTTAGATTAGAAAATTGATTTAGAAGGACAAGTCTGTTCTTTTAATTCAAAATCATATATATTCATTAAATATATATTTAATATATATATGTATGTATATACATATTCTCTTTTATTAGAATGGGCCTATAGACTCCTGTGAATAATGAATATCTAACTATTTAGGAACATGTTGAGGAGAACTCATTTTGTCATTGAATAACTCTAGCAAAATGTCTTTACACATTTGATTGCCCATCTTGAGCACAGAAATGTTCAGTTTTGGTTTCCAATGATTCTGCACAATTTCTCTTCCACTCCATATATGTATCCAAAGATGATCACCATGGACTTCCCAATCCATGGTTTACTGAGTTACTTCATTTGTTCCTTATATAAGTTTGTAACTTTCCCTCATCCTGTCTCCTTCGCTCTCACATCTAATTTTCAATATCTACTTCTATGATATTAATAGAGACATGTGAAAAGCTAATTCACCATCTCAGAAGAGAGGCAGAAAAAGAACTATCTCAGTGATGTGAGACTGAGTAGTCTTGTTTCTTTCCTGCAGACAATCTTTCTCACATTCCTTTCCTTGCACTCTCCACTTTGGACACTCTGGTTTTGTTGTTACTCCCAAGCTCGCCAAGAACTCAGACTTACTCTTTTGCCAATATTCCCTTTAATGAGAGAGAACCCCCTTTCCCTAGAAGTGTATAGCTTACTTTCCTGGCTGAGATGCTATTGTGATATTATTGTTTACACCACGACCCTCTTCTCATCATGCCTACTAGCAGTTAAAACATCTATATATCATCTTGATGTGAGTATTACCTGGCATTCCTATTAAATACTATCTCTATTAATAATAGGACTGTGCTATATTGTTTGAACTCTCACTAGCACTCAAAAAAGTACCTAATAATTAATAGGAACTTAATACATTTTTAAATGAAAAGTATCAACTAATTTACTATGGACAAGCAGGTGATGTGCAGGCAGAGGCTACAGAATTGCTTTTTTACAGTCCATTCTCTCTGGAATTCTTTTTTATCAGTGAAGTTTTCAGACATTCAAAAACAAAATCTGTATGTGTCAAGTGTATGTGTATACATCTGAACATACACACACATAGACACTATACACACACATATTCAACTCACAAAGGTATGAACATGTAAGTATGTATGTAAGATGATGTATGCCTTTGGCCAAATAGGGAGACATGTGATTTGGAGATTGGCATGAAAGCTGTTTAGCTTACAGTAACTGGAAATGACAAAATTGCAAGCAGATCAAGAAAGTGAGCCAGCAAGACAGCTCACCATGCATGGATTTCCAAGGATACAGTTGTTCTTGAACAACTACAGTCAGTATATGAAAATAAGGACTTTACTGAGTAGGGTAAAAGAGTTGTTGTGAGACTGTAAATT
Source organism: Mastomys natalensis (assembly GCA_021653895.1). Lineage (NCBI taxonomy): Eukaryota > Metazoa > Chordata > Mammalia > Rodentia > Muridae > Mastomys > Mastomys natalensis. The sequence goes on from JAJTUV010000155.1 coordinate 93,390, forward strand.
CTCTTCCAGAACAAGTAAAAACTGAGCCCAGGAGCTTAGTTTTGTCCTGGGGGGAGGGGCACACATTCCCTGAAAGTATCAATTATGAGGAATCATTCTGTATTCATCACAGCCTGCTCCTACATCATTCATGAATGTCATAAGAGTCTAAAAAATCAGTACTTCATAGTGCAGATGATTAAATGGCCATTATACTTGTCTTTGCTGTTGTAGTGCGTTAAGAAGTTCCATCCAAGTTGTAACATACCCCTCCCAATGCCCTCCTCCACTTCCTCACCTGTTCCTCTTCATCCTCCCTCATCTTTCGCCTCCTCCTTCTTCTTTTTCCTCCTCCCCCCCCTCCTCCATTTTCTTCTACTACTTCTTTTTCCTTCAGAGGAAGTACTTTGCCCCGTCAGCCTCATATTTATGGAGACTGGACAGATCTGTAGACTGACACTTCCATTTGTGTATTCCTTTGTACCACTACTGTAAACTGTAGTATTTGAAAAAAACAAAAGGCACAATGCCTAAATACATCTTTTTTTGTGGCATACAAAAAGTCTTCTTTCAGCGGAGTTGTTTTAACAATTAATATACAAAATGTTTAAGAATTTTACATTATTCTGCCTTTATTTATTTCCTATGGACTGAGATCAATGAATGAGGATAGGACATATATATATATATATATATATATATATATATATATATATATTCCCATATATTCAAGTATAAAGATTTGAATATTTCTATACTTAAGAAAGTGTGTTCCAAAAAATAAACACAGAAATATACTGACCTAGCTGAGATATATCATCTTCCTTCTGATCTTGTCATACACCAAATTTGTATTATATATCAAAATTCTCATTTATCTGCTTCTTCCCCCTTCTCTTTCTTTCTCCCCTCTCTCTATCTCTTTCTTTTCATGTTTTCTATTCACCTTTCTCAAAGAAACTACTCCATAGTGATTTTTGCTACCCAAGCAGTATCATTCAGGAGTAAATTAGGGCTGAATTAAACTTTATTGACTCACATAAATATGGAATCTAAAGCAGTTCTATGCATAGAAGTATATATAATAGGGGTTACCATAGGCTTCAATTGATGGAGGGAAAAGAGAAGATTATAGATCAAAGCACACAGAGTTTCCATTAGACAAGAGGAATACCTTGGCATTTGTTAAGGAGCACAGTAAACAACAGCATATTGCCTGTTATACTGATGCTTCTTAATCTAAAAAAGAATAATTTAAAGAATATATTGTTAACGTAAACACTTTATAGAGTGTATGTATATGTTTATATTTAGTGTCATATATTATAACAACAGAATTTGTAAATTGGTCGTTGAATAATATTTTTAAAGTTAAAGAAAATCACTGAAATTTCATCGAGTATCTCTTTTTGAGATCCTGTTAAGAATATGGAGTTCCAATTGCTGTTACCTTTAGTCAGGGCGGAAAAGTTATAATTCTGTTCTGACGGTCATCAATTGTGACTTTGGACAGATCCTACCACTGCACAAGGCCTCTCTTTTTGTATATATAACTGAAGACAAAATGGTGGCTTCATGGATTCTCTTTCCATCGTATCATCCATGATTTGATGTGCTTTGCACAGGTCTTGACCAGTATGAGACACTCAAAGAGGTGCTTAATAAATCTATAGACATGTTCTCCAACTGGGTCAGAAATAATGTCTGTGGCTGCTAATGATGGGTGTGTTTTTGTAAATTAGCTACATCGGGTGGAGCATTCTTATAATCTAAAATCACAAGGAGACTAACCCTGGAAAAAATAGGTTTTATCGTAGCCTAGATAACTTACTGAGAATGTATCTGAAAGTAAAAGTGGAACTCGGAGTGGAGTTCAGAGGCAAAATTCGTGCCTAGCATGCTGAGTGCTCAGTATCAACTATTTCAAAAGTAAACAAATAAATAAGGTATAATTTATGACTGGCTTTGCCCCTGGTATAGATAATGTGTCTTTGTGAACCAGTGTTGTCTTATAGACTTTCTTAAAAGGTTATGACCTTAGGAGGAATGTTTGCTTTAAGTGAAGGTATGGTCATATATTAAGTTTAGCAACTAACTTATAGAAAGTGGATCATTACTGGGAACGAAAAGGGCACTGACCTCCCAGAAAACAAGTTCACCTCATACAAAGAGTCACAGCAGCCAAGTGTTCAGGTCCCTAATGCCTCCGAGTGCTAGTAGATTCCTAGATCTTAGTCTTGGCCCCACAGGAAGATCTTCACTCATTACTGGAGCTTTCCCAGGAAGTGATAGGGCGTGCTGCAGCGCCAGCCACTGCAGTTGATCTTCAGCGGCGCCTGCTTTATTCTTGCTACTGTTTTAAGTGAAATTAGAAGGAACCAAGTAGACTTCTGTTCTACTTAATATGCATCATGGGGGCGTGAGTTGGGGAAACTGGGGACAGTGGGGGATGGAATAAATCCTCAAGAGTCATGTGTACGTGCTTTCTGGTAAGCAGAGCCAGTGTTCATTCAGAGGCTTAAGCTCTGACATCATAGCCTTGGAGAATCTTCCAGTGTCCAAAAAAACCTGCCATCTATGTTGCACAATGTGATGCAGAAGCTGAGGCAGAGAGATAAGGACAGGCAGGATATGTGGCTGAATAAAGGACTTTCAATTTCTTTTCTCACTGGATGGACAAGAATCACATCATTTTTTTTTAAGCACCCACATCCAAAAAAAAAGCCTACAATCTAAGCACAAGATGTGTCAGAGTCTTTTCACATGACTGACTCAATCAGAAGGTCTAATCTAACAGGGAGAAGCCCTGTATTAATTTAAATATGGCAGGTGCCATCTAAGTTTATTGCAGGAGCTAAAGACCAATTATCTTGTATTTTTCCATAAAATTGCCTCTTCTAAAAAGAGACCGGTGTGTCTGAATATATCCATCATAACAAATCTTCAAGCTTTGATGGAAGTGACTGCTGTTTATTTGTAGCATGTCATATCGTTACTGTTGAATCAACGCTAAAGTTATCATAGTAACACTAAGATGAGAGGCGGGAAATGAATGTTTATAGACTTGCAGTGTGGCTTCATGAATAAAAGCATACAGCCCAGAGCAGGTGTGAAAAGTGCTCCACTCCAAGGCCTGGTAGATTAGAGAAAAACCCTGAAAAGTAAGGATTATGCACTTTCTAGTTATTTTGCTTGTCCCAGCAACAAAATATTTGATAGAGGCAGTTTCAAAGAAGAAGGATATTCTTAGTTCCTAAGTTTTGATAGTGTACTTTCTCTTCTCTGTCTGCATTGTATTTCTCAGACCTATTTTCTACTGATCAAAGTGGTCATTTGCTAACTGTTTTTGGGGGACGAGGAGCAATGGGAGGAAGGGAGGAAAGGAGGATGGAGAGGCTGCAGTCAGCATGTACTCTATGAGAAAAGAATAAATGAGAATAAATAATTAAATAAAATAGCATCAAAAATTGATATTGGGAGGTAATGCATTTTTTTTAAAAAAAAATATTTTCAGAAAATTTTATTTTTAAATGTTGGTCATTGCAGGTGTGCTCTTTAAAGACTTTCTATTAAGAACATGGAAATGCTTTCAGGAGCAAACCAGCATATCAAATACGATGTAAGCAAATATCATCTTACAAGGACACTGGGCCACAGGCAGCTCTTACCAGCTCCTTCTAGAGCTGCCTTGGTTGTTCTGTGATCTTCAGTCTTTATGCTACACAGAAGAAATGATTCTGTGCTTCCAAACACACTGCACTGTACCTTATCAACCTCTGATCATGATCTCCAAATTGAATATTCTTTCAGGACTAACAATCGGGTAACTAGGAATCATCCTTCCGTGCAATTTGTTTACTAATGAGAGAACATCCTGACTCCAGTCCATTACTAACTTCTAATTCCTCATCTTTTCTTATTCTATTAGTCGTTACTATTGTTTTGAACTAAGATTTTACTGGGATCTTCTGGCTGATTGGCACTCACCATGTAGAGGAGACTAGCCTGGAATTTGCAACAATCTTCCTGATATGCCTTCCTCATGAGATTAGAGGATGTTTTGCTGCTTCTGGCTTCCTTATTATTCATTGTAAATCTTTCTTGGCGGCTCTTAATGCATTTCTCTTCCTTTATTAACTTCATACATAAGGAAACTCTGATCAGAATTACCTTAAAGAATGACATAATTAATACATTCCTATTGTACCTATCCATTACTGTTGTGTGACTCACAATTGGGAATGTTATGCTCTTTCAACTTATAGTTTACTTTGAGTAGATTTTCTTTGTGTCCCAATTACATTTCTCTTTAAAGATGACTAGTTTTTTTTCCTGTATCTGTAGATCACAGTTTTTCTTATTCATTCATCAGTAGATATCTGGGAGTGTGTGTGTGTGTGTGTGTGTGTGTGTGTGTGTGTGTGTGTACTGGGGAACCACTGTACATTTTCCCACAGTGACTACAGCATTGCAAAGTCTCACCAATGATACAAAAGTATCCTTCACATCCTTGCCAGTATTTATAAAGATATATTCCAATGTAGGTTTGATCTGCATTTCAATATCAATTAGTCACATGACATGACTTCTCATGTTTTTATTGGCCATCTGTTTGCCCTGTTATTTTTATTTCCTTGGCATTGCAAGGGCTTGAACCCAGGGCCTTCACATGCTGAAGTTACCCCACCACTGGGTGACATCTTCAGGCCTTCCCATTTTCTAAGTAGATTTTTGGATTTTGCTTTTGTTTTTCTTTATATAATCTGGATATTAATTGTTAATGTAAATCAAGAATTCAGAGCCATTCTTTTTCTATGGACATTTAAATTTTCAATAAAAGACTATTTTTTCCATTAAGAGGTCCTATTAATCTTGTGGAAATTATTGCACCAAGTTTGAGAGGGTGAAAAGTTATTGATTTGCATGTTTGTAACTTATCTTGCATCAATTTACCATCTGTTCTTACTAATTCAATAGACTTGGAAGATTTGGCATACGTAGGTATTTACTCACGGATCCTTTAAAAACTTATCATGTTGTTTTCCAGTATTTATAGCTTGTTTTATTTTATTGCCTTACTGTTTTAATAAGAGCATCCAAATGATGTCTGGTAATACTGTCCTAATGAAAGCTTCTGTTTCTTGATTTCATTGTCAAAGGCTATATATACATTTTAATACTGGGTGTGGTGTTAGTTGGTTTGATAGTTACTATCATATTTAAAACACTTTGCTTCATTCCCATTTTAATTAAAGTTTGAAAATGAATGTCTCCAGGATTTTGTTAAGTCCTAGATAAAATTATATTCTAATTCTTCTTTAATTGGTTGAAATAATAAATTACGGTGAATAGATACATTTAATGTTGTAATGCACTACTTCTTATAGTCCTGGATTCATGTTTTTAATGCAACCTTCATTTTACTCACAAAATTGTATGAATATTCATAAGGGACATTGTATAAGCTGTTCTGGTTTTGTTGTTGTATGTTTGCTGTCAGCATGTGTGGGCTAGGAAAGGGGACCTTGAGAAGTGTTGAAGATATTTTAAGGTGGGCATGGCAAATGATGTGTTGTGTGGTGGAACACAGGAAACATGTAACTTGAGAAGCCCTGATTAAAAGGAAGAGCAGGCAAATGAGGGCAGGGTGGAGCCTGGGAGGCAACAGAAGGAGGGATGAATAATAACTATTAAAATATCACAGTGAAGCCCATGGCTTTGTACAGTAACAACAATTAATTTCATAAAGAGGGAAAATAATATATTCGAATTTTTTTTTAGTATCTTAGTTCACATGGGCCACTAAAACAAAGTAATCTAAACTATCTTTGTAAGCAACAGAAATTTGAATGACTGTTATAAGTCTGATACCCAAGAAGTCCCAAGTAAAGTCATACTATATGAGTGTCAAGTGAAGACCTACACACTCACAGATTTTTCTCATCAGCCTCCCATGTCCATTATATTCCCTAACTATAAATTCCATAAGCATTTTTCAAAGGAACACAACCAGAATGCCAACTATACCAATATAAAACACACAAAAAAATTCTGAAACTGATATGGTAACACACACATATAAATCTGAGCACTTGGTAAGTAGAGGCAGGAGAATCAAGAATTGAAGCAAGCCTGGGCTACAGAGTGACTCCAAAGCTAGCCAGGGATAAATGTGATTCTGTCTCAACAAAAAGCAAAAATCCAAATAGAAAACCTAATTTGCATTTCCTTTTCTTGGAGGGACCCTCTTGAGCTGTTGACTTTGTCATTCCTTGTCAACCCATTTCTTCAGCACATTATGTTCCTTGATTTGTCAGCTCCTGTGATAATCGTAAGGGGTTCTTATCTATCATTCCAAAACTCTTTTAAAGATCTCAGTAAGGAAACTTGTCCCTGATATATGTAGAGCTTAGTATGTAAAGGCTGATTATTTCATTTGAATCCCAATTGGTTTGAGAAAAACAATAGTTTGCATATAAATAGACTTGTACTTTCATTAAAACAGATGTACAGGTCAGATACAATAATGTTATTTCACCTTGAGCTGTAGCTGATAGATAAATTATTTCTCCTTTATTGAATGTGCATATGTGTAGTAACATGTATATATGTATCCTGTAGGTGTATACAGATGTGGGTACATTTGTGTATATTTATATGGAAGTCAGAAGTGAATATTGGGCATCTTTTATATCACTTTTCATCTTGGAGAGATAGGGCCCCCCCACTGACCCTGAAGCTCACCAGTTGGACTGGACTGATTAGCCAACAAGCCTAGGGATGATCTATCTTTGTTTTCTTAGGGTTTATAGACAAGGACTACCATACCTTACCTGTCTTTTGTATGTGTTCTGGGGACCTGAACTCAGGTCCGCATCATTGTACAACAAGCACTTTACAAAGCCAAGCTTTTCTGTGTCTTACTTCAATCTTTATTACAGCTCTTAAGACTATAGGGTAAGAAAAGTATTTCATACCTATATACAAGATATTCTGATTATATCCGTTTCCCATTTCTCCGCTATCTCTACTGGACTTTTCCTAAAAAGCCCCGATCTCAATGTCTTGTCCAAATATTCTTTGTTTTTTTCCCAATATCTACTGCATCCAATTAATGTTACCCAAATATGAATGGATAAGGGATCATCTACTGGTACATGAGAAACCTACCAAAGAAAAATGGCTGTCCCTTCTCTAGGTTCCATCAATTGCCAGTAGCTCCTCAGGCAGGGCAAGAACCCCATGAGTTTCTATCACCATTTTAATCATATTGAAACGGAGGCACAGTTAAGACAAATATGTATTACATAGTGGCACAATAAAAACAAAGGTATATTATGGAATAAAGAGCATCAGCCATAATAGTTCAGATGCCTTCCTCTTCCCTAACTCTGAGATGATTTCTACAGTTAAAATATATATCTTATACAATTCAGAGTCATTCCCCTTCAAAATTGTTAGACAAAAATTTCAGAGAAATTGTGTTTTATAAATTAGAGCACAGAAACACCAAAATCATCTTTGCATAGCCTCTGGCCCTAGAAAGTATGAAGTCCATATAAATCAGGCATTTAAATCAAGGCTACTGCTTTTCATCTGTGTTTCCCTTCCAGAGAATAGTCAGCTTGTAGAAGCTCCTTGATTGCTCCCAGAAAAAGGTATTTCAAAGCTATCACATAAAAGAAGAAATGGAGGCAAATAAAGTAGTTTGAACCTCCCCTTTATTCTAACCAGGTACCTAGAGATGCTATCAGAAGCCGTATGTCCTGAAAAAATGACACTGCAAAATGGGTGATGAGTAATTACCAGGTGATCATTTGTGCTGTTCTTTTTGTTCATTTGTGTTTCCTAACAGACATGTACATATGGTCTTTGCTGTTAGTTACTGCTCTGTGAAATAAAAGGAAGATCATATTGTGCTCCCTCACATGGCCCTATGAAGTGAAATCTAACGTGTATTCATTTATTAGCTTTCCTTTATAATTTGCCATGTGATTTAATAACTAACAGGCAACAGAAAACAATCTGAGACAAAATGGGTGTGATTTTATTATTGGAGCCTGCCAAAAATTCACGGTATGTGACTTTCAATCAAGGGTGTGTGGGGGTAGTTTTTATTTATAAATTGAAAGCTCTGTGTGCCTCGATCATATGTATGAACCCTAATTGATGAGGATTTATAAAATATTTCTACGTTGAGGTGAAGGGACAAATAGCTGAGCTGAATGAATAGACACTGTGGTTTCTTCTTCTCCTTCTTCTTCTTCTCCTTCTCCTTCTCCTTCTCCTTTCTTCTCCTCTTCTCCTTCTCTCCTTCTCCTTCTCCTCCTCCTCCTCCTCCTCTTCCACCTCCCCCTCTTCCCCTTCCCCCTCCTCCTCCTGCTCCTTTTTCTCCTCATCCTCCCCCACTTTCTCCTATCCACACTTGAATGGCAATATAAAGATATGTACAAAGAGATTCAATATTTTCCAGTGACTCACAATTGTTGACCAAGAGATAAACAGCCCCAACCTCCAGAAACTCAGAGTACAGAAAGGCTCTGGATTTTCATTTTGTTTGACAATAAAACTTAATATTTATTTTATTAAACCCAAATACTGTGCAATTACTTAGGATTTACTCTGTTTTCCTATGTAAGAAACCGGTATGGTTATGAAAGTTAAATTATGTTGGCTGCTAGATAATGTCTGGTATAAAACGATTACTGGAGGCTGGCCTGCAGAATTGACAGTTTTATGAGTGTGGTATAATTATTCCTGGGCATATTATAGTTTGACTTGTCTCAGCATTAAAATGGAGGCAGCAACTGTTAGGAGCTGAATAATTGTGTTTGCACAAACTCATGCCAAGACATCTTTTAGAATCCATGGGGATTGGTCCAAGAACCCACAAAGATAGTAAAAATCAATATACTATATTTAGAGATAGAATCTTTGAAGATGTAAATGGGTTACATTGGGTTCATTAGAGTAACTCCTAACTCTATATATCTAGTATGTTCACTACAAGAGTTTATTAGGACAAATGGGTACAATGCTCATCTGGTGTCACTCCTTTGTCCACTCATGCCAACAGAAAGGGTAGAGATAATTATCTACAAACTACAGAGATCAGCTTCTGCTGTCAAAAATGGAGATAAAATAAATTTCAGATTTTTCAAGTTACCCATGCCAGCCGTAATGCCTCCCTGTATTACTCTTGTAAATGAATATGGCAATTATTACTCCACTCTACAGGTTTGGAATAATATCTTGTGTGCTGGGAATCATTCATTTAGAGTTGATATGAGCATTAATACTATTGTTAATATCAGTATTGAAATAGTGTTGTTACGTTGCAGAAGAAAGATTTGCCCTGTGAGTTTAGGAAAAGCCAGTTCCACTAGAGAGAATTTGAGAGTGGCCTGGATGCTTTATTTTCAGACCAATTTCAATATTACCAAATGTCTCCTTTATGCTTAGCAGAGATACCCTCGGGTTCTGTGAAAAAGAAGATACCTGTCTTTTATGCTTGTCTGATATGACATTTCCAAAGTGCTGTTTCTGGAAACACCATTAACCTTGGCACTTTGAAAGGGTAGGGCATGTATTGCCAGTATTTCTGAGGACCTGCTAAAACTGTGTATCATTTTATATTACTCAGACTTTTGGGGAAATATAGAAGTACACAAGGTAACCCAGAAATAGATATATATCCCTCAGTGGCTAAGCTTTAGATGTTGTGAGTTACTTTGTCATTTCTCCTTGGGAAATCCTTACCTTTCCGGTCACAAGCTCCAAGAATGTTTGCAAGAGACAAGTTTAGTAGTTAACTAATCTCTGTGAAGAGTGGTCCTTTGACTTTATTTACTATTGTAACTAAATAATGATGGACTCTCATAGGAAAGCATTCTGTTAGTTTTAAATCTTCCTGCCACAAGGTATCTGTGACACTGGATATTAATATGCAAGGGCTACATTAGGCATGCTTGAACTCCCGTTACGGAACAGCTTCAGTTATACTGACTCAGCATTGGTCTGAAGTGTGTGCATTATGCTCTTGTTTCTACAACCTTAGAATATTGAATTGTTTGAAGGGTTAATTTCTCTTTAGTCTTCAGTGTTCTTTCTTCAAGAAAGGGAAAGAGATTGCCCCATCCGGAGAAACCCCACCCCCATCTGCCTAAGCATTGCTTAAGAAATGGAGATTGGCTTTCCCTGAGGATGTATGGTTTCCTAGGTACTGCTTTCAGCTTCTCAATTTAGTAAGCAGCAAATATATTTACTATTTCTTTGCCAAAGGGAAGAGAATTTTCTCTTTTAAGGTTAAGTGCTTTAAATTTTACCTCATCTATTGACACTCTATCATTTCGTTTGAAGTTATTTGTTGTTGATTTTCATAGTAGTAAAATTAGATCAATAAGCTACCATTCTGATACATTCACGGGAGGGCTATTGGTAACATCTGCATTACTTACCATGTCTCCTTAGTGACTGCTTCTGTGATACTGAGATCTTGTGTGCAGATTTTTACCTGTCACTCACTCTTCCTTCCTCCTCCTTACATAGCAGTTGGTTTCTTGGTGTTTCCTTAGGGCATTTGATACCATGACTGCATAAGGACAGAAGGTGAGGTTAAAGAACAGCAGGATGGGACTGTGTTCTCAGTTCCACCATTGAGTGTCACATCAAGTTGTTGAATCTCTGAATTTTCATCTTTTCTTAAGACATTAAAAAGATTTAACAAACTATTTGCCACTACAAATTTAAGTGAGTGCTGAGGTAAGGTGCATCCGAAGAAATTCCCCCAGAGAAGGCAATTTCAAAACCACAGAGTGACATAGACATGTAAGAGAAATGAACAGGATTCAGAACCCCAAAGATGTAGAAATAAGGTGAGAGGTTGAGAGAAAAGTACCGATCATTCTGAAACTAAGTGAGGAATTATGTCATTCAGGCATAAGTCGCTGCGAGACATTTCCTGGCTTTGTGTTTTCATTAGCTGAAAGAGGCTTTTGTCTGCTGTAACCCACAAGTCTCTCAATTTTAGTTTTTATCACCTATGTAGTAATTGAGTGATTAAAGATAGCTTGTAATTTAGTGACAACAACAAAACCTACGTGTAGAGTATATTTTACGTCATTGATAGCCCATTTATTTTCCAATAGGGTTTTGCCAGTTTTTTTTTTTTTTTTTTTATAAAGATTTTAACTGTGTCCCACACTGTGCTTGATGGACTGATCAAAGAGAAGCAGGGAAGTCACAGAGATGATGTAGTGTCATGTAACTATCATAGAAATCTAGTCTATGTGCTCAGTGTTCAAAGGGTCCAGGGGAGCAATGAAATCCTATTCCTTATCCAACTTTGCAAACCATATGGTATGTAAGTTTGCACTTACTATACTAATTTGTTATTCTAAGGCTATACTTATCTTCCAGTAATTTATCTAGCTCTTGCTAAGTTTAGCACTCATGGGCTTCCCCTGGGAAACACTTCCAAAAAGCATTTCTATTTCAGCAACAATAAAATTATTTCAGGGAAAACTAGTTTGTACTAAAGATACAAAACAATAAAACATCCAATTAGCATAGAATCTGAGGGCTTTTCAAAGACATACTGTAGTCTATAACTATTTGAAGGACAAAACAATAAGTGAATCACTGTCAATTATATTTTCTATCTAGTTTTTCCTACATAAAGATATGTATATAAATACACACAAATACAGACATACCTACAAAGTGAATCTTAAGCAAGTCCATATTACTACTTTCTTGGTATTTATCCAAAAATGTAATAGGTGACTTGGATGGGGGCCTGGAGGCAGAAAGAGCATTATAAAAACAGGGCCTTATAGTTGCCAAGTCAAAATAATAGCCATGATTATTACCTAATGATCCAAATAAGGAAGAGTTGAGTTGTCACCAACAATTACATTCTGGTAAATTGAGTAGAAAAAGCCATCAATGTTTTCAGACTATTGGAAAGAAATGTGAACTAGAAAAAAAAATCACCTCTTCTCTTTGAAAAATTCTAAATTATCTGCTTAACTACTTACACTATTCTATGTCTACATCCAATTGCATTCCACAGCTTCTTCTTGATTACATTATATTGGAGCTTGTTGGACCTCTTTTCCTGCCAAACTACTTTTTTTACACATGCCTCTCACCCACAGCGGTGCTTGCTTAATTGAAATTCTAAATGCTCCATCACTTCCAGCTACATATATAGCTAGTCCACTTGAATCAGTAACCTAAGCCCGCAATTTATGGATTGTGGGTAAAAATGGAGACATATCAGAAGCTAAGACACATAATCTTAATTAGTGGTAGCTATGCAGCGATTTCATTCCCAAAGCAATATCGTGGTAGAGACTGCCGAGTAACCTGACTCCATTCCTTATAAAAGCTATTGGCCTTAAATAAATGACCCAAAGGAAGCCATAGTCATTTTATTTTAGCTGATACTTTTTTCCATTTTTTAAAAACACTTGAATGGATTAAGTTTATATTGTTCTGATTACTCACAAATGTAGCCTGATCTTGGTACCAACACACTAAGTCCAGTCAGAAACCACCCATCAGAAATACAGTCTCAGAGAACACAAACTGTGCTATCAAGGGATTCAGAAGTGAAGATCTTTAACAGATTCAAACAGGGTTCTTAGGACTTCTTGGATATTCTCCAAATACTGGTTTGTCATTTAAAATTAACATTGTTTTAAAAAAAATTGAAATTCTAAAGCAATGAAATTATGCCTCCTTTGAAGTTCTAGGCATTTTGTGTTTAAAATGAACAGAAAGTTTGTGTTTATTTCTAAAAAGCATTCAAGACAGAAAAACATGAAAACTAGAAAAATGGTACTGTCGGTATAGAAAATTATGGCAATTAATTAACTTCATCGAACTGTATCGTTAGACTTCGGGAAGACTTAGGAAGTTTGGTCACCCTTATTCGTATATTCAATACCACGAACAAGCTTCTACAGTCTTTGTGCCTTGCAGAATAAACCTAACACCAAGCACCTTGTATCTCTTATGCCTTTCCGTCTACAAAGTTAGATTTAATCTAAGGCCATGCCACTGTAAATCCAAAACTAAAAAAAAAAAAAAAAAAAAAAAAAAGCTTTGTAAAAATTAGATGTTCTATCTACTTAACCTCTCTGCTAGTGTTACAATGAGGTTTTCTCCTCTATTGATTTAAAAAGTAACACCATCATGACTTCTAAACACAACATGTAAGAGGTTGTGTATTATCTTTGAACAGCTTTTTTATGTAGAGCGCTGAGAATTATTGGACAGAACAGTGGGTAAAGATAGAAGTAAAGAGACTTTATGCAGTTATCTGCTTTCTAAAACCAGAAGTCTATTGGCAAGCGTCTCAGCTTTGGAATAGTGACTCTGTTTTACATTAGTTTGAGAAGACATGAAGTGTGTAAGGCTAAGTATGGAAAGGTAGAAAACATTGCCCCATTGTCAAATCATGTTCTGTAATTATATTGATAGGTGATTAAAAAGGGGGGGCTATCAAGGGCAATTAATAGTGGATGACCCTGGTTTTAGGCAGATATTCAAGCCTCTGTTTGCACACATGTAAAACTGTTAACAAATAAACCAGCCCTTGCAATTGCTGAGCCCCACTTAAGGTTGTAGAAAAGACTTAGCAAACTATAAAGCCTTGTGCCTTGTCTGCATGTTTACCATTATTTTTGTTCTGATAAAATTCTTCCCTGGGAAGAATTCTCTGTATCGAATCCAGTATGAATGCAGGGCAGACTTGGGTAAGATTTTACAAACTAGCATGAAATGTCACAGGCTGATTTGCATTTTTGGTGATTTTATACATTAATCACTGAATAACCTTCAGTTTTCCAAATAAAGAAGGAAGAAAGCAAGGGTGACATTTGTGATCATCTACAGAAAAAGGACTTATTTAAACTCTTCACAGATGGAGAGATAGCAAGCATAAATTGTTTTACCAAGATTTCTAATTTTAAGCAGCTTTGAGGGTGTTTGTGGGTAGAAGAGAGCAAACACTGTTTTGCATATGGAATTAACATAAACTTTGCATACCATAGTCCCAGCTTCTCTAGATGATTCTGTAGGGTTTTTTGGAGCACTGCCCTAAGGATTGGAAAGCTCATAAAGGGACAAAAATTCTTTGCTGCTTGTGATATACAAGTGGAGGGAACATAAACAAACCTCCTAGGTGACCTTTCCAAGAGGATACTGGGATTTCATATATCTCAGATGGCTTAGTGCTTGTACAGGAAAACCAATTCTAGTCCAAATGAGCCCTTTTTTTTTTATTTATTTAAATCAAATTGTAATTTTTTACTTATTCACACAGGGGTTATAAACACAAAAAGGCAGGGCTTGGGGAAGGGGATGACACCGGAGCGTAGGTGTTCAGGAGGAGTACAGATATCTTTCAGAACAGGGTATCGAGCCCATTATTTTCAAGTAAGCCATATAATCTATTGCTTGGACAGATGATGTAATTTGTTTCAATATTTTCTATAAGTTAACTGTGACAGTAGATATAGACCAGTGACTGAGATTTTTATAACTGTGGAAAATTGAACAAATAAATGGTTGCCTAATGTTTACGAAATTAGTTATAAGTGTCACAAGCTCAGTGGGATGCACACAGGAAAATCTATTACCAAATTATCTTTGGACATTGAGGAGTTTATTGTATGAAACTACTTGCTGACTTGGTAACTAACATAAAACCCCAGCAGTTGCAATGTCACAGTACATTTTGGCTACCAAATTTATAGGTTCTTCCCCAATTTACAACTTGGTGTGCATTTCTTACTATAAACTTTAAAATATCTAAAATATTAATCTTTATTAGTTACCTGTCATCTATGATAAAGTGCCCTACTAAAAATAAATTGAAGGAGATGGAGTTGGTTTGTTTTGGCTCACAGTTTAAAGATGCAGTCCACCGTGCAAAAAATGATGGTGGCAGAGGCTTCAGACAACTGGTCATGTTACATCAGCAGCCAGGAAGCTGGCGGAGGCCACTGCTGGGGCTCAGCTGGCATTTCCCTTCATATGTAATCGACAACCCTGCTCACTCACCTTCAGATTGTGTCTTCACACTTCAGTTAACCTAGTCTAGATCTTCTCTTACAGTCATGCTGGAGGTGGTACTCTAGGTAATTAGAAATCCCATCAAGTTGATAAACACGACCAACTGTCTAGAATATTTTCTTTGTTTTCTCCGTGTTGGTTTTGTAGTAGCTTCAATTAATGTATTCTTGGTAGCTCAGGATTCATACTGATAATAATAAAAATAAGAAGCAAATAGTAAAAGCATAATAAAGCATACACCAGATATAATTGTTCACATCATTCGCCAAGGGAAGACGCTATTATCTTGAGGTAGTTTTTTATACTTCCTTTCTGGATTTTAGTTTCTAAAGAGAGATGAGACCTATTGTGCCAATATCAAATACCACCAGGTAAATATTGAGGGAAAGAATGTTTACTCTTAAAAGACTCCAGAAATAATTTCTGTCAGAGTGTTTATAGCAACATAATAATGAAACACATAAATACTTTGAGTCATCCAGCTAGACCATTTCTAGAAACATTACATTTGAAATATGCAAAAAAATAAATGGTTGAAAATTAGTGAACCTGTTACCACGTTGGAAAAGTCACATTTGACTGCATATGATATATCACAATAGTCAAGACACAAACACTCTAAAAACTTCTGTCTAAAGTTATCTGTAGCTCTTGCATACAAATTGTATAATAAACAAACAACAAATTTTATGTTTAAAATTGAGCACCAGATACAGGTTATCTCAACTATGTATGTGTGGAATTTTCAAACACCAAAATTTTGAAATGTTAAGTATTACTGTTTCCAGTCCTTTCATAGAAATATTGTTTCACCTATATAGCTTCCTGCCACAAAACAACACTTATTTCTGTGGCAATCCATACCTTTGGACTTCCATACCCCTGAAAAGACTGATACCACTGATGAGAGTATTTTAATAGCCAGAGCCAGGGGACAAAGTTTCTATCTCATGCCTGTCTTAGCCAAATGGAAAGCCCCTTCTGCTGCTACATAAGAGGGAATATTGTTTGTTAACATGCAACAAAGTTCATTAGCCAGTATATCCACTGTTATGCATTAGGAATAGAAGATATATTGAATCTCTCAATAACATATTTGTTACTCATTCCCATTGCTAGCATCCTTAATGTGGGGAGACAGACACGTTCAGAGGCTTTGAAAGTCATCTCTCTTCGTAACCAAATACTCTCCAGTGTGAGGAGGTTTTCTCACCACGTCTGTCCTCTGCAGTCTCAGAATGTACTAGAGAAGGTAATACATAATACAGTGGCCCTCATGTCTCCTTTCTATTTGCCTTCACAGCTGGTGCCACGTATATCTTTGGGAAAAGTGGTGGTCTCATCCTCTACACCTGGCCAGCGAATGACAGACCAAGCACACGCTCTGACCGCCTCGCCGTGGGATTCAGCACCACTGTGAAGGATGGTATCTTAGTACGCATTGACAGTGCTCCTGGACTTGGCGACTTCCTCCAACTTCACATAGTGAGTACCTGCCCAGCCTTGGCTTGGATTCTCTTATCTTCCTGATGATCTGAGGTGTGCATTAGATAGACACAGGAGAACATTCTACATACACTCAACATGGGTCCCTATGCTTTCAAAGACTCTCTTCAATCTTACAAACTGTCCCACTTGGGCTTAGATGGACAGACAGCAGTGGGTTGGCAAACTTTTTCTAAAGGAGCAGCATGTCAGCATTATGGAATTTGTAGCTCATACAGTGTGTTGGTTTTACTACACACAGACAGTAGGCTTTTAAGATAGGATTCTGTTCCAATAAGAACTCATTCATAAAACTTGGTGGCCAATGTGACCACAGGTATGATAAAGATCTGTGGTGAAAGCTGTGGCTCTCTTGGCAGAGGGGTGTGACACAGATGAAACCGCCCAGTGATCAAGTTGAGTTATGCATGCATATTGCATATTTAACATTTTCCTGTAGATCCCGTGTCTACGTTGGTAGACAGCTTTACTACCCATCCCTGCAGATCATAAGAGTATTGTGCAAAACAAAGAAATTAAAATGATTTGGAGGGGAAAAATTACTTTCTTACGAGGATAGAGAATGTTTTTATAGCAACAATTAACCCGTTTTATCACCTGTGCACAGTTAAGAAAGTAGGCTAAAGAAAGATATGATTCTCATCCGTAAATACCCCACGTGTAGCCACCAAGAGCAGAGAGAGGAATTGTTCTCATTAGTTAGCCATGACAAGGCCAGAAAGAATGGATTTAATTTGGAGCAGTAAGGATTCAGTTTAAATACCAGAGGGAAGAGAAAAAGATCATCTGGGATTAGTACCAATCTCCACAATGGAGGAAAAGGGGGCATTTGCAGGGAATCTTTGAATCTAAGTTTTTGCTAATCCTCAGATCCAGGGAAGAAAGCAGAGTGTGGGTTTTCTATGCTGATCTCCAGAGTTGGAGCTGGCAAGTTGGATCCACAGCAGCAGGCTCAGCCACAGCTGTGTTCTGCTGCTAGTGTCCTGAAGTAGAACCAGCTAGAAGATTCAAGATTTAAGCTGGATTTGCCTTCCAGCCCCAAGATGAACCAGAGCACAGCAAGACACTCTCTCCTCATGCTCCACAAAGCACTAGTCATAAGTAAATATGGATTGGGTTGCAGATTTTTAATTCTCTCTCAGATGCGTCAGGAACCATATGGTGCTTGAAGCTTGAGTTTAAACAGTATGAAAGCCCATGCCAAGGAGCAAAAAGAGAGGAAGCCATAGTCACTACAGTTTATCTTTATTTAGCCTGCAAGAGCCATGGTCATTTACAAAACTCCAAGAGATTCGTGCTGCACATAACTTAATGACTGTTTCATGGCAGCTCTAACGAGGCTATTATTACCAGCACAGTTGCCTTTTCATGATGATTTATTTTCTCTCTTTTTTTTTTGTTCAGTGTGACTTTCTAAGAAAAATATGATGTGGCCTAGTCATAAACATCTTTTGCCATGAGATAATATGCGGCTAGTGTACCCATTTCTAGACCCTCATGTTTGGTACCACACCATCACTTGAAGAAAGAGGTTTTGTCTTATTCTTTGGTGGTTTGCTTGGGATGTGTCAGGGTTTTGGAACAAATCTTTTGTGGATACTGAGAGCTTTTCAGAGAAACTAGAATACTAGGCCTTTGTGAAATTCTGTAATTCGTTGGTGAGTTTGAAAAGTGAATACCTCTAACCATGTTCTGATGTTCAAGCAATACACATTTGTGTGTCTTGTATTTGTTAGCAGATGTTCTCTGTATAGCCATTTTCTTTAGTTTGACACTATATATTATTTTCTTTATATACTCAGTGATTCTGCTATTAATAAAACACTCTGAAATTCCCCAAAGATTTTTTCCTAACAAGCTTAGGGTAGGAAACTACCCTTTTTTTCCTATTGCAATGTGAAAAACCCACACAGCTCCGTAGTAAGTAAACCTGCCCTGCCCATGACCTTTTAACAAGCATGGCCCCCTTCAGTGCTCCAGTCATTTGAAACCATTTTTAATCTGCTAATGAGTCTATTTTTTTCTGTATTCCTTAACACAATAAGAATAAAAGAATTGGAATAGAAAATCAAAAGATTTTTATAAGACCCAGCCTCTTACTTTGAACAGTTAAGCAAAGGCATCAGGAAAGTAAAACAATAAAAAGTGGGTAGGATGGTTCATGAGACATCTGTGGGATTATAAAGGATGGTTTCATCTGTTGAATGGTGTGTTTCACAGTTCTAAGAAAATTATTCCAAAAGAAAAGCACTTAGGAGTCATTGTAGAAGCCCAAAGGAATTGGACAGGAGGCAAAAGACTTCATTCTACACTGGTTCCTTTTGAAAAAAAAAAAGTTAATTTTTATTTTTTATTTTTTTTTTGTATTTTAAGTTGACATACACATTAGTAAGTTTCATCTTTGTATTTTCTTACATGTATGACACCATACTGTGCTCTTCTTCAAGTCTTTTTTCCATAGCCCTCCCCAATTCCTTAAGATCTTTTCCTCAGGGGCACAGGAAAGATGGCTTAGCAGAAAGAATTCTTATTACTCTTCGAGATGACCCAAGCTCAGTCCACAGTATCAGTGTTGAGTGGCTTCCAGTCACCTTTATTCCCAGCTCCAGAGCACTACAATGTCTTTTCCCCTTAGCAAGCAACCACAAAAACATATGTAGATAGACATCACAGACAGACGTAGAAATACATTTTTGGTAAAAATGAGGATTCCTTTTTTCTGGTTCTTTCACATCACAGTTGCGCTTATACTTAAAAAATCTGCACATGCACACACACACACACACACATGCACACACACACAAAACATATACATACATGTGCACATATACAAACACATACATACATGCCCACATACACAAACACATACACACATGCACACATACACATGTACATACACACACATACATAAACACATACACACATGCACCATACACACGCACATATGCACATGTACATACACACACATACACACATGCTCACCTACACAAACATATACACTTTAAATCTAGAATCTGCATATCAGAGAAAACATGCTTTCTTTCTGAGTCCAATAAATTTTCTAGCATAATTGTCTCCAGTTTAAAAAAAGAAATGTTCTGGCAAATGTCATGATTTCAGTTTCTTAGCAGCTGAATGTAATCCCAATGTATACAGGAACCGCATGTTGTTTGCCCATCTCTCTGCCTACATACATACAAGCTTTCTATTTCTTAGCTATTCTGAATAGGACAGCAATAAACCTGGATATGTAAGTCTTGTTCTGGCATATTGATATAGTCTTTGAGGTATCTACCCAGGAATGATTAATGTAGCTCATGGGATAATTATATTTCCTTTCATTTATCAGCAATTCAGAGAACCTCACACATGCTAGCCAAGTGATCCAACTCTTAGCTACTTCCCCCGGACTATTTTAAATGCTTTGAGGCACAACACACTGACTTCCTTAATGCCTATACCAGTTGACATTGTCTTCAGCAGTCTAACACAGAACCTCCTTCCCACAACCACTCCATTGTTTGTTTTTCTTTTACTTGATTGTGGTCACTGACCTAGGGAGTGATAGAATCTCAAAGCAGTTGTAGTTCACACTTCCCTGATGGCTAAGACTGATGAACATTTTAAAAAGAAAAAAAAAATTGTCATTTGTATTTCTTCTTTGGAAATTTGTATGGTCGGTATATCACCCCACTTGTTGATCAGTTAATTCACCATTGAAACAAAGAAAGTAATGGCAGACACTCAGAAAGACGCAGACACCTGTCTTAGTTTATTTTGTGTTATAGTAGTAAAATACCTCTCATTGACCAATCTATAAATCACAGGAGTTTACATCTCATGATCTGTCATGCGGGACTGAGAATTCCAAGATCCAGATGCTGGCTGATCAGGGCTACATAGCTGAGCTCCCGTGATACTCCTTGTATACCCTGCCTTATGGTTGGAAAAGTTGTGTCCTGCCATGGAAGGACAGAGGGGACCCACTCTTTAAGGTTCCCTAGAACTACTATCAATCCACCTCTAAAGAGTCTTTTCTTCCCCACACTGTTTCATTGGCTATGGACCTTCAAATACACAAAATCTGGGGGGACATTGTTGTACCAGAGCAGTGGGATAAACTATAGTGACATGAAACAAGGGCCAAGCATCTGCTGCAGCTGTGCTCCCCTGGGGTTGCATGGTAGTAAAGCAGCATTCTTTTACTCTGGATGCTAATTGGAGAAGAAATTTTTTCTTCAGTGCACTTAATAGTGATAGTTAGGCTAGTTAAATTAAATGCAAAGCGAAGCATAGATTAATAGCATCCAGTAAATGCAATATATGTATGTTGTCTGTGTAAGTAAAAGAAAGAACACAGCACTGATAGAATATGAACAGAAGTAGAAAAAAAATGCATCCTGTAAATTGGTACTGAAAATAGTCCTTATGAATTTCTTACAAGTTATGAAAATAATTCTTATGAACTCATGATTATTTTATGGTATTAACACTGTCATTGCAATAATTTGTTTTTACCTCCAGTTTAGCTTATCTGAAGGAATTATGTTCTTTCAAGAATACCAGTGAGTCTACCTCAGAGGTGAACACTCACTCTAGGAGAGTCCACACAGTAAGATTGGCAAGTCTCTCACTATGAGCTTTACATAGGAAATATTTTTGAGAGCAATGGATGAACTCTGCATGAATGAACTCTGGCTTCAGCTAGTCATGTCAGCCCCAAGTGTAGACATCTAGTTTGTATGTAGATGCATATTGCATATCTTTCAGCTAGATACTAAGCCCTAAGCTCACGTGAGTATTCTCCTTTCCTGTGTTTCCCCAAAATCTTTACTCATTAAAATATCTTCAAGAAAATAGTTTTCTTCTTAAAATTCTACTCTGCTGCATTCTTGATTCATTTACTAATTCATTTAAAGTACTTCTATTTCCTCTCTCTCTCTCTCTCTCTCTCTCTCTTCTGTTGTGTGTGTGTGTGTGTGTGTGTGTGTGTTAGTTCACATGTATGCATTGGACTGTGGGATCCAGAGGTCAATATCAAGTATTTTCTTCAATTGCTTTCAGTTGTACTTTTTGGGACAGCGTCTCATACTCAACCTAGAACTTGCCAATTCTGCTAGACTGGCTGTCCAGCAAGTCCTGGGGATCCTCCTGTCTCCACATCTCCAGTGCTAACGCTTCAGGCATATACTTATGTATGGGCCTTTTATGTGGGTACCAGGGATCAAACTCAGGTTGTATGAAAAGAAAACCTGGGAAAAATAAAGGCATTAAATTGGATCAAAGAAGAAGACAGAGAGAGAGACGAGAGAGAGAGAGAGAGAGAGAGAGAGAGAGAGAGAGAGAGAGAGATTCTCCAAGGCTAAATTGGGTACATGCTCTGGATATAATTTTTTTGTTTGTTTTTCATTTATAATTTGCATAAATCATAACTTTTTCTAACTGAGACAGTGATACTCCCCTTCCCTCTTGATGCTTTTTTGTCAATCTCAAGTCTTTGTTAAGAGGCCTTTGACCATCAATACTAAAAATGGCAAGCTTGAATTCTTCAAAAAAAGAAGAAACCAAAATAAAACCATAAAAGGCCCAGAGATCAAAATAACTTAGTAATGAGAAGTCATTTATTTCAGATTAGCTAACATTGCATGTCTGAGGTTCATGCTTCCATGGTGCGGTATTTTCTGTCAGTTGCTGCTGCTGATATCAATGAAATCATGAATGAGATGCATTTGACAAAGGCAAAAAGATCTCTGTTGAAGTTCATGGGCATAAAATGAGATTCTCGGGGCCGAGGGATTTTTGCAAATAATTGCTTCAAATATAAGTTTCCCTCCAGTGAAATCTATTGTTGAGTTAATCAGCTCAGTGTTTGGAGAGCAGCTGGTGTTACTTGTGAGTGACATCTGCCTTTTATTCCCCCATCTATGCTGTCTGGAGCTATGTCATGTTATGCTCACCTTCATAGGATCACAGAAAGGATTACCATGAAGTGTTGTGCTTGCTCCTGGGCAGGTTTTGACAGCGTCCTTTCACCACCTATTAAACAGAAGGTCGTAGAGAACTGGGCAGCAATTAGCTTCTCTCTGTGTAGTTAATGCTGGTGTAGAAAAGGCATATTAATTTCTTTTTCCCTGTGTGTAATTTACAGTAAATCCTCTTGGATTCATTTTTTAATTATGAGCCTTTCAGGAATAGTGAAAATTTATGTGTCAGGACATCTGTTTTGTTTGACAAGAATCTATAACCTTGTCCAACAATTTCCTTCCCAACTTGCAATGCAGATATGTTCAGAAGCTGAGGTAGGCAGGACAAAGGAACACTGTCCTGGCAGAACCTATACCACAGTGGCAGAATTTCTTTCCCAAACTGCATCCTCCAAAAACTTTATTGGTAATATCTCTTGGGTCAGATGTGTGGAAATTGGGTATTTATTAAGTTTGTCTTGTGTAATATTGTTTCTCTACAATTTATGATATTCAAAGGGACTCCTCGAGAATAAAGGGAGCTGAGCTGAAATGTGATAAATGGTCTATTCCTCTGGTCTATTGCATCTATAAATTCACCCTGGATGCCTCATTTTGGCTGTCTCTGTGTGAATATTTACAGTCAAGCATCGGCATCTGCCAGGTTTGTTCTCAGTAAAGTTAGGCAGCTGTTAACTCAGCTTCATTCCTGGATTTGGCCATTGACAGAAGTGGATTGGACTCCGGACTTTGTTGAGGAGGATGTCCAATAGAGTACAGAGGAATATTGTTGTTTAGAGACTGGTAGTGCAGGAGAGGAGAACAAGAAAAATACAAAGGTGTCCAGCAGAGGCAATCTCATTTCCCACAGAGTCCTGAGCCTGCAGGTTGGCTCAAAATCCTTTTCATTGCTATTTGTTCTTAGTGAAAAAGGCCTCTTTGGGGTTTCCGGGCTTAGGAGCTTTTCCAGATCATTAGCCACTTGTGCAGAGAGACCTTGCTGGGCATCCTCCCTGCAGCTCTTAGCTTAGCTGTGCCATCGCAGCAGAGCTGGGGAAGCTGGGAGATAGACGGCAATGGGAGTCAGGATTATGTAAGCTGGACCACAGGTAACTGCATGGGATATCAGGAGTGTTTCCCCAAATCTCTAATAGGTACATGATGCTTCCTTCAAAATCTGTTGACCTTCATTACATACATGGATCTGAGGGCAGCATACCAGATACAAAATTCTCCATTTTAAACCAAATACTTTGGATTGAAGGGTCATTGCTGTTATTATGAAGTAAGTTAGTCAATTTGTGAAGATGACTCTACCATTTGGCACTTTGGCCCCTTCTTTGAAAGGGAAATAAAAAAAAAAAGATTATGTCAGCTCTTCCTGAAGATCAATCAAAATAAACTATCTACAAGCTGTCTATTACCAACAAAGCTCGCACAAATATAGAAGGGTGGTTTTCTTAAAGAAACACCAACATATGATGACTGCGAAATGGGGGATATGTAGGTGTGTGTGTGCATAGACACACATCAGCAACAAGAGGAATGCATTTTATAAGTCAACATAATTTTTTTGAGAGTATGTTTCTAAGTCTGCTTGGCTGTGTCTGCAAAAAAAAAAAAAAACAAAATGAAAGAAACAGCAACAAAAACAAACAAAAAAGCCCTGTCATCTTACCAAAAGCCAATTTTATGAGATATCTTGCTAGTGATATCTGAGTCTTGGCCTCACATCTACACCTGAGATCTGGAGTGACATTTTAACATAAGACATGGAATCTAGAATTCTGTCTCTACAATAATTTTGGGTTAGACTACAGGCTACTTTAAAGCTTGATGTTATCTTCACCCTTCAGTAGATTGCA
The DNA here is from genome assembly GCA_021653895.1 of Mastomys natalensis. Lineage (NCBI taxonomy): Eukaryota > Metazoa > Chordata > Mammalia > Rodentia > Muridae > Mastomys > Mastomys natalensis. Next base: position 117,787 of record JAJTUV010000155.1, read on the forward strand.
TCCTTCTCATTCTGTGTTGTGAGGTAAAGCCCTATTCTTCAATCCTCCTTCACTACAGTGTTTCAAGGGACTCTAGACTCACAGTGAATGTACAACTGTGTCTATACTCCATTACCCATATAAAATGGAAATCTGTTACTTTGCAGAGGAAAATCAAAAAGAGAAGATAGAGAGGAGGAAGGAAAAATAGGCTAAACATAAATAAGTAAATAAAGAGGGGCCATAGCACCACCATAGATGCCAACCACAATAAGGAATAGATATATAGAGAAAATCCCTTCCATCTAAGTCTACTGTCCTAATAGCTTGGGCCTGCTGTCTTATCAGATAAAGATACAAGCAGTGTGATCTTTTACTCGGCGATTAATAATGCTGAACCAACTCATTTTAAAACCAAGCTCCTGATATGAATGTATCCCGATGATACAGATGAATAGCAGCCTCCATAAAGTCAATTGGAAAGCAAAAATGATAGAAAACTACTTATAGATCCCAATACCTTAATGCCTAAATAATATGATGCTTCAAAAATTAGGATTAAGATATCTGATCTCTTGGTGATTATCCAGTGTATATACATTGAGCACTCACTTTATGCCAGGTAAGGTGCTTTGTGTTGGGAATTCTATGATCAATCTTGACTTAGCCAGAACTCAGAAGACTGAAAGAACACAGGCACAGCTCAATGGATACCTGTGCAACTGTGCATCTATGAGGACATGAGTTCAGAACACAGTATATTCTGTAAAAAGTTGAATTTGCCCAGGTGAGCGCCTCTAATTCCAGATCTGTGAGGGTGAGGAATGAACATATCAAGATCGCTGAGACTTTTGGGTGATGGCTGTCAGCCTAGCTCCAGGTCGGTGAGAGACTCTGTCTCATGGGAATAATGTAAAGTGTGAAAGTAAGACATAGATGTCCTTATCTGGCTTCTGCCCTAAGCATGCATACCTGTACTCTTGTGAAAATTATACTACATGGGCATACTTCACACACACACACACACACACACACACACACACACACACAACACTTAATTATGAGCCTGAGGACTTAGAGCTCTTGCCCAGCTCTTAGATTAGTCAGGAATGGATTTATTATTGATATTCATGAGTTTCCCACAAGTAACCATTCAATTTGGAGAAAAAAAAAAAACCTTTGCCTTATTTTTCTTAACAAAGGTCACATTTAAATTGTGTCTCTGAGATATCAACCTAAGTAGTATATAAGTCCCAGGAGTTAGGCTGATACTGACTTAAAGCCAGTAAAATAAATGAGCATAGAGTTTCTATTAAAGTATTTCTGTACACCTGCTGTGGCTGCCTTTGCAAAACAAACAAAAACAATAACAACAACAAAACCCAAAACATTATCTCATCAAAAGCCACTTAGATAAATTAACATGCTCTACATTTGTGATTTGGAGTAAGCCTATAGAATAAAATGTAAAATCTAGATGGCCTATATCCTTTGTGATTGCAGTCATCAACATAGATAGTCAAAAAGTTTGACTAGTGGAAGCTTTCTTGACATAGAAATCTAAACTGCAGTGTACTGGGTTAACTCCAGATGCCATCAAGTGAATGCGGGAGCTGGTGTGCCTTTATGGCAAGCCTGACTTAACACTGCTGGACATGCCAGGGAGATGAATTATCTCATTGTCCCACCGCTTACACTTACTAGTCATTACTCCTGGGGTATTGTTCAGTGCAACTGGGAAAGCAATAACTCATTGCCACCCTGAAGCTACAGATGATGGATTTTAGATCGCCGGCTGCATTCAGAAGGCATGGAAACAGAACGCATTGATGGGGAACTTCATTAGCCTCCCCCTCCACAGTATCATATTCTCCAGTCCTGATGCTGCCATTGCTGTTGTTTTTAGCTTGTTAGTGTTTCACTGATAGATGGCTGACGGAACTGTAGAACTGAATTTGCCTCAAAGATACGACTGGCAGCCAGACCTGACTTTTCCAGTCTGAGATGACACCCTTGGAACTTAGAATCACTTAAAGACATTTGGATAGGTCTTGTTGATCCATCTGAGCCAACCTTCATCCCACGGACACTTCAAACTCAAGATAACAGCAGATGATTGGCAATTGTGTTTTAGAGTCTATATTTGACTCTCCTGATAACATCCGTGACTCAGTTTACATTTCTTGCTTTGTTTTCTGTAACATGGCAGCTAGTTTAATGGATAGATCATTATTGCTGACATTTAGTCAAGGAGGTACTATTCAGGAACACTATGTTACTCTCGTTATTCTTGTGACCACTGATATTGATGAATAAAATATAAAGTACAGGACTTTAGTCAGAATTTTGTTTAGCTTCTCCTATCAGGCCACTCACTATTAATATCTTCATGTTATAAATGAGGTGACTCTTGTTTAATGAAGCCAGACAATTTTGCACAGAAAGTACTGCCAATAAACAGTGGAATGGGCTTAATTATGATTATATTCCTAGTGAAAAATTCAGAGTAGACAGCGTCATCATGACCATTTTAATTCATCATATAGTTATTAAATGGCAATTTATTTGGAATTGTTGGTGATATGAAGTTTAACCTCCAGAACTGTAGTTATTCCTATGATGGTGTTTTAACACACAATTAAGCTATAAGCCAAGTAAGGAGAGAATAGTGCTGGGGTAAAGTTTTTATAGATGCACATAGGTGGAGCAGAGTTTTCATGATGGAATCTGGACAAATACTCCAGATAAAAATGCTAACTTGGGTATAAGACCAATAAAATGTAGTACAGAGTGAATTTTCAAATTATTGAGGCCTGGTTGGATACAGTGAGTTCTGTGAGAGAAGGCCGACAGTAGGGGTGAGCAGAAAGAAGCTGGTGTTATAGAGGCACACAGGATCTTATTCAGTTCTAGTCAGGCTTGTAACTAGCTCCATGGTCTTGGCTGAATCACTAGATTGCTCACTAAAATGCAGGTGCTAATTATAATGCTACCTGCAGGTCATTGTGATGATTTATAGGAATGTATGTTAGAATGCTTAGCAAGGACCTGGTCCACAGTAAATAATGGAAGGCACGTTTTGTGTTTATTTTTGTTCCATTTCCAGGGATATTATAGATCTAGCTTGAAGGATTTCAACAGTGAACTGATGGTAGATTGCTTCCCCTAAGGGAAGACACTGAAAGCCTTTGGGTAGAAGGTGTTATACCCAGGTTGTTTTTTAAATAAAAATTTAAAGTTAGAATTATCAAAACTTGGTTTCATTATGGCACTCACACATACACGCACACATACACACATATAATATATCATTCATATCCATGCCCCTACTACCTTTATCCATCCTTCCTTTTCCTTCACAGACATCCTCCATCCCCAATTGGTTCTGTTCCTGCTTTCTTTAATAAAACATGTATACATATAGTTAAATCTAGGATGTACAAATCTTAATTTTGAGAAGATAGCTAGGACTACCTGAAGGAAACTAGATTTTTAATAGTCTCAGAGCAAATAAACAGCATTGCTTCAGAGATCCAAGAAAAATATCTTTCAGACTTACTAGATGTTCCTGGTCATAGGAAGGAAATGAATGTGAGAACAAAGGATATTTCAGCTTCTCTACAGCAAGGGAGAAAATGAAAAAATATATACGATAAGGAAACATTGTGGTCTGAATTTTTAAACAATAACTCAAAATGTGCAGGCCATAAGAATTTTGTATAATAATTAATGTTTTTTGTTAAATTTTTGAAGCATCCAATTGTATTATTTTGAAATAAATAAAATAAAAAATGTGTGGAGAATTCATGTAAAATATCGGAAATGATGTTAGAATCTGGAATAGGTCAGCCCTCAATGACAGCTAAAGCTTTGATAATTGCTACGATCTCCAGAGAAGTAAATGAATGCCAAACTGAGAAATACATAAGTAAATTTATAAATGAAGGGAGAAAAGAGAGGGGAGCTGAGAAGAAATGCTAGAGGCATAGGATAACCCAGATAGCGAAGTACTACAGAATTGAGTTAAATTGGGAGAGGTTTTCAAACATAAGTAGTAGCCGAGTTGGCTTTCTCTACCTCGTACTCATGCTTGCCTAATGTGTGATATCTTTTTGTCCTGATTAATAGTTATGAACATATAAATTTGGTCATTCTTGCCCTATCACCATTATTTTTATTTCTTCCTTTGCTGTTTCTCATGGGTGTCACTACCAAAGAGCCAGAGGACACTGCATCTATTTTTATTACAACTATACCGCAATTGCCCTCCATAAAGAGTGGAAATCTAGATATTATCTTCATAACCTCATAGGGCTATGTAAATGATAACTGAGAGAATACATCTATGTCTCTACTTACAAAATGAGTAGAATTGCTTTTCTTTTAAAACATCCATTTATTTACTTGGGGATGGGGAATGGTGTGTGCAGATCCTCAGACTTGGCAGCAAGCATTTTCACCCAATGAGCCATCTCACTCAACTATTTAATTGTTTTTCATGATAATACTGGTATATCTACTTCCTTTTAAAAGAAATAAAGGAAAGGAGAGAGACAGGGAGGGAGGAAGAGAGAGAAGAGAGAGAGAGAGAAAGAGAGAGAGAGAAAGAGAGAGAGAGAGAGAGAGATCCTCATTGTTGAAATGAGTATAATTGGGGACTTGGAAAGAATAACAAAGACATGTTAATGTGATCGAACGATTTTTTTTTTAAGTAGTGTATATTTGTTTTACAAAGCAATAGGTATCTCTCATTAAATCTTTTGCTGTGCTACAAATAGTCTTCTTTCTTTTCTTAAGAAAAAAGAAATCAGTGTCTTAGTTACTTGCTCAGCCCTGTGATAAAGTACCCGACAGGAACAACTCAGAGAAAGAGTTTAATTTCTCTTTCAGTTTCAGGGGATACAGTCCATTAAGGCAGGGAAGACATGGCAGCAGGCAGGGGCATCATAGCAAGCAGGATCAGGAGGCTGAGGAGTCACATTGCATCTGCACTCAGAAAGAGACAGTACTAGGTAGTGAGGCCTTACATTAGAAGGAAGCCTGCTCAGTGCTTCCTTCTTTGGCACGCTCTACTTCCTAAATTCCACAACTTTCATTAACACCTCAGCTGGGAAGTTGTCAACTGTGATGAGAGATTCTTTCCGGACAGAGGGGAAGCAGGTGGCAGCAAAATGTAATGGCCCTGCTCCAGATGCACTTTCTTCACTTCCTTTATTGGCCCATACGGCTCTTTTCCTTCTTCCATAAAATTCCCACACTACCTTGTTTTCCAAAAATTTAAAAACACCCATCAGGCTAGTCCCCTACTGATGCTAACTTTGTATCACTAGTTGTGTTTTATATATTGTCTAGGAAATGTGTTAGTTGTCTCCCCTGTATCAGCTCATTTGATCTCCACAGCACAATTAAATTGACAGGACTATCTCCATTTCCTACATCAATGTATTAAAGTTCCAAGGATTAGGTGAGCAACCTGTTGAAAGTGCAAAAAGAAGAAAAGAAAATGTAAAGATTGCCATTTTTGACCTTAAATAATACGGATAGAATTACACTGTGGTTTTCTGTTTTTTCAACTAGTCTTCAATTTAAGAGAGCTTATAGGTAATATAGGTAAGACAGTAAATTTAGCAGGATCTACTATATGTATTTAAGTACATTCCAACAATAATATTGAACAGGGAAGTCAGGGTAGAGCTGAAAAGTGAAGTATTTTCCTCGCTTGCATTGGTTTGAGCCCCAGTACTACACCAAGCTTAAGAAATGTAGTGCAATATTTTTGATGAATGCAGAATATAGAGCTACAAAAGAATGTCTGTCTGTCTATCTGTCTGTCTGTCTGTCTATGTGTCTGTGTATTGTGGGATAGGCATGTGTTGAGAGATCACAGGACAAGTGTGTGGACTTAATTCTTCCCCCCAACACACACACCTTTACATGTGTCCTGGGAATCAAACTCAGGTCCCCAGGCTCGGATACTTTGTGTCTTTACCATTGGATCCATCTCTCCAGCCCTGATACAGTTTTTATATTCAGAAAAGAAAGATTTTATTTCATCTGACACCTGTTTACTTCCCAGCACTTCTTTCCTTTTTTTAAAAGTGATATTAATATACCCAACTTAGTTCAAAGATGGCTTTAATACTTGCATGTGACACAGGGAACCAAATCTGAGGTTCTAAATACAACAATGGAGATGAAGAGCTTTAGACCTTAGTCCCCAAATTACAAAATAAGTCCTTTCAAACTTTATGCATCTGCACAGAAACTGTTGTCCAACAGCAATTTCATATCCCAGTGGATGATAAATGTCACACTAGAAGTCTTCAGATATACTTGCTGGAAGACCCTAAATGATCTCAAAAAATGCAGAAACATATTTAGTCTCTCTGTAGTCAGTATTTAATTTTCTATATTTCCATATTTAAGCCAGATACTGGTATTTTCATAGCAGTCATGGTCTGTTGCTCTCTGCTCTGTTAGCTGCTAATATCAAGTAGCAGATGGTAGTCAAAGCTTGAAAGGTAGGCCTTCGTAGGGCAAATCACATTTACTGAAGAAGGAAGAAATTCTGTTTAATTTGCTCCTGACTGGATGCCTAATTCCTAAGGTTAACAGGCTTTCATGTTTGCTTCTTAGATCAGCAGGGTTTGTTGCTGAGCTAGACATCAAAGATCAAATTCAGTACTGAACTGTGAAAGCCGAAAATTAATTTTGATGTGACGTATAAATGACGTGCTTTTCTAAAACATGAATCCATGGGGTATGATCCACAAAGCATGTGTTTCCTTTGAAAACAATGTAAAAGTCTCCTAGAATCTGAGTTTAAGACAGATAGAGGAGTCTATATCAAGGAACATAACAGGACAAATTTAGGTTTAGTCACAGGCAAGTTGGAGGAACCAAATTAACAAATGAAAACTGGTCATATAGAAGACATTAGTCACTTATTTTACTGAAACCAAATGACAGGGCAGGGCTTCAGTGAGCTCTTGCTATGCCGGGCGTTGTTCTAAGACTCAGGATTCAGAAATGAACAAGAAAAATGAACTGAACTCTCCATCCTTACAGAGTTTACATTCTAGTGGGCGAGTCTAGAGCCTGAGTTTGAAGTACTTTATGACAATGTGATATTGCCTGTGCTTCATTAGTTAACAAGTTAAGAGTTTGAGAGATTGTCCATTCAACTTCCATTTCAACATTTATATTTTCTAATTCTCCAACTGACAGCTAAGCATTTTCTGGACTTATAGTGAAGACAAACAAACTAAAGCCCAAAACAAAAGCCACTAGCTGGCTCCATCACTGGCTGGCTCCATCACTGGCTGGCTCCGTCACTAACTCATAAGAACCATAGTAGTTTGTTTTCATTGCCAAAGTGTAACAAGAAGGAATAGCAATGTGCCTTTAAATCCACCTCCGTGTTCTATAAAATCTCATGGCCATCCCTATGATTCTAATTTGTAGTTGTACAGATTTTCGTCTGAATATTCATCTGTATTTCACAGATAGAAAACTGCCAGAGGGGGATGGGAATGTAGCTCACCTGCAAAACACTTGCCTAGCATGTGAAGTTCAACTCCACACAAAACAAAATATAAACAAACCACATGCTGGAGACATGCAAGCAACACTGACAGAAGAAAAGGCCAAATCCCAAACCAATCAACTGAAGTCCCAACCTATCAAGAAATAGACAGTACCACTTCCTTCCTGTTTTCATGGCCTGGCAGAAGGGATACCACACTACTGATCTAGGAACTGTCCCTCTTTGCTTGTCATGTACATTTTCAGTATTAAGGAGGTATGAATTCGGTTTGTTTCCGTGTGCTTGACTGAGCGCTAGCTGCAAGGAACAGAATGGAAACACATGTTTCCTTTTGACTCACACCCAAACACTGCAAAACAAAAAGTATGAGTTTTTCCATCAATCTGTGTGTGTGCATTAAACATGCACAAACATTGGACTGAACACAGACACAGTAAGTCAGCTCTGAAGAAAATGTTTTTTTCCCTTTCTCTGCACCTTCCTCCTTTATTTAACTCTGCAAGATTTCAAAGAAGAATATTTCCCAGTGGCTCTCAAGGTCTCTCCTCTTAGTTTGAGTATTTACCAAATCCTAATAGTCTATTTCTGGAAATGGAAACTTAATTAAGTCTCTCTGTAGCCACGATTATCTATTTTTGATAAGGAAAACAAAAGAATAATGTATGGAGGAGGTTTTAGAAGGTAAGATAGTAATATTTCCGTGTTTCTACAAGTCACTTCTTTTTTGAAGGTGTTGATATGTAGAATATATTAACAAAGATTTCTTCTATGACATCTACCTCAACTCTATCTTAAAAGTTATGCTACACTTCTCAGGCATGCACACTAAGTTCTAGCTTCTCCCCTGCACAAGAAAACAATTGATTTACTGAAAAATGAGAGTCACTTCAAAGACAGTACATGTGGTTGTGTATGATGGAAACTAATGAAAGATGCTATGGATAGCGACATCTTTATAGTGTGGAGCCAAAACCACAGGATCACAGTTTATTTCACATAGTAGGGTGTATTATGTTTCTATGTGTCTCAAGTCTATACGGAACAACACTGGTTTATAAGCTCAAACTTCGCTACCTATTAGGAGCCATCTTATAAACTTGAATGTAGAATTTCTTGAATTTAAACACTTTCATCTAGAGAGATGGCTCTGCGGTCAAGAGTGCTTATAACCTCCTATAACTCCAGTTCCAGAGGGATTGTATAACTCTGGTCACTCTAGAACCTGTACATGTGTGTGTATCGGTGATATATATATATATATGCATTATATATGTATATATAATTAAAAATAAAACAAACAAAGCCCAAAAACTATCAGTGAGTTTTATATTGAATTCACCTTGAATTCCTCTAGGGTTAGAGGACTCCCTGTTATTCCAAAAAGGGCAACTGTGCTATCTACAGAGTGAGCCTGTCTTAACAGCAAGTACCTGGAGATGGTGTATACAGGGGATTGTTTCATTGCCACAGTCCTTTCTCACAGTGTCTCTTTATCTTCCATCTGTCAATACACAGGGTTTTGGGATACTGTCTAGCTAGTGTTCTATGGACTTGATAGAACACACACACATTTATTTTTAAACCTAGGAATTATATACACACATTAACATTTCTAAACTTTTTTAAAGGTTTAGACAATTTGTCTATACATTGCCAGTGTTCTTAAGCAGCTAGTCAATTGAAAATATGAAACCACTGACATTTGAGGAAAAGGATACTTTTAAGTTAACCCGATCCTCATCAGGTCCTGCTAAGATACTGCAGCTGACTCCTTGCTGGGAGACCATTCAACATTTGACTCTAGGACCCTTTCATGCAGAATTTGTATTAAGAGTTTAGGGACCTACATTCACACACTAATATGTGAACAATGCTCTAAAATTTTGAATAGCACAGCTATTTTAATAAACAATTATTTTCATGGGCATGTCTCTGTGCCTATAAGTATACCATGTATACGCATGTACTGATAGAGGCCTTTAACCCTTAGTTTTGATTATCTTAAAGGTTGACTTTTACATTACCATCCTCCAGGGATATACATTCCCTTCAGGACCAAATAGGGTCCTCACATTCAAATCTGGCATATGTGTGCACAATGATGCATATTTACAAAGTTGGGTATCATTTCTCAAATATAATACTGAAGACAGAATGTAGAAAAGAATGTTTTTTTCTATTATTTTAATTCATGACTTTGCGGTATTGAAGTGTCATCGTTTTCCTGATGATGCTCTAATGAGGAGTCTTCACACAAACCTCTGATTACTTTGTGCTTCTCTGAAGGGGGCCGCCTTTCAGGTATGCCTTTGAGAGCTCTGAACCCTGACAAGAGCATAGAGAAGCACACTTGTTAATCCCTGTTTCATACTCAAGAGCTTTGCACTGTCTCTATTAAGATGCTTCAGATGTATCCTCTGGGGATTGCTTTGCCTGCTCTGTCCCTCAGATAGTAAAGAGTTCCTTTTCCTCTACCTCCTGGCAATTTTACCTGAACAACCTTTTTCATTGCTTCAGGCCATTGCTTTAAGTCTTATAAACTTCTGAGACTATGAAAAAATTCCTTCCCTTCAATTATATTGTTACCTTGAAGGTATTTATAGGCTGTGATCAAGTCCCCTGCAGTCTTTGCATTGACAGACTTTACAAATTTAGCTCTCACCACCTCTCCTCATATGTTTTATCTTCTTGCCTTTGTAGGGCTCCTTTCTTGTGTGATTTCTTTGTAGCATCTCTGATATTTCAATATCCTTCCTAAACTCGGGAGGTCAGAACAGCAAATCATATCCCAGGTATTGCTGTGGGTATCTGATTTTAGAAGGAAGAATTGAGAAAAGATTATCTCCAATTTGAGTTTAATCCATTTTGTGACTAGAAAAAAATAGACAAAATGATATAGAAAGCTAATGGAGTACTGTTAAAGTGAGTCCATATATTTCAGCATACTGGTAGAATTATCCTGGATGCTTATAGAAGAAATTATATTCCTGAGTAGGAATTTTTCCTATCATTAACTGTTTGAGTCTGCGTTTTAGGGTAAGATTGTCTTTAAAGATTTAGGCTTCAAATATATTTATTTAATAAAGTACTTCCCACATAGTATATAATCCCTTAAAACTTTTATTATTGTCACTCTGCTTTGTGTGGTCTGCCCATAGAAACAACATTGAACACTTTTTAAGGGATAACAAAGGAATATCATAACACACTGTTTATACACCCCCAAAGCACAAGGCTTATGTTTCTGAGTGTTTTGAAACTGGCAGCATTCTTTCCCAGTGGACACAATGACTATAGGTGCCAATGCCCAATTTAATTTTCTCACGCCATCTTCACTAAACCATTTTTTACTGTTCTAAGATAACAGAAAAAATAAGTAGATATCTTTGAATATATGTATACATACGTATGTATTATAGACAGACTGCTTACATGACAAAATATAAAGAAACACATTTGGTTTTAAACATAAAGTTGTTGAATGGAAGTTTTGATAGTTTCCCCCAAGCCTCAGTGAACCTGGACATCCTTGGGAATGGCCACCATAGAGAATCAATTGCTGTTCTGTATAACCCTGTGGTGATTGTGGGCTTCCATTTTAATTGTTCCAGGTCTGAAGGCTAGCATCAGCAGTTAAATGCTAGAAAGAACCCCCAGAGAATTCCTGAAAGCTATGGTCTTATGTGCAGACCCAATGAACCATGAAGGAAATTTCTGGAAAGAAAGTTGCATTTGTCAGAGCTAGGGAGATGGTTTTGTGGGTAAAAGCCCTTGCTGAGCAAGCCAGAGGATCTGAGTTTGAATTCCCCAGAACTCATACAAAACAGCCAAGAGTGTAGCTTGAGCGTCTGCAGTGAAAGAATTCCTATGGAGCTATGGGAAGTGGAAAAAAGAGATTCCCCAGATGCTCACAGGACAGCAAGCCTGAACCATGCTACAGCAAACATACACCTGCATTTTCACACACACACACACACACACACACACACACACACACACACACACAACACATCACACACACACACAAGAGAGAGAGAGAGAGAGAGAGAGAGAGAGAGAGAGAGAAGAGACAGAGAGACAGAGACAGAGAGACGAGAGAGACAGAGAGAGAGAATTGTATTTATTTTAGTCATTACAGATTTTGTTTCTTATCAATACAGAATGAACTATTTCAGTTGCAGTAGTTGCAGTAATACTGAATATGAGCATCTAGTGATGATTTCAAGGTGACAGAAAGAACTGAGGAGATAGCCCAGTGGTAGCACACTTGACTAGCATGGTGAAGCCCTGGGTTATTGATAAACACTATAAAACGGCATCCAGTGGAAAAAAGAATAGGTTGCATACACATATATGCCATCATACCAAATAGAATTGACACATGTTGGTGTGTGTGTGTGTGTGTGTGTGTGTGTGTGTGTGTGTGTGTGTGTTTGTGCACACACACTTGTGTGAGTACAGGGAGTGACAGTCCTGTAACCAACAATGTCTAATTCAGATATTAACTTTAAATACCAAGATATGAAAGTGCAGAGGCTTATTGACTTGGGTTGGGGGGTTGGATAATGAGAGATCTGGGGGTAACAATAGCCTTGTCATTCTTGGGTTCTTGAACCTATAAAACAAAATGAGATGTTCTGTTTAACCTGGGCCCTAAGGAAAGTGAGTCTGCAGTCTGGACTGAAGTAGGCGAGAATGAGCTGGTAGACACTTGAATGTCAACAAGCAAAGAACTGTTTCCTTCCATGATCCTTGATGAACTCTGTGCAGGATCCTTTTTCCTCAACCCCCAACTCTAGACTTTCTCTTCACACATTCTTCTCACTTCTCTCCACCACTCTCCATCTATTTCCACCTGTCTTCCTTTCCTGTATCCCCCTCTTATTTCCAAATCTCATCAAACAGGGACTCCTTCAGCAATCATACTAACCCCAGGGCATACTCTCTGAGCTCAAATCTTGACTTTGTAACTTTATAGTGTGACTTACTAACTCCGTGGCTTTGGGAAAATGATTTAATTTCTCTATGCCTCGGTTTATTGACTTGTTATTTGCAAATAGGGATAATAGAGTTCAATATGAAACAGGGTACGGTGACTCATGCTCTAGATGGGAGTTTGAGGCAGGAGGACTGTATGAGTTTGGAAGAGTCTGGGCTGCAGAGTTAATTCCAGGCTGTGATGTTAGTATAATGTGACCCTGTCTTTAAAGCACAAGTTCCTCATGGGTTGCTATGAGCATGAGATGACACTTATAAATCCCTGTGCTTACTACCTGGCACATGCTAGGGACTTTTAAATATTTTACTATTTTCATCATTTTGATATAATTCTATTTAAATGCTAAGACATACTCCTTTGAGCTATTGTACTTTATGCTTTACATACTGTATAGTTTGAATGAAAATGGCCCTTGTAGGATCACAGGGAGTAGAACTATTGGGATGTATGGCCTTGCTGAAGGAAGTTGGTCACTGGGGTGGGCTTTGAGGTTTCAGATGCTCAAGGCAGTCTCTCTCTCTCTGCTGCCTATCAGCTCTACATCCAGGTGTAGAGCTCTCAGCTCTCCCTCCAGCATCCTGTATCCATGCATGCCATGATGCTTCCTTCTGTGAAGGCAATGTACTAAATCTTTGAGCTATAGACTAACTCTAAGTAAGTGTTTTCCTTTATAAGAGTTGCTGTAGTTATGGTGTCTCTTCACAGCTATCAAAACCATAACTGAGATACACAGAAGAATTTTCCCACTTGTTTTATACCCATGTGCACTGAAATTCCCGCTTAAGGCCAAATTAGTCCTGAATTAAGTGACGTATCTCCAACACAGTGATCCATATCAACATAGTGATACATATCATAGCTGTACTTCTTTTAGTTTAGACGCAATGACTGGAAACCCTATTTTCCTGCATAGGAGCAGAGGCTCAATCCTTTTCTATTTCTTTCTGTTCCCACAGAACCTTTCTCTGTAAACAGGGCTCTCTTCCCACCATTTTACCAGTCAGGGGCTAGTGGAAGCAATGGGGTTAAAGGGTATTGTTCATTAGCCTAACACCATGCTGTGTGGGAGTTTGTACTACATCTCCAGCTTCTGAACCAACTAGCTTTCTCCGCCCTCTCTGCATGTTTCCATTTTCTCCTGTTTCAGTATCAGGCAGTGTTATTAAATGATAAGGGCTGTGCTCGCAGGTAGTATATTGCAGGAGGCTGAGAAACAATGAGGCTTCTGACACATTAGAGGGCATGTTAGCCCCGATTATGAGAGCTCCATATCGGAGAGCAGATCACATGACAGGACTGCATCTGGGACACTGCCTGCTTTCCCTAGGTAGTTATTAATGGGCCTTCATAGCTGGGAGGACAGATTACTATGTCTGAGCAATGTGATAATTAAAGATACGTCACTTATCATAAGCAAGGACCCAGCACCCAGGGTTGGCAGCTGTTTGGAGCATAAAGCAAGCTCCTCTCTCTAAAACAGAAGTAAAGTGGAGTGTATTGCAGTGACATTCCTTTGAAGAAATCTCAAAAATCATCACCCATGGTCTTTTATTGACACATAGGACTGAATAGAGGAAGAAAGTTCTAGGCTAAGGAATAAGAGAGATGAACTTTCCTTTCTAGCTCTGCCACTATAGACTACATGATATTGACTGGGAGTCACCCAGACTGGGACCATTCATTTTTGATAAGTTAAAAAAAAAAAAAGGTGGAGAGGGGTGAAGTACATACACTTAGAGAGGTTTGAACTTAAGTATAAGCTCTGTGAGGTTAGTGGGGTAGAAGGAAAGGGGTGTGTCCAAAGTCTGACACTGGTTGTGCATTAGAGGGGGTTAGAATTAAATTTAGCAAACAGGGCTGAAGATATCAGGAAACTAACAGCTCAGAACTTCAGCTGGTGACAGGAGAGTATTTGCTCTTACTGGTTTGGTCATAACTGTTGCCATACTGAATCAGAACATCAGTTACCATTACTCAAGGATGATAGTAGATAAACTCCAGAGACACAGGAGCTTTATAAGGTCCCTTCTTCCCGCCCCAAGATTAGACAAGCAGTAAAAGATTGCTGGGAAGAAAAGTATCTTCCAAAGTGAGTTACGTATAAATCATTGAGACTATTCCATGGTTTTACTTCTTTGTGAGATGGCTGTATTTCACAGGACTATGGGAGCGGGACTCTTTGGTAGTGTATCTGTCTTTCATATTCCTAACAGTGACCTTGAACCTATCATTCTATAAATAACCCTTCATTAGTGCATCTGTAATGAGAAACCCTAGGTCAATTGGTTCAATAAGCTGGACTTGGATGTAACTGTTTCTTTCGTCTGTTAGTGCTCTGTTTGGGTTGAATGGGTACGTCTGTCCATCTCTGGCCACAGCCTCCTTTTCTGTGGAGCATTAGGAAGCAGGGAAAGGTTGACTGTCAAGGAATTTATGAAATTAAAGACAAAACAACTCACATGCTATGGTTGGCAATTTCACAGGGAAGATTTTTAAGACATCCTGTAGCAAACATGGGAATGAGTAATCTTAGCAGCTTGAAAAACGAATGAAACATTGGAAGTGACCTCTTTGGGAAAACCCTAAGGAAACCAGATGTTCATCTTTAAAAGGATGTCTGAATCTCATCATAAGGACTTATATTTGAACTTTAAGTAAAAGTTAAATTTGAAAGTGATGTGATGTCTCCTTTCTTCTGAAGATAGCCTTAGGCTAGTGCTCCATATTTCCCCCATCTGTAATTTAGGATGATAACCTATACCTTTCTGTTACAAATATTCAAAGCGATCATATGTTTAGGGACCATGAGATCCTGCTTGCTACACAGAGTTGCTACCTTTGTCAGAAACTAGATCTGAAAGGAGATGATACAGAATTATTTATGATACCAATTAGCAGAGTTTGTGATACCCACTTGTATTTATCTAGTTCACCCTTCTGGAGGATGCAGAGGGTGATCATGTGTGGATAGCCCCAGCCTTGTATTTTGATCCTAGTTCCACCCTTCTGGGAGGGGCTGCAGAGGATGATTGAATCTGTACACAGGTGACGTCTTGTAAAACTTCTGTCCTATTAAAACCTGTAAAATAAAGGCAGAGCCAGAGATTGGGCAGTAGAAGGGGAGGTGGAGAAAAGGCTTAGGGGAGGAGAGAGTAAGAGGAATTTGATATAAAAGGAGGCAGAAGCAAGGGAGCAAAAGAGAAGAGAACAGAGGTAGAAGCAGGAGGAAGCAGAACAGAAGGAAGCCAAGGAAGCTGACGATGGAGGAGCCGGAGCTGGAAGGACAAGCAAGCAAGTTATAAGGAAACTCATAGCTGGGGATTAGATTAGTGTAGTGGTAAATCTGCCCAATCTAGGCATGCAATTTATATCCATAATTATTGAGTTGTGTCTTCCTTTACGATCTCCTTCGGGTAGGAGATTTACTGGACAAATTTGGGGTTTAAATAATTCCTTCTACTACAGAGGAGGGTCTCATCTTCCTATTTACATGGGCCTGAATTTAGCAATCATCTGTGAAGGTGTATACATACTTTGCTTGTAGAAGCTTGTTTTCAGCACCAGTGATTTTTCACAGTTCACAGTTCTCCTGTATTCCCACTAGCTCATGGTTTAATAGAAACATCAAGTGTATGTCTTGATTATTGTGTAAGGTGTCCCATGTAATTTAGAGTTGGTATCATTGCCACATCAAGATAATCTCATGATCCTCAAGCCACATCTTTTGTTTCCCCCAACTCAGAAGGAAAAAAAGATACATATCTGGGGGTTGGCAGAGGTACACTGAAATGTTTAGCATCTTCATTGAAGATGGCCCACAGTCCATTGTTATCATTTCATCCAAAGGATATACTAAGAATAAATAAATTGGCTTTGTGTTTAATTTCCATTTTTTACTAAACACCTTTTGGGATTTCCCCTTCATTATGTTTTCCATGATTAGCAGAGCAGACTTCCCAATTGTGACATTTATGAAACCAAGGAAGAAGTGGTTAGCCTGGGAAGTTAACAGCAATTAGATGTAACTTCAAATAGCTAGAAATTTCCCTTCCATGTACCTTTGAGATTCAAACTCAATTTCCATATTTAACTATAAAATGTCCTTTGATTTGAAGGTACCTTCTTAGTAAAATGACTCCAGTATGCAAAGCACCCACTGAGGGCCAGGGTGTATATCTTTGTGACTATTGTGTCTGCTTATTTCTTATTTGCAAACATCTAAACTATATTTAAAATCCAAGAGGGCTGAGAGCCAAAGCCCATTCAGGTGCATTCCCTTTCCACGACTTTCTAAAGCACAATCCTTTGCTGGAATCACTGGGCTGTCACAGCCTTCTATTCTACAGCACACTGTCATCATACTGAACAGAAGAGCAGAAGGCAGTAAGACAGAACCAAGAGACTGTCTTATCAGCTCTGCCACTCATGTGCATGGATGATTCCTATCTTTCTTAGCAACAGAAGAAACAAGGGAGTCTTTGGGGAGAACACTGGTACTTACCTCGTAAAATTTGAAACTTACATCCAGCCAGTACAACCTTAAATTTTTCCAGGGACACATTAATGTGCACTGAAATCTATAGCTATATAGCTGTAGCTTTTCTCATGTTAAGGAAAAGAGGGGGTGTTAAGATGGCTCAGTGGGTAAGGGCAGTTGTGCCAATTCAGAGGACATTATTTTAACCCTCAAAATCCACAAAATGGAAGGAATAAATTGACTCATAATGTCCTCATATTTTCAGATTTATTCCCTGGCATTTAAGTGTATCTGCAAATAATACATACATACATACATACATACATACATGCATACATACATGCATAGTAGGGGAATAAAAACAGCAAAGAAAACCATCTTCCACAAGACAATCAGCATGACAGAGAAAAGGCAATATTTTCTATAGAATATATTTTTTTGGGTAAGATTATCTATTTTTGTCTTAGCAAAGCAGTAAATTCAGTTAGAGAATATCTTTATACTCTAAAGAAAATTTTATTCTGGTCAGATATTGCTTTCATGCAAATTTTGACCATTTTGCTTCATTTAGGGTTATTGATGTTACTATTTTGGGAGACAATCAATTGTCTGGTAGACAAAACCCTCTGGCAATTACAGATCATAATAACTGAGACCCAGACCAATTATAAACATCTTTCTCTGTCTCATAGATGGCTTGCTACAATGTGTTAGTATGTGTACTGAACAATGGAGCCCGTAGTTTTCTTTTTCCATTAATTTGATTTGGCAAACTTAGAATATGCTTAATTTTTAGATCTTGAGTTGTTTCTGTCTTTAACCTCTAATGAATCAATTAAAATTGTGGCCTGGATAGTAAAATGAAATAAAAAATTAATCAGGTAGAAAAATAACAATAAACAATTCCATTCATGGCTATGTAAAGGGGAAAATTGGACTTATACAAGTAATTTTGACCAATACTAGCCAAATGCTAACCAATACTGTCTTCTTGTAATAATTTTATAGGATATGCCATTCTAATGTTCCATTTTATATAATATATTTATCAAGGAAACTTGCAGAGCATCCTATTAGTAGAGTGATTTCTGTGTTCTTGTATAATATCTGATTTTCTATATCTAGATATTTCTATATTACATTTATCAATGAAATACCAAATCTCATTATAGTGTTGATTCTAACATACACCCACCAAATACAGGTCACACTCTTCATCCAACGAGCATGCTATTACTTTTGTAGGTCTGTTTGCTAGTAAATGCTTAGAATTCTAAAAGGTGTTCAATGAAGAGATAGAAAAGCATGACAAAAGCAAAGAAATGGTGTTTCCCTTCATGAGTAAAATGCTAATATGAGACAGCTTAATGTTATAGCGAATTTGACTAAGGGTCACTGTTAGAAGATCAGGAATGGTGGCACACAGGCATTGACATGATGAAGATTTTTAAATTCTAGGACTAAACAGCTGATCGCTGGGAAGGAATCTTCAGACAGATCAATAGCATAAAAAAAAGATAATTGCTTTTCTTGGTGAATCTTAAGAAAGAGCTTGGGCTTTAGGGAAATTGAGAGAGATTTCTCTCTCTTTTTCTCTTTCTACAAAAAGAAGGTAATTAATGAGTACAATGGACAATTCAATGAGAGAAAATAGAATCTGAAAGCTCTACATTCAGAATAGGTCTAGAGATTCACAGAAGTGCTTCACCCCAAAACGATGCCTACCAAAGTGGACATGGCTACAGAGGTGACAAATTCCTTTCAGAGAATCGTGCTAAAGTCTTCAACTGGTAAAGGGTGCAAACACAGTTGAGCAAATGAGGCTGCATTCTCAAATAGCTTTATTTTATGGAAATGAAAGTGTCAGATTTTTAGAAAAAAAAATCATAGTGGTTGAAATAATCCTAAATGTAATTTACAAACGAAACCTGAAATATAGTATACCAAGAGAAAAATTCTCATAGAGTTTATTTTATATATACCATATTTTCTCTGTGTATATGTGGAATGTATCTCCATGTATGTATCTATATGTTTTGCATGTGTGTGGGTATGTTTAGACCAGAGACCAATGCAGAGTATCCTTCTCCATTACTCCCCTTCATAGTTTTTCAGACTGGATGAAGCTAGAGCTCATCAATTTGCCCTGTCTGACTTGCCTGTGAGTCTGGGGATCTGCTTGTCTCCACCTCCTCAGAGCTGGGGTTTTAAGGACTTATCTTCACGTGCAGTTTTCATGCTCATTCTAGGAATACAAACATAGGTCCTAATGCGGGTGTATCAAATAACTCAGCCATCTCCACAGCTATGAAAAGTGGCCAGCGCTGGGGATGTCTCTTCTAGAGCCAGGAGAGAACACAAGCTTAGCATGCATAAGGCCTTGATATCAATGAACAAAACCAGCCCTAAACTAAATCACACCACACCAACCCAACCCAACCACCCAACCCAACCCAACCCAACCCAACCCAACAAACCAAACAAAACCAAACTTTAAAGAGCTATTCTTTATACTAAGAATGAATGCATCAGATGATTCGTACTCAAAAACTCTTGATTTCTTGAAATATATAGTGCATTTGTGTAGACAGAATGTTCTGGTTTGAAGAAGAAAGGTCCCCAGAGGATCCTGTGTTTGAGTATGTGGTCTCAAGATTGGTAGAACAAATTGAAAGGAATTAAGAGGTATGTCACTTGGGGTTGGATGACTTTGTTTCAAAACAGCACAGTATTCCCAGTTAGCTCTACATGACTCCTGCTTGTGAATTAAGATGTGAGCTCACATTGCTGCTCCAGCACTATGACTGCTTGCCTGCCTGCTGTCATACATGCCACCATGAGAGTCATGTAGTCTAACCTTCTTAAATTATAAGTATCCCAATAAAATTTTCTTTTATAAATTCCTTGGGTCAAGCTATCTTATCACAGTAATAAAATAGCAATAGCAGAATGTATCATTACTAAGCTTGCAAGTATAATGCAAATATGGGCAATGTCTTTGAACAAATTTCTTCTCAAAGATTACATGAATTTAAAAATATTTATACTCTTTGAATGAGTTAGTCATACTAGAGACACTATTTGTTGGATGTGTTTACTTATCCGATCCTTTACCAGATTATACACTCTGAAATTACAGGGCCATAGTTCTATCCATCTTTTAACATGGTATATAGGCAATAAGGTTTCTTTCTCTTTCTCTCTTTCTGTTTGTGTGTATATAGCAATGTATGCATATTTGGAGGGCAGAGATCTCTGTCATGTGTGTTTCTCTGTTACTCTGTTACTCCATATTTTATTGAAACAAGGTCTCTCACTAAATCTGGAGCTCAGTAACTTGACAAGAATAGCTGCTTACAAGCCCTAGAGATTTTCTTGTCTCTTGATTTCCTGATACTCAAATGGTAAGTGCAAAATACCATCACTGTCTTATGTGGGTGCTCAAGATCCAAACTCAAATCTTTATGTTTGTAGATATGTCTTTATGTTTTTACTGATTGAGCCAAATCACTCATTCTTCATGAAATCTTTTTGAATGAATGCATAAAATTTATAAATTACTCAATATGTACCAAAATATATTCTTGATACTTAGTACCTTTTTCTATCCATTTTTCAGAGATTTGGTGATTTTTGAGACTAAAATTGTTTAACTACAAATATAGTTCATTGCTATAAATAGACAAAAATCTTTTCTTACAACATCAAGAGATTTCTGTTATGATATAAAATATAAACAGGCTTCTTCTTCCCTAATAGTGTCCACTATCTTTATTAACCCCCTGTCTCATCTGAGAAATGGCTTCATCAAGGGGTTAGAGAGTCTGCAAAAATGATTTCTATTATGTCAAAATTTCAAATATCTCCCAGAACTTGACAACTTGTAATAGATAGAAGGAAAGACAGGGGAGAAGCAGGTTGTACTTTCCTTCTCTTGTTGTACTGTAAGCCATCTTTCTGACAGGAAATCTTTCTAGAGTACACACTGGGTACAAAGACAGAAAAGAGTTACATTTGAAAAATATATAGTAAAGAGTCAACTATGAAGCTGGAAAAACCAGAGATTAAAGTCATGTTTTCCTGGTGGGACAGTTTACATATGTACTCTGAAATATACTTCCCTTTGAAATATTATTTTCATCTTTTGCTTTGAAATAATTTTGATTTGCTGAGAAAACTGTAGACTACATCAGGTTCCTTTATAATGTTTACCCAGTTTCCTAATGTTAAAATATTACATAGCCATAATACTTTTTTGAAATCTAAAAGATAACATTTATACATGACCTTTAGCTGTAGAGTTTACTCAGATTTTCTCAGTTTTTCCCAATAATATTCCTTTTATTATAGGCTTTGATCCAGGATAGTGCGTTTTATACAGTGTTTTTTCTTTTAGTGTTCTCAATCTCTGACTGTCCAGAATACACTGGGAAAAACAAATAATATCTCTCTTCCGTACTGACCCTAAGCTTGCAATGTAGCCCAGGATGGCCTCTGTCCATAATTCTGCCTCAGCTTCTGAAATAACAAGTGTATGTCCCAATGCCTGTGCATAATATTTTTTAGTTGATGGTGTTATCTAAAGGGATGAAAATCCATTTCAGAAGTAGAGATTTCACATAGTATCCACAAAATTCTGAGTACTAGCCCCAGCATGGCCAGTGAATAAAGGAAGCAAAAGACATAAAAATAAAAAAGTCTAAAGATATATTTGTATGCTTACTACCATTCTTCTTATTCATCCCTCCTCTATTGAACATGAGAATCAATCCCTTCCATGGCTGCTCACTCTAATGCTTTGAACACTTTGCCAATTTACTGAAGGTGACATTTGGGAGACATGTATCACTATGGATCCATAGAGTATATAAACATACTCTTCTGGTTTTGCTGAACTGTCCTCTCACTAATTAAAAAGAACCAGTACAAGGCAATGGTTGAGAACGACAGCACTAGAGGCCTACTGCCTGGATTTAAATGAGATCCCCTGTTGCATGACATAAAACAAGTCACTTAGTATCTTTGCAGTTCAGTTTCTATGTTTGGAAGTTATGAAAGGTTAAAAATGAGTAAATGTATGAAAAGCATTTAGAGTAATACCTGGTACATTATAAGTATAATGTATAAGCTTCTATTATAATTAATATTGCCCATCAAATTGTGAATGAAGGAAATCTGCCAAATAGTGAAAAGATCACTGAGTTATACATCTGCATACCTCAGTGGGCATACTGTCCCCATAATTGCTTTGTGGCAGCCTCTTTGTACCTTTAATGTAAAGGTAATACATTGGAGTCACTGGGAATGGTGGGGAAACAGTTCATTCAGTAAACCCTTTGATGCGTCATGATTAGGACCTGAGTTTGGTGATAACCCACGACAAAAGTCAGATATGACAATGTATGATGCAATACCAATTCAGGGGAGGCAAATAGAAGAGGATCCCTGGAGCTTGGTGAGCAGCTATTCTAGCTAATTATCAAATTCTTGGACAGTGAGAGATGCTTGTCTCAAAAAATAAGATGGACTTTGATAGATAAAGATACTCAACAAAATTCTCTGGCCTACATGTACATATGCATACTTATACATGCACACTTGCACACACACACACACCACAAAGGCATATGAATTAATAAAATCTGTTTACATGGTCATTGTTTCTGTCATTCGAAACCATCGGACAGTTTTGTACTCATTTGCTTCTGGTCAACCAGCTAGTGTGGGTCTGACAGAGGAATATATCTGTAAAAATGTTTAATAAAAGCTGGCTATGGTGGTATATCCCTTTGATACCGTTATTCAGGAGGCATGGGCAGGTGGATCTCTGAGACTTCAAGGCAAGCCTACTCTACTTAGTGCAATCCAAAACAACAAGAGCTATTATAGAGATATCCAGGCTCAAAAAAAAAAAAAAAAAAAGGAAATCAGAACAATAAAATCACTACAGGTGTTAGCATCTCACAGGCTTGCAGAAAAAAATATCTCTAACATGTTTGCTGATTCTGGTAGGCTCAGAAATAAGGTAAGGGTATGTTTGTGAACTTAAAAATTAATCTCACCTTATTCCTGACTTCGTATTCTTTATTTCAGAAATTATTCAGAATAGCTTTGATAGCGGTCATGCTTTGCTCTCCCTCCAGTGCCATTTTGCTGGTCTGGACTTATTCTGAGAAACTTCAAGCTGACATGGCAGCCCCAGAGCACTCCTTAGGATGGGAGGGCCTTGACATTCTTCTTTGTTGCCAAGGAACAAAGATTGTTCTCACTAAAAGAAGAACAAGAGCTTCACTTCAAAGATGAATGGGTTGAAAAGGATCAGAGAGGACATATCCTTATACAAATGTGGATGGTGCACTGAGAAAGAATTCTGACTTCAGTTTCTCTGTGTAGAAGCCATCATGTGGCAGGTACAGGTGGAGACTTCTCTCTTTTAAACTTCATTCCTTTTATCACCAGAACTCCATCACAAATGGCTCAGGTTGTCTTCAAAGAATGCCTTATCCATACTATAGCATGTAAATTGAGGGACAAATTGTGTTAGTAATATCTAATAGTTATCGAGTGCCTAATGTTTGGCAGTCACTGTTCTGAGAAGTTTCCATGGAAGTCTTAAAACTCAATGAAATAAGACTGGTTTTGTCTTTAACATCTTAAAAAGGGAAAAGAAATCCTGAAACACAAAAGCAGATAAGAAAATTACCCACAGTTACACAGTCAGTGATTTTGAATGTTCTTCCAGAAGCTTTTTGAGTCAGATAATAGTATTTGCTGATAATTGGGATAATTGATAAAGACCTTCTCAATGATGATGGTATCCCATCCCAGTCCTAGATTAAATTACTACATGAAAAAAAGAGTCATAAACACAGTAATCAGTGTTGATAGTACTTATTTTATCATTAAAAGGTGCCCTCTCCATCAATTAGTCAAGCACTAAAAGCAGAGATGGAGTTTAAATGCTTGAGGGAAAACATTGAACAATGTGGAACCAGGGAACTGTTATAACTTGGCATCAATTTGGGGTTTAAAAAGCGAATGAAATGTTATTTGTAATTTACTCTGTCTATAAGGAAGAAGACAATTTCAGTAGGCCAATTTGCAGCCTCTTGTTAAACAGGGAGAAAAAAGCAAAGAGGAAAAATATCAGGAGTAGTATTCTACTTAAAGACCTCATATGATCCTTTCAGACATCACACACACACACACACACACACACACACACTAGTATGGTAAACCATAATACCTTGGTCTTCTAGGTACAATGAATGAAGTTTTATGATCTGATCAGCAGGCATTATACTCTAAATAGAACTGTAATGTCTGGTGAGAAGAGAATCCCCATGGATACCATCTAAGGATTATAGCTTTTCAAAGACAGCAAATGCACCAAAATGCCCTCAAAGAGCAGAACGTGGTACAAGCATTCTTGGGGATTCAGGAAGATTTCACATGGTCTCAGGCCTGTCATTATGAATGTCTGTAACATTGTGAGAATGTGGGAAGTGCTTGTGAATAGAAGCCCCAATTACAGAATGCTGGATGAAACAGCCTGTGCTGTAATTGTGGTGTGCTAAGATTGATGGCCTTAATGAGTGGTGTTCCTTAATCTCAGTGTTGATTTTGGAGTGAGTTAAAATTAGGTGTAAACTGTGGTAGTAAATTTGGATGCTGGATTGACAGTCAAGTGGAATTCAGATTAGTTCAAACCAACGTCTCTTAGCACTTAGGAGATACAAGGAGGAGGATCATAAGTTCAAGGTCAACCTGGACTACGTAGTTAGGTTAAGCAATATAATTAGACCCTGAACTGAGAGCATAGGACTTAAGGATGTAGCTCAGTGGTATAGTGTATTTGAATGTGTGTTGCATGTTGATGTTCCTGGGTTTCATCAACCATATTGCCTTAAATATCAAGTCAAAATTTTATAGGTATAAACTAAATTTCAGAGATCCAGCCCTGGGTGAAACCGTTATTTTCAAGTTATTGCCTCAAGTCCTTCCCTTCAGAGATCTTGAATCACCATGGGAGAAATGGAGGAAAGATTCTGGGAATCAGAGGGAAGGGAAGAGTGCAGGAGAACATAGCTCGCCAAATCAACTTAGCAGGGCTCATATGAACTCACAGAGACCAAAGAGGCAAACACTGGGTCTTCATGAGTCTGTACCAGATCCTCTGCATATAATTTATAATTGATAAATTTGTGATCTTGTGGACTTCTAACACCAGGAGTGAATGTATCTCTGATTCTCTTGCCTTCTCTTGGGACTCTTTCTTCTTATTATGTTGCTTTGCCCAACCTTGATATGAGAACTTTCGCCTTGTCTTATTGTATCTTGTTTTGTCTTGTTTGTCTGTCCTCTCTTGGAGGCCTTCTCCTTTCTGAAGAGATTAAGTGGAGAAAGAAAGTATGGGCATTGGGGATCTGGGAGTACTGGAGGAAGGGGAAACTCTGTTTGGAATGTAAGGTATTAGAGAAGAAGCTATTTTTCAACAAAAAGTAAAAGAAGTTTCTACTTGGTATGGGAGAGACAGAGATACTACTAATAATATGACAATAGGCTAGGCTCATGTGGTAGCACTTGGGAGGCAGAGGCAGGTGGATCTCTGAGAGTTAAAGGCCAGCCTGGTCTACAAAGTGAATACTAAGACAGGTAGGGCTGTTAGACAGAGAAACCCTGTATCAAAAAATCTGCAATAAATAACAGTATCTAATGCTAACTCATCCTCCTGCTGAGTATGAGAGACTCTTTTAATCCCTACATATAGTAACTTGTTTGCCTATTTATCACTATAGCCCCACAAAGTATGGGCTAAGGAGCAGATGAGAAAGCAAGCCTGAAAGGAGTAAATAATTTATCCCTGGGACTATAAGGTCCTTCGTAGCATGGCCAAACTTAGGTAGTATGAGCACAGCACTTTGGCTTGGTTCAGTGTCTTTAGCCCAAGAAAATAGAAAAGTAAGCATATCTGCCTCTTCACTTGAAGATGATGGAGAGAGAACATATGCAGTAGTATTCTAACTTCCCCCACTGACTCATCCCCAAACATTCTGGTCTCTTGCTTATTTTTCCATCAAGTTGATTTGGTTCTGACCTCAACCTCTTTGTGCCTGAATCATTGAACAAGATATTCCCACCTACTCATCTGAGCGTCCTTTTCCCTTTCCCACCATATGTAACTACTGATAATGACTCCCTAAACCCTCTCAATTGTGTCCTTCCAAACATTCTATACTCCTTTTGCCAGGTTTGATGCTCTCCATATATATATTATGACAGACCATGTCTGTTTCGGTGTGTATTTGCGGTCTACTTTCTCACAGTAGAACATAGGTTCAGGAACATAAGTTCAGAGGCCAGACTCTTTATACTGCATTTGCAATGTCTAGAATAAAAGCCTTCCTGTGTGTTAGTCATTTTAAAAGATAGAATGTGTACCCACATCTGTAAATGTTTCTGAGTGCTATAATTATGATTTCTACAAAAGATATGTACTTATCAAGTTCCCTTTAAAGAACAGGTGCTATTGTCTGTCAGACAATGATGAACAATAGACTGAATTTATGGTAATTAATTGATAACTTATCTTAGAAATCTCCTAGTTCAGAATACCTATTAACTTATATTATGCTTTTGTTCTTTGATTAGGTTTTTCTAGATGAGTAATGATAGCGTTGAATATCCTTTGAGGAAGGGTTTTCTATAAAATGCTTATTTCTTTTCTGTTTACTTTGGATTTAGAGAGCCAACAAAATCTAACAGGTAAGTATATTCTTGAAGAGCCTGCTTGGCTCATAGCAAGTGTTTCATAAATGGCCACTAGATGAAAGAAAGAAGAATGGAAAGAATGAGCTTTGTGAGAGAAGAATTATACAGAGACTGCTAGTCACCACCAGTGCCGTTTCAATCACCTAGGGGTACTGTAATTGCTGAAAGACTTCTTAATCTAGGGGAAAAAAATACCAAGAAAAATTACATTACAGAGTGAGCATTTGCTGGGTTTTTGCTGGACCCCTTCATTTCCCTACTTTTCTCCATTATACTTCACATAAAAAAAAATATTGTACCAGACCCCTGTGTATGGTCTTCTAGAAGTTACAATGGGCAACATGCATGTGAACTTGTATGTGTGTGTGCAGGTGTATGTGTGTGTGTGCATATGTGTGTGTGTGCATGCATGTGTCAGTAGACAAACTACTGTAATGTATGTAGTATTTGCTTTTTCATTTATGTTTGTAAAACTTAGTTGTTTAGACTTAGTATTTTGGGACCACATGGAGACCTACACCTATGTTTACTTGCTGGAAAGATAATTTATATTCACCTATCTTTAATTCTATAAAGAGATATCTTGTCAGTTTGCCAAAATTGAGGTTTAACAGATGTCATATCTTCAGATGAATAGGGGAGGAGTTCCCCTTCATAGAAACCTATACAGAGGTTAATAATTCCTCACTCAAATCAGTTAGTATCATAACTCAGACATAGGCTTCTGATGATACAGGAAGGATGTTCTTCTTCATCTTGACTAAGGCATTCTCATATAGACTAGACTGGCTGCTTCTTAATGGGAGAGTGATTAATACTTTTCACTAGCCCAAGGGATAAAAAGCAAAATTAGCTTCCATTCCAAAATAATTTTTTAAAGGCCAGTTAAAATTATTGACTTCATGCCTCATGCAGCAATTATATGAAGCATTACTGAACCCTCTCCACCAATGATTAGAATAATTAGTGTCCTTTCATCTTCCCATCTAACGACAGTCTCCCAGCACCTCCCACTCCCCTTTGTGTCTGAGCACGCAGTGGCAGTGCGTATCTGCTTCACGAAGGAAGGGAACATCAAGGCTCTGCATAATTGGGCCATTTCCCTGTCATACTGGTTTGCTTCTAAATCTGCCTCGCTGTGGGTTGCAGCGAGGTCAATCAGATGCAGTCAAATGGCAGAGAAGATATTAAAAATACATATATCCTAGAACTAAATATATACCATCTGTGAATTTCAGTTATAGGAGGAAACTTAATATAACTTTAGATACACTGATTGGCTGTTTGACTGTGTCTGTTGGCAACTCTTAGAGCTGTGATTAGCAGCAGGAGTGATACATACACTGTTCTTTCTATTTTTAGCCTTTTTCATACATGATAAAGAGATAGGATTTCTAGTGACATGAATATTTGGTAGATCATCAAACTCACCTATTGTATTTGATAAAATATGTCCTGGGTATATTAAATGAAAGGTCTCACAGGCTTAGGGATTCACACTCTTAATAAACACCTATCTTAAATAATCTATTCAGACAAACAAACTTTAAAGAAATGGTACTCATAATATTCAGTGGATTGTTTATATGTCTGCTCAATGCTTTCTGAGCTGAGCTATACCTGGCTGTTTTTTCTTTAGCTATAACTAAAATATTCATACAAACTGTAGTGTTTGCCAGTTCTTTGTATTGTAAGAGCTGGAGACCATGTGAGATATTCCAAGAAGCAAACTCTTTCTGTTTTTATTATTCACCTGAATGAATGAAGCCACCTGTACATTCTCTGCTTTGCCAGTGCTATGATAAATATGATGCATGTTGTCATCCAAAATGATTCACCATCTAATCTCCACCAACCTTCTGCCTGAAATATCAGAATGTTTTGAGTGGTGAAGCCCATTTTGATAGAAGCTTAAGGTTCAGAAAAAAAGCAACATTACTATTTCTAAAATGGTATAAGTAGGAAGGCCATTGAAAAGACATTCATTATAGTCTGATGGTTATAAAATTAAAAGAACAGAGGCTTTGGAGACACTTACCAAACTTAGTCAATCGAAGAATTTCACTAAATCTCTTGTTTCTTTGCCCGATATTCTTTCTATAATGCCATTTTGATTTCTATTGGATTCTTTGAGTCTGTTTCTTCACTACAGAAAACACTCTAGAATATGCCAGTGACTGAAAATGTTTCCTGAGCCCATGGGTTCAAATGAAGGCCACCGTAATCAGATACAGGTTGGTCAGGGCAGAAATGTAGAATTAAGGCTTCTACCTTTCCCTTTATCTGATTAGTCCGCTGGGGTTTGTTAAGAATGTGTTTAAAGAAAATCAAATATATTACTTAGAAGTTATGAAGCACTATAGAACTAAGTGGTGGCCCATTGTACAGTGTAGGTTTTTCTAAGGACTATGTGTAAAGAACTAGGTGTACAGTCATCTTCCTTTGGCTTTCCCTGTAAAATTTGTGTCTTTTGTCTTTAGTAACTGGTACTCACCTATGAATTCTATGAGAACTCTGATCACCTCAAGGACTGTCCATCTTTTTGTTGTGGAGAGAACAATGGGAAGAGATGTTTTTAAGAAGCAGGCTACTGTTCCAAATCTTCTTACCAGAAATATTCATCATTGGTGCTTAGTGTGGGTAGGTAGCATTGTGTCATATGCAGTAGAATCATGCATGGTATCTTCTTCTGTCCTCTTCTGGTCAGGGATGGTAGGCCTTCAGAGTAGGGTGTTTTTTCTTGCATATGGTCCTAGGTAGACATTGACACTCCCCTTTAAGAGTTCTGAAATAGTTGTACTAAGAAAGAGATCTTGGTCTTTCTTTCAAAAAGCATGAGTGAAAGAAATTGGAGTGAATTCTTTCCATCCCAGTCTCTCATTCTTTCATTTCCTCCGCTATGTGTATCTACTATGATCTAGGCTTTTGTTTGTGGTTTTACCCAAGTTCCTTTTTCCCTTATGTCTGAAATAGAAGAGTGGTTCTCAACATGCTGGTCATCATTCCCTTGGGGATTGCATATCAGATATCGTGCATATTAGATGTTTATATTGTGATTCATAACAGTCGTAAAATTATAGTTATTGAGTAGCAATAAAATAGTTGTGTGGTTGGGCTCACCACAACATGAAACACTCCATTAAAGGTGGCATCATTAGGAAGGCTGAGCAGCTGAAAAGATCCAGAGTGGTAAGTGCTCAGGAAAAAAATAAGAAAATGCTTCCAAAAATGGATGCGTCTTATATACCACTAGACAACACTTTTTAAGCCATTTCTAGTTTATTTTTCATCTTTCCTAAAAGGTTATAAATGACTCAATGACAGATATTCTCCATTATATTCTTATTCCCCACCAGAGGTCAAGTAGATTTGGCATCGAGTATGTATATTTGCTTTCTATTGTTGTATAGAAAATTAACATAAAACTAGTGTCCAGAAACAGTGTCTCCTTATATTTCCATGGTTTCTGAGATTATGGTGAGGACTATGGACTCACCTGAGTGGCTAGGGACCCTGAAGACTTGAAATCAAGATCTCCATCAAGGCTATTGTCTTTTCCAGTGATTCTAGTGAAGAAGGGTCTGCTTCTAAATTCACTCAGCTTGCAGGCAGATTCGGTTCCCTTCTGACGGCTCAGTTCTTTGAAGAATCACAAATTTAAGCCAGCTTGTGTTTACTTTCAAGCCCAGCAATAGCAACTCTAAATCAAGATTCTTCACAAGTCAGAGTGTTATACAATGTGAGATCGTCACAGGTGTAGCATCCAAACACCTTTGTCATATTGCTGATGAGCAAGTTGCAGGCCTTCCTCATACTCAAGGGAAAGGAATTATACTGGGAAATAAGCATCCCCAAGCCCAGAGCTTTAGATTTAATACAGTGACTAAACAAGTAAGATTTTCCAGTGAAACACTAGATTACCTAAATATCCATCTTCTCATAAAACTGGAGAGAATTTTGAAGACCTGAAAGAAGGTTCTTATTGACCAAGAGCTGATGGTAACATACGTACTTACGAGCTACGTGCTCAGAAACTATGCTCTCTAAGTTTCACAAATTTTAATCTTGATTCACATAATCATCATCAGATCAAGGGCCAGGTAAAGATGAGACCGTTTCAGATTTGTCATGAGCAAGCCAGTTCATGTCTGTAAGTTTTCCATGATGTGGCATATTTGAAACTACAATGTTTTCCTAAACGTTTGTCTTTTAAGTTTCTCTTTTCCTCTCCTCTTTTTTTTTAATTTAGGTGGAATTAATTTTTCTCTCCCTCTTTTCTTAATGTCCTTCTGACAATTTTCCTTTCTATTTCTAATGGGCTTCTTTGGTGGTGGTGGTGGGGTGTGCGTGTGTGTGTGTGTGTGTGTGTGTGTGTGCGTGTGTGTGCGCGTGCGCGCACATTCATGCATGAGGAAGTAAGGAGGTTGTCACTGGGGTTTTTTCCTCTGTGAATCGTCACATTATTTTTTGAGGCAAGGTCTCTCACCAAACACATACTTCACATTCTTGGGAACTCAAGGGACCCTCCTGACTCTGCTTTCTCAGTGCTAGGACTGCAGGTGCTGCCACAATCGCTGGCTTTTTATGTGGGTTCTGTGGATCTGAACTCAGGTCTTCATGTTTGTACGACAAGCACTTTGATGATTGAGCCATCTTCCCAACACTTGCAGTGAGCTTTGAAGACAAGCCCACCATATTTCTTCTGGGGATAAGTCTAAAGAAACACTCTGAAGTGAAACTTTAGCTTTTGGGATTCATTTACTTTGAAGGTAGGTGGATATTAGGCACGTCTCTATTTCCTAGCTTTCTCTACCTCTGCTATCTCCAGAAAAGTGAAAGGCTGAAAATCTAGGCTGCTTATTTATATGCCCACTGCAGAGAGGGCTTCTTTCCTGGCTGCCCTGACCTCTGTCTTTTAAGTACCAATCGTGACTTTCTGTGCTTAATTCTTTCAGGACATCTAGGATACAGTCCTATAGATATAAAGGTTCAGAGAATCAAACTGAAGGATATAAGAGCTCTAATAGAGGGAGTCATATTTCTAGAAAGGAAAACCAAATTCTGAAGATATTTTCTGTCCCTGTGGACAGCTAAAAATACAAAGATAATCATTCCTGCTGGCCCAGTCCTTTAACAGCCAGGGAAGCACGGAAGGAAGAAAAAAATGGCACTGTGTTAGAGCGATATAAAGAGTAAAGGAGCTTTCTGTGAAATCAGTGAACTTTTCCCAAAGCATTTCTTCCTAGATTGGCCAACCTATCTTCAAGTTTCATATATCTTTTACTATATGGCATGACTTAATAATAGTGGATTGTTGAAAGCTATGAGTGGCTCTTTGGGCTATTTTGCAACTTCGGTTTATCTAAGATTTTTAATAAAAGATGAAACAAATGAAGAAATTAAAAACAAAAACAAAAAAAAAGCATTGGGCTAAAAAATATTCCCTCTCACGAAGAGCATACAAGGAGAGGCAGACTGTTTCTGTGAACGGACATGGCTATTCTTCCTTTAATACAATAAGTAAAGAGATGAGGAAGTCCTACTGTTTTAAGTCTTAATTAGGCAGACGTTCTCCTTCTGGTGTCCAACTACACAACTTCTGTGACTTCAGTGACTTTAGTTGACCTTGATTCAGTTGGAACTCCACACCATGCCCTAGGGGTGCTCTGCATCATTGGATTGGAAGATTGAGTCTTTGTTTGGTGGTAGAGTGCTATATGCCTTCTGCACATGACACCCAGAGTTTCATTCCAAAAAGTATCAGACCAGCAGGCAGATGGTATTATAGAGCAGTAACAAAGCAAGTCTGACTCCTTGAATGATTCCTCATTCTCCCAATATTAGGGTAACTGGGCTCACACATAATCACTTTCTTTCTGATTCTTATCTTCGGTCATACAGCATTGAGTTAAGCAAATACTTTGTCATCCACTTGTCTCAGGAATTAGTTAAGAGTCCTGAATTTAAAGTCAGCCCTGTTTGAGCTTGATTTTGGTCTGTGTCACTTTGGAAATTCAGGACCTTGAGCAAAGTGATGAAGCACTCCACACTCCATCTTTATACTCCATTATATCGAACTGATCTTATTTAATTCATCTGGCTGCCAGAAGGTGTTAATGAAGTAATGTATGTGAAGTATTCAAGGCTGGATTTGGTACCCAGTGTTCCCTCTATAAATGTAAGCTATTATCATAGCCATTATTACTCTTACACTTTGCAATATCCCATGACTTCCCTGACTTCAGCTTCATGGTCATTTAGGGATATATTAGAAATAAATCCTATCTATTCTTTTCAAAAGGATAACTCACTTTCAGGAGATGTACCTGTTACTCTGCAATTTTATTCAAATGGAATTAAAAAAAAAACCAGACTTCTGGTTTATTATTGCCTCAGTGGTCTGCCCATTAGATCCATTACTTGTTTGATTAAATTTTCAGGTAATTGAATTCCTTCCCTGGAGAAATCATCCAAAGTCAAGACTATAATCATGATTATAATAAATAATAGGCATTGTCCATTTCAAGATCAGTAGAAGAATAGATTTTAAAATGTTTTTGCCACAAAAATCAGCATGAATGGTTATGGCCTTGTTAACTAGCTTTACCTCATCACTCCTTCCTTTTAAATATTTACTAAAACATCATTATTGTACAACCATAAATACCTGTAATTTTATTTGTTAATTAAAAACAAACTTAACAATGATAAACTTCCTTGTTTTCAACTCTTAAAAACTCATAATTTAAGTCAAGTTTCTAGTCTCCTAGACTTTAGTTCTCCTAGAACTAAAAGTCTTGAGAACCAGAAATGAGGAAACAATAACCTTCACAAACAAAAAAGGAAGAGGAAGAAGGGTCCACTGTATGACTACTTTGATGTCCGATTGAGGATGCTTATCAGTATCTACTGAATATGTAGTTCTCAGGCTTGCAGGCAGTATTTATCTTTAGCATGATCCTCACAGAACCATCAGTCCAGTTTCATTGACTGAGTCAAACACATCCATTATTAGAAAAATAAATCTTCCAAATATCACTTCATGGCCCAATTAAATGAAAGTAAGGTAGTATTTACAAAGGATTCCTTCTGGCAAGAGTAGATCTGGTTTGGAGTAGCTGTGATGCGTTGAATTTGAGGAATGACTGAATAATTGATTGCAGATATACCATATGGCATTAGAATTAGGCTGCTGATGGGAGATCCAGCAGCTCCCTTTTGGCACTGTTACACAAATATACAAGATCTCTGTCACCCTTGTGGATAATGATCAGACCCTATGGGTTCTATATTAACTGAGAAGTCAAAGACTCTGAGCTAGAATATACTCTGGCCTGTAGAACGTTTTTACAAAAGAAATAAAATAGCTTAACCTTTAGTTCACTGGTAGATTAAAAGCTTGGTTTAAATTGTAGTTTTTAAGTCAGAAACATGGAAGTTTTAATTTTATTTTTAATTAACACATAAAATTACATGTACATTTGGTTGTACAATAATGATGTTTTAGTAAATATTTACAGGGATTAAAACCATCTGGAAGTAAATAGAGGCATAGATTTGAGAGATAATTCCATCGTTAGAGGACCCCAACATCTGTTCTTGATGCATTCACTCACCTGAAAGCATTTTCCCTTTTTTTTTTCTGAAGGACACTTCCAGTGTCCTGCCGATTTGCTTTGAAACCTTTTGAAGGATAAAAGATATTCTAGATTATCTATGTATCAGGCTAGCATGACATGGGGATAGGAGACAAAGCTTAATCAAAAACATCTGTCAATCTTAGTGGTGGTATCCATTCCCGCCTCATCTTTCTAGAGGCATGTGGGAAACCCAAGCTGCAGAGCAAGTAATGTCTTGAGTGCTCAGTCCAGAGTTAATCTGAGAAGAAGGTTGTTCAGCATGATGTCTTATGCTTGTAATTCTGACACTCAGGGGAAAGTGGTAGGAGGATTGCTGCATGCTTGAGGCTAACCTTAGCTCTAGAATAAGTCCCATGTCAGAAGGCATTTGGTTTTAGATTTAGGAAATACTTAATAATTCCTTTTAAAAGGAAAAAATCGGACAAAGAATCAAAAGATAATGGTGAATAGAATGATTGACTAGCTCTACTGAAGCAAGGTTTGTTTAAGTCAGATGGATTTCACTTCAAATGTAGAGAGTAGGGAAAAGGCTACACAGGACTGATGTGAAAATTATATTAAAGAT
Source organism: Mastomys natalensis (assembly GCA_021653895.1). Classification (NCBI taxonomy): domain Eukaryota; kingdom Metazoa; phylum Chordata; class Mammalia; order Rodentia; family Muridae; genus Mastomys; species Mastomys natalensis. The sequence goes on from JAJTUV010000155.1 coordinate 152,764, forward strand.
GTGAGTTCCCAGTATAACTTTAAGGAAAACCCTGTGGGAATAGTTCTGTGGATGCATAAAGAGGCTTCAGAGTATCCCTATCCTTACATCAGGAAAAGCACTGAACACAGAAGAGCCAGGTGGACAGAGTAGGGTGATTGAATCTGTGTGGTGTTAGCATTGGGTGCTTAGACTGTATTGTATTGGCAGGTTCTGAGATGTAATATGCTGTGGGATTATTAACTGTGGCTCTCTCCCAGCAGTGATCTCTCCCTGCTAGTGGCAGACTGTATGCAAGTGTGAAGCTGTTCATTCTGAGTTTCCTTTGAATTCATGAATTTGGACTTGCAGACCTCCGTATTTGTGTGAAGTCAGTTCATCACAAATGGAAAAATATTAGGGTGTTCGAATTGTAGCTCAATAATATTCACTTAGTATGTAAATGGTTCTGAATTTAATTCCCAGCGTCACAATGAAAAGGAGAAACATGAATATTTTTAAATATTATTATTAGTCTGTATCATGTGATATATTTTAAATAATTAAATTAAGTTACATAATATTAATAGTTTCTAAAAGTTTAACTATGTTAGTTAAACATCAAATATAAAATAAATATATAGGAAACATCATTATTATTCAAAATGGTTTTTGTATTGAATGTGTTCAGACTTCTTTGTTACTATCCTTTAAACAGTTCTCTGCAACAATTGTTTGCAAATCCTGGGGATTATATCAGGTATTGTAAAGAACCTAGAGACAATGTAATTGATTTGGGAGGGTGTGCATAGCTTGTAATCCACAACCTTATCGCTTCATATAAGGGACCTGAACATTCATAGATTTTGATATCTATGTCATTCCTGGGAACAACCATTCATAGACATTCATAGATGGCTGTGTTTCCAACCTACAATGTTCCGCTCTCCTGCTGGAGTCTCCATGGTAAATTTCTGAACTTATCTCCATGTCCTGTTAAACTTCCTCTGTTAAGGTAGTATTGAACATATACTACAGTTGTACAATGCTTCAAATTCCACTCTCCCTCTGATTGGAACCTGAATAAATTATTCTCCAAAAGACATTCAGCCAATATTTTGCATTCACAGAAGTTTTTAAAGCATCGAAGGATGAGCCTTATAATAAACAACTTTTCCAAATATCACTTACAGAAGCAAAATCAACAGTGGATAAGCATGTAGAGACTGCGTAGTGACTTCTTAGGATATGCCACCATACCACTTTTGGAAATTTGTCCTATATAACAGGCACATGGTTTCCAGTTGACTACATGGGGAAGTTACAAGATGTGACCTTGGATCTGACCATTGAGGAGATAGAGTATTTTATACATAGCACTGTGCCCGACCTAGAACTAGCACTGTATAAAATGCTATCATTCATGTTATAAAAGTGTGAACCTAGACAATTTTCACTTAAGTGACAGATCAATGTTGAAACTTCAGTTCAAAAACACAATGAAATGTCATTTTGTAATCATTCAATAAGCACTTATACAAAATATAAGCAACGTTCTTCACATTGAAATTTATTGACTTCAATATTGACAAATTTGCCACAAAAGAACAATGATATTGAATCAAAGCCTACAATATGTCCACTGAGTTGAGTGGTATGATAAACATGCTCATTTTCATCCATTTGTGTTCTCCCAGATTCCTTCACTTTACACCATATTCCACCCTCGTTTGTTCAACCTTCTGTCTTCTCTAGAATGGAAACCCATATATTAGAGACAAGATCTCTACAATTGTTACTGCGTGGTAGGATACCTATGAACTCTCACAAAGAAGATTAGGAAAATATTTAATAACTTATATAAGTCTGTGAAAATCTTATAAAATTTCACAGAATAACTTAGCATCATCATCATCAACAACAACACAAGAAAAAGAACCATGGCAATAGATAAAAATTTGCAGATATATTGCTAATAGAGATGAAATCAATATGAACCACAAGGAAAGGTAAAAATGAATTAGGTAGGTCTGGGTTTGCTGGGTACTCTGGGAATGGTACATGAAGGAGAGAAGGCAACAATCTCTAAGAAATGTATATACTGCATATTTTTCTGAGATGCTTAGAACATTAGAATATGATCTTTTGAGCTGGATCCTAATTTGGGCCTGTCACTGGACCTCTTTTTCCTCAGGCTCTTCTCCATTTTTGTCCCCGCAGTTGTTTTAGAAAGGAACCATTATGGGTCAGAGTTTTGGACTGTGGAATGGCAACCCCAATACTCCACTTGATGCCCTGTCTTTCTACTGGAGATGGGCTCTTGTGTGCCCTCTCCCCACTGTTGGGCATTTCATCTAGGGTCCCTCCCTTTGAGACCTGAGCAACTCTCATCTCCCAGGTCTCGGGTACATTCTAGAGGTTCCCCCTACCTCCTACCTCTCGAGGTTGCCTGTTTCCATTCTTTCCGCTGGCCCTTAGGAGTTCAGTCCTGTTCCCCCTCCAATACCTGACCGTGTTCCCCTTTTCCTCCTCACATCCCCTCTCCTATCTCTGCCCTCCACCACATGATTGCTTTCTTCTCCCTCCCAAGTGGGAATGATCATTTTCACTTGGGCTCTTTGGCTTCTTAACCTTCATGAGTCCTGTGGATCATATCCTGGGAATTCTGTACTTTTTTTGGCTAATATCCACGTATTAGTGAGTACATAACATGCATGTCCTTTTAGGTCTGAGTTACCTCACTCAGGATGATACCAGGCTGTGCACACCAGCTGATATGAGGCCCTCCAACACATATACAGCAGCGAACTGCCTGGTTTGGCCTCAATGAGAGACGATGCACCTAACCATTGAGAGACTTGTGGCCCCAGGGAGCAGGGAAGTCTGGTGGAGTGGGGGTGGGGGTCTGGAGATGGGGTGGGGGTGGGGGGTGGGGGGGGGGAGGTATAAAATAAGGAACAGCCAGAGGGTGGACCTGGAGGGGGATAACAACTGTACTGTATAAAATAATATAATAATAATAAATAAAGAATATAATTTTTTGTAACCCAATACTTTTCTTGAACTATACTGTGATTCCTATCTTATAATGATCAGGGGCTTCAGACAGGTGCTACTTTCATATATCTAGGTGAGAAAAATGCTGTACAATCCTATCCAAAGAGCTAGTGTCACATTTAGGACATGAATTCAGATGTTCTAACAGCAAGGACATTTACCACTCACTAATCTACCCTTATGAGTTCCTGAAGAGATCAATTGTTCTCCCAGCTACACCCAGGGAATAATCTATCCTCAGCACAGGAGGCTGCACACAGCAGTGAATAAAAGGTGAATAAAAGACAAAACCAGTTCTACAATGTAAATGACACATTCTATTAATATAAGTGGCTCCAAATGAACTAATTTCATTCAATAGTACTTTTACATTCTGAAGCTATATGGGCTGGGATACATATTGTAATGTCAGTTTGTCAGGAGAGTGGACTGTGGTGCATAATTACAAGTTCTCGTTCAGCACTTCAGGAGCTAATCAGAGCAAGGATGTGAATCTGTAATTTGCAAATGTTAAAAGACAGAGGTTATATGGCACTAATGGTTCTTCTGATAACATTCTTGTCACCAGATCATGGGAGGGTGGGTGAAAATTCCCCAGGCTCATTTGATCTTCCATTTACCCAGTGAGTTGCAAGGAAGCTGTCCTTCTGGCTGTATCTATAAATTCTTCTGTGGCCAGTGATATTTGAAATGCAAAACATCATATGAAAATAATCTAATATTGATATTCTGTTGGACAATACGAAATCAGGAAGTAATGCATAGAGCAAATTAGTGCACAATGATACAGAACAAAGATAAAAAGTTAATATATCCTGAAACTTGTTTCAAATAAATATTTTTCTCACAAGACAGACTAAATAAGGAAAATAATTCATAGATAGGTAGATAATAATAGATATACAATAGATGGTTAGATAAATAGATAGATAGATAGATAGATAGATAGATAGATAGATAGATAGATAGATGATAGATGATAGGTATATAGAGAGATAGATAAATAGATAGATAGATAGATAGATAGATAGATGATAGATGATAGGTATATAAAGAGATAGATAAATAGATAGATAGATAGATAGATAGATAGATAGATAGATAGATAGATGTAGTTAGAGAGACAGACAGATAGATAGATGACAGATAGACAGACAAGTAGGCACATATATGTGCATATATCTACACTCTCTTTGCTATCATTTGGTATTCTGCTATTCTCAGGGAATTGGTTGTAGAGTCATCTGTAGATAAGAAAATCTGAGATGCCTTTTTCTTCATGTTTTTGTTTGTTTTATTTTTATTTTTTTATTTTTTATTTTTTGCTGAGTGCAAGGTTCTGGAACTCAAAACAAGAATCTTAGTTCCATAACTGATCACTCTGAATTCTAGGCAGAGATTAATAAGTTCAGTGTTTGATTCTTCATTCAGAATTAGAGTTTTTGAGGTGAGAGTAGCCCTTCTGAATTGTTCCATATAGGACTAAGAAGGACAGGCTAATATGTTCTTGTTATGGGTCCTCTTAGAAACAACACAACTCAAGCATCAGGTCAATGCAATAAAGAAAATTTTATTGTAATCAAGCTACTAATGATTGATCAGGACTGCAAAACAGACTTTGGAGCTAAACTGAGACCCCTCCAAGCTGAAATCCTGTAGAACTTTTAAGCCCCCAAACCACAAATATCTGTTCCATGTTATAGTTATATTTTTTCCACCAATCAGGACTCAAAGATGGCAGACTTTCCTAGAACATTTCCCTATGTGGCACATTTATCTTGTTCTCATTGGTTGGTTTACTCAGCTGTAGCAAATAACTTGCCTAGCAGTCATGTTTCAACTTGTCAATCATGGTCTCAGTTACCCACCTACATATCTCTCTAGGCCAAGCAGAATGTCAGTTACCCAGGGAGGGCTCCGGAACTTAAATTTATTTGGCCCTTATTTAAAATGGAAGTTTTATTCAAAGTGGCTTCAACTTGGTTCCTTTTTACATTTCATTTTTACCATCAGTCACAGGATATAAGTTGTTTCAGGCAGTTGGTGGAAGCAGTGGATAAGAACCAAGTCAAGTGATTCCAACCCCATAAGAACCCATCAGAGCATCCCTATCAATAAGACATAATTCCTTATATGTGTATACCCCATCTCCTCTTCTGTCCCCCTCCTCACTCCTCTTGTCCTCCCCCACTTCTTCTATTTTGATTTTGCTCTTACTTTGCATAAATAAAGCTCATTATAAAATAATCCAAGGGTATTTTTTTTTCCATTTTAAAGAGCCTCTTGTGTGCCAAGTTTGAAAAAAAAAATGGCTCTTTTGCTGTTAATGGATGATGACACTTTGACAGATGAATGAGCAATTCAGCACTGACTTCCTGGGGAAAGAATGGATGGAAGTGGGTAGCAGCATTTATCCTGGCCTTAAATGCATGAACTATCCAAAGAGGCAGCCTCTTCCCTTCTAGGGGATTTGTGTGTTTAAATCAAGGCTGACAAACTCAATACATACATTTGGGCCAAAGACAGCTTGGCTAAAACTTAAAAAAAAAAAAAAAAGCCAACAGGGAGAGCCGAGTGGTTTGTAGATTGTGACCTTTTCAGCTAAACTGGCCCAGGAGAAAGAATCTTATTTGAATTTACAGACATCTCAGAACTCCAACGAGCCAGGCTTCTGACTCTTTTCCTCTGGGGGCACTATAAAGCTTAGGTCTTTGCAGATCAATTAAGTCATTAGTGGTTCATCCAATGAAGGCTGACCTCCAGGAGGTGACTGAGCCAACTGGCCTGCCCCAACAAAAGCCACCAGGCTACTAGAGTTTATAACAAATGGCAATAAGCCATTGGGGTTAAAGTCCTCCAGCTTGCAGCCAGTTAGTGCTGCTTATTTTCCACTGGCCCCAATACTATCCTGGGCAGAGCGAAAACAGACACTGGAATCAATTGAAAAGTGTACAGTCACAAGAAAGTGTTCACATATTGCTTAAAAACCCAAATCCCACTGATTGTTCAAGTAATGGGGAGAGTTTAGGGAGCTACCCTGAAGGAAATTGATGTCCATCCACTTTGGTTAATATTGTTGAGTTCTTAGAATTATCTCTCTTTCTAGGTAAACCAATGGAAGGTTTCAAATGTTCCTATTCAATTTATTTCTTTAAAATGTGAACAGGTAATAGTTACAAGAGGAAAAACCATAAATAAATGCTTCTTCCCATTTCTGTCATTTATTTCAGCAAGAAACCATTTAGTTAAGTAGTTTTGTGGGGTTTTTTTTTCAGAGTATTCTGATACACTTACGAAAAACTGCAACTGTGTTGCCACAGATCCTGGTTCCCTTGTGCTGTCTGCATACTTGACATTCTTAGTAGCATCTGCAAATGATTTTAGTTCTTTAACATGTCTCAGAACATAGACAGCTTCCTTATCCTTTGATCATATCACTGTATGAACATACTATATTTAACCATTTCTCTATTGTTTGTTGTTATGATACAGCAGTTAAACTCACAGAAGCCTTAGTTTCTTTATTCTTCTGAGAATATGTGTGGGATACCGTCTTTGAAGTAGCATCACTAGGTTAAGAGATATTTGCATTTGTAGTTTCAATACCACCAAGTCACCCTTGGTAAGTATACAAATTCAGACAACTTGTAGTAAGTGAAAACACCTCCCCAACTCTTACCAACAGACCATGTTGTCGATGGCTTGGAAGTGTATCTAATCAAATATATGAAAATGAACATTCATTTGAGTTTCACATTTCCTGTTTTCATTGTGAGCAAAGCCATACATCTTTTTATTTTGCTCACAAGGCATCTCTATAGAATTTGAAGTTGAATATTAATATATTTTCCCCACTTTTTTATTGGTTTGCTCTTTTCTGTTGTTGTTACGGTTGGTTGGTTTTTCTTCGGTTTTTATTTTTCCTGTTTTGTTTTGTTTTGTTTATTTTTAGTCTTGATTTATCTCCTCCTCTTTCTCCTCCTCCTCCTCCTTCCTCTTCTCCTCCTCATCCTCTTCTTCTTCATTTTTGCTAATTAGGAGAATCAACTCTCATGTTGTAGGTTACAAATTCCTTTTTACTTACCCAGGAATTTTTTTTTTTAAGTTGCTCTTATTATTTTTGCTTGCTTTGTGATTTTCCTCAGAGCTTTTGCCTCTCTTGTTGTAGTTTCATGATATTGAATTCATCAACTTTTGGTTATCTTTGTATTTTAACACTGAGTTCAGAAGGAGACTTTTCACATTCCACAACATTAATAAGCCACTATTTTACTTTCTCTTACACTCCCTTGTTTTAAATTCCTTACAGTTTTCTAAACAGGAATCTGAAATTTATCTCTATACAGAATGTAAGGTATTTATGCAACCTTATTTTGAGGTGCCACCTAGTTATTCTAGAAGCAATGCTTTTGTCACAGCCTCCCTTTAAGCCTCATTTATAGCATTTTATGTTCCTTTCTGGACTTTGATTTTACTCTATTCAATCTGTCTGCCCACAGGTATTTTCTAATTTTTAATTTTTAATATGCCAAATACACTCAAAATCTGGCATGGCAAATTTTCCCTTATCACTCCCTCCCAGCTCTCCTGATATTTTTATCCCTCATATAAACTTTACATCGGTTTCTTCAGTTACATAGACATATACATTGATAGATGGAGGAAGCTACTTGATAGATAGAGAGTACTGAGATAACTGACTACCAATAAAGATCATTTAGGAGATTTAGAAATTTTATGGTCTGTATTGGTCTTTCTATTCATCTGTATGCATTTTCTTTTATTTATGTTTTGATTTCCATTATTTTACCTGAGTCTTAATATTTTGTCATTAGTATATTCTTAAAAGGTTTTCCTCTTGGACCTTATTACAAATGACTCCTAACCAGCACCTTCTAATAGAGGGCATGAATTAAGGTACACAATTCCATACTTAGTCAACTCACTGAATCTTCACTTTTCATTGTTTCCCCTGAGGTTTCAGGTTTATCTGCCCACAAGGCAGCTCATAATTATCTGTTAATACAGTTAGTATTCGAGTGAACTACCTTTCTCCCAGGATGCTATGAGACCTTCCAGTCATATGGAGAGATTCACCATCCATCTGAAACTCTTTCTTCTCTAGCTGCTCCAAAGGGTTGTAGATAGGAAGTATGGGTCGGGGTGGGGAGGAAGTTTTTAGTACTCCACCTTCTTCAGAGCTACTTCTCAAAGAACTACTGCACTTCCTGAATTATGTAATTTCAGCTAGATCTCAACTTTTTATCAGCATCATTAAAACAAATCTATTGTGCCATGTCCCACTTATAATTCTATAATATCCATTGGCCTATTTCCAAATCATTTTTCTTATATGTAAATTTGCATGCCAACGGAGAAATCATGAGAGGTAACTAATGTACTCACTTCTCAACTCTTTCTTGCCTAATTTCTTTCTCACTTGCCTGCTTGATTTCTCTCTCTTCTAGCTGAATAGCATAGAAACTATTTCTTAAGTACCAGGTTGTCAGATTTCTATTGGAGCTTGGGGATGGAATACGTAATTGTGTTTACTGTCTGAGAACTTGTTGAGTCAACTTTTGCTAAACTCTCTGAAATTAAGACTTTATTTTCTGATCTCTTGCCATCTCCTAAATGAAATTTTCAGGTGGCCACATGGTTCTCGATAACCCCAATACGGCTGTTTTTCCGTAAGTTCAAAATAAAAATATGTTGCTGACTAATAGCCAAGAATTTCCTCATTCTCATGTTGAGAGTTGTTACCTTCAGGAGCAGAGCTTTAATAGGGTCTCAGCTTGACTAGTGCTATGTTTGCATATAAAACAGATAAGCCCAGCTTTGTTTGGGAAGATTTTAATTGATTCTGTCCACCATGCTGTCTAAGGAGCCAATTCCCAGAAAATGTAGTGATGGGAGAAAAAAAAAATCTGTTCCAATTACCATATAAGTGAAATGCCTCCCTTCTACTTCTATGAAAGAAAAAAAAAATGTTCTTCCTGGCTCAAGATTTCAGAAATCAACAGCTGATGCTGCATGTGAATATTCCTGCAGTGAGCCAGCATTTCAAGAACTGCTTTATTGTCTAAATGGAAAGGGAGATGGTAGGAAAAGGGGAAAGAGTATGGAATTATCAGAAATCAAAGCCCTAGATTCGACAATTTGTTTTAACCTGATTTTGATAATTAAAGGGAGAAGCAGAATTGAATTGTAAATTAAGGGCCAAAAGAGGCTAGTTGTGTCTATAATTTGACAAGAATCTGTTTTAGACACAAGATGGGTTAATAACTAGGTTACAATGCTGTCACCCAAACTATAGAATCTTATTCTCCCTTTCTTTCACCAACTAGTATATGATGGTACTTTATGAATACATGTGCTATAATCATGTTAGTGTTTGGTAAACTCTCAAGGGCATCCTTGCAGTGGTTGCTTCTTCTGTTTTTCTGATGTTCCTGACAGTGAGGCTGGCTGGGAAGCCAGTACTGGGTAGCTGGACACCTAAATCACTAGTGATAAGAATGAGATTCACAAACCTGTCTTGCAGAAACCTTGCAGAATTGATGCATGCTCCTACTGCCTATGAAAAAAGAGTTCTAGGAAGTAAAACCAGATGTGACGTTTCTAATAGATCTGGCCAACAGATTCCCTTGGTATTACAATGAACTGAGAAACTGGGAGCAGAAGAGAGACATTGTCATTAAATATTGTCTCTCCCAAATTTCTAAAGTGTGCCTTAAAGACTCCTTCTACCACTATATAATCGTTGTTCTTTCTGCTCTAAAATACAGATTTTTTTAATAGGAAAAACTCTACCTGTGTGGATCTGATTTTTTTCTAAGGGATAAGTCACTTGTGATAAACCCTAAACTGGATTAAGATGATGTTAAGGGATAATAAAGGGATCAAAGTTGGATGTAGATTCTGGATTTTAACTGTCGAAAAGCAAATTCTAAGAAAAATATTATCAGAATGGATCTCCCTGCAAACAGAACTCCTGGATACCACTTTTATGGTTGCTAGGCAATTTTAAAACAATTGTCTAATGAATGTAACTCGCATACACGTGTTCAATAATACAATGTAATGGCTATAATGTAAGAATGAGCATAAACTGTCTCTTATCCTCTACCTGAGTGGCAGCAGGGTGCAACGCATGACCTTCCCTGTAAACAGCATGTTGTATAATGAAACGAAACTCCCTTCATTCTTCCTGACACTAAACAATCAAGAAACTTATGTTTCCTTTAGCTACCACTGACTAACGCTGGCAGTCATTTACCTTATGTCAGCAAAATATTCCACAGATGAATCAGTCCACTCAGGTTGGTGTATTTTGTTTTCCTGTCAGTAAAAGGATCTTCCAGGCCAGTTGGTGCTGGTCTTGGTGTGTAATACTCATCTTCCTGTTAGCATTGTGCTTGATTGTAAAGGGGAAGAAGAAGCAGGATTGATTGCTGGGTTCTACTAATTCACCTTAAATGTCCCTAACTTAAATCTTCCACCTACACACAGTGGTCATGCATTAAATAATTGTGATACTATAGTGTAGGTTGGTAGACTAGACATGGCCAGTGGGTCTTGAGTAGAAAACAACACTGCAGGGCACTTTCTACCCACCTTTTCACTTAAGTAGGTTGCTCAGAAGCATGCAAAATCAGAGAAGAAGTTAAACAATGAAGATTGGATGTGTACTTAAAAAAATAGTATCTAGCTAATTTTTGAAATATTAAGTTATTTTTTTTTACCCATGAAAAAACTAAGAAAAAAAAAAGCCTTGTATTTTAAGTGCAGGAAGAACAAAGTTTATCAGTGACAAGAGCAGTCCTTAAGCCACGATTTTTTTTTTTGCTTTAGAAATTTGGGAGATAATTAGACAATAACTAGATTAATAGGGAGTTGTCTTTTATGTGGTAAATGGTGGTAAATGTGTGTTTTCCTCCAGTGTAACCAGCATCAAATATCTATTAAGTGCCTACCATTAGAGTACTCATGATCCAATCCAGGATGCTATACAAGCAAGGCTCTACCACTGGGACATGGTCCCACTTCCTGATAAAGAGTATTTATTAAAAGGAAACAGTAGATATCTTGGTCCTTGGGGTATCTTAACCTAGTTTATAAGAGAAAAAATATTGAATTTGTCTAAGTGCAGTTTTCATCATATAACTAACTAGTTATATGATGAAAACTGCACTTAGACAAATTCTAAGTGCAGTTAGTGTGTGCAGTTAGTGTGAATAGTCGTGGAGTCTGTTGCTGTTCATGTAGTCATCAAAACTGGGGGTGGGTTCAGAATCTTCCCATGCTGAACGTACATGTTCCTCCGACTTAGCTAGTATCGAATATCTATTAGGTACCTACCATTTGCCAGATACAGGGCTAGGCACTCTATTTTGCCCATAGACCAGCTGTCTTCATTAGAATCTAATGAGGGAGACAGACAATAAACTGAGGAAATGAAGGCACGTAACAATGTATAGCTAAGAATGCTGGAAAAGCAGCACACATGGATACTTAGGTTTTTTTTTTTTTTTTTTTTTTTTTAATGCAAAGCACTCTATAATATCTAGGCAGCAAAAATTAATGAAAATATAAACACAATCTTTGTGTTGCTATAGGAGACGACCACAGATAGCTCACTATAGCAAACAGAAATTTACTAGTTTCAGCCTTTAAAGGCTGGGAATGCTAATACCAAGGTGCTTGTCATTTGAGGAGACATTTATGCTGCTTTATAATGAGAGCAGTGATTGTGACATCATGCAATGGGAAAGAGGACAAGAGAGGAAGCAGTGTGGGGCCCACTATCAGACCAGTTATTTCATCCCTAGAGGACAGTTTTCTTCTACGCCCAAGGGCATAACCACCATGATCAAAGCATGTCTTAATGGTCTCAATATTGCCATGAGAGAAACAATTGTTCAAAATAGTGGGCAAATTCATTCAAATCATAGTACAAAATTACCTAAGAGTAGTAATGAAAATAACTATGTCAGTGTTTAAGTATGGTAAAGGGTAACGTGAGAAGGGAAGTTGACAGACTCGAGGTGAGGGCACAAGATACTCTCTACAAACCCTAAGCAATGAAGGGATTGCAGATGAAGGCCCTCCAATAAGCATGAGGAGCCATCAGGGCCGTGGGAATGCTCAAATCATGAAGCTGTTCTGAAACCTTGTAGAAAGAAAGCTGCTGCTGACACCAATCTAGAGGTTGAAGGACCTTTGTTTCTTCTTTCTCATAACACTAGAATGAATTAAAAGCTGGGGCAGAGACAGTCAAGAGTAGAGGTAGGAATCAGAGTAAATTAAAAATCCTTTGTTTACTGGCAACTATTCAAGAAGACACTTATTTCAGTGTGCTGCTGGTAGGGTCAGAAATTGCTCTTATCTCCTTAACTGGAAATTTGAAGGGTTGTGCTGGAAGCTTTTAAACTACCTAGGAATTTAACCAAACAAGTCCATTATGAAGTATTACCTTGTAGAATTGATTGTGAAAGCAGCAAACATTTAGTTACAGGGGTGCTTATTCTGGTTTCTCATAAGCATTTATATTTGAAAAGAAGAAAAATATCCAATATTATCAGATCGACTGAAATACACTCAAGTGGCAGGCAGAGAGATCCATCATGGCTGTTGCTATTATCATATCTTCATATAGAAGAAGAGAAAGGTAAGATTAAGTTTCCTGGCATGATAAATATAGATTATGTACAGCAAAGTGATATTTTAGATGACTATTATTTAATATTTTAGGCTAATATTTAGTTACATTGACAGATGTTCATAAAATATGAGGGAAGAAGAACAAGTTAATAAAAGATCCCTTTTACTAACATGTCAGTGTGTGTACATTTGCACTGAGTAAATCATGAAGGATTTGTACAGAGCCATAATCTCATGAGCAACAGAAGACCCATCTCTTGCTTTAATAGTATATTCCATAATTTGTATATTAAAAGTGCTGTGCCTAAAAATTTCTGTAAGATTAGAAAATTATTTAAGCAAGCAAGTGGAACAAAAGATTTAACAGATCGAGTTCCCTAAATGTGGGTGTCAGTGTGTGGTAGAAAGCAATAATCATCTCTTTCCTTCTTCACCCTAATATAATAAATACAATGTGCTTTCATCAAGGACTAAGGCACAGAGATAAGTGTGGCCTGATGGTCCAGGGACTTCATTTTATTCCTGTCTTCACTTCCTATTTGCTGTTACATCCAGACCAAATGGTTTAATGTGTGTAAGACACAGTTCTCTCAGGAAGGTGAAAATGGGAACTTGAGTATCTTGTGTTCAGAGCAGCACTTTCTGCCGAGGAAACATCTTGTACATGAATGAGAAAATGCATTGGTAGCTGAGCTTATAGCACATACCTGCCAGAAGTGGCAATTTTTCAACCAGGAGAATTTCATCACAGAACCATTAAAACTTAACAACAAAACCTCAAAAAAAAAAAAAAAAAACAACCCACAAAAATAAACAACAAGCAAACAAAAATACCACTTTGACTAATATTTACTGAAAAAGTTAAGTTCTTTCAGTGAACGTTTGTCACTAATAAGTGTGTCATGAAATAAAATATGGGAAGTATAGAGAATTGCTTGTGTGCACTTTTGTATATGGGAAGGAGATAAAGAGAAGAGAGATAGAGAAGAGCTGGTTTACATCCCTCATGAATCTTTAGTCCAATAAATTAAAATAAAGGCAATTTGTCAATTTATAGAATCAAACCAGGCAGAGTTGAAATTTGCAATTGATATTCAGTTTCATTACTTGAACAGACAGAATTCCAAAGTCATTATTTGCTTCGTCTCTGAGTATTTTTGCCCACTGCATAGAGCCAGTTCAGTTTTGCAGATTTTTTGTTTGTTTGTTTGCTTGCTTGCTTGCTTTTGTTTTTTCTTCTCTAGGAATCTATAGTGGTAGGAGAAAGAGAGAAATATCTTAAAATAACTTGATTTAAAAAGCCATATGTACAGAAGTTCACTTGGTCAGCTCCATGAATGCCTAAAAATATAAATAGAAACCCTAAACATTCCAAAGACTATAAGCCTTTATCCACAGTTGGATGACTGGTAGGCCAAGCAAGAGCATTCATACAGTCCAGTGTGAAACTGAGAATTGAGATCAGCCATGGAAAAGAGACTACACAGAAAACTTCATGGAGCCATGTTATTCAGTGACTACTGCAGAGATTGTGATTGTGTATTCTGGGTGCAGGGTAGTGGCACAGGGCATAGCTAAACACATAGGAACTTAAGAAAGGGTGCTTCAGGGTGCTCTTGGGAGAGGCCTAGGAGCAAAATGTTCTTCTGTTTCTACAGAGGCAATATGGCTTCCTCCTCTACTGCATTTTTCCCTCAATGTTTAGAATTAAAGAATATTTGTTTGGGGGTTTTGTTTATCTTTCTAATAGAATGTCAAAAAATTAGTAGTTTTCCATCAATTAAAAAAAAATGTTCTGAGGTCATTTTAGGTGGGAAATGGAGTTTTATAGGTATACTACCATCAAACGAATCATTATGCTCCTACATTTCTAGCACTGACAGAAAACAGACTAAGGAAGCCTGTCCTTTTAAAGCATGTTGCCCTTAGATTTAGTCTGTTTATCTAAGAACCATGAGAAAGAATATCTCCATTAATGTCTTCTGCCTCTGGGGCCCATTGCCTCTTATCTTCTAGTAGAAATGTTGCATTCCTAACATTTGCATTGAGAAATAGATAAGAATTCAACCCTCCAGTCTCATTTCAACCCAAGGCTTAATTAGCAGTGCTTACACCATTTCCCAATCGTCTTTGAAGTAGCAAAGCCCTGCTGCAGTGGTTCAGCTAATTTCATGGCTGTAGCCTGAGTTTTGAACTTTGTAGAAAGTAAGATGTGCAGCCCCATGTGATCTCTAAGGACTTTAGATCTTTGATCCACAAGGAGTATTACATCCAATGGAGTACAGATTCTGTGGTCTTAGACTTGAGAATGGGTTGAAGTAGCCAATCATTTTCACCCTTTCACCTTGCAAAATGTAAGATGCTGAGACAGATATGGAAAAAACTGAACAAGATTCAATGTCACAGCATCAGGATAGTAATGAGATGAAGGTACAATGATGGTTTTAGAATATGCTAATATTATAAATTAAACTTATAGGAAAAGCAAACTATTGATGTATTTTATGGAAAATATTATGCTGATGTTTTGCAAACGCAAATAAGATCAAATAAACAGCAATATGAATGCAAGATTAAGAAATAAGATTTTATAAAACTCAGACACAATCTTAAATATGATCAGTAAAATCACCCAGATGTCACTCTAGGTAGAGGTAGGCTCATACCATAATATCTACTCTAATATTTTCTTTGGGCATTAGTAACTACGGATCCTGTTGTATTTTGCCTTTATTACACCTGTTTGACTGGTAATTACTTTGTAATTACTGGTTTGACACATACTTTGCTAAAAGAAAAGTAACAGAAATTTGTATAGAGATAAGCACAAATACATCTCTGAAAGTCAGGTAAACAGATTGAAGTGGGACAAAAATTCTGTCCATCAGTTATTTATCTTCTGCTGTGATCCTCTGTCTTGTTTGCTGTTAGTCATACAGTGATTCTGATCCCTACCAAAACATGTCATTTCTGGGCTAGAGTAAGCTAGAATTATCCCACATTTTCCTCCAGTATCTCTCATTTTTGTCATCTCTTTGTCCTTTGGGGGCCTTGGATTCTAGAAAAGTTTGTGTAAGATGGAGAAGGATGAATCTTCTATGTTAGCATTTACATGAGCAAGAAATAAGCATGTCTGTGCATGGGTGTATGAGTTACAGATATTTATTACTCTGCAAAAGATATCCTGCCCTAGTATTTTATAACAAATTAAGACAGCATTTACTTACCAATGATTGTTTATAATTTACCATTAATTTTAAACATTTGTGTAACATACATTCATATATATTGTATATACATTGTATATACATTGTACATTGTATATATACAATATATATATATATATATATAGTATATACATTGTATAACATATATTCATGTTTTATGTTTATGTTTATTTTATGTTTATGGTTATTTTATATTTATGGTTATTTTAAGATTTGGAAACTATAAGTTTTAAAACCAGACTCATGCTTTGTTTGGAACTATCATTTCTATTGAAGTGTTTAGATCTTGCTTTGGATTCTATTCTGTACATACTTTGAATTTCCATTGAATTGCCTTTTAAAGTCAGAACTTCCCAACCAAGAGATGTTAACGTGAGACTCTAGTGTGCAGTGATGTCAGTCACCTCAACGATGTTCTATGCGGAGATGGAAGGTCAGAGCTTTGTCAACAAATAAATACCCTGAGTCGCCTTGCCTCCTTGCCCTGGGAGCTATGCAAATATCTTCCTTTTGTGTGTGTGAACCAATATGAAGAGAGGACATATACATCAGTGTAGGAGCAAGAATGTACCCATTACCCATGTGACCACACATTTCTTCACTACATCCTATGTCCTCTCGCAGATGTATAAATATGGTCACAAACAATTGAGAAGGAGTTGCTGAAGTCATCGATATGCTTACCAATTAAAGTATTTGTCAATTTAATACACCTCACTCTTGTTTATCTCAATATGTCTTCTTTTGGGAGATAATGTCTTTACCAGTATGGGAGGGTTTCTTAGCAACCTTCAAAATTTTCCCCAATTAAGAACTTGGATTCTATTTTGTGTTTTGATAGATAGAGAACACCTGAAAATCTGCAGCTGAGCATTGCCACAGCATGGGTTGTCTTAGTGACATAAGCCCAGAATTTATCGTCTATCACAAGTAACTCAGTTCCAACTCCTGGTGCGTATCCAGTACTTTTATTTCTCAGGAAATGTTTCTGATGTGCAAATTTTTATTATCTCTACTTTACTGATGGAAAACAATGAGGGGCAGATTGTTTAAGGAACTTGCTCATCACCCTGGCAGTGGTGACACATGCATTTAATCCCAGCACTAGGGAGGAGGAGGCAAGTGGATCTCTGAGTTTGAAGCCAGGCTCTTCTACAGAGTGAGTTCCAGGACAGCCAAGGCTACACAGAGAACCCTGTCTTGAAAGCAAAAGACAAAACAGCAACAACCACATGATTAAATATCTAATTAGTGGTAGAACTCTTATCAAAGTATGCATTTCAAGTATGAGCTTTGAAATAGGACACTGTACCATGTACTTTTAATAGGTGGTGGTCAAGTCACCAGTATGGTATTTTTGTCCCATTCATTATTATCTATGTTAGACCCAAAAGTTGCTCCAGAGAAAAGAGCTGATGACATCAACCATTCAGAAAATTTGTAAAGTTGAATTTGAGGAGCTTATCTTGATTTAGCTCAGATCTCCAACCAAGATTAAGTTATTACCTCCCAATATACCTTGTCAACTCTGCCACCAACTCCTTAATTTGACAGTCATCTTAGAATATTTTACCAGCTAAAAAAAATACCCTTCCCCTTCGGATCTAATATTCCATCTTAGGATTGTATTTGAAAATCCTTTGGCATAATGTTTATCTAGGAAAGACTCAAAGCCCATAAATGACCTCAACTCTCATCAGTTTATTGCATGATAATGATAACTGCAGTCATTAATAATAAACTGAAGTGCCCATATGATGATAGCTAATGAGAGAGCACACATGTTAAAAGAGGCAAAAAGAAAGGATGACAAAGTCTCGTTTTCATGGGCCAGAGCTGGGCAAACAACTCAAGCAAACATGCCCAGCTTACTTCCTGCTTCATTGCCATCAGGAGTGATTGTTAACAAGACTGCAGTGATTGAGAAGTAAGGCATGCATTTAGTTTTCAAATAAGCTTCCTACTTAGGATGTACCCTAACCTGGAACAGGTTGGGGCTAGGAGACACTTGGTTCTTCTTCTTTTTCTTTTCCATCTCATATCAACTTTTCCATCTGTATCAACTCTAGCATGGGTCTGGAAGTACACTTACAGGTTATTTCAGTATGGTTATATCATTTTGCAAATAAAACTTTGGAATGTAGAGAAGACTCCTCGTTTGCACAAGTCCCCTGTCTGGCCCTGTAATGAATATCTGTTAAAGTACATGGCCCAGTAGTCTAATCTGTGGACGAGGCTGGGACACAATATGAAACGAAAAGCTAGGCTTCATTGTAAGGAGGATGTCTTTGGCTACAAGCACACTAAAATTGGTAAACATGTCAAACTAAAACAGATTTTGCATGGAAAGTGCCTGATACAGTGTCTGATGCAAAGAAGGTACTGTAGATGCAGGGAAAGGAATAAGGATAATAAAAAGATGATTATTCAAATCTGCCTTCTTTAAACTATGCTTGAATCCTTGACATGTGTCGCCAAGGGCAGTACTTTGCACGGCTTTTTGTGTTAGCTCATTCAGATGAACCTCACCAAGAGGCATTCCCGTCTAGTCTGCTCGATGTTTAAAAGCCTTGATTAACAGGAGAGCTGCAAGTCAATCAAAAACAGCAGTGTGCAAAGTACATAGACACAGAAATAAAAGCAAAGGGGAAGAGGAAACAACAGCCTAGAAAAATCCTTGCCTGCCAACATCATATTTTCTTAGCTGCTAAACATTCAGCAATAAGAATAACAGAAGTTTTGACATAACCATTTGGCTAAAACCATAGCTTGCATGAGAACCTCCAGGGAGGAGGTTCAAGATGCTAAGCAGGCACCACACTGAGAGTCTTCCCTATGACACCCCACACCCCGAACTAACTCTTGTGCCTTCCAGACATCGATATGAAAGGTAGATCATGCCAGGCAAACCTACCTTTAAAGGAATGATAAGACAGACCTAGAGAAAACTGTCAAAACTGTCTCCTGCAGCTACCTTTTATCTCCAGATTTGAAATTCATTCCATTTGAAATTTGAGAGCACCCCTTAAGCCCCACTCGGCTGTGCCCTGGAAGGATACCTGAAAGAGTTAACAAGAAACCCTTGAGACTAGCTAGGCAAGTGGAGACAAAAAGAATTATGAAATAAAACAAAGCAAAGCAATCGTGTAAACAAATTAATTAATTGTGTGGAAGTGAAAAGCACGTTTGTAATTTTGCCCTCGTGAAGGAGAACTGGAGTTCATTATGCTCAGTGACTGATTCAACAGCTCTTTCCTGCTCAGCGACACCGAGGAGAATGAGTGTGTTGTGGGTGCAAAGCATGGCTGGCTGCAGCGTCAATTAAATGGAAATTCATTACCGAAATCTCCGGAGGAAAAGCTTGTTTTGTGGTTGTGCTCAGGAATGAGAAGAAACTTCAGTTTTCCTTTGAGAATACTTTTCTCATCTTCCCCCATTTGGTCTTGTGAGACTTTCCGGGAATAAGCATTCAGTTCAAACTTACAGGAGGAGGGATTGTGTTATGCAGCACTCTGTATGCTCTGTCATACATTAAACATAACCTATATTTCATTTTCTCTATCATATCTATTCTTCAGAGCAATTATGTAATAAGGGCTCTTATAGAATAGCTTGAGAAAATGGAAGCTCACACAATAACTGAGCAGCTATTAAGTGTTTGCATCAAAGATTTCACACCAGTTTGGTCTGACTTAGTAGCTTCTGCTGCCTCCAAGATACCAAGAGACTCACATCAGCTTGTCTAGTGCTAGGTTCTGATTCTTTTTTTAACAACAAGACTAGTGTGCAAGGTGGACTGTGTACATTTGGAGTGGGCATTACTTATCATTACAGGCATCACCTGTAAGGGTTTTATAGGTAGGATACCTGTCACCCGTGTGGTCCTGGTATTACACTAATAACCAGACCAACTAGATTGTACTGAACTGTGCTCCCTGGATAGAATGTGTGTTTTATTTTTATGATATCTGTCTCTGAGGGAAGGTTGGCTCAAAGAGTTAAAATCTAGGGACCAGTGGTAAACAAGTTGGCTTAGCTGATAAGGGTGATAGCCATGTAGGACTAGTGACCTGAGTCCGATCCCAGAACATATATAAAGGTGAAAGTAGGAGACTAAGTCCATAGGCTTGTCCTCTGACTTCTGCACCTACACTGTCGCAACAACAACAACAACAATAACAATTATTAGTAATAAATGTGTTAATGGATATATATATAATGTACATATGGATATATGTATATTATTTTAAATAATGAAAGGAAGAAAATCTATAAGGCCTGCTTATGATTTCTGAAGATAGTCCAAGTGCTAGAGTCCTTGTGGAATGAGGAGGAATGGGATAGGGAAGGCACCGTAAAGAGAAGGAAAATAATCTATGTATAGTTAATGACAACATTATCACATCTGGAACTATGGGTCATTTTAGCTATAATAGAGAGGTAGTGAAAATCTTTGGCTGGGCATGATGGTGCATGTCTTTGATCAAGGCACTCAGGAGGCAGAGGCAGGTAGATCTCTAAGAGTTTGAGGTCTGGTCTACATTGTGAGATGCAGGACATTCAACTTAGAGCAAGGAGTGGAAAAAATTTGCAATTGATGTCAACCAGACTCCCATCTCCACATTCTGTCCCTGCCACAGAAGAACTTCTGACTTGCTTGTTTGTTTCTCACAGGATCACACACTGTAGCCCACGCTGGCTTTCAACTCACCAACAAGGCTGGTTTTAAACTCTGGATCCTCCTGTCTCCGTGTTCCCAGTGCTGGGATTTCAGCTATGCATCCCAACACCTAGTCCTCTTAATCACTCTGCTACCCTGAGTAAGTTATGTGTCCTCTGACTGTCAGTCTCTTGGTCAATAAAATGTAGGAAATTACTGAGAGACACCAATTCAAAAATCACACTTCTTGTAATGTCTGGTACCTCTGAGTCAGTTCTTCTAATCCCATCTCTAATTAATGCTAGGCATGTCCTAAAGGTTAATAGATACCAACTTATTTTGTTCACAGAGTGCTCCTACAAATGCCATTTTACAGTTGCTATAGCTGTGACCCCGAGAGAATAAACTATATCTATGCAATATCCAGCTAGAAAGAAAGAAAGGAAGGCTCAGAACCAAATGCTTCAGTTTCAGATGCCACAAACATGATTCGACTGTGCCTCAACCTATTGTACCACTCAACACATCATGTGGGCAAAGGAAGGGGTTTGGACTGAAGCACTGTGTGTGTTTTGTTTTATAAGATGCCCCTAAGCTAGTTGGGACAGGGTCATGTCTGTACACATAAAATAAATAAATAAATAAATAAATAAATAAATAAATAAATAAAAACATATTCCAGGCACTGTTGATGTTTCTCTCTGACTCATGTCTCTTTCATACTGCTCTGGCCACATTACCTGGCCTGCAGATAAAAGTATTCTGACATTGCTCACCTCTCCACTTTCTATTATATTGCTACCCAGCAAAGGAAAGGAAAGGAAGATAGGAGGATAATGGTAAATTTATGAGATGCCTTAACTGTACCTTTATAATGATTTGGCTCCTGGGAAAATAATCAAAATCAGATACCACATGTAAGTGACAAAAGATGCTCACTTGCGTTTTCCCTGTAGAGTTGTATATGAATGCACTTTTGTCCTCCCCAGTCCCTGATGCTGGGCACTGTGCTTTTATATGATATTGTCCCAGATCCGGGTATGCAACTGTCTGAAACTCTCAGGGGCTTGTTGTTCTAAGGATGCCTACAATTTCTTCTATAGTTTTATTGAAAATGGTAGACTCCCTCAAAATGATGGGTCAGCTAGCCATGCAGTACTCAGTGCAAAAACCTACAAAAAGGAAATTGTAGGTTATGGAAACATATGCATCAGACTGAGGATTTTCAGGATGGTGTATGAGCAGAGGCACCCTTTAGAAGATTTATTTTACTTTTTATTATGTACATGTACATGTGGAGCGTGCGTGTGTGTTGTGTGTGTGCCACTGGAGGCCAGAAGGAGCCATTAAATCCCATGGAGTTACAAGTAGTTGTGAGCTACCCAATGTGGTGAGTGCAGGGAATTTAACTCTGCTCCCCTACAAGGGCACCAAGCAGTGTTAGCTGGTGATTCATCTCTCCAGCCTAAGTAGGAGATAGGAAGAGGATCAGAAGGATATTTGTCTGAGCGGTTAGTTGGGTGAATGAGGGATATGCATGGCTCGAGAAATAGTATTTTAATGACATTGCTTACTTTTCTCATTGATGTAGTAAAACACTGAAGAAACAGCTGATTAAAGAGGTATGGCTTCATTTTGAGCTCACACTTTCCTGGTGGAAAATATCTGGTGACAAAGGGCATGTTGTAGCTGTCATCAGGACCAGAAGAAAATGGACGCTGATGCTCTGCTTTCTTTCTTCCTTTCGGTTTCTCATTTAGCCTGGGACTCCAGACCATTGGACAGTATTAGGCACTTTCAATGTAGGTCTCCAGTACTCTGGACACAACCTCACATACACACCCAGAAGTGTGTTTCCTCAATTATTCTAAGTCCAGTCAAGTTGAAAATGGAGATTAATCACCATGTTACCAGTTACAATGCAATATAGACTTTACCACAACTTAGCAACTTAAAGTAAAAATATGTTTCTCATAGTTCTGGAGGTCAGAATTCCAAGATCATTTCAGCAGGACTGGTTTCTTATGGACATTCTGAGCAGAAATCTCCTCCCCGTCTATCTGCCTGCATCTGGTGGCTACCACACATTAGTCTCCTATGTCAGCCTTTGCTTCCACATTGTCTTCTGCCATGAGCCTCCCCTATCTTCCTTTATGTTTACCCATAAGATTTGTGGCACAATTTGGGGCTCTGGTAGTTAATCTACTACCTATTCTTCTTGTAATACTTGATGATATCTGCAAAAAGCTTTTCCCAAGAAAGGACACATGGCCATGTTCTGGTAGCTGCATTCTTTCAGGAGCACCCCGTTCTACCTAGTGCTCTATAAGGCTAATGAAGTAGGAAAAAGACAAAGTCCCATCCTTCAAAACATCATGTCCAGGCCACGGACTGACTGTGCTCTTAATCTTGAAAGACTTGGGAAGCATTAAAGTTTAACTGTGGAATTGGCTCCTTTCTGTGGAAAACATTTGATTGCAGTGTTAATGCCTTTAGAAACCACAGAACCCACATCTTTGGCTATTAGGGTTAGCCTTATTGAGGTTAGCCACCACAGGCAGAGAAACCACCATGAAGAACTGTGGTATCTTTGATCAAGTTTTAGAAAAAAATATGTCCTAGGATTTATATTTTGACTTAGTGATTTAGTAAGATGTTTCAAATAAAGTAAATTTGCTCTAGTCTGTGAGAAAGCAAGGACACTATGAAAAGTGTTCTTCTTAGTAAATCTTAGATTTCTGGAGGCAAACCAGAATATGAATAAATTGAGAAGTGGTAGAAAAGAGAGAGAATATTGATATATGTTTTAGTTTGAAAGTGAAATGTTTTCCATAGGTTCATGTGTTTGAACCCTTGAGCCCCAGCTAGTGGAAAAGCTCAGAAAGTTTTAGATCATATATAAGGTTGAGTTTCATTGGAGGAAGGAGGTCACTGAAGCAGGCCTTGTGAGTCTTACAACCCTACCCACTTCCTGTTCATTTTCAGCTTATAAGCAACAGTCCACCATGAGTTCTACTCCCTTAACTGAACTCCCAA
This sequence comes from Mastomys natalensis, assembly GCA_021653895.1. Lineage (NCBI taxonomy): Eukaryota > Metazoa > Chordata > Mammalia > Rodentia > Muridae > Mastomys > Mastomys natalensis. The sequence goes on from JAJTUV010000155.1 coordinate 176,365, forward strand.
ACAAACCATTCTTCCCAAGTAGCTTCTTGTCATGGATTTGGTCACAGCAATAAGGAAAGTAACCAATGTAGTATTTAGGAACAAATCAAGGGCTTTGTCATTGCTTAGATACATTACTACTTTATATTAGTACTTTGTCCTACTTTGATCTCTACGTGACTTTGTGTGAACTTGGTACTCTGCAGCATTGTCCATATGCAACAATGTCATATGTCCACATAGTGAGCCATGAAAGCCACACCATGTGCTTTATCAAGAATTAAGAAGTCTTCTTTTTCTCTTTTCTCAATATCACACTATAAAAATGCCTAGGTCTAAAATCCCAGCAGGTGTAATGAGGTACATCAACAAAAACTTTTAGGCTGTTCCTTAAGATACCTTAAGAGCTTAAGAGCTTAAGAGCTCTTAATATTCCTTAAGAGCTGCAGAGGTTTCTTTTACAAAAAGTCTTCCTATACTTTAGGAGGCATCTTTTTTAAGATGCGATTTATTTCTGATCAGCCATTGGCCAATATCTATTTGAAAGACAGAAGAATGAATTGAACATTCCCTTGCTTGGTATCTTTCCATTTCCCAGCAAGCTTCCCTGTAAAACAGACTATGAAACTCTCTTTTTAAGCCATCCTCTGTCTCAGTGGTTCTGTCTACTTAAAATTAAAAATGAGCCAACAGTAGCGTCCTGTAATGAAAAAAGAACAGGCAAAAGAACCCTCCACCTTTATTTGACAAAGATCCCTTCAGAATGGACAGCTTTGGATGGTAGAGATTTTCTCTTACTCTTTCTTAGACAGACAGTAGGGATGACCAGCTCAACTCTGTAGCATCTTTCTCTGGAAAGGAAGATAAATAGACAAGTTTTCTTTCTTTGGGGGGGGTGGATAAGTAAAATATGATATAGCTGGTGCTCCTGAGAATGATAAATGATAAAAGAAGCTTCCAGCTACACATACTCTATAGACTCAAGAGAGAAAGGATTTTCTAAGAAAAATAAAGACAGAAATGTTCCAATGAAAGGGAATACTTTTCTCTATAACTTATAATTATCCTGTAACACTGACTTCTATAGATTTTCATTAAGGTAGAATGTTGACAGCTGACTTTAAAAAATACCAGTCATGTTTTCAAACAGTACCTAGCCATCAAAAAATACAAGTAAGGTCTCATTGTCCAAGGCCTCAACTGATGCCCATCTGAAATGGTCACTAGACTTCATCTGCAATATTGCTTATCAGACAAAGATTTGTCACAGCTAATGACATCATCCAACATCCTGTTTGCTAGATGTTAAATGCAGTTGCACACAGGATCTTCTATCATTGATATCTGAGTCATATTCTCGGAGATTCTATTGGAGGATTCAGAGCTTGAGATAGAGATGGTTAGCGGGGCTTCCTAATGTTCTCTGAACCCAGATCACCTTGTTTATTACTGAATCTCCTAGGCAGAGAGTTTGATGTATTAAAAGATACCATAGTTTATAAGTTTCCTTGGGGTAATGTTCCTGAGTCCTATGTTCTCCTTGTATCTCAAGGTGAATGACAATTGTGGCTATGTTTAACTTGACATAGTTTGCTTAAACAAGCTTAGACGTTGAAATGTTTGTAGAAACAGAGAAGGCCAGAGAGATAATGTGTTTGTATTAAGCAGGTCAGGTGAAAAATTGGAGATTACATTAACCAGCTAAGTAATACAGTAATACAAATGAGCTTTTATGGACTATGACCAGACAGATATGTGGGACCAGAGAAGTTGTATATGAACAAATTTCTGAACTTGAAAATATGTCATCTGAATGAAGACTTGAACAGACCAAGCCAGAGTAGTTTGAAGGCTTTCATTTCTGTAATATTGTGCTAATATGTTCATGTCTGGTTTCATTGTTTCCTAAAATTTGAAGGTTTGTGGATTGAAGTTTCTAGTCGTAATATATTCCATTCTAAACACTGAAAATAAATGAAAAATATAAGTAAAGAAAATGAAAACTTTTCAAATGTTGTGGTACCCCATGAGGGCAAAAGGAACATTAAGGGACAGAGCTGAGCTTCTTATTCTGCTTTTATTTCTAGACAGAGTGGCCAGGTACCAGTAGAAGAGTAGATAAGACAGAATACCAACATTCACAGAGTGTAAAAAGTCTTGCCTTTGAGAAGCCTACGCATTTACAGAAATTGCTCTGTTCTCCTGCACAGGAAAAATTGCCAAGATCACACACAAGTAATTACAGGCTGGAGTCTTAGAGATGTGATACTCTTTAGAGAATCTTGATAAGGATGAAAGGGAGAGAAAAGGGGAGTAGCATGGTCATTTCAAGACTTACTAGTGCAATGGCATTTCTGCATGATGAGGCCATGTATGAGGGTGCAGAGCCTCTAACTAGTTGTGCCCTTTCCAACCCTGGACTTGTGGAAGGTACAGCATTTTAGAATAATAAATCAGTCAGCACAGTACAAGCAGAGGATCTGAGTTTGTACTCACTTTAAAAATCCAGGCATGTAAAATAGGCATTTGAAAACGGAACATCAAGGAGGCAGAGACAGGAAGATTCTTATACCTTATTGTCCTCCAGCAATCTAGGAGCTCATGATTCAGTGAAAGATCTTGCCTCAAAACTAAAGAGGAAAGAAATGGATGAAGGTACCTAACATTATCATTGTACTTTTTCACATGCATATATACTTACATGAATATGCACATATGTATACATGCACACACACACACACACACACACACACTATAACTTCTTCACAAGTAGTGTTCCTAAGGCCCTGGGTATAGGGATAGTAGTGCATTTTTATGAGTCAACCCTTTGAATTACTGTTATTAAAACGTCAATACTATAGGCTGCCCTTCTAAGAATCATTGCTCAAAACAAGACTTGAAGTCTCTGGTCATGAGAATTATCTGGAAGACTGTTGTGAATACTTGGTCTTCATCCCAGATGTATTAAATTAACACCTTGTGAATGAATGACAGCACTGTTTCTTTTTCAAACAACCCATCAAAGTAATCTGCTGTTTGAGGAAGTTTACGAATCTGTCTTGTATTATCTTTGTGATTGGGGAAGGCTGAAGATCTAGAGACAACCAGAATATTCTTAGTCCAAATAGACCTCTTTAGTTGACTACCACTGTGAACCACAGGTTGACTCTTGGGATTGTGTTTTCATTGTTTTCTGTTGCATCTGCTCCAATTTTTCCACCTGTTTCTCCCTCACCTCTACTTGATTTTATTATTATTTTGTTTGTAAACTTCTTCAATTCTTACATTACTTTCTTATTCTGCTATAATGAATTAACACTAGTTTCATGGATGAATATGATACTCATGAATTATCTCATAGTCTTATAGGGTAGAGTTTCCATTGAGGTTTCTGTGAGTAGAATCAAGCCACCAACATGCCAATTCCTAACTGGAGATATAAGGGCAAATCTGTTCCCTTATCTTTACCAGATCCTGAAAGCTGCCTGCTACTGTTGGCTAATGGGATCCTTTCTAGTAAAGAAATGCTGCTTCTAAAACTCTATGATACCATGTCAATCATTCCTTGGTGGACCCTAGGGTGATACTGAACCTACCTGGATGATTTAGGCAGAATATACATTCTCTTTTAAGATCAATTGATCAGCAAGTCTTACTAGTAACTCTCGAACCATGGACAGTGACATTCACAAGTATCAGGAATTAGAGAACAAGTGTTTAATGAGAGCAGGGCTCCCCGCACCCCCCCATTACAGGAGATTCCTCAGAAAGAGATATTATTATTATTATTGTTGTTGTTGGCAACAGCATAATTTTAAGGTTAGAAAATAAATTCTGACAAATTACAAAATTACATTCAAATATAATATATGAGCATTTTGTTCACGTCAATTAACCAGAGAGTTAGTATAATAATCAATGGTCAAAACAGGAAATTTTAAATCACATAAACCATGAAAGGCCATGTGTTGGAATTCTCTGGCTCTGAAATCACTGGCATATTATGAAAATTTAAGACATAGATTCCTTTCTTATTCTCTTTCTTCTTTTTTTTTCACCATGGGATTTCAACCCATAAGATGATGCTACCCTCATGCAAGATACAGAGGAAATATGTCCCCATAGCATGCGTGTACTTACTATAAACTAATGGTAAATAATGTGCTTCATAAACAGAAGAGATTGAATAAACACTTTTATTACTTTTTCGAACCCTAGGCTCTGTTTCAGCACTTCAGAGTGTACTTGGTTAATCAAAGCAACCTTAATACTTTGATGGTGCCATCCTTAGCAAACAATTTCCTCAGGGCACCAATTTTAAGCATATATAATACGTTTAAGTTTCCAAAAATAAAAGCATGATTTATAAATACAATGTAGTGTTACTGTCCACACTAAACAGGTACAATTTCCCGTTGTGTGTACTAGGAGGAAAACGAGACTGTTCTAGGAAATGGAGATTGCCAGTTGCTCAGAATTAAAAAAAAAAAAAAAATGAATCATTGTCCACTGTTGCTGTCAGTCACTCAACCATTTGTACAAGTGGTACACAGATTTTCTCTCCTCCTAGATTTACTTTTTCTGATACACAAGTTGATCATTAAAGGGAGAACTCTTCCATGTCCTATATCCCATGGATAACCTGAGCTGAAGCACATCAGCCTGTGTGTTCATTATCAACACTGAAAGGGCTGAAGCTTATTTGCTTCCACTGTGTGAAACACTGAATTAGAGAGGAGAGTAAGGGCACTATGTGGAATGGCCATTTGTGGTAGTCGAGCCTGAATAACACAGGTGTGTAAAGCAACTAGGACAAGTTCCAGCTGCCGCTGGAAATCAGAAATCGACCAAGTAATCTCCTAATTTACCAGCTTCTCTCTTAATTCCATTTGTTCTTTCCACAAATAATAGCTTAGCCTCCCTTGTGGACCAACCTTCACAAAAGAAAACAGGAAACAAACATCGTGCAGGTTTCCATTCTCTTTACAGCATATCCACACTTCAGTCTGGAGCCATCAGAGAGTAAACAACCTTCTCTATCTGAATATGGATGTTCCCGTGGAACCTACATACTTACAATTACATCTTGTATCAGAGCCTTTCTGAGTGCATCACTGGACAGTACCGAATCATTTCATCTCTTTTCTCTTAGCATGTCATACAGTGAAGTATGTATGTAGCCTCCAGACTGACTTTCAAAACAGCAGCGACACTGATATCACCACACATCCTGGAGTTATTGAATGCATATTGAACAACATAAACGTTTATTAAGTGTCTGAGTTGTTTTTCTTGTTGATGTCCCCAAATACGTGACAAAAGTAAACTCAGGAGAAATGGCTTATTTTTGGCATGAGATTTTAGAGGGCACAGTCCTTCATGGAGTGGAAGGCATAGGGAATGGGAAGACAGGCTGGTCACAATGGAACAAGAGTCGGGAAGTAGAAGTGTATGAAAACCAATGCTCAGCTAGACTCTTTCTTTTGTCTCTGTTTCTTCATCTTGAGACCTAAAACCATGGGATGATTCTACCCTCATCCAAGATGTAGCTTTCCTCCATCAGTCAACTTATATTGACTAATCTTTTAAACACCCCCAGAGGTTTTTCTCCTAGGTGATTTCAAATCCAGTAGGTGACTATGAAGATTGAGGAACACACTTAGCCAACCAAAGATTGCTGATGTTAATATTATATGTGTCTTTTGCTTAAATGAGGCCTGTCTTCAGCTAGAAGAGAAATCTTAAACTATTGTGTCTCCAGCCAACGTCAGTCTTGAGTCAGAGCTACGGAAGCTAGCAATATGGCACTGTGGTATAGTTAATGGTAGAGTTAATACAATGAATGACAATGAGGAAGGAACCAGTCAAAAGCTGGAAGTCACTGGATGGCATTTATAGCATGGGCTCATTGACCTATTGGAAGACTTATAAATTCCCTAAACACTAGTGGCACCTGTTTTCAAATTGAGATACAGACTCAATACATGCCTTCCAGAGCTAATTGAAAAGTGTCTTCAGTGACCTATTACTTTAGATTTGCCTGATTGGGGATTTTTCTTCTTATGTGGACACAGTAGAATTACAGCGTGTGTACTTTTGATGGATGCAGCTTAAAGCATCCAAAGGAGGTGGGGTGAGCAGAGGCAGAGAGAAAAACTTCTGGGAAGTGAACGCCAAAGAATAACTAAAACAGTGTGAACTATTCTAAATGCCCTGTCTTGTACTGAGCTTATGCTTGGAAGTCTGAGTGGATAGTGAATTTAAATCTCTAAGCCCTCCATATCTACATCCCTGCAGGCCTTTCAAAATATGAGCATATCTCCTCCTTGTGTGGACTATAAATCTGGTACCTAAAGATGTAGAATACACAGACACACACACACGTGTATTTCTATATGCACACAAATATATATGTAACAGGGTCCCTAAATAAAACTTAATAGGTTTATCTTGTCCCCAAGCAAAGAGACAAGATACTCACTACAGGCAAAATACCAACATTGTGCTTACTGACTGCCAATATTAAGTTACATTTAATGGATAGATGTGGGCTTTTCCTAACAGTTTTTCCTCGATGGTTTTCTATGATGACTGAATCACCTGATCCCGCCTTGTGCCTGAAGACTTCTATGAGCATCACAAGGAATGACAGGCATGCGTATAAAGTGAACGTTTGTCTTCTGCACCTATATCTTGTTTCTACAAAAGATACACTTCCATCTTTCAACTCCTCTGCTTTATACACATCTGAGTTTTGAGGCAGGGGGAAACAGGTTGTGTTTATTGGGTCCACTGATACCAGCGAGTCAGGCAGGAGGCAGAATTCCTTGATATTGACACACTACCCATGTGAATCCACACTCAATTATGACGGTATTAGAATTAGTCACAAGGCCAGCACCTACTGGGTCTTCTAAAAGAGTAAAGAGTAAAGACACTTGTTCTGAAAATCACAAGTTAACATTTGTTAACAGAAACATTTGTCTTTTCCTCCACTCTCTATGTGGTGCCCCATCCCTAAGATCTTCTGGCTGTGTGTGTGTGTGTGTGTGTGTGTGTGTGTGTGTGTGTGAACAGATACCAGGGATCTGGCCATCTCTGCCTCTTCAGTGGTAGAATTACAAATATGCATCACCGTGCCTGGCTTTTCATGTGTAATCTGGAATTGAACACGGGTTCTCATGCTCACGAGGCATGGTCCACCACCCTTGCCTCATTGCTGCCTCCTCAGTTGTCTATACCAGATGAAAACCAGGGGCTCTACAAGGATGACATGGACATTTTCAGAAATACATCTTTACCATTTATACTAAAACAACATTTGGCAAATATGTCTTAACCAAATTAAATGGGGGACAGAAAGTCACCTTCATACTCACAGTAGTCCAGGGACATTTTAAATAATTGGGAAACTGTAACTCAGCAAGGAAATCAGTTTCAGGAAGACTCATCGAGGCAGAAAAATGCTGTCAGGCCTCTGAGAGTGAGAGGCAGTGAGAGAGTAAGCCTTCTGAACAAGAGGATCAGAAGGGAGACATTTTGGCTAGGTTACTTTTTTGTATATTTGATTCCTCAACTGAAAAATGAGGAATAAATTGTTCTGCATCTCTTTAAAAACTCTTTTAAGGGTGTAGAATTAATACTTTTAAAGCACTTAAAATAATGTCCAGGATTAAGTGAGCACAAGCTCATGCCTGAGTGTGGAAGGCAGGCAATTCCTTGAGGGACAGACAAGTTAAAGCCAAGCCATATCCTAAAGTCTTTGTCTAGGCATTAAAAACATGACATTAAATTCATGGGTAGTCACAGCTCTGGCATCTACTGGATGGTGACCTGGGGAGAAGTTGCAGAATTCGGAGTCTTCTTTTCTCATCTACACAATGGGCTCAAATATATTTACCCCTGGATGAAGAAGAATTTCCCATCATTTTTAAGAACAATGCCTGTCATGTCATAGACATTTGATAAATGTCTTACTGATCAATTCCTGTATGTACACCTCATGGATCTTAATTCTTTTACAATTGTATTTCTCTGAAGGAAAGATGGTGACATAACACTTTTGTTGAGAAAAGGTTATTTTTAATTTCTTCCTCTCTTCTCTGCCTTTACAAACTATTCCTTCCAAAAAAAAAAAAAAAAAAAAATGATGTGAAAACATTTCAAAGACTCTGCTCTGGGATGACTTGGTCTCACATTGAGACAAGGAAAGCAGTGGTCATTTGTATTAGTGGAGCTGTTAGGAAAGTTTTGTTGAAAGACAGACTGATCCTCTATTCACCATTTACGTGAATGCTCATTCCTCTTTGACTCTCTGGGGTAACAAAAGATAGATAATCATTTCTCAGCATACTGGACTCACATTTCCTCCCATGAGTTCTGAAGGGACCTAAGGTCCTTCTTTCTCTCCCACAGACAGGCATGGATGTCCATGATGTCACTCAGGCTTAATGATAAGGGTTTGAATAGAAGCTGAAGCATCCAGATGAGGGAGGAATCAGTCATACCCTAAGAGGGGTGGACGAGACTTGTTATGCTAATTTATCCCTGGAACTTTGAGTATGTCTGTTCATGGCTGACTGCATAGTTCATAAAAAAGGCACCACATCAAAGCTGGCACTCAGTATCTGAGACAGCTAAAGTACCAAGGGCCAGAGACAACACCCTGCTTGCCTCTGATATTCAGGTAGCACACCTGATTCTATGCAATCTCCAACATAAGTGTGAATGTCCTCAATTCCTCCACTGAGAGAGCCTTGAGCCTTTTATATATGGAGTCCTAAATGACCTCCTTACTGAGGCCTATTTGAAGTAATAGAAGCCAGCTAATAGTATCATCTGGTTTTCTGATAATTGTGTGTTTGATAAGAAATTCTTATCAAAATACATGCTTCTGTTGTAAACTGAAGTTCCCAGAAAAAAAAAATTCTACCGCTTTGTTAAAGATTCTATAAGTCTGATTGACTAGAACTTAGTGATTGTGGAAAGTGGGGATGTTACAAAATCAGAGCCAAATTATCTTGAGCTATTTTTAGCCCTGTTGATAGCCAATCATGTTCCACTTCAGTGTCTGACCTCACAGACTTTGAACTATAAGGAGAAACCTTTAATGTGTTAACTTAGCCAACTACTAGCTTCCACCAAAAGTTACCAAAGTCACCAGATAACATTTGAGACCTGCAATGGAGGATGCATTCCTGCTTTGCTATGTCCTGCCTACTGGCATCTCACCAGTGTATCTGATACTTTTAGCTCATAGTTTTCTCTTATTCTAAGACTATAAAAGTTATGCAACTAATTCTGCATAGAGTATATTTTTGGAGGCAACATGTTTAGGCTCACTCATAGTCACCTTAATGTGAACTTCTACTCCCTATAAGGTGAGAACAATATTTGTGTCCCATAACTCTTGCAGTGGCTTAAAATAGCAAACTACATTGAGTATAGGCTGGAGACAAGGATAACAAGTCACAGTTCTTAGATGTCTGTTATGTCCTGGCATGGATAGAGCTGCCTTGCAACTAATAGTTCATGCTTTCCTCATGCAACTTCTTAGAGTGTTCAGATGTGGTTTTCCAGATTACTAGTTGAGGCAGTCTAACAGTTTAGAAACAGAGCAAAGCCCTGTCCACCAGCTATTGCTTCCCAGCTATTGCTCAGTGTAATCACTTAAACCGCGTGAGTCGTTTTGTTCTGTAGAACTGTGGCAGGAGTAGCAGATAACAGAGTTGGTATGAAGAGTTAGTGTCATTGTAATACAAAAGGTTAACAACAAATTTGACCTCTATACGCCAATCAGTATGAGAACTTATTCTATTAAACAAATAAATATTCAGGACCGTGAATAATTTGTTCAAAGATATAGCAGGTCAGAGACTCAACCAAAATTCTTACCCAAGTCTGTCTGATATCAAAGTCTCTAGAACTACTCAAGAAAACTAGATCTTTAGTGTCCCTGAACCCATCTGTCCTGCTGTATCCTGCTGTCTCTACCCAGTATCTACTATGAGTGCTCACCCATCTTTGAGCAGCATATTGAAGGCTCATTTCCCATTGTGACTTGCAGGGAAGATTAGCCCTCTAGGACAGAGGTGTTATGTGTGTGGATTCAGGAGGTGACGCTCTCTACTCTGGGTGCTAGAACTGAGTTAGGAGGACAAAGGGTCACTAAAAGGTAAAGCCTATAACAGAACATCCAGATGCTTTTAAGACATCAGCTTACTGTTCTTTCTCTGAAGCCATTGTGTCACCATTTGGAGAGAATTGTCAAAGGTGCACTAAAGTCTCCTTGGGTTTATCCATATTGTTTTTACTAACATCTAGAACAAATAATTGGAAGCTCCATATTATTTAATTTGGGTGGGGACTCTCCCTGATGTGTAAACACAATATTTTGGGAGCTCAGCTGAGGGTTAATCTGTTCTGGTGGAATTGTCTTAGCTGAAAGCAAATATTTGAGGAAATAAATCCAAGGAAAGACCAGTTTGGGTGCAAATTACTTCTATTTGGAAGTAAATTATTGATTTGCTTAGGGGTTGGAATAGGAATAGTCAGGAAAGGCATTCAGTTTCCAAGACTGGGAGCTAGGGAAAGGAAAGGTTGCTTCAGACAGACAGGAGGACAGTCAGTGAGGTAAGAATGCTTGAAGAGCACACACCTGAGGAAAAATGTTGGCATACAGGATGCGAGAAGATGGAGGACTTCCTGATGGATTCATAAAAGGAAATCCTTACCTATCTTTCCATTTTCTGACAAATAATTCATGGTAATTTTAGTTTCTTATTGAACTTGACATGATCTAAATACTTAGACCTCCTTCCTTCTTTTCAGAGCAGCTAGGTATTTCCTCAATGTAAAACCAAAAATGTATACAATATCCACACTTGTTTGCTGTTACCTTTGGTCTTTACTATGGAGGCAGTTTAAAAGCCTTCTGGGAATTAGAGAGCAATGGATGTTTACTAGTTAACTCCCATTGTGAGGAAGCCACAGTAACTTTTAATCTAAAGCCCTCCTAATGAGAAGATAAAGTCAGAGAAAAGCAAGAGACTCCTCTATCAAGGACATATGACACCCATGGCTACCCACAGTCTGCATTAATTTGCCTCCTGGGAGGGTTCTAAGGCTTGGCTAGGCTTAAGATGCTGTAGAGGAAAGACTTTCAGTGTTCTTAATCAGACCTTGACATGACAAAATGACATATATGCATAGTTCAGTTCACAGGAAGCAGGAAGTGGAGTATAAGCCCACCCTTCCAGTCTTCACAAGCAGAGATGCTTTTCAGGGTGTGATATCATAAGTGTTGCCATGTGCACCAAATACCCTCTGCCACCAAAGTGTGTGATTGGCACAAGACAGAATGCCAAATCAATGTCCACTGTGTGTTATGAAATGCTGGAGGTTCAGAAGTGCAGATTTCAGATTCTGTTGACAGGCACGGTAGGTGAATCTCATCTCAGTGTTTATGAGTCATTTGGAGAAAACCTGCAGGAAGTTCAATAGTAACCATAGAAAAGTCAATGATGTAAAAGGCGGAGATGAGTAGCATTGCTCAGATGGATTACATGGAAAGGTCAAGGAGTCCAGTCAAAAGTAAGATGGGTTTAGACAACAAGATGAAAACCCAAATGACCTGGATGGCATGGCACCGGAAAGCTGACAGCCTAGGCATGGTGGGTTTATTGAAAATAATCCATGTGCAAAACTCTATTGGGTCCTTTGTTCTCACCAGGCATCATCTTGCCAGGCAATAATGACAATACTTTCCATTATCTGAATTTACATAGGCATAAACAGTGTATGTGGTATAGGAGATGCTGGAGATATGGTGAAAGAAGAGATCTGCTGTGCATCTTTGGGACCTCACACTGGATGCTTTGTTTATTCAGGGTTGAAAATTTGGTTCAATATAACAAAGGGGTGTCGGGAAAAACTGGGCGACCGCAGCAGCGGCCCCTGGGACCACGAGGCAGCAGGCCCCAGGCCCAGGCAGCAGCGGCCTGGGACCTGCGTGGTGGAGGCTGCCTGGAGGCTTCCAGGCTGCCTGTTTCACATACCGGAGGAAGGTCCCAGGTTCCAGTGGCTGGAGGCTTTGGCGGTGGCGGTGGGCCCGGCAGGCCCCAATGATACGAGGAAGTCCTTGATTCCAAAAGGGTTTATTGTCATGGCAGATGGTAGATGGATCTGGATGTACCCCCCCAAACTCAGGGCAGACCTGAGTTAAGTAGGGAGGGAGAAAGGGGGAGGTTCTGGGGGCATGCTTAATTGGCTCCACCCTCTGACCTTCATTAGTATGTAAATCTCTAGGGCCTGAGGCCTATAGTTACACCCTCTACCTGTGCACTTTGGGAGGGTCTGTAATGGCCTATGTGACTGAACAATGTACATCCATGGAGATTAGACTGCTTTTCAGGACTCTGAGTTCTGGGGGCGTGGCTGAACTGCCGTTTCTCCCTTGGAGTCTCGGGGTTCTAGGCCCATGCCCAGCCAAGAACCAAGATACCCTTACGCAGTCCCACAAAGGGGTACACATTTCATGATTGAAAGATGAAGGACACATTGTTTACCTCTGCCTACTAAGCTGAAGAATGGCTTTTGCAGTGGCAGTAAAATCTGATCTGGGTGATGAAGTCTGGGTAGGAGTTTGCCAGGCTATGTGGAAGAGATCTACTCTTAGTAGGGAATGCGATGATCAATGATGTGGCTAGTCCTAAATTGTGTTTTCTTTTATTGAGCCACTGCTGTTTCACTGTTGCTAGGGATAATGCCTGTTTGGGTTCGAAATTATATTTTTTTTCCTTTTGCCAACTTGCTGTTTTTGCAGCCATAATTTCTCAGTTTATTTCTACAGTGATTTCCCAGCCAAATTACCCTACTAAAATAACCGAAAATTGTATCCCTTCTGTGTTCTTTTGCTGTCGACAGGCTGTTAGTATCTTTACCTTCAGCCAACCTCAGTGGAAACTGGAAGGGCAGATACAAATGGCTTCAGAAAGAGAATGTAGGCTGCTCTGCAGCAGTGGGGAGTGGGTGAGGTATATCACAATGTCTTCCGCAGCAGATGTAGTTTTAATCCACAGAATCAAGTGTGTGGGGGGTAACAACCTGGCCTATACAGAAGAAAAAAAAAACCATTGGGTTAAGGATAGAGCCATTGTATAACATCTATTATTGAATATCAACAATAAGCAGGAAAAGAATGCCCCATGATTTTAGCACATTCATTCTCAGAGTTCTATGTGGCTAGCCAGAGTAACAGGAAAGGAAGTCTTGAATGGTGACTGAATTCCTCACTTAGACAAGACTAAACAAGAGGATGGAAGAGCAATATAGCACACGTCGGTGGGATTAGATGCTTAGACAATGTACAGAGGTGCCTGTGTACATGGGCAAAATCATTAGGTAAAAATACTAAATACAAAATACCTATTAGAATAAAAAAGATGAGGGCTAGAGATGGCTATGGTGGGTAAGAGTCCATATTGTTCTTGTAGGGGACCTGAGTGTGGTTCCTAACAGGACATATATGTTAGATCATAACGACCTGTAACTCCTACTCAAAAAGATCCAGTGCTTTCTTCTGGCCCTTGAAAGCATTATACTCACTTATATGAATTCATACTCATAACTAAAAGCAAAATATTTCTTCTTATTATTTTGGTTATTTTATTTATTTGCATTTCAAATATTGTTCCCCTTCCCAGCTTATTCTCTGCAAACCTCCTACTCCAAATCTTCTTCCCCCTGAATTTATGAGGGTGTTCCCCCACCCACCTACCCACTCCTGCCTCATGGCCCTAGCATGCCCCTCCATAGGACCAAGGGCCTCACTTCCCGTTGATAACAGAAAAGGCAATCTTCTGCTACATGTGTAGCTGTAACCATGGGACTCTCCATGTATACTCTTTGATTGTTGGTTTAGTCCCTGCGAGCTCTGGGGTTCTGGTTAGTTGATATTGTTGTCCTTCCTATGGGGTTGCAACCCCTTCCAGCTCTTTCAGTCCTTCCCCTAACTCAAAATTATAAGTTCAAATAAAGCCTGACAAATATAAAGTGTGCTTAAGTGTTATTTTCAGTTTATTCCACATGCCTCTGTTGCACCATTTCCCCCAACAATATTGTGCTGTGTTTGAAAGCCTTTTTCTATGACAGCCTTGTAATATGGTTTGTCGCAGGTGGTATGGAAGGTAAGTCAGTCTTTTTCTCTGCAAGGACAAGATCATGAACTGCTTGACAGTTCCCCAACGAAGAACTATGTGTCTGAACTCAGCTGTAAATTAGAAGCCAGTATCTTTACAGCCCTTCATAATCACCCTGGATGGCAGGCAGCAAGATGACAGCATGGTCAGAGAGGAAGGCTATTAGGGATTTTACCTACTGAACTTAAAATAGTTTATGGACAATGTGTGCTCCAGACCATGTTGTATGGGGGTTAGAACGGACCTATTCATGAGTTTACCTGCTTTGATGGTGGATGGGGGATGGGTTCCCGCCAGAAAGTAACAAGAAAAGTACAGTATAGCAGGAAAGATCTGCTCATGAAAGGTCACAGGTCATCTACAAAATGAATGGGTGATCTGTCCCCTTGGAAATCCTTGCCTGCTCATAGTCTGCTGAGTTTTCCTAGGTATCACTTCCTGTCTGGCTGCGGGCTGTCCAGCCGTTTACCTGCCGCATCATTCCAGGCCCTGTGCCTTGTCTCTTGCTGAAGCAAGCAGATGCTTCTACAATAGAAGCTGCTCCCACTGCAGAGACTGTATTTATCTTCTCTTTATTTTACTGGAAGTCTTTTCCACCATCCGGGCTGGTAATTGCACCACACCGTTTCAGAATCGATTGCTTTTAGAGCTGTTGAGCTTTTATTACTGCTGCTCATTGGGGAGAGAAGAGAGAAAGAAGAAGGCCAGCCTGGGCTCTGCGATAGATTAGTGTTGTCAAATTGTCTTTCTCCAGCTGTTGAATAAAACTAGTAATGTTACTCTGTAAAACCAAAAGAGAAAAAGGGATAGAGGGATAGGGGATTAGAGAGAAGGAGGGAGGGAAGGAAGGAGGGAGGGAAGAAAAGAAGGAGGGGCTTATAGTAGAGTTGGAGAGAGTGAGAGTGAGGGGGAAGAATAGAGACAGGGAAAGGGAGAGAGGACAGGAAGGGAGGGAGGGAGGAGAGAGAGAAAGAGAGAGCAAGAGAGTGAGAGAGCGAGAGAGAGAGAGAGAGAGAGAGAGAGAGAGAGAGAAAGAAAGAGAGAGAGAAAGAAAGAAAGAACAAAAGAAAGAAAGAAAGAAAGAAAGAAAGAAAGAAAGAAAGAAAGAAAGAAAGAAAGAAAGAAAGAAAGAAAGAAAGAAAGAAAGAAAGAGAGAGAGAGAGATACCTGACTTTTCTTGGAATAGACACAAAGCCTTATTGTGATGTTGACTATATGAAGCCAAAACGTTGTGGAGATTTAGCAAGAAGTAAAAGAAAAAGTATTCAAAAATATTTCTCTGCAGTCATATTAACCTGATGCTTTTGTGAGGATTCTGCTGGCTCCCTGTTAGTGGCAGAGGAGAAAGGTACATGTTTTATTTTGTTCTGTTTTATTTTTCTTATGCAGTTTGGTGCACTCTGTAATTTTTCTCCAGTGTGATAGAATTCCTGTGAAGCTACATGCATTGCAGTGATTTTGAAAGGAAACTGTGTGTTTCCCCTACAATCCAGCCAGTTTTATGAGCAGCTGCCATCTAATACTGATTCAGCTAATTGCTATTCCTTCTGGCTTCATTGACAAGAAGTAACTGGCAGGACCATTCACTCAAAAGTGAGTGGCTAAGAAAAATGGACTAATTGAAGGGCAGTCTCATTTCGAGTGGAATCCCATAAGAGAAAGAAAAGGGGATAGAGGTGGTGACATGGCTCAGAAAGTAAGGGTGCTTGCTGCCAGGCCTGCTGATCTGAATTTCATATTCAGGACCTACATGGTGAAAGGAAACAATTGACACCCCAAAGTTATCATTTGATTCTCACATGTATGCTGTGGCATGTCTGCATACCATGTACATGCACACAAAATAAATAAATAGAATGTAATATTATGCATATGTATATGTATATATATATGAGAGAGACAGACAGACAGACAAACAGAAAGAGATAGAGACAGAGAGACAAAGAAACAGAGGCAGAAGAGTCTTGTTAAGAAGTACCAGAAGGCTGGGCAGTGGTGGCACACGCCTTTAATCCCAGCACTTGGGAGGCAGAGGCAGGCAGATTTCTGAGTTCGAGGCCAGCCTGGTCTACAGAGTGAGTTCCAGGACAGCCAGGGCTACACAGAGAAACCCTGTCTAGAAAAACCAAAAACCAAAAAAAAAAAAAAAAAAAAAAAAAAAAAGTTCTCACTTTCTTTGGAGCGTGAGTGGCGTGAGTGGCTGTTAATTTAAAAAAATAAAAAAATAAAAATAAAACAGAAGAAAGGTGCCTATTCTTTTAACTTTTTAAATACTTATTGTCTAAATTTCAAACAATGGACTTTGTCCATTATGCTGCCCCATAACACTCACCTGTGCGAATTGTTTTTCCTTATCACCAACCTTTCAGAAAGGGCGTAGTGACAGTTCATTATATTTGCCTATTGTCCCAAAATAGTCTAAGTCAGTCATTATAAATTGGACTTTCATGTTAAATTGGTTTGAAATATCTCTAAGCATCATATAAATGTCAGGTCTTTCAGAGGATTCTCATCTGCTAAGCAGGTGGCAATATACACATTTCAGAATGCCAGGTTAAATGACTTGCCTGGAGTCATATACCATACTAGAGTGGGACATAAAACCCAGGTGTGCATCTTCTCTTTGCACTCTTTTAATATCTAGGGTCTGCGTTATAATACTGAAAATATCGTTCCTACCTTCAGAGTAAGAAGAACATCGTTTGTCACTTACACGCATGAATCATGTCCCCCTTGTGCTTCCTCCACTGCTTCCAGGCTGTCATGTCAAGCAGCATTGCCTTTATTATTGAAATGAAGAGGATCTGTGGACCATTGATCTCAGTGCCAATTGGCACCATAAAAGCTGCTGGTCTACTGTGTCATATAGAATGATACTGCCTGATGTACCATCAGCAGCATATCAACAAAAATCCAAGCATCACTTGGCACTGCCAAATGGCAGTGTCTGCCAGCTGCTCACCTATGCTTATGTTTGTTCTTGTCCAGTAACCAATAATAAAGATATTTTGAAGTCCTATTAATTCCCATGTAAATGTAGTATGATTTTGGAACTTTCTTCCAGTTCCTCTAGCATAGAAATCTGAAGTACTTCATATTGATTTAAATCAATTGAACATTAACTATGCTTGACTTTCATGCATTTCCTGGAATGTTCAAAGCTAAAATATAGTAGTCAAAATATGTTTGTTGGTGGGTTTAACTTTTTCATGTTAATAAAATTATTCTCTCTGTCTCTCTCTATCTCTATCTCTGTCTCTCTTTCTCTTTTCTCTCTGTCTCTCTCTCTCTCTCTCTCTCTCTCTCTCTCTCTCTCTCTCTGTGTGTGTGTGTGTGTGTGTGTGTTATGAGTCTTCGTTTGTGGATACCTCTGTATTATGGTCATGAGTATGGAAATCCGTGGACAATTGTCAACATTCAATTCTATTCTTCTACTGTGGTTCCTGGGAATTGAACTCAGATTTTCAGGATTTTGTGGAAAACGCTTTTACCTAATAATCCAGGTTATATTTGTTTACCTATCACAAACTGTGTTCAATTCATCCAATGTTCTCTTGTACTAGTTCTTCGGTCAGCATGGAAACAACTATAGAGATCAAATGACACCCATAATAGGCTACTGTATATGAAACTTGAACACAGTATAAGGAGAGCATTCAGCCTGATTTAATAAACTTTTTGCTGGAAACTCCTGAAGAGAAATAAAGGACTTGAGCATAGTCCCCGTAAGCATCCAACTGCAAAACTCTTCTATTTTAAAAACTTGTTTTATTTATTTCTGTATGAATAGGTGTCTGCACATATGCATGCCATGCCCATGCCTCTGTGTGTGTGTGTGTGTGTGTCTGGCTTGTAGCATAGGCACGTGTTTACTTGTGCATACCAGAGCTCAGTTTCAGATATTGATCCTCTGGTGCCATTCACCTTATCTTCAGGGACAGTGTCTTTCATTGGGGCAGGAGTTCATAGATGATAAGACTAGGTGCTGTTTTTCTATCTCTGACACCTCAGATATCCCAAATCTTCTCAACTATGCCAGGTATCAAATTCAGATTCTCATGCATGTGTTGCAAGCATTTTTACCAAATGAGCTAATTGTCCCCACACCTCCTTTTCCATGTGAACACAGTGGTGTAACTTCTTTGAAAGTAAAAAACATAGTACCTTTATCCTAAGGCCAGCAGTGGATAACGCCTGTGTGAGGATTTATATTCATACCCCTCTGTGAGTGAGACGGAAAGAACTAGTGAAGTTCAGTAAGTATGAAAATTATTTAAGTGCCATGGAGCAAAACAAATATTTGACTCAAGCCCTTCTTGGTAGATTCTCAACTCTCACTTATGCTTTGATGGCCCAACAATTCCTTGCATAAAGTACTCCTCTTTATCGGTACAGGGAGTGACATCTTTTGTGGCTGTGAGCCACCATTGTCTAGACTGCTGTGTAAGTAATGAAAGTATTTAAATTTCCAAAAACCCCAGTCTAAACTTTGAGGATTTGGTCATAAAATTGACAGGGATTAACCTTAATATATGTCTATTTAACCCTAGGATTTTTTTTCCCTGACAGGGCATTTTATCAAAACTGTCTCATTAAATAAATCCTCATTTTATCAGAGAAGAGAGTCCCATGAGTAATATGAAAATGAACAAGTTCAATTAATGACACTTGGGTACAAAAGGAAAGGGGAAAAATACCCCAAGATAACCCTTTTTTTTCTGTTTCCCTTATAACCATAGGGCACACTGGCCAGTTACAGGCCTGGGTAATTGAATTCAGTTCTGCAAGCTGGCTGCATTTCTACTATAAGTGAATCTTTCTCCTCTATCACTGAGAGAAAATGGCCTCAAATGATTCTGACTGGGACACAGCAGCCATCCCTCTCATAAATAGCTGACTCTTATTGACTTCTCAGGGTTGGGAATCCAAATTGTTGCCCAGACAAGTCTAAGAAGCAGTCAGGGGACACTCAGGGACATAGTGGGCCTCTACTGTCATGAAATGATACCAGAGGAAGAAGAGGAGAGAAGAAAAACATGGGCATGTGAGTGAGACTATCGTGCTTGGCATAGGAACACTGGAAGTTCATTGTTTTCAAGAGAGCTATGACTTTTTTTATATTGTTTGTAATGGAACACATATCAAGTTTTTTTGCATAGTTGTGGTGTGTCAACTTTGTGAATGCAGTAACCTCTCCAATCTTTTGTAATGGGGGGGTATTTATGGGAGGACAAATTATTGAGGTCTCAGACATCATCCCTCAAGTCAGGAGTAGAAAAGTCTTGCTCTGATGATGGGCATGATTTACCATTTATTCTTCAGATGAACTTGTTGGATCTGATCCCTAAGGCATACTTCTAAAAGTATTGAGAATCTGCTTATGCAAAGACTAAAGTAATAATGTCACTTTAGTGCTGCATATGAGAGGAAGTGGTTATTAGTCTCCTTCTAAAACATGTCCATCTTCTGCCACACTTTTCCTGAGCATGAGGCTTCAGAGTAGAAAATGCATATAACTCACAGATTGTGCATCTAGGGAAGGGATTTCTGAACTATTCTCAGAGGTCCAGCATTCTCTGCAAATGGTGACTGTTGATATCTGTACTGAGCATTGGTGATCGTTTGAAAATATTAGAATGCAAGTAAATCATGAAGATTATCTAGGCAGCAGCAAGCATTGACATAGGACGTAAATGCCTATGTTCAATAGTTTTCATAAGTATGGTGAGAAAAAAAATGAATCCTCCTTTTGTTGTTAAGGGACAATGGGAAGAGAGCAGAGACAGGGGAATGGCATAAGAACTGCATTTGTGACAAATAACAACAGAAAATGTAAATTGTGGAGAAAATTGGGAGATGGATAAAAGAAAATATAAACAGAATGCCAGCAATCCTCTGTTAGTATAAGCATCACATGCTCTGTAGGTCTTAGGCCAGGGAGGTCAGAAGTATTAACGTTTGCTATGGGGCTAGTAATTTGATTTAAATTAACCAACATTGGCTGTCACGTTAAATTGATATTGCTAATTGAAATTTTATAGCTTCTAGATTTTACTTGTATCTAATTTGTAAATCAACATTGGTTGCATAAAGGCTATATGCCTAAATAAATTGCAGTTAATTTTATGTTTATATAGGCTACATTTATGGAAGATACATATAAAAATAACTTGAATGGTTATCAGGGTCCTCAAGGATGCCCTAGTCTTTTCCAGAGGGCCCCGTGCTTTATTGAAGACTGAGAAATCCTGTTTCTGTTGGAGAGTATTCTCAGTCCATTATCTTGGGATTGGGTATTGACAGAGGGAGAGAGTGTCCCATTCCTCTGCTCAGTTCCTGCCAGACTCAATCATTTGATGATTTCAAGAGAGTGACAGGGATTTTCAACAGCTAGAAAAAAAACATGGCTTTGTTGTCACCTGTTAGATTGACACTTGCAAAACTCGGAGCTGCATCTTACCTCCAAGCACTCTGGTGGGCTTCTGAAGAGAAAGAACTGTGCCTGTGTTCTGAGGATTAAGATACCTACATACCTACATACTTAGGTATGTAGACCGTTCTTAAGGAAGTCCATGGGAAGTATAACTTGCAATTGCCCACTGTGCTTCATCCATATTACCATCTTATGAAAATATCAGCATGCCTTACACAGCAAAGAAATCGCAATCTTTAATGCTTTTTTAAAGAAAGCTAATTCTATGTAGAATAAGAGTAAAAGCAGTGCCTACACGAAAGCCCATGCTCACAGTTTCATAACACTCTTCAGAGCCTGGCGTATATTCTTTCCCCTCCTTTCAATTTCTAGGTTGTTCTGAATATTTGGGAAGAAGTCCAGGAGGTAAACCTGTCTCTTGTAGCTAAGTGTCTGCTCAGAGAACAAATCATTAGTATACACTTATCTTTATCGAAACAAATGCTTTTATTTGCCAGCTAAACACCAATGATTAAGCCTGTTCACTTAGTTTCCTGTAAGGTAAAATCTTCGCTTTTATTTCCTGTAAGGATTGCTCAAGAACCTTTCCCTTACTGTACTATTATCTTTTAGCTGGAGAGTAATGTGGCCATTGGGGGACTATAGAAGCTTGGCTTCCCTTTTCTTTCCTTTGTGCAGCTTGCTTCTTCCTCACTTCTCTCTCTCCTCCCTGACCCATTACCACATCTTAGCTAATACAAAATTCCCTACCCTTCCAAACTGTGGACTTTCTTATAGAATTTCTACTGACATAAACTGTTAAGCTAAATCTTGCTGAGTTCTGCTCCTGCGGAGAACTTTACTACAGAAAACAACTAACCTTTTGCATCTTAGGAGGTCCTGGGGCTTAATTGCATTACAGAGTCAGACAACCGTAAATACCCAACTATACTTCAGCATCATCAAATTATTTTCTGTATGAAACGATGTAACCTATTGCGAATACAGCAAACCTAGTGCCCTTTATGTGGTGAATGTTCAATGAACACTTGGCATTTTAATTTACCCACATTCTCTCTAATGTAAAGAAAAAATGAAAAGTTGACATCAAGATAGTCCTTCCTGTGTTATATACATAATTTAGGTGAGCTGTTTATAACTTCTCTAGCAATGTTATATGTCTTAGATAGCATTACATCACCACAATAGTCTTAACTGAAAATTGTACACAGTAGTAAAGATTCAGTAAGTTTGTTGTGCTGTAATCCACATTTACATTAGTAATAATTTCATGTGCTTGTTAACAAACAAAACAAAACAAAAAAAACAAACACTATGGCTGGAGAGATGGCAGAGTAGGGACAAGAGCTTGCTCCTGGGACTTATGACTTGAGTTTTATCATGGAATCCACATGAGGAGAGTTGAAAACCAATTAAGGCCATCTGCCAGCTCACTAGCATATGACCACCATGACACACATGTCCACACATGAGCATATGTACACTGCACTCACACACACAAACACCAAAAGTAAATCAATAACAATTAGAAGGAAAAGTTTATATATACGTGTATATAAAGCATTATCATTTCTAGACAATTCAAGCCCATGACAGATAAATGTTGCTTAAAAAGGTTTTGCTTCAAGGTATCCTATGAACTTCGTATAATTCACTCAGCACAATACCACTCTGGACCTGGCAAATTAATGACTCTGTATAGCTTTTCTTTGTAAGCCTCAAACCAAGTATTACAATAAGTTATTCTTTGGTGCTTCTATTGATTGTATTAATTTTGACAGTGACTTTTTTGGCCTTCATATGATATAACTTTGTTAAAAATAGTTCAGCATATCTTTGGTTACATCAACATGAATTTTCAAATTTAGTAATTTTTAAAATCAACACATCACCTAAATGATGGGTAACATTTTGTATTTGTGCAAAATCATTACTAGGCAGATCAGAACAACCCCCTTGGGCATAAGATAGGATTGGGCTTCCATATGTTAATGGAAACAAAATGAGGAGGGGACTCCTAATTACTTTAGTTTATTAGGAATCCCAGGACACCTTTTAGAATGGCAGAGGTGATGTTAGCCCTTATGTCCTGGACATGATCCAGTGTAGGTAATTGCTAATTACAATCTGTCTACCTGATTCCCCTGCCTCTTGCCTCTGAATCTTACTTTTTTTTTTTTTAACTTAGCACTATTTAACTGTTTTTTTCTCATGTATGTCTATTTTAATGTCTACTTAGTTTTTTACTCAACACTTGGCAGGTTTGGTTTTCCATTCAGCTGTCTTTCCTAATAGTTATCACTGTCCTTTGGTTATCATTCTAATGATTTCTATAGACAAAACAAACTAGCAGATAAACAAACACCCCTCATACAAGCTCTATACAATTACCTACTGCTTTTAATTACTTAAGCTAGGATAGCCTTTATCAATCTTATATACAGGATTTCTGGTTCTGTTTTTGATAATCTATATACCATTGGCTCATAGACTACATATTCTAAGGTTATGACAACTCAGAGATGAGTACTAGTCAGAGCAAGATCTTCACTATCCTCAAGGATAGAGGTAAAATATGTTTAGACCAGGGATAGTTGGATGATTGCCCACAATTAGATGTATTGATAGTGATTCTCCATGCTTTGGAGCCCTCTCTGTATAGGAAATGTTCTAGTTTGAAGGCTAGCCTACTCTTTGATTTTTATTGTTGTTGTTAAATCACAATAAGTGCAGCTGAAAACAGTAATAAAAGGATGATGCAAAAGACTCCATGAATCACAAATGAAGGTGTATACCGTGGTATTACAAACTCAAGAAAGAAAGCAGAAATCTCCTTAAACATGTTTATGTCTCAGCCACTGATTTGTAATATGTTGCTATGAGTTTCGGTAGGGGTGCAGTCTAGCTTTGGCATCCCTAGTAGTCCCTTAGTGAATTTCATTTGTTTCTTTGCAATATCAGATGAATCGAAATGTCTTTTTCAGTAGCCAGAAAGAGCTAAGCTTTCTCATTAAGATAAATAGATTAGGAATTTTGAGAAATATGCCCATCTGCAATATTTAACTATATATTTTAAATATTCCATACACATAGATTTTGAAGTCAATTTTCTTCACTATATGGATAATCATCAACTTCCTTGCTCCGTCAGCCCTCTAAGATAAACAAGTTTGAAAGACTCAAATATCAGTTGTTTTCTGGGGGATGATATTTCTGCCATAACTGAAAGGCTCATCTTGCGGCCTTTATTAATGGCCCACATTGTTGTTTCCTGTGGTGGAGGATTGCAGTGACTGACTCAAATGCCCACTCTGTGACTCAGGCTGTGAGTAAACTACCCAGCTTATCTGTGGTGCTATAGTCTTCTGCTGGTCTTTAGATTTCAGTCCTTCAGAAGGAACAATTGCTTCTATAGTGAATAAAGATATCAATTAGTCATAAGCACAATTTGAGGTGGAACGAAAAAATACTGGTAACATGGACCAGTGATTTTTCCCATAGTGGCCATTTGGCCAGGTGAGTGGGAGAAAAGTGTTTTCAGAATATTACGAGTTTGAGAAATCAGGGAAGATTTTGATGTTGGAATGAGGAAGAAAGGAAGAAAGAAAGAAAGAAAGGAAGGAAGGAAGGAAGGAAGGAAGGAAGGAAGGAAGGAAGGAAGGAAGGAAGAAAGGAAGAAAGGAAGAAAGGAAGGTAGGAAGAAAGAGTGAGTATGAAGAGAAAGAAAACAAAGAACAAGAGCACATGTGCATGCATGCGCAAGAGAGAGAGAGAGAGAGAGACAGGCAGAGAGAGAGAGAGAGAGAGAGAGAGAGAGAGAGAGAGAGAGAGTCTAGAGAGGTGCCTCAGTGTCTTTTGACCTCTGTGTGCACTGCATATACTCCCACACAGACAGTAAAGGGCTCAGTTCTCAATGAGATGAATTTCTATACTACTTTTGCCACAGTCCAGGAAGCATCATGGAAGGAAGGGGGTAAAAATGGAAGAGTCAGAGGATTTGAAGATTTGCTACAAAGAGATGTCTTGTGGACATGGCAAGAACTCACTATAGCTGTGGTAATCTGCAAAAGATCTGCATTACTTGACCCTGTTAACATATCATTATAAAGAAGAAAGGAAGGGCCAACAAGGTTCTGTCCTTCTCTGAGGGACCATCTCAACAAAAAGACATGAAATAAGATAGGGACCTGTTAAAGAAGGGTTTCAGGAGGAAGGGGAGGCGAATGACAGAAGGTCTTGGGGGTGAAAACAACTAAAATTCCTTATACAGATGCACACATTGTCAATAAAAATGTTTAAAATATTACAATTAAAGCCCTTGAGACAGAAGGTACTGACTCAAACTGAGACTTGCACAAAGACCTCTTCCCCCACAATGACCCTGTGTTAATAAATATAAGAGGATAAAGAAGGAAGAAATTGCTCAGCTCTTAAATGAGATGTGTGTGTGTGTGTGTGTGTGTGTGTGTGTGTGTGTGTGTGTGTGTGTTATACACAAATACAGAAATGAGGGGAGGAAGAGAATTGTGAGAACATATTTTAATGTGCAAAATATCCTTTCTTTTTGCATTATCAGATAGCACCCTCCTCATTTGTCCCAGACCCTGCTGGCTTTTAGGTATCTAGCATTAATCCTTGTTTTCTGATGTTATAACTCCTCACCAAAAGCTTTTAACTTCTTGGCCCTTAATCCAAGCTTTTCTATATTTCATCCCCCTGCTTTGTACATCTCCCAAGTTACTTCCAGGAGTCCTCCAAGTTTTCATCTGTACTTGGATTTCGATAGGTTCTCTGGAGGGCATTTACTTCTACTGATGTGTCTGTTGCCAGTCAATGGACTAGCATGTGGAACTGTCGGTGAGCCGATATGATCCCTGATGAGAAGACGCTACGTCAAATGTCAATGAGCAAAATAAAACTTGCCTGATCTAAACTAAATATAGATCCTTCCTAGCTCTAGGCTGGTGTACAGTTCTACCTGAGGAAAAAGCATGCCGTTTCCCTCCCTTCCATTCCCATATGCCAACATTACCTAATTCCTATCAAGCCCCCTTTCTCCTCAAGCAAAATAATCTATACAGGGTAGAACCCCAGACCTAAACCTTCAGTCCTTACATCAGTCTTCTTGTGTTATCATAGCGAAAATACCATATCCTGTTGACTTGACAACAGGAACACATTTATAGTTCTGAAGGCTGTAAACCAATACAGCCTTTCCAATAAGGGTTTCCTGCCTAGTTTGAAATTAGCTTGCTTTGTTCACATGTGGGCTTTTGCTATGTGTATTCATGAATATAGAGAGCAAACAAGCTGTCTTTTCTCATAAGGAAACCAGTTCCATCCCATGAAATCTCTGCCCCATCCCCTCATTTAACTGCCATTACATTCCTAGAGGTACTATTTCCATATAGAACCAAGGCTTCAGCCTTCAGAAGTCCATGCCATTACCCAATGATAATCTTCATTTAAACTGATCAGAAACCATTGGTACCATTCTAATCTACCTTCTCCAAGGTATTGTGGACATTTGTCCTCCAATGGATAACTGTAATCTATATTAGACGTTTTACATAAAGAGTAGCATGACTTAATGACTGTAAGAAGAAGTGGTGCATTGGCTTGGAGAAAGGTTTGGTAGCCAAAGACAGTGTTTTACAACCTAAGTAAATGTACAAGGTCCTATGTTCACTTATTCCAGGTTTTTTAAAAAAATGCATTGATACTTTAAATATAACTCTAGTTGGGGATAGGGCCATATAAAATATCTCATTCTGGCTTAAAGGATGGGAGAAAGTACAGTTAGATAGGCTGAAGGACATATCCTAGCTAATCTATAGCTATACTAGGATGTGGTATCTGGGTCTGATGGTAGAAAGGAACACACCATCTATATCTATTGGCTGCGTGGAAACCTCCTGATCCTTAGCTAACCAGCTTCTGCAAGGTTTCCTTGGGACTTTGGCATTTTCCATTCTTTTGATCTATCAGTCCATAGGATCATTTCTCTAGTGGACTGGACACTGAAGAAGCAGTTGGCATTATTAGTTGTTGTTAATAGTCGGCTTAGTTTACGGTATCCATGTAAAGTATGATGGCCTCTGAATTCTGTCAGGATTGTATGAACAAACTAAATTTAAGAATTATTTTCTCACAGTGTTTCTCTAGTTTGATGCATTTTCTTGTTAGTAAGAAAACTACCCAGTTTTCATTAATCCCCTCTAGTGCCTTTGTTCTCTATTGTTTAGTTTTATTCCATCACTGTGACAGTTTTATAATCCACGTGTCTTTAACTCAACATCATAGGAGAACAAGATATAAAAACACAAAAGGAATAGATCCTGTCATTTAGTATTATTTAATACCTGGATCTGCTAACCCTGGAATATTCTGGAACTGGAATAGATAAGGTCTATCAAATTTTCAGTACTGTTTGGGAATCACAAATTCAAATCCTTTAAGAGATATATGAAAGTGAGTTACTGTGTCAAAATGTCGAGAAAAGCAGTTTAAATTAGAAGAGGTCTATTTTGACTCATAGTTAGGGAGGTTCCATTCCAACGTCAATTGGCACCATTGTGGAATCATACCTTAGAAGGAAAATGTACTAGAGGAAGTTGCTTGCTTCACTATGACTAGTAAGTACATAGAAATATAAGTGGCCAGAATCTCAATATCCCCTGCTGACTTTATTTTCTTCTAGTAGGTCACACCTCTAAGAGAATGTCTTACTTACTTCCCTCTAGTGCCCTGGGGGAGGATCATGCCTTTAACACTCTCTTTAATATTCTGTTTTGAGAGTTGTCCAGTTTCAAACTACAGCTGGCTACAATGAGTGACGTTTAAGCTTCAGACAACTGTCATGTATGGAACAGTTTTTAATCAGTTATCAATTCATCAGAAGCCAGCAATTACAAAATATTAATATAGAAATCTCAACTCTTACTGTTGAGAAGATGAGAAATTAATTCAAACTTTCAATCTCTGTTCAAGGGACTGCATGGAGAAAAACCACACTTGGTTTTACTTGCTCCAGGTTTTAGACTGTGATCCTATACAATGCTTACCTCTAGGGCTCTCAAAAAGAATGTCAACCTTTTGTGCATACACACGTGTGTATGTGTTTTATGTTATATATTTGTAAGAACACCTTAAGGCAATGCTACTCCCATTGACTGACTCAGGGGTAAATTGGACATTCATAAGGCTTATAGATGATAATGAAGTTTTCTTGAAGGGCTTCCCTATCCAGGATGTAGTTGTTTATCCAATTTTGTAATCTTTTATCAATTCCCTCACAGCTTGAAGGTCAGGCCTGAAAGTGTGCTACAGAATATTAAGTGCCTTCAAATAAAGTCCAGTCTCTCCCAGACTCCTCAGTGATAACAAGATTTATTATTAATAACAGTAGCAGACAACAATCATAATACATCATAGTATTGTAAGTTTACCCTGAAGGGTCTGATCAACCCAGGAAGTGTTTGAACCATCATTTTACCCAAACTGCGTCATTTTCCTGAAAAATATCTTATACTATTCATCCAAATTAGATTTTATTTTGGCTGCCATTTTGTTAATCATAAAAACTTGTATAAAGAATACAGATTTTGGCTTTATACTACTACTCTCTGTAGAGCATTCAAAAATATTTAACCTCTGAGAACTGCTGTTTTTGTATGTGTAAATGGTATATAATAGTAATATTTACCACACTTACTATTAGGTACAATGAAATGAGAAATAACATTCCTATCTATAATTTTTAGTCATTGCTATTAGATTTTGTTATTTGTATTGATTTTCTGTTTTCATCAATGGAATATTGACTGTCTAGCTGTTGGCTGGAAATCTTAGTTTCTTTATTCATGACCTTCATAGAAGTGTGGGGTATCTTTGGACATGGTAGCTGCCTCTTCATATAACAAGAAATGAAGGAGGAGGGACAGGAGGATGAGACGGACAAAGAGGAGGAAGAATCATCCTTATTTGTGGCTCCCAGTAAAGAGGAATGAAGATGAATGTTAATGAATTTGCTAATATATTTTCCAAGCACCACAATCAACAGATTGCTATCCTAATCAACAGATGAGGTTATGAACACTCATACTCTTAACTGATGTGCTCTCCAAAGCAGTGAATGAATTGTACATTTACTCAATGGGTTACCCAGCCCAGCAATCTATGTGATATTGTCACATTAAGATAGTGGTGCTGCCATAGAAGTCTGTTTATCATGCTGTGTGCCTATGTAGATATGACTGTGGCGATTATCGGAAGACCTTATTATTTTCTTGAATACTTTTATCGAAGCAGTGTTTTGCAGAGGAACTGTTGTCTGCAGTCTATCTGCTAGTCGAGGTGAGGTCAGTTCCTCTCTGAGATTAGTAAAGGCAGTAAGCATCATCAATCATAGTCATCACAAGCAATTAAGAACCTAATTGTGCTTGGTGTTGAGTTTGTTATGGTAACAGCAGACTTTGCAGCCATGCTGCCTACCCTCGTGGGGCTTGGAATCTAGGAACGCAGTAGAAGGCTGAAGAGTGTAAAAAGAGTGAGAACTGGGACTAATGTGAATTGTCCTGAAATGGGATTGCCCTGGAGGGAGAAGGGAGCAAAGGAGACAGGATCAGGACAAATTGGGTCACTCAGAGGAAAAAAAAAGGTGACGCTTCTGGATTTCGATGACCTGGATTTTGCTTGGAAAAAAAAAAAAAAACTAAAAATAACCGAAGAAAGGCTCTATTTATACATAACAAGGAAAGAAATGAAGTGCTTGCTACCTGTGAGTACCAACTTTGCTGAGTTCTGGTCTCCTTTTCTGTCCGTATCAGAATGTCTTCCTCAAGCTACTCTCCTATTCCAAGACAAGAATGGCTTTCAGTCCTTAATTTCCAGCTGTACAATCCCCAGTGAAATGATTGCCTAAGTGTTTGTGTGTTTATATCTAAGGTTTATAGCTCTTGTTTCCTGCAGGAAGTGGGTAGCATGTTCCTACTTTTCATATGCACTTGTAAGTACTTTCAGTCAATCATGCATTTATAATGCAACTGGGAAGATGCAATTCAGACTAGGTAGTCTGTCTGCTGCAAGAGAGAGTCTGCTATAAAATTGATCAGTTGGCCAAGTTATGTGATAAAAAAAACAAAAAACCTTACTTGGCTTTCATTCTGGGAAGAAGAAAGACAGAAAAGACCAGAAACCAACAACAGCAGGTGCTGCCAACATAGAGTTCTTCTTATCTGTTCTGATGTCAAGGGGAGAGCAAAAGAATATGTAATTGCTTCTCTGTGAGGCCGTTGGGATGCTGCCTGTCTCTCTGGCATTATCCACTTATTTCATCTAGGTAAGGAAGAAGCAGAAACAAATTAAAAATGCATTTCCCCAAAGGCTCCAAGGACATTATTCACACAGGTCCTCGTCTACCAATGTCTGCTGGCAGTATGTAAGTATATATTTATTTATGGAAATGGAATAAGGTCAAAAGCCCTTCTGGATAGTTTCTCTTTTTCATTTATTTACTTTCTTATGTACACACAGAAAGACAGATGTCAGAACTGTAGAGGTATTAACAGACAGAATGCTACAGCAGCTTCCTTTTCATGGGACTGGTGGAGGAGACTCATCTATTTAGGTCAAAAATGTCATATTACAAGTTTCTCAAAAAAGAAAATGTCTGCTGGCAAATGGCTCAGTAACTGATTTCAAATTCTCAGTAACCACCTAACAGTTGGGTGGCTACAGATGCCTACAACTCCAGCTTTGGGATATAAAGATAAACAGATTTTGGAAGGTTTGCTAACTAACTATCTTAGCCAAAACAACAAGTTTCTTGTCCAATGAGAGACTTTTTCTCAAGGGAATAGTAAAGAGCAATAAGGGAAGATACCAGATGTCCTCCTGTGGATTCCACATATATGCATACAAGCATACTTACTGGGAAACTCATGTAAATGCAAGACACACAACATACACACACACACACACACACACACACACACACACACAGACACACACACACACCATTTTCCAACCCAGGAAAAAATAGAGAGGTCTGTTCTCATTTTGACACTGGACAGATGGCAGCCTTCTGGCCCCACTGTGATGTCCTACCTGTGCAGGCTTTGTTTAGCTGGTCTCTCAGGATATGATTCTGACTCATTGTAGAATCCTTCTGTCCCACTATTATGCTCGGCTATAGACTTTCTCTACTCTTTTCCCAGGCTCCTAGCATGCAGACATATTCCATACTGTCTCTTATATGACCAGAACATGTTTACAAAGATTTTAAAATGTTCAATAGTCACAGACATTCCTTATATCTAGCAGTATGGATGGTATTCTTCCACTTTTATATAAATTTTCTCTTACTACAATAAAAGCCATTGACTTTTGCTGTGTCCTCTGTCATAGTAAAATCTTGCATAACCCTGTCTACTGGTATTTGCTAGTATAATTAATAACATGTATTTAATTTTTGAAATGAATTCTGTTGTTTTTTCTTCATTTTTTTTGTATTGCTAAATATGAACTATTTGTTTTACGCCTTTCTTCTCTTTTTCTCATTCCGAACCGCAGAGGACATCCATTTTATTAAGTTGCTGTCTCAGATCCTTAGAAATGCATACTTGTAGTTCAGTGGCCCTCATCACACTCTGTATATACAGTTGTATACCCTTATGTGCACATTCTCTTTCTATGGTTTCAGTTACTTACAGTCAACTATGGTCTAGAAACAGTAAATTTAATCGTTCAGAAGTAAGCAATGCATAGGTTTGAACAGTACACACCATGAGCTCTGTGACATCTCATGCCACCTGCCCTGTCCATTCTCTCTGAATGTAAATGAATCCTTGGCCCTCCCCCAACTTGCCTCCAACTTCTGTAGCATATATGCTACCCTGGAGCATTCACCTTAGTCGATCAGATCAACTGGTATAATATCAAAATTTAAGCATTTGGTTCATATTTATTCAAGCATGACCCTAAAACCCAAGAGCAGTGATAGTGTTCAGGAGGTATGGAAGTGAATCAAGAAAAGAAGATCAACTCTAGTGCTCTATGGTAATGCTTCAGAGTATGTGGGAAGCAAAACTGTAGCAGATAGGGTTTGTTAGTGCCTGAGGTTTCAGCTATGCACTGGGTCGGGAGTATCCTGAAAAATAGACC
This sequence comes from Mastomys natalensis, assembly GCA_021653895.1. Lineage (NCBI taxonomy): Eukaryota > Metazoa > Chordata > Mammalia > Rodentia > Muridae > Mastomys > Mastomys natalensis. The sequence goes on from JAJTUV010000155.1 coordinate 208,138, forward strand.
CATGGATAAAGGGAACTAGCGAAATTTTACTTTGTATATTTGTGGGTATGTATATGTATTTTATGATAATTTGCTGAATAATGTCTGCAAGTACGGAGATCCTATGTTATTTTTCTCTGCATCTTCAGATGTAAGACTTGGTATATAATAGATGCTTTATACATGCAGACCAGGTGGAAGAGCAAGTAAACAGGAATGTTTTATGTAGCATGTGTGTGTGTGTTGCATACATTCATGTGTGTGTAAGTATGCATACCCATGTCCTCACAGACACCAGAGGAAAACATTGGATGTCCTTGATTTTTCCACCTGTTCCCTTGTGATAGGGTCTGTCACTGTACCTAGAGCTAGGCTGGCAGCCAGGTAGCTCTAATGATCCTCCTGTATCCACAGCATTGGGATTATGAGCATCTGTTATTTATGTGGGTGCTATGGATATCAAGGTCAGGTTCTCATCTTTAAGCAGTATGTTTTCTTACTTTCTTAGAGATATCCCAAAGTGCTCAAAGTAATATTTGAGGTGACCATCAGTGCAAGATCGAGATCAAGCATTTTTTTTGTGTGTGTCCCAGGCCTCTATGACACTGACTGGTAGATAATTCCAATATGACTGGCATACCAGGCTCCATCCCCCCCCCCCAAAAAAAAAAACTGATATCACTTCCACTAAGCATTAGAAGTCCTCAATAACTTATCTTCTGGAAGCGAAGAGCAATGGCCAGGGCTCTCCTTGGGAAGTGGTAAAGCCATCCCTATAACATGTGTTTTACCATTAGGTTCTTTTCCAAAATATCTTACCAGGTCTATCCCTTCTAAATGAGAGAAGCAGGATCTGAGTTTTCTTCCAATCTTGAGGCAAGGCAGGCAAGAAGGACATGCTGTTTGGGATTCCCAAGTCTTAGTGAGTATGTTTAAAGGAAATAAAATGTCTACAAGTCAACTTAAGTATAGTGTCTGTGTTCAGTCACATATGTAGGGTACGTATTTCAGAATGCCTTCCCCCATTTCTTTCTTTCCTAGGGCAAAGTAACTTTTAGTAATCATAATTTAATAATTCAGTAACTCACTATATTCCTATTTTTAATGTAGTTTTTAAAAAACTGACAAAGTAGAATACATTTTAATTTTAATGATATCACCTGCAGGAGAATCATTTTATAAATGACCTAAAATTTAAGCTTACCAAATGAAAGCATTGTAAAACTCTTTTGTTCAATTTCCCTAAGTAAATGGAATGGAAAACAGTGGAACATTCTCAGTGGTCCTAAAGAATGAGACACCGACTTTCTCGTGTGTGTGTGTGTGTGTGTGTGTGTGTGTGTGTGTTTGTTAGCATTCTGTCACTATGACAAATGCCTGAAATAATCAATCTAGAAAAAGAAAGTCTTGACTTGGGAATTACAGTTTTTGAAGTTGTAGCTCATCATCTGCTTTAGTTACTGCTCTATTGCTGGGAAGGGGCACCATGACCAATCCAACTTATACAAAAAACACATTTAATTGTGGCTGGCTTACAGTTTCAGGGGACCAGTCCATTATCATCACAGCAGGAAGTGTTGTGCCAGGCAGGCAGGTATGGCTGTGGAGCAGTATCTGAGAGCTTATGTCTTGATCCTCACACAGGAAACAGAGAGAGGGGGCAGGGCGAAGGGGAGGGGGGGGGAGGCAGAGGAAGGAGGAGAAGAAGGAGAGAGAAAGGAGGAGAGAGGGAGAGAGGGGGGAGAGAGAGAAAGAGAGAGAGAGAGGAGAGAGAGAGAGAGAGAGAGAGAGAGAGTGTGGGTTTTTAAAGCCTCAAAGTCCACCCCTTCTCCAACAATGACACACCTCCAAATCCTTTCTAAAGAGTTCTACGAGATGGGAACCAAATCTTCAAATATATGAGCCTATAGTGCAGCATGATTATTCAAACAACCACATGGTCCTTTGCTTCCATTGGTCTTGAGACTATGATAAGATAGCGCCTCATGCCAGGAATGTTTAATTTAGGAAAAACCACTCAATTCATAGTCTAAATATGAGTAAGAGAGAAAGGTGCTGGATTCCCACTATGAGTTTCCAAATAGATTTAAACCTCCTTGTGGATTGGATCTAAATAACCACAATGGTCTTATGCTGGGTTGCCAGCTCTTCAGCTATGATGCTTTTCTGGAGGCTGTAGACTCTTTCAGAGGTGGCTTGGCAAACAGAAGTAGGTTATCCTAAATTCAACCTCGAAAAGTTATCCCAGTTTCTCTTCCTGTCTCTTCTGCTTCTTCGTCCACTGTGCTATGAATAGTCTCTGCCACATACTCCCACTGCTGTAAACTGAACCAATCCTTTTTGCCTTCTCTGTCTAGATGGGTGGAACTAGACCCAAGAAATACATTTTACTCTCTTGTTTCTATCTGGCCTTTTGGTCACAATAATACCCAATGATCTTAAGACCCCATAATAGACCCTAGTCCCTAAATGTTCCCCCATGCTGGGAAACATACTTCTGTCACATGAACCTTTTGGGGAACTTAAGACCTAAGGAATAGAACCCTGTTTTCTTTGTTTTGTCTTTATTACCACCAATCTCACTTCATATTTCAAATGTATTGCTTAAACAAAGACTAATATCATTCCACAGTAGTAGAAACATGTACTCTGCATATGAATGAATGCTAATCAGTGTGAAACATTAATTACCTCAGAGGTATGGGGGTTGCTAATTATGTAACTGAGGTTTTTAAAAATCCTATTCCATGTAAAATGTACTGGTTATTAAATAGTAAGTGATAAAATGTGTCAATTTTGATCTTACACATAGAATATTAAAGTCAGCAACGATTGCTGTAAATGTTTAAAAGCCATTCAGAATTGTGTTGTGCTTATGTGTGTGTATGTGAGCATGAGTGTCTGCAAAAACGCATTTGTGTGTGCGTGAGTGTTTGTGTGTGGGGGGGGGTATTCTGTAACTGACATTGGTAGTAGTCATGAAAGAAGAGTAGAATTAAATTCTGTCACTTTATATTCAGTCATCTCTTCTCCATAGCCAAAAAGATTATGGCATTTCCCATAACTCAGAGATTTTGTGAGCCATGGGATTCACCATGATATTTTTCCTTGCCTAAGGTGGGACATATTCTGAGAAGGGGCTGGAATTGCTCATGAAGTCCTTCAAGATTCAGTGATACTATTTACAACCCTAATTAAATGGAGGATTATTAGAAATGGGGAGGCAGCTATAAATGGTGTGGTCCATTTTATCTGTTCTTAGTGTATGTAGAAATGTTGCTGAATGTCTTTGCTTGAATTTCAGCTACTCACGGTATGTTCTGCTTTTGTTAGTCTATTTTGGCTTTAGAGACAGTCTTCTGAAGTGGATCAAAGTAGAAACAAGACAAGGAATTGTTCTCAATCGTTGTAAAGATGGACATAAGGACAGAGAAATGACTTGGAACTGAGGAAAGTTATGGGCAATGCAAGGACAATGGGCTTAATCCCTCTCACAACTATTTTGTAAGAACTTGGTTCTTTTCATCCAGTTGTACCATGCTCTTTTCTTCCTGCTGTAGGTGAATCAGAGTGGAATGGCTGGTGGCTTCTCTCCCTGCCTTCCTGTTAGGAAGAGCCTCTTTCCTAGAGGTGGGGATACCTGTTGACTGCTTTTATTTGAGGGGCAAGTGCAGGTGACAGTTCAACTCTAGGGACATGGCTATTATCAGAAATGGGTTTGGCCTAGTTTATGCACTCAGTTACCAAGTGAAGAAAGATTCTTGTACACACTGCTCTAAACCTTGCCAGTTGTGCTAAGCCTTCCAATTTCTGCTCCACCCCCTGTCTTGTCTCCCTTTACAAACAGCCTATACTCAGCAAGCCATTGAATTCATCCACTGATCTGCAGCTTTGATCTCTCTTCAAAAACTCGCGGCATATCTTGATTAGCTATTTAAAATTTCCTAAGTCATTAGCTTTTATTAGATTCAGAACTGTAAATTCTGGCTTTCTGTCTACATTCAGCCAATGATCATCTCCTACCCACATTTTTGGAGCACGTGGAACATTTTTCTCAAATAATCACATTTCGTCCCCTATTACTTTACAGGAGATATAATATTAGTGTTTCTACATGTAAAATAATAGAAAGCAATGAAGGTTAACTACTTTGCCCCTAGTTGGTATATTGATAGTTTTAGATCCATTTTTTTAAATGCTTGCCTTCAGATGAGAACCTATGTTATCTTCATAGCTCATGGCTCCAAATATTTTCAGGTCTACAAATATGTCTGTTTTGATCTCTAAATTAATGACAACTCTCATCTCTAGTTCTATTTGTTCCAGTGATCTGGTAAAAGACTTTATAGATATTTCCCAGACTCATATGCTGTTTAAGTTACTGCCTCATTGCTTATGCTCATCTCTGGTGTGTGTGTGTGTGTGTGTGTGTTTTATCCTTTTCTCCAGTTTTCTTAAATGTATTCCTAAAGTACAATTTAGATATATTTCTCCCAGCTGCAAAGTATTTTTTTCCTTCACTCTAAATTCCTAGCCCTTTAATAACTGACCTTCTTGTTGAACATTGAGCAGCTATTTGCTTTTTAAATGTGTTTTACTCCTCATGAAACAATTTTGAACTCTTTTTGAATCTCCATGCCACAGGTGTTTAACTAATCGCATGTGTACTTTATTTTGGAATGTGTGTCTTTAGAGCTTGAAGAGACAGTGGAACCCGGGAGAATGGAGCTGAGAAATGAGGCAGACTAGAGTCTCACGCAGTAGCCAACTTTATTCAGCGCTCCAGACAGTTTATATGTTGAAGGCAGAAGACACAAAATTAGTGCACATGAGTAAAATTCATCACAAGGGCAAGCTACATGAGGTGGCCAAGCTACATGCAGAAAAACGTGTTTTCCATAGAGGTAGATAAACAAATAACAAAAGCCTATTGTAATGAATAGTCTGAAGTAAACTCACTCCTGGCAACTGTCCCTGGGAGAGAAACAGAAGCATAATCCAAGAATGATTGCATGTATTTTAATAAACTGGGGTCACTAGACTCATGTCTTAGTTTCTTGGAGTTTTCTTCCAAGCACTCAAATATTTCCTCTCATGATTTCATTCTTGGACCATGTTCTGACACATGAATATATTCCTTAAATACTCTCATTTAATTTTTAAGGTACTGTATAGGAGACATACTGTTAATGTTTGATACATAGAATAATAGAAATACAAGAAGGGTTAACTAGTGTGCCCCCACTTGATGCATTCTTTTGTATATATTTTTATTTTATTTATATTTTTTGAACTTTAAAACATTTTTTTACTTATTTACTTTACATCCTGTTCACTACCCCCTTCCTGGTCAGTCCCTTCCACAATACTTCCCCCACCCCCCTCCTCCATCTCCTCTGAGTGTGTGGGGGCTCTCTGGGTATCTTCCCACCCTGGCCCACAGACGATACACTGATACTTACTAGATACAGATTTGAAAATACTTAACATCTGATGACAACCTGGGTTCTCTCCATAGCTCCTTCCATAGTTTCTATGTCTACAAATATGCTAGTTTTGATCTCTCTAAGTTAATGGCAATACTTGTCACCTGGAGCGTTACTGAGTAGATAGGTAAGTGGACAGTGGCAGTGTTGTATTTACTGAGGAGCACCACACTTCTGCTGATTTCATGACAGTTCCCTCCGGGTCACCTGACCAGGAATTAAAACCCTTATAAGATGGAATGGGTGCATTTCCCACCAGAGAAACAAATGCTACTCAAAAGCAAGAGTGCAACATTTATATTTTATGGATTCCTCCTAATTTAAGGTTCTACATTAAAAAACATCAAGTAAACATGGAAACTCATTGTTATTCACGAAGTGACACTGATCTCAATGCAGCATCTAGTAAGAGACTAATTCCTCTCTAAATTCTGAAGTGACTTCAAATTAAAAACTAGAGAAATAAAAGAAAGGGTGGTACATATGCCTGTTGCTTTCCTATTTTGCAGCATTCCAGAACTCAGGATCCTGAGACAAGAGGATTAGTACCAATAACAAGCTAGCCTGTGATACGTAGTGAGTTCTAGGCCAGTCTGAATACAGCCTGAGACAAACTGAAATAGGGAAAAAAGTAGCACCTGCCTCCCAAGATGATTGGGGTAGACTGAAAGGCTGGGAACAGACATGAGTACAAAGCTTAGATACAGACGTGCTAAGGAGCTTGTAGTGTCTTAATATTGTTAGTGCAAAGCTGTGCCTTTTTAAAAACCCAAAGTAGACTTCTTTAGTGAACTTGACATTTTTGTTTTTGCTGTAATTTTTTTCCTATTTGTCTAAGCCAAACCATCCTTTTTCTAAATATATTTTCTAATATATTCTTCTTTCTCATTTTTTATTATTAACTCAAGAAAGATCTGCCTGGCTGATAGAGGAAGAAGAGGATGTCCATGTGAACAGCATGGTGTCTGGCGTGAATGATTCTGGCTGTCCACCATACCCCCCCCCAACACACACACACACTCTTTTTTCCCCTGTGAATTCACTGAAGCCACTCTAGAAATAATTGCTCAGCTATTGGAGACAATTCTAAAATCATTACAGTCTGCTGGTATTTGGCATCTTTTGCAGTTGTAATGACTTTTAGATAAGAGGATTAAGCTGATTGCATCTATGGAGTTCTATACACTGTAAACACTACCTTCTCCAAATTCAGGAACTCACCAAAGACTGTCAGTTGATTGCTTGGGAAAATAAATATAAATGGGTTTAGTTTCCTGGGACTTTTTAATTTACTTGTGCATATTGTTTTGAGACAAAAGCTATGTCACCCAAGTTTTCTCAAACTATCCTGGAGGCAAGGATAGCCACAAACTCCTGGTCATCCTGCCTCTGCCTCAGAGCTCTGATTGAAACTGTGTGCTACCATACTCACCTTTCTTATTATTAATATTATAATCATCATCATTATTATTATGTCATAATTATTTACTAATATTCTTCCTCCCTTTTTAATGCTACTCTTAATAGCTACAGTGACAAACAGTAAAATGTGTGAAGAACTTAACTGAAAACAATTCTCCAGGTATAGCTTCCAATAATCCTCTAGTGGCACAAATTCAAGGCCAGCCTGATCTAGCTATTTTCAGGCTAGCCAGGACTATAAAGTAATATGCTGCCTCAAAATCATAAGTAAATACCACTTTCTTTAGCTTTTCAAAAGATTTTGAGCAGTAGTGAAAGCCATTTGGTTGAGTCAATTGGCTTATATTTGAGATTAAAATAAGTGAAGTAACTTAGCCTTTTCTGCTTTAATGGCAAATATCTTTCATGTCTAGCAGGCAGTGCTAGCCCTTTGAGAGAATAGGAAGTACAAGTCTTAATGGATGCGTCTAGTTCATGTATCAGAGTCGCATGACAAATGACCTCTTTTATGTTAGAAACTGCCCAAGGATGTTAATTGTAGTTAAGTGATTTGTCCTTACAGCATTAGGATGTATTTGATCAAAAGAAAGAAGAGCAGAACAATGAAATTAGAATAAATTCCAGACCTTGCCTGATCTACCAGGCCTCTGGGGACATGATGTCCAAGGGTTTGGCTTTTTCTTTTTCTTTTTTCAAAGACAGTAGCATAGCTTTAATAAATGAGAATGAGAATTTTGGTAAAAACCTGAGTAGTTCCGAACAGGTAGAAAAGGACTGAATGGAACATGATGTTTTCTTTCATTTGATATAACAATTGTTATCAGAACCTAAATATGGCAAGAACCATGGATTACTTTTTAGTAGTATATCTTTAAAGACATGATGTTAGTAAATAGAGATCCACTACTGACTTCTTAATTAGCATGTACTCACTGATGATTTCCCTGTGTCTTAGCCTTTTGTATATACTTTGTTACATGGTACATGCAGATCAACACAGTATCTAGTACTGCTTCAAATATATACAGCTGCCTGCTTGTTTATCTATTCATAGCAACAGAGAAAATGACTTTTAATTTCTCTATTTTCTAGGTCCTGGGAGATGTATGTGCTAGATTCATAGCATTGTTAGTTACAGTCAATCATAATTAGTATTCTAAATTGATGTACAATATGAACTAGGGCATGGAATACTTTACATTATTTGTTTGAACAAATGTCACATAACTGGAAGGCAGCAAAACAATGTAAATAATGAAAGATGAGATTTTTCATATGTGGGTAATAATCTTGTGAAATTTAAATTTTGTGTATTGAATTGATAAAATTTTATGGAATGTTATGTTCTGGTGTACATATTTTATATGCAATAATCAAGTCAGGGAAATTAGCATTTCTCTCTCTTGAAATATAATTATTTCTATATGGAATAGTTATGTCAGACTTTTTAAAAGTTAATTAACTAATTAATTAAATTTAAAAATTACACTGTGTGTATACATACACACTTGTGAAGATCAGAGGACAGATCATGGGAGTGAGTTTTCTCCATCTATCTTGTAGAACCTAGGATTGAATTCAGGTTTTCTTTCTTGGCAGAAAGTACATTGGGCAACTCAGCCATTTAACCGACTCTACCATAGTTAAAGCTTCACCTCTCTGACTACAGAACAGAGAAGCCCTTCGGTGGCAGCAAAACTTACTAAGTTCCATGGAGAATGCAGAATCTCTTTGTTTCTTCCGAAAAAAAAAAAGTTATGAAAATATAAGTCACTATTCTTTTTTAAACACTAAAGCACCATGAATTATTCCATAAGATAATGTTACCACTATTAGTATCCCTCCCCTTGATTTCTCCTTGGAGAATATTCATTTCCATTTTTACCACCAGATCTTTGTCAGATTCACCACATGCTTCTGTCTTGGACTACCGCCATAATGCATCTTTGCTGGACAATTCCTTCAAATTCTGTCAACACCGCTACTCATTTGCATGGTTTTAGTATCAGGGTAGCAACGTGTTACAGCCAAAGACTACTTCTTTTAGGACACATTTTTTTATATATATATATATAGCTTGAAACATATATTCAACCATGCATATGTATTTCCAGAAGTGTCAGAAAGATAGAAGGAAGAAATTCTAGAGCGGGAGTTCTCAACCTGCCTAATGCTGCTGACCCATTAATACACTTCCCTATGCTGTGGTGACCTCCAACCATAAAATTATTTTGTTGCTGCTTCATACCTATAATTGTTCTACAATATGTATAATCATATTGTAAATATCTGATATGCAGGATATCTGATATATGAAAGGGCTGTTTGATCTCCAAAGGGGTCATGACCCACAGGTTGAGATCTTCTGTACTAGAGGGAGATATCTTGGGATGTAATGGAAGAGCTGGAGAGGCAATGCTCGGTGGGTATCAAGTTCATGAAGTAAGGACATGTCACAAGTAATAGGTAATTCTTCTTTACAACAGATGCATGCTATACCTTCATATACTCACTTAGAGCAAGTGATTAGCTCTAAAACTGAGTGGAAAAAGGACTTCCCTATGTCTCGTGTGTATCATTTGTTTGCCCTGTAATGGTACTTCCTCTCTGGGTAGTAAAGTTCCCAGGTGAGAATTACTTCACTCTTCTTCAATTAGAGTAAGTTAAATTAAATTAGATTCATCTGAAAAAGAAAATCACTTGCATGGTGTCAACTCTGAGACATTTCCATAATTGTTTTTTTTCATTCAGATATAGAAATGTCTTTCACTTACTAGTGTCATATATGTGAATTGTGTTCTTACTCGTTACTGCATTTATGGCGCAATTGTGTGAATGCCGCATGGGAATTTTAGATTTGTTTATTTGATGCTGCATTGTGAGTCCCATCTCAATTTTGTTTCCTTTTAGAGTCAGAGGATAGAATTTCATGTCACTCTCACCTCTTATGAATACAAAACCTAGCTGATTGTATCCTGTAGGTTTCTTCTCAATAATCTTTGCCATTTGAATCAAATTGACAGTTTTTGTTGATGGGTCCTGTGGTAGATTAAATTTTGGCTTGCTCTTCAAATGTTCCCCAGGCTCTGTGGGATTTAAAGTAATAGAACTTATTTTGTGTCACTAAAGTTGACAGTCTGATTCAGAAGACCACAGAGAGCTAATCTGTTGATTAAGAAGCATCAAAATGACCATAGTTTACGAGGGCTAAGGAATGGATTCTAAGGAAGACTCTGGCCCTCCCTCTCCAACTCATAAATTCATGTGACAAAATACTGGTTTTGGTTTTAATTTCTTCACTTTCTCGCTCATGCCTTTCAAATTTTACAGTCACATTTTGGGGTTTTGTTTTTGTTTTTTTTTTTTTTATAAAAGACTATTCCAATGTAGTCCATTTTTATAGGCTTCGAAATATGTGTCTATGTTGTTATAAAGACTGAACTGGAGCTCATGATTTTCACCCAGCAAGATGTTGTCTCCTTTAGAAATATAAGTGGAGATGTTTAGGGTATCAAATATTTAAGAAATAATGGGAAATAGCATATCTACAAAGAGTCAAATAGAAGAGAGAGATTGTTAGTGAGAAGTGAGTATAGCGATTTAGAATATATTTTATCAAAAATTGCTTTTTAAGTAGCACTTTCACTTGCTACAGAAGACATTAGTGAACAAAACAACAAGCCCAATGTGATTCAATTTAAATTTATCACTCTATTATTTTAATATATTTATCATGGTTAACAAGTCATTAAGCACCAAATTGCTCACTCTTAATGAGTCTGACTCTAAAATTGAGCTGACTTAAACTTACTGTAAAATAACAATAGGATTATTGCAGACGGATCCAATAAAAATTAAGTAAATGCTATTCAATGGCTATGGGTGTAAAACAGATTTGTGACATGCAATGGAACATGTATCATAGACATGTGGCTTGATGTCAAACAAACAGCTGCTCATATCTACCAAAGTATAATAAAGCTTACTTTTGCTCTGCTCTGCTGTAGTGTACAAAACATAATGCCACATGCATTTCATTAGGACAGCTTTTATAGTATTTCTATAGTAAGAGAGGCTAGAAGTTTTGAATAAAAAATTCAACCTCCCACCCTAATACTGGGCTCTCTCTACCTTGTAATTAGTATTCACAATGGAGTTCAGAGGTCAACCTCAGTAGACATATCTTAGGATGCTGTTAACTTTGTCTTTTGAGACACTGTTCTCACTAGTCTGGAATTCACCAGGTAAGCTTGGATGATTTCTTGAACAAGTCCCAGCAACTCATCTTTCTCTGCCTTTCCCAATGGGTATTTTTTTAGATTATTTTATTTTCTGTTTATGAATGTTTTACCTCCATGTATGAAGGCCATATACATGCCTAGTGCCTGCTGAGGTCAGAAGAGTGTGTCGATCTCACAGAACTGGTTTTAAGTTCTGGGATTTGATTTGGGTCTTTGAACTTGGAAGAAAAGCATTTTACTGACTGAACTAACTCCACAACTCACATATAAGCACTCATGAAGACCTAACCAGTCCTTTCTAGGATAGCCTGTTGAGGTTTGGCCTGTTGCTTGGTGTTCCCAGTCTTGAGGTCAGAGGAACCACATGAGGGGGTCGGGGGATAGGGAGAGCAGAAGGTGGCGAGAAGGCTAAGATGCCATGGGTTCTAAAATCTAAAATCAGGCCCTGAGAGCTGGCCAATTGGAGCTAAGAGCATCCCAAATATAACTTAGTAAGTAAAAACTTGGGATTATTGATAGAAAATAGATTTTAATAGCAGAGAGGGAAGATATCTACCCAGCTCTAGTACAGATTAAGGCTTATAAATAATAAAAGTTGTGTGTCTTATCCAGGAACTGAATGATCAAAGGCAGGGTAGAAACCACAGATTGAGGTTAAATATTGTAGACAAGAATGACCCTTAAGAGTACATCACACATTTCCAAAGCAGTCACTTATCACAGGCATAACAAGGCATCCCTGTCTGTCTTCTCTAACCCTAAGCATCTTTCTATCTTGAAGCCTTGCCCTTATGTCATTTTGTCCTCCCTCACCCTGACAACCACCCATCAAGAGACACAGGAACTCATTCTCCCAGATCCCTACTTTCACTCCATGTGTTAAATAGGTTAATGTTACATGTCCCATGGGACTGCGGCCAGTCGATCTTCAATTTCTCTGCTGTGCAGTATCAACTGAGCTAAGAAAAGTCTCTTACATTTTACAAGTTTTTCCTTGATTTTTAATTATTCTGTCCTTCAACCTACTCAACCTACCTCCCTACCATGAGTTCCTAAAGTCTCTCAGAGCCTTAGATATTTTAAAAAATTCTTTGTGTTATATCATCAACAAATTCTTTGTAAATATTAATGTAATGAATATTCACAGTGTTACTTGGTAGATGACAAAAGCCATTGAGCTCCTATGTTTAATAATAGCCTTGAGTCCCTGCACTTCTAACTAGATGGACTAGTTCTAAATTTGATCACTGTGCCAATGGTTTGTGGCAATCTTTAGATGAAAAATATTTATAAAATATATACTATTTGTTTATGAATATGAAACATACTGTTTATATGATAAAATAGCAAATTTAAAAGAATTTTCCCCTCATATTTAATTTTCCATGACTTAAACAAAAGGACTGTCAATTTAGAGTCATGGTTATCATTGATCTATCCTGAATAGAGCCACAGCTCTTTAGTCTATCTTTGACAACAAGCAACTTTGTTTTAGGATTTAAATTTTTTTTTTTAGAATAAAGCATAAAATATTTTTATTCAAAACTTAACCTATCTATATATCAATTAATATTTTTAGATAGTCATGATTGTCAAAAAAGTACCAACTAAAGATTAATTTTGTAAAAATTCATAAGATACTTTTACATAACAAACAACCTCTCTAGGTTTTTGAGATAGATGATCTAAATTTGAACAATAAAACCAGCCATTGTACTCTATGTAAGCAAACAATAGCTACCATCTTTCTTTCATCTCAGTATGATGTATATATTTAATAAGATAGAGTTAGTTGTTTCCTTACAGATGTTAGTTCCTGGATAGTAAAATTCTAACTTACGGTTTTCAGGACTTAGAAATGATATACTTGCCATCCTTCACCAGTCACTTGTTCCATAAAAGCAACCTGCTTGTGTTGATAGTCATCTTCATGATGGACCCAATTTCTTCCACTGAAGTTACTTTTGGTGTGTGGACAGAGTTTTGGTTTGTGTTTATTAGGCTATGATTTTCAAACAGTGTAATGGCCAGATTTAGGGTATACTATTTACTGAGCTTTGATAACTGTGGGGCTTAGGTAAGACAGAGTTTCAGAATACTCTCTGCAAGTGTGGTCCTATTCATTGTTGGTCCTCTTCCTCAGCTGTCACTGTTCTCATTTCCAATAGTCTGCTTTTCAGTAGGAAATGTATACACTTTCTTTTTGTTATCTAGCTTCAATCTCTTAGCATATGCTGGTAGGGGGCAGTCAGTGTTCATATGTTTCAATAACATATGTACATTTGAGCCTTACCAACTTAAACAAGTCAAACTTTCTAATGAAATGAGACACTATGAATTGCTACATCTTACGTGATGAATATTAAATGTATTTCATTAACTTTAAGGCCTCAGGACAGTTTGAACTACTGAAATGTAAGAGATTTAATCTCCTCTGGTTGTGCAATCTTTGATGTTTGCCTCCATTTTTTCAATATTCTTTTATTAATTAGTGAACTTCTTTAACCTCATCATACCCTCAGAGCAAAAACTAAGTCCCTTATTCAATATAACACTTTTCTTTTAATAAAATATGCTAACAGCCAGCCTCCAGGTTCCTAGGTAATGCTATCACCTTCTGTTAAAGGTAAAGACCAATTAAAAATTAGTTGTTCATTTTCTCATTCTTTGCAATTGTTTTTAATAAAGTAATGTCCCCAGATATCCAAGTCCTTTAAAATGAGGTGTAAAAAAAGCACAACACAGCGTTTCTACGACTGAACCACTTACCTGAATGGTAAAGGGCTACTCAACCTCAGCAGCAAGACACAGCTTTCCGCGTGTGTGTCAACCAATGGAAACTGGTTTTCTACCTGGTGACAGAAAGATGTGGCACTAAGGAATACCTGCAAAGAGATGGCGTTCAGAAATCACCTGCCATGCATTGGACAAACATATTGGAATTTGCTTGAGCAATAGATGATCACAAATGTTAATTTTGTGAGAGTTAAGATGAAAGCATACAAATGACTAGCTCAGAGTTTGCTGATTTGATATTATACCTCTATCTTACTGCTATTTTATGTTAATGCAATAAGATTTATTAGACTGATGCCCAAATAACTTAGCTTTTGTTCATATTGGATTACCAACTTTTTTTAAGTGACATATAATTTTACAGTCTTCTGGTATGGAGTTTGACATTTTAACATTTGCATACAACGTGTAATGATCAGGTCAGGGTAGCTGACCTATTTATTTTGTCTATTCATTGTTCCTTTGGGTTGGAGCATTCAAATTCTTCCCCTGGAGTTATTTTGAAATATTTAATTGTATTTTTCAAATTACTACCCTGCTTAGAATATTAGAAGTTACTTATTTATTTGTTTGCAGTTTTTGACAGTTTCATACAGATAGATAGATCACATGAATGAAATTTAGTTGTCTTTGCCCCTGTATAATTCCAGCATAAGAATGGGCCTCTCAGCGTTCCATCACAGAAATTATTCTTGATCTCATTTTGAGAGAACTCTTTCCCCTCTAAGAGTATTGACTGTTTGGGTATCAACTTAATAAATAACAAACTCCTAATATAATTGATCACCTCCTGAAGAAATAAAATCTCTCCAAGTTATGAAATGCTAAGATGAAGATATTTCACAAAGTATTTATGTTTGTATTAAATGACACATTGTTTAAATTAACTCTTTGGAAAACAAATAAGCAAATCTTAAAAGATAACAGTGGATATATTAATTTTTGATTAATCCACATCCACCGGCCATATCAGAATGCAGCACAAATCTAACTTTGGTAGGAGAGATAATAGCTTTCAATTCAGTGGATCCTTATTTAACAGAGTCATTACAGGTTTTAGAAAGTGAGATGTTGTATCCAATACAATAAGGCTACTTAGTGCTACTTGCCTGAATAATAAAATTGTAATAGTCTCTATTAGAACAAATAATTATTTTACTGGTGCAATCACACTTAGCTTTACAATAGAAACCCTTCTAAGGTGCCATGTGTAAATCATTTGGGGAGGAGTGATCTGGAATCATTTAAATGTTTCAGGGCAACACACTGCCTAGAGAAACCCTTTGAAGTTTTCTTTTATGATGCAAAAATAATGATTTCGTTTTGCAAATTAGTGTGTTTTCATGCTAGTTTTGTTGAAAAGTGACATATTCATCTGAGTGTAAAAGTTTTTAAACAGTCTGAATGTGTCTGATGTGGCCTTGTTAGGCAAGACCACGTGATTTCAGTGGCTCTTAATCTAAATGAGGGCTGCAGAGAATCAACCCAGTGGTATGTGTTTCAATTACCCTGTTATAAGAAAAACTACACAAGGTATCGATCAGAGTTGACTTGTCTTTCATTCATGTAGGGACAGAATAAGAAAAAGGATGCTTTATGATCCTAGAGACACTACACATATGCATATCCTTTTGTTTCTGCATGTTTTGAAATAGTCTGTAGAATAAGTTGTGGTCCAAAGTAGTTCAAGAGTCATTATAGTGATGTACACTTGTATTCCCAGCATTTGGTAGGCATAGGCAGAAATATCATTATTTTGAGAATAAACTGGATTAAATGGTGAGCTCTAGGCAAATCTTGCTACATTAGGCCTTATTTCAAAACAACAAAAAGTTACCAAATATTTCTATATCTCATTTACCTATCTGTCATTTATCTCTCTATCTCTCTCTCTATCTATCTATCTACTTAGCTATCTATTCTATCTAATTTAACTTCATTAACCTCTGCCCACTACAAAAACATGCTTCTTTGATAAAATTTTGAGAACTATTCTAATCTATGAGTATAATAGATAATAATATCTATATTTTAAAAGCCAAATTAAATAGCAATATGTCTATTTAGTAAAACTGTAGGAGGTTCCTCTATGTCCTGTGACCTCCTTAGCTCTGAGCTTGTGATCAGGTTTAGAAATAACAGGTAAGAATTCCCTCCAGTGGAATGGACCTCAATTCCAAACAAAAAGAGGTTGGTTACAACCCATAATATTCACAACAATGTTGCACCAGTGGCCATATTTGCTTGGCTGGTTTGAATTATAACAACTTGGGTTCAATGTTCGGTAAAACCATTGGTGACTTTTTTCTCAGATCCAGCCTAGCACCTCTGTCAGTCTGAAAGGTAACCAGCAGCAAAGAAAATTCCAAGTAAGTTCCAGCTTAACTTTTCCATGTCCTTTATCCAAAGTGTTTTGGAGTGTCAGCTATGTAGTTTTTAATATATTTTTTGTACTGTTCTTTGTGGATCCTATGAAATTTATATTGGCATACATGAGTCACACATTTCCATTGAGCTTGTTATCTAGAATATTATATAACATAAACAGTTACTACCCTATGATATCATAAAGCAAATATATGGGACTGAAAATTAGTTTGTGGGAATCTGAAAATATCAATGTTTCCTATGGTTGATACCATGAGCAAAAGGGTCTTCTTTTCAGTATTTATGAGGTCTAATATACTTTCTGATCCATTCTGTCAATCTTCCATGTTTTCTTCTGTGCTTGGCAACCTGTCTTCTAAGTGACAATTCTTTTTGGGCATCAAGTTCAAGTCTTTTTAGCTGTCCTCTTCTTTTTCATCTGGGCAAATGGCAGCCTGAAAAGATACAAGTTGATGCTTCAGAAAGCCCATTCAATACTCAGCATAATCAAACTCTAAAGATACAGACCTGAATCCTTGTTCAGCTATTTGCTATGCAGTTGTGTCCTTTCTTGCTCTCAAGATGGTACCTCATGAGTAGGTTTTAGATATGAAAACAAACGAGAATAAAGAGAAACAAGGAATAAGAAAATAGGGAATGTAGCAGATCCTCAAAATGTGTTCTGTACCCAAACATCCCCAAGTTTAAACTTTTCATCTGTACCCAAGGGTCATTTAGTATGGATTCCTGAGCTATGTACAACAATGAGTGTGACATACACATCCACTTAGGAGAGTAGTTCCCTGCCCAGCAGTGAAAAAGAGCTGCTGCTGCTGCTGCTCCTCTTCCTCCTCCCCTCCCTTCCTCCCCCTCCACCCTCCTCCTCCTCCTCCTCCTCCTCCTGCTCCTGCTGCTGCTGCTGCTGCTGCTGCTGGCTGCTGCTGCTGCTGCTGCTGCTTGGTCCCTCCTTCAATGCTCAGGGCAGCCTTTCACGTCTTCTACTTTCATTAAAATTAAATTACCACTTAGATTAGATCAAAAGATTGTCCCTGGTTTTGAAGAGAAGAAAGGGTGTGCTAAACTGCCACTAATCCCTTAATGCACCATGATATTTGGGTACATTTTTTCCCAAGCAGGAAAATTATTTTTCTACCTTCTCTGAAGTACTAAAAGTCCTTTGCCAATATCAGCCCAGTGCAAGTTAACCTGTTCTGAGATTTGTTTTGTGCTTTGGAAAGGCTTGTCAGACAAGCTTTTAACACAGAGATATGTGATTTACATTACTTTGCATTAGAAAATGTCACTCCTGGGACAAATTTCTCTCTTTATTCTTTTTCACACTGTAGAACAGACAAAGAGAAGCACATGGTTCTTTTTTGAGTGTGTGGGTAATCACTTGAGGTTCTCAAAATATAAGTCCCCTGGCATTGGCAGAAACCCCTCCTCTTCTTTAGTAGACATATATCCCAATATTAATATTACTAGTTATCATTGTTATTATCAAATACAAACCTTAGTTACTTGTTTAGATAGCTCATTCTAATCAAATTTGTTGCCTCTCTTTCCATCTGCTATTGTTCTTTCATGTTTGAAGGGAATTTACTAAAAGCAGCAGGCTGCTACAAAGCCCTGCCTTCAAGGGAACTCCTGTAATTGATTTATAATCTAAGTCAGTCTGTATCTTACACATGTTTAAAAGATATTTGGAGATAGCATTCATTGTCAGCCTTTGAATATTAAAACATACGGGTGGAATATCTGAGCTAGGCTGAAGAACTTTGGGGCATATTTAAAGGTTAAGCATTCAAGATGCTCACTCACTGGAAGGTTCATTACCTGAAGATTCTCCACCTACCCCAATAGTCCTTTTAAAATTTAGGTATTCAAAGAAGAAAATAAAGCAGAGAAAGGAGATAAATTTAATTTAATATAACATAATCATGGGGGTGATGTGAAAGTGAAAACTGGAAGAGATTTTTGCATGAACAGATAGATTTAATATCCACTCTGTAGTACAGTTGTAACAAGGGTATGGAGAATTTAGGAAAGAAATTCAGTGGTTGGATCAGGAAGCTTGTATGGACTGCCACCTTTAAAGAGTTATGTCATAGGTAAAGTATGGGAGAGAAGAGATGGGCCTGGTATAGGAAGACTAGCCTCAGAATCAGTGCCATTAGTCAGTGCAACGTCTATGTCTGGACAACTCTTATTCTGAAAAAATGAACTTTTAAAAATTAATTTTTTCTGTCTCTTTGTGTATTTTACTCCTGGAACATAAGTGACTTCTTGAGATTAGCATGTAAATTCTGGTCATTCTTTTGGTAATTTTTCAATTATGTTAAGATGACCATTCACTCCTCAACTGCCTTTTAAATTTTTTATTGGATATTTTATTTATTTACATTACAAATGTTATCCCCTTTCCTAGTTTCCCCTATCGCATTCTCCCTCCCACTGCTTCTATGAGGGTGCTTCCCCACCCACCCACCCACTCCTGCCTCCCTGCCCTGGCATTCCCCTACACTGGGGCATTGAGCCTTCACAGAACCAAGTACCTCTCCTCCCATTGAGGTCCAACAAGTCCATCCTCTGCTACATATGCATCTGGAGCCATAGGTCCCTCCATGTGTATTCTTTGGTTACTGGTTTAGTCCCTGGAAGCTCTGGTGGGTGGGGGGGTCTGGTTGGTTGATATTGTTGTTCTTCCTATGGGGTTGCAAACCCCTTCAGCAGCTTCAGTCCTTTCTCTAACTCCTCCATTGGGGACCACATTGGGAACCCCGTGCTCAGTCCAATGGTTGGCTGCAAGCATCTGCCTATATGTTTGTCAGGCTCTGGCAGAGCCTCTCAGGAGACAGCTATATCAGGCTCCTGTCAGCAAGCACTTCTTATCATCTGCAATAGTGCCTGGGTTTGGTGTCTATATATGGGATGGAACTCCAGGTGGGGCAGTCTCTAGATGGCCTTTCCTTTAGTCTCTGCTCCACCCTTTGTCTCCGTATTTCTTCCCTTGAGTATTTTGTTCCCCTTTCTAAGAAGGACTGAAGCATCCACACTTTGGTCTTCCTTCCCTTGAGCTTCATGTGCTCTGTGAATTGTATCTTGGGTCCGAAGGTAGTGAATTATCTCAATTGATTGTTCACAGTTACAGATTGAACTCAACTACCTGTTAAGAATTAGTTCATCATTTTTTCCATCCATCACTTTGAATTCTATTGACTTCATTCTTTACAAATTCCCCCCCCAAATGATACCACAGTGATATCATCAAGTTACTTCCATATTTCATGATCATACCCAGTGGAAGCTACTCAGTGAACACTTTCAGAAGATCCGGTTATTCTCATATCCTCTCTCTTCCTACCTAGCAATTATCTCTTATGGCAGACATATTCAATGATTCTGACAGAATGGTGATCATCTCCTACAGCAGCCGTATACTAGAATTCTAGTTGCCATTTCTCTTGAGGAAAAAAAAAACTGAATCGACCAGGTTGTGTTTCTTCTTCATCGTATCTTCTGTTTTTGGAACCATCTGAACATGCTTCAGACAGATTATAGGTACCAGACCTCAACCACAAAGACACACACAAACTTGCATGGTGGATCATCATTAGCCTTGCCTGTTAAATTCAGTTGATCTCATTCTTCAGTTTACCCAGTGTTATTTCTAACAACAACAATTGTCTGTATAATGTTTACTTTCTCCCCAAATTCCCACTGAACATTTAGCATATCTTTATTTAGCTGACAATCATATTATTTTACATGGCTGTTACATTTACATTGGTCTTTATCATATTGATACGAGAGCTGACATATGGAGAACTGATTCATGCTGAGATACGAAGTTTGAATTCAGGTAATCAGGCTCTAGGGATCATGGGGTTTTGCTGTGACACCGTGCTGCTGTGTCTACTTATAGCATATGCTTTTTTCAGAATTTCCTCTTTGGGTTTTTTTTTTTTTCTGATTCTTATTTGTCTTTTTCATATTTGTAAAGTTGAAGATCCTTTAGATTTCTCAGCATGGCCAGCCATATTTACGTAAGTCCTTGTGTCATCTCTGAATATAACAAAAAGGGTTTTTCATCACATGTGTATTTTTGATGTGGTGATCAAGTTCACCGCCTAAAGGATAAAGCATCTAGCACAAATAGTGGTGTTAAAACTTCATAGAAGATAAAATCCCCAAACTATGTTAACATTGAACACTAAAAAATATAGGTACACCACGCTGGTTATACAGTTAAGAAGAAGGAAGTAAGAGTAGGTGATTCAACAGGGGGAAATGCAAGGTCCACAGAGGAGAATCAGTTGACGTGGAGGATGGACAAGTAAATCTAATTATAAAGGAGAGTCGAAGAGAGGGCAGGCATTGAGACAGAGGCTGGCAAGCCTCTTGGCAACTTCAACCCAAAGGTATTGCTATCCAGGTTGTGCCTTACAAAGCAAAGAAAGATATGAGAGATTCAAATACAGTGCAGAGAAAGAATAAGATGAGTCTGGAATGTCTGGTGATATCACAATTCAGAAAGAGTATAAAGAAAGGAGGCTTAGACTTCAATGAAAAGGATTAAGACCCCACCTTTTAGATTCTGTATCTGGCTTCTTTTGTTCCTTATCATTGGTTTTGCTTTGTTTGTTTTGTTGTGAAACAGACTCCCCTCATGTAGCCAACACTTCCATGGAATTTGCTATGTAGACCTGCAAAGCCTTGACTGTTTGATCTCCTACCCTATGCTACTTAAATGCTGGGATTACAAGTATATACCATCAATATTGAGCTTTGATTTTGTTTCCAGCTGCTTCACTTGACAGAGAAAACTAGGAATGTTAAACTGTCCAGATGATAATTATGTGCCTATACTGTCTACCATGCATTCTGATTTCTTCAAACACAGCATTGAGTTAGGGCAGATAACTCAAATTTAGCATCTTTTGACTGGACCATCTTTTGACTTTTTTCTACTTTTTCTGTATACCCAAAGTTAACTTACAGAATAATTTCTAATAAGATAAAGTGACAGTGACAATTCTACTAATCCAATCAGCTAAACTATACATACATCATCATACATCATTTGAAACAGAAGAGACACACATACAGAGAGAGAAAGAGAGAGAGAGAGAAAGAGAGAGAGAGAGAGAGAGAGAGAGAGAGAGAGAGAGAGAGAGAGATATCCTCTTACTTTTCTGTCTTATCTCTAGAAGTTTCAAGAAGCTCTTATAATTTTAAAGCATCCTTTGCTTTGTAGGCAGTTGGAAGCTCTACAATCAGCTTTTTCTTGTGGCCATGATAGTCCATACTTCCCTGTAAATGCCATTGCTAAGTCCTAGGAGCAGCATACCTGTATATGTTCACATTGGATGGATTTTAGACCATTGCTCCTGATATGGTCACATTAATTCAAGCATTAATCATCATCTGAAGACACTATTTTAAGGACTGAACTGTGCCTACAGATAACCAGTATGAGCTAACTCAGTTACCTCACTATTTTTCATCTGAAATCTTTACAAGGTAGCCCTTTTCTAAGGAATGTCCCACACATTGCTAAGGAAAGGGCAGAGTCACAAGGTGTAGTAAGAGCCTGCCTTGACTTTATTTGTATCTCTTGGGTGTGCAATCGTGCATATGCTCTCCTGATACCATAAGGCATTTCTTAGAAGCACCACTGGCATCAAACCCTGTGAGTATCCAAGATCCTGTCTCCTGTTGGCAAGAATAAAGAGTAGGAAATAAAAGTGATAAGTGAAGTGATAAGGAACACAAAGGACATATAGCCCAGTTACTGTTCATGTGGGCAATGGAAGGGCTTTATGACTTCTCTAGTACAAAAGGGCTGAGCCCAAGACTATGACATTGTAGCAGCTGTTTGCTTCAGAATTAGCTAATGAGCCTCTTTGTATTTGAGCATTGGAAACTCTCCAAAACCCACTCAGGAGGGAAATTAACAAATGTCTCTTCTGTTACCTCTAGATAAATCTTCATGATGAAATATGTAACAGTTCTTCCTCTTCAATATTTTCCCTTTTCCCCAGTGGATGGACACTCAATTGCCATGAAGGAAAAATAAAATAATAAATAACTAGATTCCTGTTTTTTTTTTTTTTTTTTTTTTTTTTAAAGAAACAAAGGAAGCTTTGAGAGTCGAGTTAGATGCTACTTGCTGGATGCCATGGTGAGATTCACAGTCTTCAGATGATAGTCAAAATATACTCCAGTTACATGCATATTTCTGATTATCTGAATAACATTTATTTATATAATTTAAAAATAGTGAGCATTGTCTGCTTTTAAGAAAGTGTGTACAGTAGTATCCCGGCATACTTCAGTTATGATGGACCATCTCACAGGGCTATACTGCACTCCTCACTTGTAAGTCTTTATGGACAGGATTTTATACAGCAGAATAATAATTTTAATACACTTTAAACTTTTCATCAGTTTTATTAACTTTTTAAAAAATTTACGTTAGCATTTGCTAAGCTTTTAATAGCTATTGTATATTATTCTGATTTAGGAGATACGAAGATGTGTAATCTGGTATTAAGATTTTCAAGGAACTCAGTGGAGCAGAAGAAAAATGTGTGTATGTATGTATGTGTGTGTGTGTGGTTTAAACATGGAATTATAGTTTAATATATTATCCATCTCTTATATTAAAACACAAAGGAAATAATCAACTTGGACAGCCATACATGGGATTCTACTACAGGAAAACAAAAAGTAATGAAATGTTAGCAGAAGTAGATTAGAGATGTATGTGGTGATTTCTGATGTGAGAAATGATCTAGGTTGGTGAATTTAACAAAGAACTAAATATTGGGCATGAAGCTTTTGCTTAAGTCATGTGTAGATGTGCTTATTCCTTTGTGTATATATGATCATCTGCATTTGTGTGCCCTGGTGGATGTCTCTGTTTGAGCTATGTCATAGTCAAATGAAGTAATTTTTGGACTTCAAAAGATTACTTAAAAAGCTATCTATGTAATACATGGGGATATCAGGATCCTAACAACAATATATACATACATTACATGATAGTAATTTTTTGAAGTCATAGATGTGGAAACTTGAGTCAATTCTAAACACCAACTCTCTCTCTTTCATCCCATGCTATGACCCTGTCTTCCTCAACACTTCAGTACATATTTCTCAGTCCTGCAGGATCTAACATCTCTACTAACTCACTATTGTAGATAGAGGAGCCTTAGAGCCCATGTGGCTAAGCAGAGACTTCCTAGGCTTTGGGAGAGACTGGACTTCTTTCTCATTGTTAGATATCAGTCACTGCCATCTCTGCCTCCTTTTCTAAAATAAACAAATAGAAAACTGACATACAGGCTGGCTTCTGATGTCCCAGGTTATGATGAATACTCATTTGGGACTGGAAATTGGCTTGGATTTTCTGTACATAGGACTTAAAAGCTGATGCCTGGACATCTTTGCTGGTAACTTGCTCAGCAGTGACTCTGATAACCTAGGGTTCTTGGGTTTCACAAGGTACTTAGTAAATAATAATGCCACAAAAAAAAATGGCAAGTAATTCCCCAAGCATGTAAACCAACAAATGTCTTTTTATTTGTTGGGTTTTTTCATACTTAACCCCGTCCCATGTAAATATGTCGAGTGTGCTGATTAAAGTTGACTCTTGATCCTGTCATTTCCAATATAAACTTCCCATTTCAAGACTCCGCCAAATCTGTAGCCCATGTGCTTAAACACATTTCTCCATATAATTCTGTTTTTAATAATCTACCATAAAAAGAGCTTAAAGATCCTTTGTCATAGTCACTTTGTCACAGCCAGTATGTACATAGCAAGATATCAGACCCCTAGAATTACAAATCATATTACTTTTTCATAGTTTTATAGAATACTTGGGAAAGGAGAAATTGGTAAATTGATTAGCATCTACTCAGATCCACCACTTTGATCACAGAAAAGACAAATGTTTATATTAAGTTTTAAAGTAAGAAGATGGACTGTATCATATACAACTGTGAAACAAAGTAAATCAATTCTGGTTACACTGGTTAGAGTTATCATCATATCATTCATGAAGAAGAGACAGAAGCTGATAATGTACTAAACATCTCTTTGCTATTCTTAAATATCACCATGCAGAATAAATGTTACAAATTGTGCTTTTCAGTGTAGATTAGGCTGATTTTCACTAACACACATAATCGCCAACTATTAGTTAGACACACATGGTATGCCAGTTACGTTAATTGCTTTAGAAACAACAAGTGAATCGTCCTGGTGTAGTTGATAGCTTCATGGAGTTTCCTGTGTAGAAAGATTTAAATACTTTTCAGGCAGACAAATGGTATTAAATATGGTAGACATACAGATATAATTGATAGGGTCTAACTATTAGGATCAAGATTATGACACCAACAGGAATGAAAAATCAAAATAAAACAGCAAAAAAACAAGTCATGCAGCATTTTATCTGCTAGATAATACTGGGACACACTTAATAAAGTTTAGGTGGTAGTATAAGTAATTAGCATGTGAAATTGTTTTATATAGCTAATTAGATTTTATGTTGGCATTTAACAGTTTGCATATTTATAGGCTTTTCTGCAATTAAGTTATAAAATGTAAAGGATAAGGATATACTGAGAAGAGCTAGCATTTATTGACTTTTTTATGTACAAGTCACCCTACTGCCCAGGAAACTCTTGTTACTTCATTTAAATAAAATCCTCTTGATGTCTTTCATATTGGCTCATGTGAAAAACTTGCATTTGTATGTCTTTATCAACATTTGTATTGGAAGACTCTGTAACATAAATGTTGTCTAAATAGGAAAACATAAGCTCTCACAGTACTCTTACAGCTTTTAAAAATGCATTGATAATTTTATACATATATTCAATAAAGTATGATCACATCCACCCTAAAATTTCCCTTGCTAACTCTGCCCAGGTTATCCCCAACATTTCTCATTTTCAAGTTCATAAAATAATAATGTTATTATTTTAATAACATATTAGTTCCATTTCATGTTTTCCCTACCTGCCTGTGTGTGGGATGATCCACTTGAGCGTGAGCAACCTATTAGTGAGTGATCTCACCCTCACAGAAAAACAAAGTTCCCTCCACCAGCAGCTATCAACTGCCAATAACTCCTCGGTTACAGTGGGGTTTCATAAGCTCTTCCCACATCCCCACATCTATCTAGAATTTTGTTATGCTATTCATTTATTATTAAGTTTATTAATTTATTTACAGCCAAATATCAGCCCTTCCTCTCCTCCCAGTACCTCCACATATAAGTTGTGCCCCATTCCCCTTGGAAGGGCAAGCCCGACTCTGAGTATCAACACCCCCATGCTATTCTTTAACATGGATGATAAAACCTGTCAAGACACTTCCTGAGAAAGTAGGCAAAGAAACATTTGTTTTTTAAACTAGAACCCATTAAGTCTCATTTCATACAGCCTGGTAAAGTTAAAGACAAATACAACGCCCATTTTTCCATTAGGCTACAAGGTGTAAAATGAAATCTGCCAATGGTTTGCCTTCCGTAGTCGAGAGAACAATGTATGATTAGGATTAAGTGTGAGTCCCTCTAGAGTATGATGTCTTCTCCCAGGAAAAAGCCAGTTATAGGAATGAGCAGGTACCACATAAGAGAATGGCTCAATCATCAGATCATTTAGTGGGTAAATGTACAAATCAACACTCAGAAAAATCCCACCTTCACTAAGTGGCACTATAGCTCAACATTCTGGGTTTTGTTCTACATATGTTTAACACCAACTCCACAAATGACTGCATGACACAACATGTTGCATTTATTTCATTTGCAAAATGATAATACCTCAAGGAATGAATTTAAATGTATATGTATCACACCATACTCATGCAATAGCCAAGATCATAAATAGATAATATTGCTATTATTTATTTGCCATCAATTATTGAGAAGAGCAGGGGGCTTTCAATCTTGTTAAAATAAAGCTATTTGATTTAGGTTGTGAGAAGTGTATGCTGTGTAATAAATGGGCAGGCAATGAACTCTGATGCTATTATTTGGGACTGTATAAATCTACAGAGCCATCTAGAGACTCACATGAATCAGTGCTAATGCCAAGGCCTTATAAATCACAAGGCTTGTGGTACCTGAAGATGCTACATCATCAGTCTGTTCTTCAGTTTTCCATTCACCCAGTTACACTTATCTCCCATGTTTATGGTTTTCCAAGAATTTTATGAATTCCCATGAAAACCCGAGTCCGGAATGCTGCATAACAATTCTTGGACTCTGAAGGGCTTGTCTATTTTACCTGCGTCACGTGTTTCAAGTAGACAATGAACTACTCCAGGAACAGCTCCTTCCATTTCTTTCTTGAGAACTGGAAATTCAGAGCGAAGAAGAGATGCTGGAAGACTGTCTAAGTGACAGAAAGGTTAGGCTCTATGTAATTACTTGAGAGGAAATTCTCATTTTCACTAAAATCTACCATCTTTCTTATGAACAGATATCCAATTTTGTTTATACTGGTCATGCACCCAGTTTAAAAACAAAACAAAACAACAAGCAAAAGGCAGGACAGTTCCAACACTAACTAGCAGAGAAGAGGGTATGTAACTGAAAGTGTGACAAAAGTCATGGATGTGAAAGTGTTAGAGAGCATGATTGAAGGAGATTTTGGGGTTCCCCTTAACTGTCCCTGAGACTACCTCACTCTAGCAACTGTGAATGTTGTCTCCTTCAATTCTACTGTACCAGGAAATACAGTAAGCTAAGCTGAAATATCCTGGGGACCATGCTGGAAACACACAATGTTATCAAACATCCAGTTTAGACTTGGCTGAAATCATAATCTCCAAATATGCAAAATCTAACTTTTTAAAAGTTTATTAGTGGGGTGTGTGTGTGTGTGTGTGTGTGTGTATTTCAAATGTTCCTTTTTACTTTAAAACTAGCAAAGGTAACTGTTGTGACCATTAAAAGAAACTAGATTGAAAAAAAAAAACAATGTTGAATATAAGACATGGTTGGAAGTAGAGCAAGCAGACATGAGATACTTCATGGGAAATACAAGCTTAGAATGCATGTATACAGTGTTTGAAATAACAATTTCCTTCAAGGAAACAACACAAAGGGAATACAAGGCTCAAGGTTTGTTGCTGGCCTTAGCATATGCTCACTGTTCACATATTTATAAACGGCAACAAAGCCCAATTAATCTTTAGCTCAAGGAAAGCAAACACAAGAGAGGCATTGGTCATGGGGAGCCTGTATTTGGAGGTTTGTTTTGTTTTGTTGTTTTACTGTGAAACCTGAAAACTCATTGCCAGTATTTTGTTTTGTCTAAGTCTTGCTCTTACCCAGAGGCTTGTTCTACTGAAGTTGTTATCAGTCCTTTGGATGCAACATCTGCCTTTAGATTTAGATCTATCTTCTACTCTCTGTCTCTCCTTCCTGATTTTCCCCCTCCCCACTATTTATTACAGGAATTGCACTCAAAATTAATTATCAGTCATGTCACATCTTGCAGTGCTAATGGTGGTCACTATTGAATTATGGGG
The DNA here is from genome assembly GCA_021653895.1 of Mastomys natalensis. Lineage (NCBI taxonomy): Eukaryota > Metazoa > Chordata > Mammalia > Rodentia > Muridae > Mastomys > Mastomys natalensis. The sequence goes on from JAJTUV010000155.1 coordinate 235,985, forward strand.
AATGTGGATGCAATTTTCAACAGACTAATTGCTTCTCCTGAACCCAGTGAAACATTATATTAAATACCCATGACTAGCAGATTGTACTCAATTTCCATAACAAACTGATGAGATTTCATTATCAAAGTCCCTAGAATCTATTCACATGACTTTCTCCTAAACTGTTCTCTGGACTGATTTTGAATGAAGAGGATTCTTATCTAATGCAGAAGCTGCCTAGTGAGGTATGGATATGTTAGTTTCTTTTATGGGCCAAAGAGAGAAGAGGAGCATGTGGTTCATGAGCTGAGTGTCAACTGGGAGGTTAGTTTTCTTTTTCTTTGCTAGCTGACTGACTGAAGCTCACAGTGTCTCACTCTATCTTATGCAAACATGAATACTTTTACAAATGACTGACATAGTATCATGCCTGAGGATTGCAAGAAATTGGCCCACAGTGACACATGACTAATGTTTGCTGTGGGCATTGATTGGAAGTTTTATCTGCTCTAGTCCCAAAGATCTCAGAGAAGGGAAAGGGGAAAGGGAAACAGAAGAAGAAGAAGAAGAAGAAGAAGAAGAAGAAGAAGAAGAAGAGGAGGAGGAGGAGGAGAGGAGGAGGAGGAGGAGGAGGAGGAGGAGGAGGAGGAGGAGGAGGAAGAAACTTGATGCACTGTTCAATGGACACTGATAAATATGCACACTTATGAATATATTTTTCTGACCTATCAGATACCTGGGAAACTTAAAGATGCTACACTAGACATTTTCATCAAACTCTTAAGTGAAAACTTCTTCATGCTAGCCTGAGCTCAAAAATGCCATATATAGGTGGTATTGAACACTCATAGCAATCTTGTGAACTGTTATCTTTATCATTTAATGAAACAGAGGCACTGGGAGGCTAAATAACTACCACAACTTCAAAGTTACACAGTTAGTTGATAAGTAACAGGATAAAAGTCAGACAGGGATCACTGTAGATCATATAGTGTCATTGGTGATGATACTGATCATTGCGTAGTGGTATGGATTAATTAATCAGGTGACAATGGAGAATCCTAGAATTGAAATGACAAAGTCAGATTGACATTCCAATGTTGGAAATATTATATTCAAGGAGGAGGGAAGGGCTGATTAGAAGGAACCTTAATCAAAGGTTAAGGTCAGTTACATGTGGCTTCTCTATCAATATACTCAGGAGATCACAGGCAAGCAACAGAAGCACTAGTGGTTACAGTAGGGTGTGGAAGGGACATTTGGGAATTATTTAACAGATACATGTAGTACCTCTTGCATTTGAAAGAATGTAGGGAGGCAGAGCCATTGAATCTGCTCTTCTGATTGACTGACTTATAACCCTAAAGATGTTCTGAACATCTTGAATTTGGAAGCAAAGAAAAGGATTGATGCAGAAAGTATGATAGCAAAATTAATAGGGAGCAGGCTCATAGAGGGAGAATCAGGATGGTAAGGAGTTCTGAGGAACTCTGTAAGTTTCAAGACTGTCTAGGAAGCAATTATATATTCCATAGATTTCACTATGAAGTCAGCCATTGTACTTATACATGTATTTCAATTTACATATATATATGGATGTTTGCATGTGTGTATGTATTGATACAAAAACACCAAGGCATAATGAAAATTAAGCATTTACTGTTGGGTTAGCCTATGCCACTCCTTTTATAAAGGTGGAGTGAATGAATGAAGTGTAGAGACATAGAAGTGATGAGTTTGAGATCACATAGCTAGATGCTTATTTTACCTATTCATTTTCACCACACTTTCTTTTTATATGGGTATCACTTTATTTATGCATATTTTTGTTTTTATTTATTTATTTTGTTTGTTTGTTTGTTTTTTCAAAATCTGCTTTTGTACCATTTTAATAACATGCAAGTGTTTAGGTCAGTTCTAGGTTGAGGACCTAGCAATAAAGTAGATGCAAATAGTCAAGGAACAAGCAAGACAATAAACACAAATAGTCAAAGAACAAGTAAGGCACTAAACAGAGTCCCATGATCACTCCCTTGATCACTGTTTCTAAGGGCTTATTATGATGACCAAAATATCTGAGCCAACTTCTGTGTCCTAGCACACAGTCATTTTTATGCCTGAAGCCTACTTCTTTGATCTAGCCTAAGATTTAAATTCCTGCTTGAAATTACTTCTTTGTTCTAGCCTAAGATTTAGATTCCTGCCTGAAATTACTTCTTTGTTTTAGCCTAAGATTTAAATTCCTGCCTGAAATTACTTCTTTGTTCTAGCCTAGTGTCAGATTCCTGCCAAGCAGCCCCAAAAGCTCTCCATATCTTTTTTATTTTATAAACAAGACTGGGCTTGTCTTAAGTCATTCTGAGAAGAATGCCTTCTTACCCATCATGAAATATACATTATCAAAAGCAATGTATTTCTGTCTTTGGTAAGGTTCTGTGCAGAATCTTACCCATTCTTGGCTTGCAAGCCTGTTAAATCTCTCTTCTCTGGAAAGAATCCTGAAATATCATCCCCTGTCCTAAAATGCCTATGTATGTATATATCCCTTTCCTGGTCTCTGACCCCCAAAACCTCATATTTATCCCTCTATCTGTCAAGAACACTGTGAGCTGGTGGATTTCTAGGTTTTGCTTGTTTTATGTATAGGCACATGCCTGTTGGGGCCAGGAGTAGATGTCCAGGCTCCATAATATTAAAACTCAAAGTTACTCAAAGAGATATGATAACAATAATTGATTGTTTCTATGAAGTAATTTCTCCATATCAATATATGATCTGGGTCTATGTCATTATAAAAAAATCACCATACATTTTTGAGATTCAGTCTGTAACTGAACCTCAAAATCTCATTGATTTGTCAGGATAGCAAGCTTAATTGCTCATTTTGTCTCTGCCTCCTGAGTGCTAAGATTACAGGTGTATATACTATACCCTGCAATTTATGTATGTGCTGGGTATATGAACTCAGGTCTTCATTCTTGTGTGGCAAGCACTTTATCAACTTGGAAAATATCACCCAGTGTCATTAAACTTCAGAAAAGCAAACTGTAAAGTCATATGCATATATAGTTAAGACATCTTCTATAATTTGTAGCAAATATCAACAACAGAGAGAGTGGTCAAAACTAACTAATAGCAAAGTGTTACCTACATTCAAAGATTGGTTAAGGTAAGCCTTATTAAAAGCAATGATTTCCTTTCTAGTCTCAGACTGCTCTTTCCCTGATTAGAAGATGACTAAAATATTGTGAATAATAATGGATATAAAAGGACCTGTTGGATAAAAATGGACAATAAATACAAAAGTCCCAGATAGATATCAGTCAATATATCTCTAATGCCTACTGTGGTATAAATGACAGGGACAGGTTTTTCTGGAATTTTAGATCTGTTATATTAGAAAGAGTAGAATGACACTATTCTCTCTCTCATCCTCTCATCTCTATTTCTCTGTCTCTGTCTCTCTTGAATACATATACATACACACACACACATACACACATATATATTATTATATATATATATAATTTAGAGGTAATGGTGCATAGCAGTAATACAAGAGCCTTAAGAGAAATTTCTTATTGAGATTAAACTCCTTTGACTTGGGGAAAAAAAAGAAATCCCTATTGCTTCATATTTCTGATCTAAAATCTTACTGTGTAGTGTTTACATGAGTTATTAATTTTGAAGACTTTCTTGTGATGTAGATGAGTGTCAAAGATTACTTTTTCAAATAATAAAGTAATATTCTTGCTCCCCTACAATGTTTCTGACCACAAGGTTTTTTATGATATTTAAACTCAAAATTTCTCAAAGAGATATACTACCAATAATTGATTGTATCTGTGCGGTAATTTCCTTATATCAAGTCCATGATCTGGGTCTATGTCATTATAAGAAACCCAATTATAAGATCTTACATGATATTGCTTAATATTATGTTAAATATAATATCTATAAAGGGAAAGTTACATAGTACATTTTTATTGTTATTCTGTATATCAGACACTTGTTTTTGTTACATGCCTTCCTAACTCCTATCCTTTAAGACTTCCCAAATGACTATGGCAACTAACACTATATATATGAAAAGATAATTGTCTTCATAAAGTATTTCTTAACCCTGAGTACATATTTGTATAATTTCTCAGATGTTTGAAAGTTACCTTAAATATTATGATCACTGCTTCCCAACCTGGGGATTATTGATGCTTTCACTAAGTAATTTAGAAGTTTGTCACAGAAAAGACATTACTTGGAAATTAATAGTACAGTGTATGTCCAACATGTGTAGCCATTCTATATCTTTTACAGTTAATATGATGTGAACTGGGCTTAGAATAGTGGTAAGAATTGAATGAACCAGGAGAAAACGGGGCTATTTATGAGGTAGAAGCAAATTCCGCGGATGTAGAAAGCACTAGGAACATGACTGATATAGAAGTGTTACAACATGGTAGGTAGCAACAAACCCTTACTATAGTAAAATCAACAAGTTGATAGAAGTTTGAATTTTAAAGCTCGGATGTCCTAAGAGGATGTGGATTGGTGAAGAATGCTGCTGGCAATAATAATGTTTGCCATCAATGTAAAGCTACCCATGCACTCAAAGCAAAGAAGTCACTTCATGAGAAAATATTTAAGGTTATATGAAAAAGATTAGTCAGAATAGAAGGGGGATAGACAGGAAGCTTGTTATGATATTGACAATTTAGTGGTCAAAATACTTGTACTAATATATTAATGAAGTATAAAAAACAAAAAAAAAATTGAGAAAAGAATCTTTTCATGACTGATTATTAAGCTTTGGAAGAACGAGAAAACTCATTGCTCAATAAACAGAAAATTCACATAACATGCCCCCACACACACATACACAGACACACACACACACAAATTTTATTTAGCATAAATTGGACATGAGGAAAGAAAAGTTTTTCAGATGTTCAGGAGGATACAGAAAAGGTGGAGCAGAGATTATGAAAATTAGAATTGAATCCACGTCCAAGGACAAAAAAGACAAAGAGTGAGATTTTTGAGAAATTTCTACAGGGAAACAGGTACAATCTTGAGAATAAAGGAAATTTAAAGGGTTAGGTAAAGAAAAGTCACAGGGTGAAGCCTGAGGCGTGTCTATATGTAACAAGTAGGAGGAAAAAGTGACAGCACAACTTTGAGGAAAGAGAAGAAACCAAAGCCTCAAAGATGGTACCAATCAAAGCCTCAAAATGGTACCAACAGAGGAAAGAATATCCCATGAGTCAGGAAACAAGTAACACCAGTACAAAAATCATCAAAATAACTACTGTCAGGATGCTTGTGAACAGCTATAGTTATGATGAGATAGTTTTCCAGATTACATGAAATGATGAGGATTAATCACATAGTACAAAATTAGGCACAAGAAAATAATGTATTTCAATGCATATTCTCTTGTAAATAGAATTAGTAGTCATCACCTAGCAATACCATAATCCTTATAGTTCTGCATTTGAATAAGATGCAGCCTCCATTTTCCAAGAAATTGGTGATGAAGCAGAGACAGTGCTACAAACAGATCCATGCCCTTTTGTGGTAGAAGTTCTCTATGGAAGAAGTACACAGTGTGGGAAGAGGCACCAGGAGAAAAGACTAAGTATGTTATCAGTCCTTTGACAGACAAGATAAGGTTATTGGTGCATATTAAATTGTATTCCTTGGCTTGTAAAATTGGTATGCTAGTTCATAGAGTATTGAATCTGTGTAATTGTATTCTTCTACCCAATCCTGTAAGGACAGGGTATCTTTGGGAAGATACAAGGTCTTCATCTTATGTCATTTCTCTGTGGTTAGAACTTTTATCTTTTCGGCCACCAGGATGGGAATCCTGTTAGAAATCAGAGTGGCTTTGAACAATGGGCATTTTCTGTAGCCCAAAAGGGACTTGAATGTTACATCCAATTTATACATTATGAAGACATAATTTATAATATGACAAAGCCAGAATTGGACCAAATCCAATCCAGATTTTTTAAGGTTCCCTACTTGTCATCCAAGCAATGGGCCATTTTGCAATTGGCTGAATCTAACCTTTTTATTTGTTTGTTTATTAAATCTTGCTATTCAAAAAATACTATCCTCTAGCCAGCAGCATGGGAATCAATTGACTCTTGTCACAAATGTCAAGCTAGCATTTCAGACCTACTAAATATCATATATATCTTGGGAAGAACTCTAGGGAAACTGAGGACATACAGAGAGGTGCAGGCTAGACTAATGATGAGAGCTCTAACAAATAACCACATTCCCTGCTGCTCCAATGTGCTACTAAGAAATGTCAGAACATAATGGCGGAGCCAGCTGTTATAGTTTAGCTCACCATCCATGCAATGGAAGCCATTAAAATAAGAATAAGAAAACCATCATTTTCTCATTTGAGATGTATCATATGGGTTTGCACAAATAAATAGCGAATTAGGATACACTAATATCAAAAATAGATGTCATTGTTTTACACAGGGAATTGCTGCTAGGCACAAAAACAAGACGCTGTAAAGTGTGTTAGAAATACTTGCCCAAAGCATCATATATGGTTCATGTGCAATTTGTTCTAACATGCTAATTGCATGATTTTAGGAATGATTTTAAGACACTTTAATTTTTTTTTCTCCTAAGAAGTAGGATATGTGTTATTACTCTGCCTGTATCACAGAATTATTCAAGACTAAGTGAGCAAGGGCATAGAAAATATTTCACATGGTGTTTCCATCTTAGAAATGGCTAGGTAAATATTATTTTCCTGTTAATACTTATCTATTTCATTAAAATTGAATATTCCATATCTGATCTTTTGTGTAAGAATAATGAAACAACAGAGTAATAATAGTTTGTGGAAAATTTAATAATTTTAACCTAAATGGTATTAACAAATTCTGTGATGTTAGGAATCCAGGTGGTACCTAGGAATCTACTTTCTTAGTCTCTGTTGTGTGACTGGTAGAACTATTTGTTTCTCTTATCACTGACTTTCACCATTCCCAAAAAAATGCCACCAGCTCACCGTTCCCTTACTCTGCCAAATCCTTTTACAGCTGCAGATGCACAGCTGAACAGACGAACACAGCAGCCTAAGAACACATGTTTGCCCTCTACTTAAACAACTTGTCTTACTCTGTCTTTCTTAGGAATGTATTCCTTTCCTTTCATTTATATTTAATCAATTGTCTGGTTTATTTTCTGTTTTTTACAGTCTAATTAAACTCAGAACATCAAGGCAGCTTAAGGCATGGCAGCTGTAGCTACTTACATTGTCGACAATACGTTGAGAGATAAAGAACAAGCTGGCAAGGCATTTTCCTGTTTTGTGCCTACACATAATTGAATATAGGCACAGAATTGTATCCTGGCTTTCATTAGGTTCTGTTATTAAACCTCCAGAGTCGAACTAATACCTGACTGTTTTCTTACACATTTTCTCCCCCAAATAAAAGGCAAATAGTTGTATCTACATGGAAAACCAACCGGTTCTAGCATTTCATTTAGAAAAATTAATTCTAGTCTTTTACACCACTTTGGCTATATCTTGGGAATCTCTGTCTGGAGACAGAGATTTCTTACCTCTAGACACTTTGCCTGGCTGCCTGACCTTCTATTGCCTTTCTTACTTCCATGACACACAAGCAAGCATTATACTCCATCTGTGTGCAGAGCCGGCAATACAGATATTATATTCACCCCATAGTTGAACAACCGCTGATTATTTAAACATCCAGCAGCCTCTGGGGGGGGGGTGTATCCCTTTATTATCATCTACTCACAAGGAGCATTAAAAACATGTGACCTAAATTGTTTCTTGTAAGTCTAGTCTCTGTTCCATATTTAAGATATTAATGTGGCACACTTTTATAGGCTTGCAAGGAGATCAAATGACGACAAGAGAAAACTTTTCTATTTATAGTTTTATTATGAACTTGTTGTAGGGAGTGGAGGGAGCACCGAATGAAGTCCTGTGTGAATGGGTGTTGCTGACGTTGGTACAGCTGTGTTGATGACCCTAGTTTCAGACCCATAGAAAAATGGCAAAGTGCTCCCTAGACTAGGCTAAGGAAAATGTGAAAGACTTCTCTGGTCTGAATGCTAATTTGGCAATACATGCAGAAAATGTCCAGTATAGCTTTCTCTCCTCTTCCAAATATTTATAGCCTGAGGATTGCTCCGTTATAGAGACTGTGCCTACCAAGATTATCTAAACCTGTCTCTTTGATTCAGCTGTATACAATAAATCCTGTGTCCTTATTTAGTTGTATGCAATAACCCCACTTCCCTGATCACCTCTTATGTGGTAATCACACTGAGCTTTCTGGATGCATTAGTTTCTCCATTAAAAGGTCCAGTCTGCCCAATCCCAATTTTTCTGTGTGTCCATGTGTCTCTGTGTGTTGGTGTCTTTATTCCCTCACTAACCCAGTCAAGTTCTTTCCTGGTTCCATCATGCATGTAGGAACATACAGTTTACATCAGAGTTTCAAGGTCTATGTATCAATTGTGTGCAGAATGATACATATAATGGAATTGTTACTACTACAATCAAGAAAATTAAAAATGGTATCATGTGACATAATTAATTTTTGTTTATATGTGCTTGTGTAAGTAGTGAGAGTACTGAGAAAACTTGTAGTGTACCAAGCAATATAATTTGCTATAATTTAATGATGTCTATTTGATCTCTGGACTTACTTCATCATATATTTATATAGGTGCTACTTTGTATGCTTTCCCCTGCATCTCCCCAGCTTTGCTCTCCTTTCCATGGAAACTATCTTTTTATTCACTTTTCTTTGTTTTTATATAGTCAATATAGTTTTGAAAATTCCACATATTCACATAATCATACGATTGTTTTGGGTCAGCCTTATTTTGCTTAACATCATGTTCTCCAGATTCATTCATGTTGCAACTCTCTTAAAGACTGGATATCATTCCATTGAACACATTCTACAATTCTTTTGTTGAGTTTTTTGAAGACACTTGAGCTGTTTGCACATCTTGCTATTTTGCATAAACCACAGTGAACACGGAAGAACAGATGTCTCTTTTAGGTGTGGATGTTATTTTGATTATTTATGCAGAAGATAGACTTGTGGTTGAAATTCATGCATTGATTCACTCTTATCTGTCATCCTGGTTTTCACAATCATTGTTCCAGTTTCCAGTATTTTTTTTTTAACTTGAATCTCCTTGTATATTCCATTTCCAAAAGTAGGACAGAAATACGCTGGGGTAAATTGCTGTGCAAGGCAAATTAGTCTTCACACCTAAACATTTCTTCTATGAATATTTTCCCATTTCTTTTCTCCTTCCCTTTGGGTGGCTTATAACTTGCTCCTTTACCTCCAGCTGTATCAGGCTTTGCAGATACTGCTATGCTGGCCCAGAGGTCAGTGACTTAGAGCTCAGAAAGGGCCATTTCTCGGCACCATTGGCTTGGGCTGGTACCTGGATTTCTTTGACCCATAGCTTCTTTAAGAAAACAAACAAAACAAAAATAAATGTTTAGATTTGCTTATTTTATTTTAAATGTATGGATGTTTTATCTACATGTATGTGTGTGAAGCACATGTATGACTGGTGTCTGCAGAGGTCATAAGAGAGTATCAGATCCCTGTGGAACAAGAGTCACCGATGACCATAATGCTGCCGGGAACCAATGCTGGGTCCTCTGCAAAAACAGCAACTACTTGTAACTGTGCAAACATTTTTTCCAACCCTAACCCATAGACGTTTTACTGTGCATTTATTATAATAATATGTATCTCAAAGGAGAATTAAATGAATTATAATTTTTAAATTGTTGTGCCACACAACCATAATTATTAGCCTGTACAGTTATGAAATAAATAGTTATTTTCATTACTCACTGGTTTACAGGTCTATGTCAGTACATTGCAAGCTTTTACACGGCAAATAATAGATTCTGATTTATTTTCCATGCCTCTATAACACAGCACAGTATACTCCATTAAACAATTTAATAAATAATGACTGAAATGAGCATACAAGGAAGCAAACAATCATGTCAAATATATAATTTGTCAAAGAAAATTTATCAGAAATATGTTTCCCTTTCTGGAACATTCTTTAAGATGGTCTTATTGCCAATACTCTAGGAGCTAGAACTAACCTCCAAGGCAACATGGGGCTTGAGTTCGCTTTCCCAGAAGCCCGAGTCCTGGAGCCATGATGGGTTTTGGTCATGAGCTTTTGTTCTTTAGCCAGTGAATTAATATTCATTTTTCTAGTCCTTTCTACAATAAAATAACACAACACGGGTGCTTAATTTTCTAATGCTGAACATAGATTTATATTTTCTCCACATACCTATAAAAAGCAACAGAGATGTGGCATACACTTGAATCAACAGTGTTTTGTGTTTTTAGCTGAGGAATGTAAATTTTTTCAGATAAATAAATTGCAAGAGTTGCAATATATAAGAATTGAAGTTAGATGTTTGCTTTTGCTGGCCTGGTACTTATTTATAGCATATGCTATCTTTCACAGGGTTTCATGTGTCTCTATTTTATTGTCTCTCTGTGAACTAGTCACTTTCCTTAATAGTTTAAACCTTCAGGATTTCTCAGCAACAATAGCCCTGGTAATAGCTTTTTCTTCTAAAATGTCCAGATAATCTGCATAGAACAACACTTTTTTTACCGAACTACATTTGAAGATTTTTTTTTCTTTTTCATTTTAATAAATAAGATAAGAGAGGAAAATCGACATTGTAGACAAAAATAATCATTCCGGGTTACCAATTGTCAAACTGTCTACACTTCACAGGCGAGACGACTGACAGTCTGGACTGAATCCTGATGATGATAAATCAATGACACAAATCCTGTTCTCTTTTTCTTTCTGCCCCGTGTTTCATGTCTTTCATTAGCACTTGTTGGTCAGAGAGCCTTTTGCCATGCAGTATCTGAATCTGTGATTTTTGATAACTGTAAGTTAAGACTCATAATTTTTCTCCTCTAATTTCTGTGATATTCTTGAATTAAACTAATTTTTAAGTTTTATTTTTGTTTTAGATGTTGCGTATGTGTGTGGCGGGGCATGGGTGAGGGAGAAGAAACTGCAGATGCCAGCTGAGTAGAGTTATAAGTGACGTGGGCCTCATGACATGACTGCTAGACACTGAACTTGGGTTCTCTGTAAGAGCAGTGCATATTCTTAACCGTTGAACTATCTCTCCAGTCTCATCTCTGAACTTATTTTTTAAAATATCCACTTTCTCTCTAATATGACAGTTCTGTTGGTCTTTGAAGTAGCTATCTCTTTAGATGATGTCTCTTTGAAATCCATTTGAAGAATCTTCCTGTAGTTTGTAGAGCTTGCAGCTCAGTCGTAGAATAGGCCCTTTCTAAGCCAGGAATAAGTTGTCATATGAAGATAGACACGTGGTGTAGAAAATGGAAAAGCATATTCTACTTGTGTTCCAAAAGATTCTAGATACCTCAGTAGACAGAGCATGGCTACTGATATTGACACACAGGGAAGAATTCAGACCAAAGTCTGGAATAGTAACTTGAACACAAAACAAAACAGAAAACAACATAAACACAACTCTTGACAGAATATCAAGTGAGAAAACGAAAAGCCAGTAGGTATGATCTGTGAGACATCTAAAACAGATAAACAAGCAGAAATGCAGACTAAAGCAGATAGGAGTACCTTCTCCCAGAAACAGTTACGTAGTGTGTGATTTCTTCCTGTGAGAGTCTGTCACAGATGGTGAGTACAGACATTGAGAGAAAAGGAAGGACAATTTCTTTCCAGAATTCTTTAAAGAATCTCTTCATCAGATATGTTGTTACCTTATTAACTGCTAATTTCCTCTTTGCCTCAGTCACTAATTACTGGAGTCAGATCTGTTTCTCGACTTATTTCTATGTCTTGTTATCAGATGTACCCATTTAGTTCCTCTTTCTAAAATTTCCAAGATAGTTTGTAAATGCAGAAGATTTTAAAGGTGATGTCTAATTAATTAGCATAGTGCTCTGGGGAATATCTTGGATAACTCTTGAAAGGGATCCAAGCGAGTTATGAAGGATGTAACTGTAACTTATTTCACTGTCATTTTAATTTCTTCTACTTCATTGGAAAGAGGCAAAAGAAGAGAGTGGGGAAAGGATTGTGCTCAATTGTAAAAAAAAAAGGAGATCAGAATACAGAATAAACGTAATGTAGTCCTGTATTGGGTATAGTTATAGTCCATCATAATACCCTTTCGGTTTTACACCTACCCTGTTATACTGACTCTTAATAATCCTCCTGCCAGCGTATCACCATAGACTTGTTAGAATTCCTCCTATGTTCGAATCTTACCAACTTCTAATATTATAGCTTGGAGAGTTTGCAGCGCTCTGGTTAATTAATGTGGAGCATTTCAGGGTATCTATGAATCTTGGCAGCAGTGGTTAGGGACTAGGATTTAATTAAAGGCAGGAGCACAAGGGGATTTGAGAAGGCGCTGGTTCTAGGAAGCAAGAGTCATTGAGTGAAGGCTGCTTGTACAAGGTGAGCAAGGTGAAGAGGTGGACCAGTACTGAAGGAAGATGATATCCAACTGTCTGAACTGGGTGCGTGGAAGGAAAACAAAGAGATCTGCCTGAGAGCCGGAGCCATTTCCCAGGAACAGTCCCAGAGAAAGAACATGTTGTACATCTGTGTGCACACGCATGCGTGCGCATGCTGGCTTGAAGGGAGCAAAGCCTTTCCCCTCATAGAAATCTGATGATGGCAGCAAGCAAACCTAAACAGAGCATAATTAAAGAGCAAGGGGGTAGCTAATGAAATGAAAATAACTTTAAAAGGATGAAAGAAATTGTTGTTAACACACCATGTGGTTAACCTCTGAACCTTTCTGCTGCGGCAGCATAATAGCACAGAGTCAGCTCCTGGGATGCAAATGAGCTGCATCCCAGGGTGGAAATGGAGCTCTTTGGAAAAAGGAGATTAACTTCTTCTATCCATGGGAGCATTATTTAGCTCACTGGAACAACAATTTGACAAATGGGGCCATTGTAGCCCACGTGAATGCCGCAGGTTTCTGTGAGGCCGCCAGTTGCTGCAAAACCATAAAGGAAAGTATTCTTGTATGTTTTTTTTCTCCTTCAGCATAAGGACAACTTTGGGCCTATTCATTCTGGAGAGCTTCCACAATGGAAAGAAAGTGCTAAGGTTTGGTAACCTGTGACTCCCACAGAGCAGAATAAACCCAAGTCAGAAATCATTTTTCTAAAGGAATGCTGCCACCAAGCTTTGCTCACATTGAATTTTGACTCTTCTGATATTTTGTTCCTGGTCCAAAAGAAAGATGAAAGGATGCCTTCTACTGGACCTGTGTTAGCCGAGCTCTGATACACGTTTACTTTCTCTTAATTTTATTCCTCCTTACCGAGTACTGTTAAGCATTGTAGCCAGACAGTTAAGCCAGAGAGTTAAGGAAATTCTTAATAGTTCGTGTGTGTTGGATTCGAATACCTCTTCTCTTTCTATTTATGTTGCCTACTGAGTATCTTCATAACTCCGGGCCATTTTACAGAAAAGTAAAAAAAAAAAAAAAAAAAAAAAAATTCCTTCATCAATTAGTCATTCAGACTAGAGATGAAAAGACCCTTTTCTCTGTGCATATAAGTATTGCTCGGTGTTTAAACTGTATCTTCATTTTTCAATACTAATCTCTTTCTGGTACAGTCCTTTGAATACTCAAAAGTTAGAAATATTTAGGTGTGAGAAGGCTTGAGTTTATAGAGTCAGTCTTTGGGGTAGGTGCCCTGTGTGTTGTATCCACACTTTAGGCTGCAGTGGTCCCCACACACTGCTCTGACTTTTGCTAAGTACATTAATTACACTTCTTTGGGCTGTGACAAAATCTCTGAAAACAAACAACAAAAAAAAAAGCAACACATAGAAAGGATTTATGTTGGCGCAAAGTTTGAGGGTGCTATCAATCATGACAGGGAAAGTATCTAGCAGGAGCAGCCATTAGCTATGGTGACAGGTGCATGACAAACTGGTTACAGTAAGTTCACAGGTAAAAAGCAGGAGTACTGGCGTTCACTCACTTCCTCCTTTAAACTTAGTCCAAGACTTCATACCAAAGAATGGTGCTTCCCACATTATGGACCTTCCATCCTGCTTAAACTTTCTGGAAAGTCTCATGACATACTCAGATCTGTTCCAGTATTCTAACTCAAAAGCTGAATAAATTCACCATCACACCAAAGCAAGAATGACCTCTGTGTACCAGACCTTAAAGGATGCTCTATACCTTCAAGTCATTGCTCGCTCATGTGTTATTTACTTGATATTATCTGTTCAGAGAGGACTAGAAAACTGGCACATGTGTACCACTCTCTAGGAGAGGAGCCCGTTATACTCAGTGAATCACTAGTGTAACTCTAGTACAGCAAGTTTAGAGCAGAAAGGCAGCAGGCATATTGACATACTTAGAACAATATTCTTGGTTATGCCTATTATACAAAGATTTGAAATTCAGTTAAATGCAAGAAAAATCATATTATAAAGTTGTGTACCTGGACCAATGGATTCTAAGACAAGCAATGAGACCAGAGTTCTGTATGTATAAAGGAGAAAATCACATACCACGGGGGGCAGGGAGCCATTACTCACTCAATAAGGGGGCCAGAGCTACAATGTTTCCAAAAGGAGCTGCAATGAGCAAGAATATATCTCTTTTTATTTCTAGTATACAATGCATCTTATTTCTCTATCTCTCATCATAAGACTGTGTGATCACACCATATGCTTTCACCTATCTATGACAGACTGAGGAATTTAATAATTTGCTGATTTTGTTGTCTTGTGAATGTGGCCATATAAGTCATTGTTTTGATTTGTTTCCAGATTTAAAAAATTCCTGTCTACATGTCTAGCCTATATAGTTCTTCTGAGGTACAGACACTAACCAGGCTATTTTGATATAATATTTACATCAAAACATCCTATGGAGTAGGTGTTATTTCATCATCTATATGAACAAAAACAGAGAAGTATAAACAGTCAAAAATTGCTCCTGACTAATGTGAATAATTGACAATGTGGACTTAAGAGTAAGATCTACCTGAAGAAAGCCACATAGTTAAACACAATGTATAATTGATTTCTAAGAATATCAGCATCTTAGTTTCTAAACCCTGGTACAGACTACAGAAGTGCCAGTGTGATAAGGATGGTTGAGAGAAAAAAAGATCATAATTTTTTTGGTTTTCTTTTTTTTTTCATTTTTTTATTGTTATTTTATTTAGTTATATTTCAAATGTTATCCCCTTCCCAATTTCCCCTCCACAAGCCCCCATCCCCTCCTTCCTCCCTTCTGCCTCTATGAGGGTGCTCCCCTACCTGCATACCCACTCCTAAGTGTGTGTGTTCATGTGTGCATGTGTACGTACCTGTGCAAACATGTGTCTACCAAGAAGTTCATGTAAAGATCAGAGGAGATTTCAGATATTAGTCTTTGTCTTCTTTCTTGTTTGATATAGGATCTCATGTGTGCTGTGTACCACATTAACTACCTAGTAAAGAATTTGCCTTTCTCTGCCTCCCAGTTTATTCTGGGAACATTAGGATTAATAATGTGTGTTATCTCATCTGGATTTTGTGTGAGCTTTTGGTATCTGAGCTTGGGTCTTCATATTTGTGCAGTAAACACTTTACTAATTAATTGAATCATTCTTCTAGCTCCAAGTACAAGACTTTAACTCTGTTTTGTTGTTGATGTTGTGTTGTTGTGTTGTTTTAATTTGTAATTTCATGTTCCATGTTACCAGATCGGTAGGATTCTAGACATCTTTCCTTTTCTCTATTAAATTCAGATATTGGTCTTTGTCTTCATCTTGTTTGATGTAGGATCTCTCGTTTGCTGTGTGCCACATATCAAATAGAAGGAGTAGATTCTTGATTAGTTTCCACACAAAAGACTTCAGTATCTGGTAGACCCATATGATATTTAAGAACTGGTAGCAGTTACAATTTTACAGTATGATTTATCCTTTCAGTTAACCTTTTACATGTTATCATACCCCAAGAAGTATAGCTATTTCTCCCTTACTGTGCAGCCTATGTATACCCACCTGATTACTGTATTAAATAGACTAGGTAATACATAGGCAATATTCATGTCTGCATGAGGGGCATCCTTCCTACTCTTCCATTGGATCCAGGAGCATGATAGATTTGGTTAGAAACTCACAAAGTACAATCTCATACACAGAGATGTGTAATTAAATGGGAGTAAATAAGAATGGCAAAAGATAAATATCACCAGAACTATGTTGTTTCTTGCCAGTTGATGGTCCCCTGGTTGCCATGGAAACTTAAAATGAAAATATGTCAGCTGTAGAGATGAGCTAGTAGCTATGTGTTTAACCTCTAATTGACTTTTGGCTTCTTCGGGTTTAGGAAGTCACCTTGGCAAACGAGACCACACCCAAATGAACTTTGCTTCCAGACATTCAGCTTGACCATCTCAGAACCTTGTGCTCTGTCTTATAGCACATCCAATATGCTAGCAAGTACATTTCAAACACAAACTCTTCAAGAAAATAAAGTTTATGTTCTAGTATGTTCTTGTTTCCCTTCAATGGGGCACAGTTCTTCCTAAACAATAACAAAGCTCTAAAAATTACCATGAAGGGGCAGGGAAATTCAGTGTAAAATTATTATAACCAGAAGAATAAATAGAAAACAGATGGGATAGCCCTAGCATTCATATGATAGAGTCAGGACTGCAAATTGTACCCTATTATCTGCTTTATGCGGCTTATAAGTGAATAGTCACAAGAAGACATAATGTATAGGAAATATCTTGTACATTAGTGTGTATATGACAAGCCTTAATTTAAATCTAAGGGAAATGTTATCAAAATTCATTACATATATAACAAAGGCCATTTGAGTGGGGGATGGGAAGGCTAGTATTATGTTGCTTGAAAAGAAATCATGCCTAAAAGTGGATCAGTTTTTATAAAGCTAACGGTTCAAAATGTCTATTGATTTCAAGTTGATAGATTGTTCTCATTGTATAAATAAATGTTAGGCATCTCAAGTGGCAAAGGAATATGTCCATGATTATTCTTCCAATACACTGCATTGCCTCTGGGTCTCTCCTGATAGCTTATTTCCAACAGCCTCATTCTTTCTCTTTCTTTTACTGTTTCTACATATTTTAATACCATATTCAAGAGCACTGCTTCATGTTAGACAAAACAAAAGGAAACAATGAGCCAAATAAGAGGACAACAAAATAAGCAGCCAAGTCATAATATTGCTTTGTGCTTTCTTTTTTACAACCCAGCATCAGCCTCTCTTCTCCCAGTAACCCCTTACACAAGTCCTCCCTCCAATTCCTTTAGAAGGGAAAGTCCCCCTCTGTGTGTCCAACCCTCCACATCCTGCCCCATCCCAATCTGCTGCAATCCCATCCTGCACATCAACTTGCTTTGGGACTAGGCACATCTTTTCCCACTGAAGCAGGACAAGGCTGTCCATTTAGGGGTGCAGGATCTATAGGCAAGAAAATAGACAGCAGGTCCAGGAACAGCCCCTGTTCCAGTTCTTTGGGGAACCCACATGAAAACCAAGCTGCTCATCTGCTGTATATGTGTAGGTAGCCTAAGCCCAGCCCATGGTTGCTCTTGTTTGGTGATTCAGTGTCTGGGAGCCTCCAAGGGTTGACTCTATTGGTCTTCTGTCCTCCTTGGGTCCATTAATCATTCTCTAGATTAACTCCTAGACCTCCATCTACTGTTTGGGTGTGAGACTCTGCATCTTTTTCCACTGGGTGTTGGGTGGAACCTCTTAGAGGACAGTTATGCTAGGTTCTTATCGGCAAGCATAAGGGAGTACCATTAATACCATTAATAGTGTCAGGGATTGGTTCTTGCCCATGGGATATGTCTCAATTTGGGGCACGCAGTGATTGTCATTCCCTCAGACTCTAATCTGTCTTTGTCCCTGCACATGCTGTAGACAGGGCACATTTGGGATCAAAGGTTTTGTGAGAGGGTTGCTGTCCTTATCCTTCCACTGGGAGTCCTGCCTGGCTATAGGAAGTGGCCACTTCAGAATCCATATACTCCACTGATAGGAATCTCAGCTACATAGCTAAAGTAACCACCTTAGACCTTCTGTGGCCTCTACCCATCTCAGCTCTCTGGCATGTCCTAGAGATTGCCCCCACACCCTCTGTTGATATCCCTTCTGTCTCCCCATCTCCCTATATATGAACCTCCCGCCCCCTTCTCCATCTCCTTTTCCATCCAGTTCCCTCCTTCTATTGACCTCTGATATATATTTTGTTTCCCCTTCTGAGATCCTCCCTTGTGATTTCTGTCTTTTCTTTGGGTCTGCTGATTATTGCATGGTTATTCCTGTACTTTATGGTCAATGTTCACTTAAAAGACAGTATCAATCAGATGTTGATGGTGGGGATGTCAGAAGACATTCTTGTTTGAATTAATGGATATGAAAACCAAGCAAAATCAGTTTAAATCCTTTTGAAGTCAGGAAATGGGTATAAAAATTACCAATGGTATTAATGCTCTAGAGCTACTGTGATTGAGTATTGATGACCAAATGTGATTCTGATTACTAGAATTCTATATTGTTTCCTTTTACTTTCTGATATTTATTGTCAATCCTTAGGTATCTTTGACATGCAATTAGGTCATTCTAATTTCTGATTCTCTTATTACCATATTGCATTTTCCTTTGAGTTTTTGTATCTTCTTTATGGAAACACTTATATGTTGGTTAATGACATAAGCTAATGATTAAATGTTCATTTAATTGTGTTGGTAAAGAGTATTTTCAAATAAGTCACATTTCAGGATACTAGAGTTTAGGGCTTCATCATATCTTTCTGACAGACATAATTCTAACTGAATGTCAATGTATAACTCTCCCTTTTTAGAATATTGTGGTGATGATGATCCCAGGCAACAAAGACATTGTATCAATATGCAAAATACCCAGGGAAAACTTGGGTGTTTAATCTCTCTGCTTCATAGGACTTGGCTTTTCTTCCTGTCACATTCTACTCAGCCTGGCATAGTCAGAGTCCCAAAGCAGTGTGATGATGATGATGATGAATGATGATGATGATGATGATAATGTGTGGTGTGTGTTTTATGTGTATGATGTGTGTTACACAGACTATGTATGTTTGCATCTTTTGAAATGAATTGTGAACCCATTTTGTTCAGGCAACTGACCCAGAGTCAAGTGGCAAACTCAAATGCCTTCTCTTAGATAATGTTACATTATATTTCCAGGGAGGAAAAGCATCATAGATACTCCATTTGATCTGGAAATTAAAGAATTTCCAAGGGAAACATTATCTCTGTTCATATATTACTAAGTAGGAAAGGCTGGAGAGCTCTGTGTCTTTATGGTCCCTTAACTATCACCAGAGTGGGAGAAGAGCGGGGCCACTCAACCAGATGTAAAAATACCATAGGGTCCTAGACTTCTGCACCAAAGGAGGAAAAATAACCAAACTGAAAGGAATTTTGAAGACCTGTGGTCTCTTCATTTTGGTTGTGAGAAGGCTAAAGCTTAAACAGAATAAATGATGGATTAATTATTGCAAGGTATATGACAGGAAATCACAGAGTAATCAGACTACTAGCTAACAATACATAGAAGCACAGAGCATAGGTATAGAGGGACAGGTAGATCTCATTAGGAAAGGAAAATAAAATATGGATGAATGGGGGAAGACTGGAGCAGGAGGGTAAGTGAGAAGGAAGGAAAAAGGGAGATATGAGAGGGAATTTAGGGAGAGACAGCTAAAAATACATGGATTTGAGTAGTATGGGAACCTAATACAGTCAACAATTTCTAAAATAAACACATATATGAAGAAGGTCTAAATGAAAGAGCCAAATGATCAGGAAGACAGGGTTCCAGGTGGCTATCTTTTGTCACCAAATGAAGCTTCCAGAAGCAGGGTTTCATTGTTTATAATTGCATTAGTGGTCAACAGAATCTAATGGAAATTCTCAAATAGCCACCTGTATTGCCAAGGTGGTAGGCTGCACTCTTCAAACTGACAGCAAGGCTCTATTGCTGAAGACAATACCCATACAAATCATTGAATGTGAACAGCTAATCTGGTACCTATGTATAGTCTTCTCTATGTTCCTGTCTTGGTACAGGAAAGTACTCTACATACTACAAAAAGAGATATGTAAACAACAGGGCAACTATGAACTCTCTGATCTACGATGATGTCCTAACTGCAAAACACGCTAGTGCAATGATGGCACAAAACTTGTGGAACATAATCAACCAATATCTGATTTGGCTCAAGTCCACTTCTTCATGGGATGGAACCCATATCTAACATTGCTTTGATGACCAAGAACATGAGACTAGATAGTCACATACCTAGGATAAAAATACTAGTCACCTAATTTTAAAAAAAAAAGTGATAAAATGATTCCTAATGACATTCTGATATACTCATATACTAGTGGCTTGCTCAGAAGCTTCCTCCTGTAGCAGATGAAAACAAATATAAAAAGGCCACATTGTGCAGAGAGTAGAAGACCTTAGAGTGCTTATTCCTGGAAGGGATGCCTTCATTGAATCCCTCTCTTCAGAAATCAGGAAGCCCAGTATAATATGAGATAGGAGAGTATAAGATCCAGTGACCATGGAGGACACGAGAACAAGGAAGGGTTGCTCTTACTATTGCTATCCTTGACATATATTTGTTGTCTTGCACATATTGTACTTAGTGATAGAAGGCACACTGTATTGTAAAGACATCTTCTTCTTTTAGACTTAGTGCTTTATCTTATCAGAGAAGAAAAGTTGATTTGACTCACTGTTTGAGAGGACAGTCCATCATAGCAGAGGAATCATGGGAGACAGGAAACTGAAGTGGCTGATCACATTGCATCCACAGTCAGGAAGCAGAAAGTGATAAATGCAGTAGTCTTAACAGTTTTCCAGCACTGGTAGTGACGAGAAGCTGTGTAGCAGAACATTAATGAGGACACCTGCAGTTGCAGTAGTGATCCTCAATCACTGCAAGGCAAAAAAAACCAACATCAAGGGTAGTAAAGAAATGAAAGAAGCCTAACAAATGTCAATCATTTCTTTCTTGTTTGTACACTCTGGCTTCTCTTGACACAAAAACAAAAGTTAAATTTCTCTTGCATTAAGAACGCCAGGTACAGAAAATCTACTTGTGGTTCCTACAAACCTATGACTCCTTAGTAGTACTAGTTATATAGTTCCTTACTCTGTGTTAAGTAGAATCTCCTGGAGTCATATATTTCTGAACTGATACTTAGCCCACCATCCCCTTCTCTGGGTGGAGGCTTCTAACAATGTCTGGAAACCAGACCATCATGCTTGTTGGGTCCCTTTGTAAAGCAAACCAAACATTTACCATGCTGACACAATCTTTAAGATGAGGAAGAATTTAAGTTCGTGAACTTAAGCTGCAAGTTTAGGTTCTCTTCCTAGGCATTTTGTGGTCTCATTTTGATTCTTGATTCACTGGGTAATGATAAACAAACAAACAAACAAACCACAGCAATGAACTATACAAACAGCATTTATTGATAAAACAAGGAAACTGACAATGAACTATCCAGCTAGAAAAAATAGAGCAGAAAATCAAAATTAGGATCTAACTCTTAATATTTTGTTGTTCCTGCCTCATGTAATTGCATCAAGTGTCAGAAAGTATTGCATGAAGATAAGGTAGTATAAATACACCAGTGGCTGTATGTTTTCATTCATGGTTGTTGCTACAGAAACATATCTGTACATATATACCTGTGTGTTTTTATTTGGCCATTCCTATCACCTTCATCTAGGTTTCCCCCAGGGACTATTCACTGCTCTATCAATGACTCTGAAATTCACTGCTCTGCAAGGTGAGTGCAAAAGGGACCAAGATGGTAGAGTTTCCCTGGGAAAATGGATGCCGAGCACAGAACAGCAGGCAATAATGCTGTTGGCAGAGTAACAGAGAAGACGCTGTGGCTTAGCCATGGCATCATGGCAAAAAATAGCATGGAAACAGCTGGTGAGCTGTCAGAAGGATCTCAAGGAAGAACTGTGAAATCTCTCTGCTTATGCATTAATCGAGAGTTATGTAGATAGATCTGCACTGCCAAGGAGAGAACAGGCAAGATGGGTAGCTCACCCTTCCATGGCCTTTCTCCCATCTCTCTGTATTACGGCTCTCTGTCACAGGGTTGCCTCATATATGATTTCTGCTATGTGAAATGCTACCTTAACCCACAACGGCTTCACCCATACCCAGAATATGTACACACTCCTAACGGCACAACAGTAGAAGACAGACATTTGAATTATTTACAGATCTTTCATAAACACAAATTTTAGTGAAATTGGCAGGAATAGGGAATGATTTTTTGAAACAGAAATAATTGTTATAGTTGTGATTAAATACTAACGTGGGTCGGTTTTCGGACTTTGAAAATATATATCATGACTCATTTTTTTCAAGACTGTTCTTAAGACTATTATGATCAACTCAATGAAAGAATGAAGGGGAGATACACAGACAAAGAACACCTAGGAATATCAGTGTCACCAGCATATGAACTGATTTTGCTACAGAAAGCAAATGCACGGCTAACCACTTGCATCAAATTGAAAGTGGCTTTCTGCAGAAGAGTTTGTGTAACTTGAAGTAGCTGAGGTCATGAATATATTTTACGGGTGGCTAAGGAAAGCACATTTGCAGACAGGGAATCAGATGCTGTTGCTTTGGGTATGACCTTGAATGAGGCATATGCCTTTGGGCTTCCACTTCAGATAATAAATCCCACCTCATGCCCTAAGGAAATGTGAATGAATGGGGTACTTCTGAGAGGTCCCTAGGAATAGTTTCAGTCTGTGTAGTAATCATCCAGTCAGAGTAGCTCATCTGTCATATAGAAATATTGCTGATATCATTCATCAGTAAGTTGTTAGTGGTGTAGGAAGCAGAAACAAGAAGAGAGCAAAGAACAATGGTTTGTCTATTAAGGAGAAGTTTACATGAGGCCGAAAGTTTAAAATAGTAGTATGAAGTAGCTTATCGTGCTTTCTTTAGACTTTGCAATGCATACCAATATTTTCCCCTTGGAGGGCAGAGTGCTTTGCTTTTAATGATGTCAGAGGAGCAGTCTGTGTATTCGTAGAAGCATGACTCTTTGTAGCATTGAATGGGTAATATTGTCCCTCTGTGGTTTTTGGCAGTTTGATGATACCTGATTTTGTTTTCTTCTTTTGGATTCAAGCGAAGAAGCACATGTGTATCGTGTATATATTAAAAGTGTAGGCTTTTCCAAACGAGAAATGAGCACTCTCCCCATTCCCAATGGCCACACTAATCTCGCCACTACCCAGCAATGATGTTTTTCGAGCTGCCAAAGTGGGAGCCACATGGCTCTCTTTACCTCTGTGCACAGATCTTATCATTTGGATTTTTCCTTTTTTCATATCACTCACCTGTAGAGTCTTTGTATGGTCTTGAATGGGGTACCTAAAGTACTTACATATTTTTGTTATTATATATTAAAAATGAAGTGGGTTTTTTTTTTTGCCTTGTTGCCTATATACATACACATATTTATATTGTGAAATATAGACTTTTCAAAAACCGCATCTAGGGTTCATTTCAAACACAAAGGAGCTTTTTAAAGTTTTTATTCTACTTTGTATAGCACATTTATTCTTACACAGGCTGAGTTCAAACTATATTACTTTGATACAGAGAAAACAATCATAATTCTAGTCACTATTTTGCTAGAAGCAAGGAGGCAAATGGCCTCAAGTGAACAATTCCAGGATCAGGCAATTTCTAGAAGACACTGTTGACTTTAGTGTGAGCAAGACAGTCCTGTTGGTGGCTAATAAAAACTGAGTTATCAGACAGGATTCCTTCTGTATCATCAATAGTGGTTTAGAAGGAACAATAGTTCCTGAACTTTCCAAGTTCAAAGGATTAATTAGAAGACAAAGAAGAGAAGTAACTTAATGCTTTCTTCTTTACTCCATTCAGAGACAAAAGGTAAGTGGCCAAGCCCTTGCACTGAGGTCACGACTTTGGAATTTGAGTATCTAACAGAATGTGGTTTGGAGATTTATTTAATAAAAATGATGATACAAGTCAATCACTGTCTGATAAGCCTAGATAACAAACTAGCCTGAATGGAAGGACTTGCCATAGAAAATCCTTATCCCCACTGTGACATGCCTGTAGGCTGACTAAAGCATGGCTTATCTCCACTGGGTTCCACATGGTCGTTCTGCTTTGGGCTGCAACTGGGATTGTCTCCAGGCTAGGATTAGGTTCAGATATTCTCAAGGCATGTTTACTCTCAGGTTCAAGCTGAAAATGCTGTGACTATCTAGGGCTTATTCTCTACATGGTGCATATCTATATGCCCAAAACGTTACAAATACAGGAAACATTTTTGGAATTTTGCTTATTTTATATCTGCTCCCATCCCGTGAGCTAAAGAGGTTCTGTCATGATGTAGCATGACTTGGGGAAAACACTGAAAGTCTACCGTTGATATCATTCATTATTTTGTTCATTCTCATCATTCATTCATTCATTCATCATTCATTCATTCATTCATGTTTTGAAACAGTCTAGTATGTAGCTCATGATGGCCTCAGACTTATGGAATACTCATACTATGGCCTTACAAATGTTGTGATTATAGTCATATACCACCACAGGCAGCTTATTGATATCTCTTTAAAAATTAGGATATTTGTTCAAGAACAGGATCTCCATACTTCGCCTAATCTCTGTAGAGTATCAAAAGGCCATTTTTGGCTCTAATAGCAACACACTTGTAGTAATCCCTCAAGATTTTACCTTCATGTTTTATAGATACCAAATACCAACTCTACAGTCCACTGAGCTCCTGGTCACATAATACTTCCATTTGTTTCCAACTTCTACTTTGAGTTGTCCTGACCACACATGAATGTTATCCTTTCTTTAATTTTGGTTAATTTATAAGTATCTCATCTAACATTTTTTTCATTTTATTCTGTTCTCCCAATATCACCCTGGTACTTACACTCAAAGATTCTCCCTCCCATACATTAGTATGTATTACCTCTCTATGCAAGCCACTGACTTACTAAGAAATTGTTAAGGACATAGTTCTGTACCCATCCATGGAAGATCCACGCATCTGTTGAACAACCATCTGTGATCCATACTAATATGCCCTTTGTTCTTCATTGCAGCCTCAAAAAGATCACACAGACCTGTCTGATCATGACACTTATTTGCAAGTTTTACACTTTCTCCACTCTAGTCTCTTATCCTTCTTGCTTTGCAGCAATGGTCCCTAAAAGATGAGATTAGCTTAATTTGACAATTCTCCATGCAGTTGTATCAGCCTCTTGCATACCCTTAGATCAAGATCACAATGGCAAATGTTGATAAAAGCCAAGCAATCTATGTAAGCTTCTGGATGTCAGCCATTTTGTGATTAGAGCTGTGTCCTTTGAGAAAAACTATGCAAGCATGAAAAAAGTCCCAGGAGTTAATATGGCCTGCCATGTTGTGATCCAGCTTCTAAACGCTTTTATATGCATGGCATCCATGTAAGGGCATTGTGATCCAACTTCTAAATCCTTTGCCTGGATGGGGTTCATGGGAGTGTATATTAGTCTTCAGTTTGACTAAAAGACTTGGTATATTCCCTGACAGAGATTGGAAAAGGACTTTGAAAACCCTGGTAAGTTTCAAATCAGCTTATGGATCTCTACTACAAAGTCTCTAATAAATCCTCTTCTACATCTATTGAAGTATGGGCCCTCCTCCACAGCTCAGCAAAACTGCCAAGAAACACTCTGTTCTGCCGGGTGGTGGTGGCACATGCCTTTAATCCCAGCACTTGGGAGGCAGAGGCAGGCAGATTTCTGAGTTCGAGGCCAGCCTGGTCTACAGAGTGAGTTCCAGTACAGCCAAGGCTACACAGAGAAACCCTGACTCGAAAAAACAAAAAACAAAAAAAAACAAAAAAAAAAACCCAAACACTCTGTTCTGAGGAAACAATAAGACTGTGCTCTTTTTAGAGTTGAGTCTACCTAGACTCTTGATCTGCTCCTGTCTTTTCATTTGTTCTGCAATCCTTGTCATCAGCTTCTTCATCTCTGTTTTGTCTGTCTTATTACCCCCTCTCATGTCTCCTCCCCATCTGCTCTGAACATGCTCAAAGATAACTGAACATATTTATGTTTTTAGCTATTTCACTCAAGGGTTTGCCACTGCTCACCAAGAGACTCGGTGTTTCTTCATGTGGCGCTCACAACGTAACCTCACTTGACCTCAACCTACCCTTTCCTTCCTCAGCAGTGTATTCATTCTGACTTAACCAAACTGTCCAGTGATCAGTCTTCATGGGTTTTGTAGTAATTGCATTTGGCATACTAGGAATGCTGCTTAGAAGTCTGTTTCTAACTCATTTTGACTCAGTTCCTTTGTTAAAATCTGATATGTTCTTTGTGAACCAGACCATGCCTGTCCTCTTACATGAAGCCTTCTATACTGTCCCCCAAATGAATAACTAATTCCACTGAAGCCCTATTGAATGGTGTTCATCCCTAGATATCTTTTAGTGTTCATTCTAATGATTATTTTGTCTCCATCTTACATCTTATCTCATCAACTTAATTGAAAATCCACTTAGAACCTATGCCATAGCCTATCCTTATATCTTAAGACTCTCACACCATGCTTTGTATCTTTTGTATCCAATTAATTTTTATTGATTTATGTAATACTTGACTAATATTAAATAATTATACTTTATGGGAACCAGCCTCAATATTTTCAATATAACACCCAGCTCTATATATTTGGGGAATAGTCATAGTTGAGATTTACATAAACCAAATTATTTTCATGAAAATCAAAAGAAAACAGCATTCATTTTTCACCTATTATATTAATAATAACTGAAACACACACATATATAATAGTACTTATGACTACTTTTAAATATTCATGAAGATCTTATTGTGGAAACATGTCTATTTACATAAAAACTTACATGCTTTAAAAGTGACAACAGTTGTGCAGTCAGGAGTTGAAAAATCAGCTTTGGCCTGGAATCTTAGAAGAGATTTTTGGATGCATATAGCATGAATTACATAGATAAATAAATAGATGGGTCTATTTTTGGCCTTGCCTTTGATTGACTAGGTGACTTAAGGAAGTTCATCAGAGTTTTTGCTGTTTGTCAAATTGAGATTCATGTACAATTGTGCAAAATATGTGTCTCCTTCGTTACCTCCCTCTAAGAGATTAATGAGATAATTTCCAAAGGATGCTTTGATATTTTTCTGATAAAAGAAACAGACAAGTATGAAATGAAGCATTTCCTGCTTCTATGGAAGGGTTTAAAGAAAGTGAGAACAGCCTTTTAAAAATTATCAAAGTGAGAGCAGGAAAGGACATAGCCATGCATGTTTAAAATAAAGTCAGCAATTATGGCAGAGCACCTAATGATCTTCCCGTACAGGCACTGGGCATTGCAATTTACCTGCACTTATACTTGTATTATCTCAGTGGCTCCTCAGAATTACTCTGTGAAATCCATTAGCAGTGTAGGTAGGCCCATTAGCACATTTACAATAAGGAAAGCAATACTCAGTGAGGTCTCAGGACTTGTCCTGTGCTACCTGACTCTTCTGAGAAACAGCAGAGGGCTGAGGTTGCCTTTCTGGGCTTGGCTCCACCTCCACACGTTTTTATTTTTACAGTTTTATTGATATTATAGGAGACAGACAGGAACATTTCTTTTATATTCATCCATATGCTGTCCATGTTCAACAGTGATTTTAAATCCCATTTCTATTATAAAGCCTTCCATGTTACTCTGACTGAAGGGCAGTTCTTATATGACAGGTTTTGGTGACTTTAAATATATTGCTCCTTAAATATATTCCTCACATTTTACAGTGGGGCAAGTTTCCTGCTTTTCCTTAAATAGATCCGTAGAATTCAGCCCAGTTTTTATTTCTTTGTTGTTGTTATTGGTATTGTGATACTTGTGGCTTTTTATAATGAATTTTTGTTATTGTTGATTTAGAGTCTCACTTTGTAGCTCTGGTGAGCCCCAAAACCTCCTATGTAGAACTGGCTAGCCTTGAATATGCAGTGAGCCTCCTGTTTTTTGAATCTTAAGTATTGGGGTTGGAGACGTATCATGATGCTTGTCTACAGTTTTCTTTTCTCTTAACAGATCCCTCCTGTTCTCTGTCTCTGTCTCCTTCCCTCCCTCTCTCCCCCCCGTGTTTGTGTGTGTGTGTGTGTGTGTGTGTGTGAACTTCTGAAGGACCTGGATCTCCTGGGGCTGGAGTTACAGGTTGTGAGTCAACATATGTAGGTGTAGGAACAAAATTCTGGCCGAGCAGTGGTGGTGCATGACTTTAATCCCAGCACTTAGGAGGCAGAAGCAGGCAGATTTCTGAGTTCGAGGCCAGCCTGGCCTACAGAGTGAGTTCCAGGGACAGCCAGGGATATACAGAGAAACCCTGTCTCGAAAAACCAAAAAAAAAAAAAAAGAAAGAAAGAAAGAAAGAAAGAAAGAAAGAAAGAAAGAAAGAAAGAAAAAATCTGTTTCTTTGCAAGAGCAGCAAATACTCTTAATCACTGAACTGTCTCTCTACCCCCAATGCCACATTTTTTTTTAAATCTTGATAGCTGTCATTAGTACCAGAGAGATTTAAATACTATAAATGATTCTGCTCAATTAGGTATTAATGCTTAGCATCAAACACACACATAGGTGCTAAATGTATACTTTCTGAAAGAATTGCTAGATTAATCATTGATTCTTCATGGAGCAGAAGGTTTTGAAGCTCAGAGTATATGGTTTAGTGTGGGGATGTAGGACATCACGTTGAAGGGTAAAATCTTCCCTCTTGACAACAGAATTATTGGCATCAAGAAACGTATTTGCTTTTCTTTTTCTTTTTTTTTTTTTTTCTATTTAACTCTGCCTGTTCTACTACTAGATCCACTTTACTAGAAAGTCAAGATGTAGGGAAAACAGTCAGTATATTCAAGTGAATTTTAAAAGCAGGTAAGGGCATGGGTTTTCTGTGATGTCTCAGTTTGTTAACTAAATTACAGGTTGTACAGTTTGGCCAGCGACAGCTGACAGGCAACTCCATCTGAACAAATCTTCCAAATGGCACATGCACTTTAGTTTCATTAGAGGCAGTGGTATGACTATTGTCTGGGTCATCACAGTAAATATGGTGATTATATGCATCCCTCAGGACTTGGAGTTGACAGCATAGTTGGACTGCATGGAGGAGTTTTGTGCTAGTTCCCACATATAAATGACATCAGAGAAGACTTCCAGGCCCCTGAGGAAGGAGACAGAAATCTACAGTATCAAGTTCTACTTACTGCCCTGTTGAATTTTAACAATCAAAATTGTCATGTCCTTTGCTTTTAAGTCATATTTTTAATATTCTGCTCTCTAACAAGATATCAATGGCACATTGGCAAGCCTTTTTCAACAATTAGAACAAAGATTGATAACTACTAACTGTTTCCATATATCTCAAATGACCACATAGTGAGCAGTTTCAGGTTGCTAGACATAAACCCAGATTCAAGCAACATATCCCCTTCAGATGTCACTCCACACCATCGTCCCTGGAGTCATGCTGTGCTAGAAGAATTGCCTATAGAAGATTTATTAAAGTTTCTGCTATGTTAATGAAGGCATGATTTCCTCACTATGAGATAGCCTCCATCCCCTCAAAGGAAATGATGAGGGCAACATGTGTACTTTTCTGCCATCTTTTATCTGCTGGATAAGATTGGATGAAGTTAT
This sequence comes from Mastomys natalensis, assembly GCA_021653895.1. Lineage (NCBI taxonomy): Eukaryota > Metazoa > Chordata > Mammalia > Rodentia > Muridae > Mastomys > Mastomys natalensis. Next base: position 265,882 of record JAJTUV010000155.1, read on the forward strand.
TGTATATGTTTAATGAAAATACTGTTTTCTGTTCTTCCAGTTCCTGGGTTTTTCTCTCTGATCTGAGGTATCCCTGTCTGCTTCATCTTTGCTGAAGCAATGAGAAATGGGAGAAAGACTGATTTGTGGTCAGGTCCAGGTCTCACCTCAGAACCATTCCCTGTCAGACTCCATAAGCAATAAAGTTTGCTAGTCCTTTGGTTTGTGACTGTCTCTTAGCTGGCTTGAAATTCACCATGGAGAGGGCTGTGATTCATTGGCCCACTTAAACCTCTGTGTGGCAGAGTAGCAATTTTGTTTCTCAGGCTCTTATATTGCAATGAACATTTTTATTTATTTGACAGTCTGTTACATAACTAAAATATTTTTTCAATATCATTCCTACTCAATATTAAATGGTAGTGCTAGAGCAATGACCTACATTAAATTTTACTTGATGGTTAAAGCCATACAGATATATGAACGCAGAGAACTAAAAGTGTGTTTGAGTGTAATTTATAAGTACTGTCTTATACCAAATGGTTAGCCATCAGGCCACTTTCAATTAATAGGTTTTACAATCATTATCTTTGCTAGTATTTATTATTCTTATTGTTATTGGCTTAGAGTAGATTTCCCATTGCTCTATTTCTAAGTCTATGAGAAGGCTGCTACCACCCATCAGACTGTAGGAAGATGTTTATTTAAAGGCAATCCTTTTTTCTAAGACTGACTAACAGGGTAGACTGTCTGGTTGAGCTTCAGTTTACTGTCTTGCTTGTTCCTTGACTATTTACATCTATTGTATTGCTAGTCTCTCAACCTAGAACTGACCTTAATCCTTGCATGTAATTAAAATGGTATAAAAGCAAAAAGGAGGAGGAGGGTGGGATAGGGTGTTTTTAGGGAGGGAAATGGGGAAAGGGGATGACATCTGAAATGTAAATAAATAAAATATCCAATAAAAAATGGAAAAGAAGAGAAAACAAAACAAAAGATGCTCTGAAATCTTGAATGGAGCCACCTTTAGGAACCAGCAATTGCATCACTGTTTTTGTAACAGACTCATTAAAGGCAAACATGATCCTTATGATCCAGGCTATTTCATCCATCCTGACATTTCAAAAGGATAGTAAGTTCATTGAACACATGCTAAGTTCCTGCATACATATTTCTATCATTTTACCAGCTTTACATGGCAGATAATATTTCACCAACATTGAATGAAAGCAGTGATTCCCATAGACTCTATGTAAAATAGGGGCAAGAACATAAGACAGAGAAGTTTCATAGTCAGATCAACTTTATTCAAAAGATTAAGATCACTGTAGTACATTAAGAGATAAATAAACCCAAGAAACTCTAAAGGGGAAGTCTGGTAATACAAGTTATTTAAATTAAATAGAACATTCAAAAACTGTGTGTTTCTTCATTTCTTTTGAGTCCTGTGCCACTTCTAATCTTTGTTATTGTTGTTGTTGTTGATGATGATGATGATGATGTTGCTATTGTTTAAAAGACCTACTCTTCCTTACTATATCAAAAAGCAGTTGGGCAAATTTTGATGAAAGGAAAACACAAGTCACCTTTTGTCTTACCTAAGAAGTAGGGTATGATGAGAGCTGTGGCCAATAGAACTTATCCCTCTCTCTCTTTGACAGTTCTGGCTCATTAAACTACAGAATTATTAGCCTGACATTTGAAATTTTACTCTTTTTTACCCAACAAAGCTTAATGTATATAGCTGTATGGCAAAAACTAAAGAAGTCTAAGCGAGTGAATCACAAATTCTAGGCCAGTCTGACTACATACGTGAACTCCTCCCTACATATGTATACTCACACATGTCTAAGAAATCAACACTTTCAGAGAGACTTTCTGATTTTTATTTTAAATATTAGAAAATACTTCACATGAAAATTATGTACTATCTGTCTTAATATAATACTTGTGATGGCTTAACAAACCAATCAGCTCCATATTTGTTAAGTTATTGTGTTTCGCATCATTTGTCTGTACACTGGGGAAAATATGATCAATCTATTCTGGTAAACAACAGAATTTCCTTCTAGTTAAGAAATTGTGTACTTTAATGTCTGTTAGATATGTGTCTAGGTCTTGCACCACAGCACAGAGTTACATGCACTTTTGAATAGACGTGCCTTCTTTCAGTGACTTAGGATGAGTAAATGCATGACATTGTTTTGCCAATGTTGGCTTCTTTCTAAACTCTTCCTACCCTATTTTTCCCTCAGTTAATCTCTAAATACTTAAAGTTAAAAAGAATAGAGGGAAAGGATCAGACCTTTAAAGTAAGGGATAGAATTTGCCTTCTTTCAATAACTTCTGTTGGTATAGAGGCTTGATTTGCTAGTGGGCATTGATGCCTTGCTGTCAGGATACCTAATTTTCATTTTTTCTTTGTGACAATTCGACTTAAGAAACCATGACTAAAACCAACCAACAACCCACTCCACCTTTTGGGGCCCTAGCATTTATATATAGTCTGAAAAGTCCCTAGAATTCCAAATGTCACACAATTGCAGAAACTATCTGCAGCTGGCAAAATTATGCCCCTGTTAAAGCATGAGGCAAATCATTGTCAGCTGCTGTTGAGAATATGAAACAACCCCATATCAGACACCTGGGATTAAAATGAAAACATATTCTTATAATATTTCTATGTTTCTTTAAAGATACAAAAATTCCAAATTTGTCACTACATTCATGCTCATTCAATCTTCTTGCCTGTGTCTTTATTACTATTTCCTACGCCATTAAGTCATCCCTTTCTTCTGGATATAATTCCTACATCCATGAACTCTCAGAAACCACTGAAGATGGATACAAACAACTTAGCAATACTAAATCACACACATTTACTGAAACAATGATGCTGTAGTATCTCTGCCCGATTGCTGGTCTTCTGACCAGGGACTGTGTTTGATAAATCACAAACTGCAGCCCATCTAAGGATTCACTGCTCTTCTCTAAGAGACATTCCTACTGCAGAAAGCAAGGGCATTTCATCGGCTCACTTGGGAAATAAAGGACTTTATTTATATTTATTTTGAATCTATACCTTCTAGGGCTCATAAACGTAATTGTGCTATCCTGAAGGAAACATTTGCTGAGGGCTGCAGGGAAGGCCCTTTGGGTAGGAGAGAAATAGTCTTTAAGATTTAGACAGTTGATGAACTTTAGAAAATTCTATCTCTGTGTTTTGCTACAGTGAGCCTAAGAGTCTGTGTACCTTACATCTGGGTATTTCAGTTTAGCCAATTTTAGTGAGTTTTTAGAATACAGACCACCTGGTTAATTTGTAAGAATCTTTTACACTAAGCATTTCCTGTTCAACTATAAAGACCAGGAATCATATCCTAATACCCACATCAAAGTGGGATGTAGTCTTATACATGGCAAAAAAAAAAAAAAAAAAAAAAAAAAGCACTTCAGTTTTAGCAAGAGATCCTATAGGATAAACAAAACAAACAAATAAGCCAGAGAATTATAGCCAAAACAAACAAACAAGCCAGAGAATTATAGCTGAAGGCAGTGAATGCCCTCTTATATGCACTGAATTTTATTTCCAAATAAAAAGTTTTAACATCTAACCTTCTCCTACTCACGTTTATCTCCTCAACTACTTCTGTCTAAAAACGTTTCATGTTGGTCAGCTTTGTCTGCTATGGATTGTGTATCTTGGATAATAAATGCTTATTTCTCCTAGTTCTGGAGGCAAAATCAATTTCAATTTCTGAAAGAGGCCCATTTCATGATTAGCAGATGTTTGCCTCATTGCTGTATCCTTACTATAGCATGGCAAAAAGGTTACTGCTCCTGTGTTTCTTTTTACAGGGTACCACTCATCTGACCTAATTACCTTTAGTACCTTCTTCTCCAAGTTCCACCACAGGGCTTGGGGATTCAGCATATAATTTAAGGAAAAAAAAACAACAATTTACGTCTAAAAAGTTTATGTGCCCAGACTTATTTTTTTCTTGCTTCATTGAATTCACTGAAAATAGCAGAGAATTTTCTGACCTAAAAGGTATATAATGAATATTTATCTCCAGGTCCTGGAATATTTATTACCAGTATCACATGGACATAATAAACACACACACACACACACACACACACACACACACACACAAACACACACACACAAACACACACACACAAACACACACACACAAACAAACACACCGATTCTGGAACTTCTGTGCTTGTTTGTTTTGTGCTCATTATTTTATAATGATTTATTTGGCTTAGCAAAAGTTGATACTGCAAACATTGTTTTCATTTTTCTATTCTTTTTCTTCATCTTCTTCCCCATTCAACTTGCCCCAGAATGTACAGTTAGTGAGCAATTAGAATTGATCAAAGTCTTCTTGCCAGTAAGCCAAAGTCTAGTTTGCACCCCCTAGAAGGATGAATAATGCCTGGTGTATTTATCTAGTGTCTGTCAAAGTGTTCTGAGCAGTGTCTGATCATTATACATTTGCTGGCAAAATTTTTAGGACTTCAGTTGGAAACTAGTACAAATAAAGAATCAGAGTAGTTTAAAAGTCTTGGTAAAGGATTTTGAGCCCATCCTTTCTAATTCCATAGAGCAAGTTCTTAAGAAGCATAAGCCTGCTGGTGAATATGCCAAGAGCTTGTTGGCAGGCTACAAGAAATATGTTATCACCTGTAGACCCCTGAGAGGCACAGTGCACATCTCATTTTTAAAAGCTCTCTCCTAAAACAGACATACTAAAAAAAAATTGGACCATGGTTGGAGATAACCATGTTGAGTAGTTTCTGAACTAGATGACTGTTGCTGCAGGCCAATGCAAAGGTGCCTTCACTGTTATGTTGGGTTTCATCTAAACATTTATATATATATATATATATATATGTTCAGATGAAATTATATGTATGGAAAAGAAAGTAGAAAATAAAAGACATTTTCTTCCCTTAAAATTCTCATGGTGAGACTACAGAGAAAACAGTTTTCTTAAAAAGCATCATTGAAGAGCTAGAGAAAGGTCTCAATGATGAAAAGACCAGGATTTGTATCATAGCATCCATATCCAACCAAGGTGTAGTCCTACACATGCCAAAAATCATGAGCTTTAGTTTTAGCAAGAGATCCTGTAGGGAAAAAGGGCAGAAATGGTAGAGGAAGAACGAGAGAGAGAATGCCCTCTTTTAGCCTCTATGCACATATGCATGTATCCCTTCCTTGTATACACACATGCTGTGCACCTCACATACTTATATATGCAACATTTAAATAAATCTATAAGAATATTTAATTTCACCATTCATTGCATACTGGAAGATAAAACCTAGGTAATCAAAGATGGCTTTATGAGGGCATCCCTATGTATCTGCTTTCATCTCTATGAGTCCTGAGCTTGGCAGAAAGGAATTATTTGCAAAGAAATATCTCTTTTACTCTTTCAAGAGTGTACCCCATTCTGCTTTGAGCTGGGCAAAGCTTAGAAAAGCTACTCTGTCTTTGGGTTGTTATATAATCCCTAAACACCGACTGCCTTCAATAGAGCTTCCATAGCCTCTAGCTCACCTCACTTTCTGGCTTACCTGGAGCCTAATAGTTTGTTCTGAGTTCAGGACTATGATACATTTACATTTTGGAGAGGACTCATACAGCAGTGAAAGCCCAGGATTCTGCTATTTGGGGACTGTGCAAGGGCTAGATTATAACTGGACTAAGCCTACTCTTTGACAGAAAAAGGACATATTTTCTCTTGTGTCATTCTGGGGTTACTTAAAAGAGATCAGAGGATGGAGTATTTGGATTTTTCAAATGCACACACACACACACACACACACACTTGTACCCACAAACACACAAGCACAGACACAAATAAATGTTTTCTTCTGGCAATGTTTCTTGACCTTTTGAATGAAATTACTTCTCATCTTGATATTAATGAAAAAATTATAAGATAGTCATAAAGGAGAGGGAGAAGACTGTGCTGTTTAAATGCCACTGCAGAATACTTGCTGAGCTGTGTGGTTTCACTGCAGACTCCATGGATAATTGTGAATCTGATACTGGGGCTTACTTCCGGAGGGCTCATGGGCATACCACATTAGAGGAATAATGGTGTTTTGGTCTTCTAGAGACATCTCTCCATCTTAATGAAACTAAGACTATGGTAGGAAGACTAAGTTCAAGTAAACTGAAATTAGAAGACATAGACCTTGATTTTTTTCACAAGAACACATAGTATGGGGGAAAGTGTTACTGAGTGAAGAGTATTTATTCTTCAAAGTATTCTGGTTCAATTCCAAATACCAAAATACTACTGCTCCAGAATCTGACACCCTCTCTTGTACCAGGGACCGTTGTGTTGCAATGCTCCCATTCATAATGTACACGGACATGCACACAGGCAAAACATCCATACACAAAAAGTAAAATTTAAAAAAATGCTGAAAAAGTACATATCACTCTGAACTGATTTCTAAGGGCTGTAATAGACTTCTAAACACAATAAGTCATCTCCTGAGACATGTTTTAACTCCTGGATCTGGGCCACTTTCACCCATCCCACCATGGCAAAGGGAAAACATTTTCCCTTTCATATTTCTGCCTGGGGTTCACACCACTCTCACCTGCAGAGGCTTTGATTTTCTCATGGAGGTCAGTGTCCTGCCACTTTCTGAATTTCTTCAGTTGTTTAAATTTCACCCTTTTCTTCCTCTCTATTGCTTTTTTAAAGGGGTGGCTGGGCGTAATTCATAATCACCCTTTTGAATTAGTAATGCTGACCTGACCCAGCAGGAAATGTTACAGTGGTGCTATTTGACAAAGAAGAGGACCATAAAATATCAACTGGATGAAATACATAGCTGTAGTCCTATCTCCAGGACACCCCCCCCCCACCCAAAGTCCTTGTGTGCAGACAAGCGGTACTGATACATGAGCATCTCCTGGCCATTTTGTTTACGATAACTAGGAAAGAAAAAAATGAGCCCTTGTTTTAGTGTGTTCATTCCAAGATGATAGTGCTGTAGATTCCCCTTGCAGGTAGACTCAGGGAGCTCTGTTATTCACCATTTTTCAAGTGTCCTGAAGATGCACGGAGGGTCTGGAGACTGAGCTATTCATTGTGTTGCAATGCTATTGTCGTCTCCCATTTCATCTAATATAATAAACTGAAATCTTAACATCTAAGTGATGTGTGTTCTCTTATAGAGTCTGAAGCCTTCAACATGTACGAGTCGCTCTTATAGAACTAGATCTATATTCCAGAAGTAACATCCTATCATTATGATTTATAATAAGTTACAACTTTGCCCTATCTCTTCCATTACCAGACTATTACTAACTATTCTCCTCTTTTGCCAGAAGCCTCTACTTTATTTCTCTGCATCCACAGCTGACTGCCTTCAAATAGTGTTAGGTTGAATTGCTTTTAGTGTCTAGACCACCCTCTGTGGGACTTGAGACAAATTAGTTTCATGCTTAATTGGTGGATTCCTTATATATCATGTCTCCTCTTATTAGCACTGTACTCTGTCTGCCAGATTATGGTTACGAAGGAGATTTGAGGTATACTTGTTATCAACATGCCTGATCCCAATGAGACAGAAACTGTTCCCCCCTCCCATGCTAAGTTCTACGAAGTGACTTTACAACATATGGCTAAGGATCAGGTAATAAGAAAAAGCCTAGGACTCAATGGGATCCAGACCCTTAAGGCTCTGGTTAAGCTCTCTATGTTGGATGGAATCCCATGTCTGATTGCTCTGCTAAGCGTAGTGCAGTTGAGGGATCCTAAGAAGAACCTGGGTTTATTTTTGGGGAGAAATGGAACTCTGGGCCTGAAGCACAACCTTTCTTGCTCTAGCCAATAACGTCTTATTTCTGTATACCACATTTCCAGCATTTTCTACAGCTGTCCCTGTCAAAAGTAAGAAAGAAAAGGGGATGAATTGGGTCAGTGGAGAACAAACTGGGTCAGTCTAGAAGGATCTGGAATGCTTTAATGAATAGGTATGGTACATCTTCTCCATTTGACCCTTCCACATACATTTGTGTTCTTTGGAACATTTAAACACAATCTGGTGGTCAAAATAGGAGTAAAAACAAAGACCTAGAAGCTATGTCAGTAGGGGATCAGAGAGTGAACAGAGTCAAATGGGCCCATAGGTCACGTGACTCCGTAGCAGTTACTCAGCTCTGCTGCTGTGGTACAAAAGCAGCCAGGGAAATACAGTAAAGGGGGACATTAATGACGATAGTTATGTCCCAATAAAACTTTATTTACATGTATCTTCTCTTCCCCATGTCCTCTCCCACCCAATTCCCTCCATCCACCACCACCCATGTATATTTTATTTTCCCTACCCAGTGATATTTAAGCATCCTCCTTCAGAAGCTATCTCTTACTCTGATGCCTGCATTTTCCCCCTTTCCCCTAACTGTGCTGCCTTGTCTAGATTTAAAAGAAGAAGATTCACTTGGTCCTACTGAAACTTGATATACCAAGGTGGGTGGATATCCATAGGAAGCCTCCCCTTTTCTGAGGAGAAAACGAGGGAGGGATAGAGTGAGAGGAGGTGAGAGGTAGGGAGTGGGAAGAGAGAAGGGGGGGAAGCTTTGATGGAGATATAAAGTAAATAAATAAATTACCTTTAAAATGTTTATTTAACAAAACCAAAAAGCAATTAGATTAACAGCCTAGTCTACTGATTCTCTATCCAGGTTCATGTGTCTCCTCTAATTTTGAATATTTCTTCCTCACACAAATTTCTGAACAAAATTGCGACAATCTACACTATTTTCTAGTGGCTTTTCATACGGAATCTCAATTCTTAAAGGTATATACCAGGATTTTTTTTTTCCTCAGCTAGAAAATGGTATAGTTTCTACTGGGAATTTATCCATGGGAGTGGCTGAGAATGTCTTCCTTATTAGAGAAAGCGTGTGTGGCTGGTGTTTATATTTATAAAAGTCCATTCACCTTCAGACCATACCGTTAGCACAGCTATCACTTATAAGTGAGGTAAATGATAAAAGCCTTTGGAGGGTCACTAAAGTTTCTATTCAACCACAGAGTGAGTCGTGAGAGTTAGGAAGTGTTTGCTGACCTCCTTACAAAAGGAACCTTCTGCTCATCCTCAATTGGCCCAGAATATGTGCTTCCAAGGGAGAATTTCTCCCATGCACCTTAGTCAGAGCTGGTCATGCATCTTGGGGGAGAAAATAAGTCTAAAACTACCCAGTTTGAGGTGAGTCATCAAGAGTTGGCAAGGACTTGAGACCAACAGATGATATTATCGTGCTCGGGGAAATGTACTGAGATTTCTTTTTTAGATAGTTAACTGCAGACAGCAGTGAGTTAGTAGGCAAGAGGCTTAAAAAGATCATGTAGAAGAATTAGCACAGATGTAATGAAGAATTAGAACAGGTATAAAATATTCATACCAGTTCTTCATTATGTGAAATTGTATTTCAAAGTTGATAGCTATAACGTGTGCATTTGACCAACATGTAGGCTAGGAGAAGAGCCAGCTATTATAAACAAGCTTATTGCTTACCTTGTACTCTGGGCCTCTGCAGTCAAGCATGCATGTATATGTGAGTGTGTTTGGATGCATGCTTTGTGTGTGTGTGTAGTAATTGAAGTCATGCATAAATAACATAGAATTTTGTGGATGTGTGTTCCTATTACTAGCATTGAGATATTGAGACAGATAATTCTTCTTTGTATATTATTTAATATGTAGCAACAGTTTTGACCTGAATTTACTCTATGCAAATAGCACAGAGCAATATTTATGACAACTAAAACATATATGCTGATATTACCAGATGCTCTTGGGAACAAAACCATCCTCAAGTTAACTAGAATCCAAGCAGAATCAAGACACAAAGGTATGGAAAGCAGTCCCCAGACTTACACAAGCATCTGTGTCACCATGCTGTATTGCTCAGACATCATCAAGCCCCAGCTCAAAGTTTCTGATTCAGAAAATCTGCTGTCAGACCAACTTTTAAAATTCTGTTTTGTCAGGGGATGCCGATTGGTATGTAGATATGAAACAAGGTTCTCTAGGAGAATTCTCGATGATGTGAAATGTGTTTCCTAATTTTGCTATCTACAATTCTGTTACAGGGTGAGCAGAGAGTTTGAGGTTTGAGAGTTTGGGTAAGACATTTGCAGGAGATGGTAGTTGTATGTTGGGTTTCTATGAGCCCTGCCTACCCATCTGACACTTAATTCCTGCCAGGAGACTGCACCAGATTTGGCAAAACATTGGACTTTCTACAGAAATGAACATCTACTGTTGTCTTGTGTTTAAACTATACTACCAAATGATCCAGTGGCTGAGAAGCCGAGATTCAGAGAGACGTGGAGGACACAGTGACTCTGGTTGCTATTTGTTAGCAATGATGATTAGAATTGTGGTTGTATCTTCTTTCTCATTTATTTGGACCAGTTGCTCTTCTGTTTCTTGACTCTTTTCAGGTCAGAGTTCCCACTGTCTTTAGCTGTCCTCCTTTTCTCCCTCCTTCTCTCTCTGTCTCTGCCTGTGTGTCTCTGTCTCTGTCTATCTTTTAAAATTTTGCTTAGTGTTAGAGATGGAGCTGTCTTAAGCTATTTATCAGTCTTATCTCCCTTGGACCTCTGTTAGTATTTCAGATTGCACATTTAATCCTCTTTAATTGATTGACCTTCTATAAGCAGGCATCAGCAGAACACTAGCTAAAAGCACATCTGTAGTCAGGAAGAGAGGTTGCTCTGTAACTTTCTGGAGCAGCTACAGAGGTCATTGCAACCTACACAGATTTAGGAAAATGGAATTAGTTTTTATAGCATTTAACATAAAATTTTTGAGGATTGTTGGTAAAGATTCTGGAGTCAATTCTGAATGAGATATCGTCACTCCAAATAAAGCAGCAGCCACAATGGATAACCAGTGCTTGTGGTTCATCTGTTACCAGTAAGACCATTTCTCATCCAGTTATCCTCAAAGACATCATCATTCATCACTTCCCATGCCCTACCACTATCATCAACATTATCATCATTAACAACATTATTATCAGCCTTTGTAGAACCAACCTTTTCAGATGTCCTCTGATTTTATCTATTTCAATCAGTATACATCATTTAAGTAAGATGTTACTATGTCTATGCCATATGCTCTTCACTTTTATAAAGATAACTTGAAAATTGGAGAGTTGAGAGATCTACCCAATGTTGCATGGGCAAGACAATGTAGAGCCTCAAATGGTCTCCATTTTTATGGATCTACATCACCCATTTCTTTTAAAACCCAGAGCAGATACTTTCTTCTTCCCTGACACTTCTGCTGTACCCTCATTCAAGCTGCTCAAGGGAGTGGGTGGAGGACATTTTCAGCAGATAGCAATGACAGTCCACACTCTCATGGCTGGGATCTTGTGAGTTGAGTGACTCTCAAAGAGTTGCTTCTCTCTGTGAGATTTCTTGAAGAAGATACTCAGTTTCTTCCATTCCAACAATCTTTTAAGAAGTAGGTACCACCACCCACAGAGAGTGTATCCTCAGTGCTCCTTAACTAATAGTGGTTCTGGGTATAGCAAAAGGAGATCATCTTATTTAAAAAGTAAGCTAATGATCTTCCCAGAAACTACAGACACAGCAAATGTTCATACTGTGTTCTACTGACTACAGAATATTTTATTCCAAAGAAAGTTAATGATATCCTCCCTTAACTGAAATTATATAGTGAATCAGGTAAGTTATACCCCATCATCTCATGTGTTTGCACATTGACTTTATAAACAAAATGAAAATATATGTTTGCTTTTACTGTACAAAGTCTGACCATATTCATAATGACTCTTTTTAGATGATACTATTCAAATTCTGTTTAGACTCTAGTGGCAAAGACAAGCATTTTAAAATTCACAACCACATACTGCAATTCATCATCCATTTAATAATCATTTACTGAGCTCTGGTAAAAATTTTTATTTCCAAAGAGTCTTAATTACTAGGTTCTTTGAATAAAAAAAAAATAGATAACATGGCTGACATTGAAGTGAACATAAAGTGTGTATTATACAGCAAGAATAACTTTTTATATAAATATAGTCACTGATTATAGAGAGGTATTTTAGTCAGCAAGAGATAGTGTATAGAAATGTATTCCATAACATTGTATCACTTGGTGACATCCTTGATGATATCATTCCTATATTAGTAGCATAAGCCCACTTTGTGAAGTTTATACATTGGCTATATTGCCCAGGTACATTCGGCTCCGAACACATTGTTGTCATGAAGAAACATGACTAGAATAGGATTTCAACACATACAACATGGGACATCCATGTGCTTCAGTAAAACATATATGAGTTCAAGTCAGACAGACCTAGATTTGGGCCTTAAACACTGTTCTTGTCACATATATTCAGTAACATGGAATTATGAGAAATTGCAAGAAAATCTCACTCAAAAATATATACTGAGTTTTCAAGTTGTGACAGTCATGCAGCAGTGATACCCTAAACACTCTGTGCTCAAAGCCATGTCCATTTAATTTGGTGCCATTCTCACTCAGTGACCCAAAATGACAAAGCAGTCACTACTAAGAACTTGCTGAAGACAGTCATTCACAGCAGTGGGAGGAGACTGGCAAGTCTCATGCCAGAATGTTTATGTGTGGTTCAACAATGACAATTACTAGAGCCTGGACTCCTGGGTCTATCCATCACAAAGAGATGCAAAAGGTTGCCCTCACTATGAGCCTGTAATTAGGAGAACTGGAAAAGTGTGGGGAGCCGAACCATGAACCAATTTGTGTAGAGAAAGTGGACAAGAGTCTTACCAAGGCCTTGTTGTGCACAGGCACCAAAGCATCATCTACACATTGCTTTCATTGTGTTATTGTCCAACGCTAAAGAAACAATTCTGAGACGCCTAACAGTGATAGATAACCATGGAGAAATGTTTCAATGCACATCTTCCTGGCACACATTTGAGAGTTGCCACTTTGTTTCTGTCAGCTGAAATTTTCTGAAGTAGGGAATGGTACATTCTGTCTTTCCCAGAAGCACTGTGGAGCAAATGGAGAGTACACCATTGGGGAGCTCTTTCTTCATTCTTGAATTTTTTTTCTCTTGTCCCTGTATATTTCTCCTAAATCCTGACCCAAGAGCTTGCTGCATTCCTGGGGTTGTGTCGGCCATATTAGCCATAATATGACAAGTTGAGGATCAAGGAGCTGGATCTGGGCTCATTTGAGGAACCAAGTGGGCTGATAAATAGCCAGAATTGATAAATAATGGCTTACTGACCTTAGGTAGGCAGATGCTCCTGTATCATTCAGGATTTCTCCTGAATGCCCTTGAAGTTGATAGGTAATGCCGTCTGATTTACCACTCCTCTTTGTTTTTAATATCAAGGAAGAACACAGATTGAAGTGATTGCCTTGGCAGCAACTTCAGTCATTATGGGTGTGGAGTTATTAAAATTTATAGCTGTGTTGTTTCTGGAACTACATTTTGCTTATGTTCAAGAGGTTTATAAGAGGCACCAAGGAAAGTGGATAGAAAGCAACTACCAAATTGTGACAGGAAATCAACCCTGAAAAACAGTTCTGTTTGCCAAAATTTACATATAGTTTTAAAATAGATTGTGATGGCAATGCCTGCTAAACCAGTCAGTCCTTAGCTCACACCACTACTTTCAATTATACTAACAAGAAGAGAAAGGACTGACATATCACAGCCTGAAAGTATGCAAAGCCATGTGGCAGATGCTTCACATGTAATTCACACAACAGTCTTCAGAGAGAGAAATTTGTCTTTCCTTCTTATTACAAGCTCCTTTAAAAATAAGAGACAAAGGTCATACATTTTTAGGAGCCAGTGCTGTTATTTTACTGTACTGTACTAAAAAATAGTACAGTAAAGGATACATGGATATATGGGTTCATTCATGGTCATCCTACTGAATTCTCTAACAATGACAGATCATTTGTTTTATGGGCAAATGACTTACTATGCAGTCTCTCGTTTTTCCATCCATCCCTCTTGATTTTTATATATTTGTACTATTATATGGGGTGATGGAATGGCTCAGTTAGTAGAGCACTTGCGTTATAGGCCTGGATGTAATGCCTAGCACCCATGTAAAAAGCCAGCCATGGTAGCATATTTCTGTAACCACAGTGATTGGGAGGCAAACGGGAGTAAGATCTGTGGTGCACACCAGCCAGTAAATGTAGCCTAATTGATAACCTCCAAGCCAATGAGGGACTTTGTATCAAAGAAAATAGCTGAGGCTGTCTATATAGCTTCTACACTCTGTGAACACACCTAAACACTCACATATGCACACATACACATTAGTAAAAGAGAGAAATAAGAACAACAGGATTTATCACATAAGCAATATTATTTCATTATAATAGTCCTTTGAAGAATGTTAAAGGAAGCTTCTTTCCCCACAGTGCATTATTAAAAAAAAAGCAGGTTCAGAATAGTTAAGTAAGCTGCTGCAAGGTCAGGGAGGAATGATGCGAAGCTAATGTGTTTATCCTCCACTTCATCCCTTCTGTAGACACATGGACCACAGGAGTTTATTTTCATGGAAGCTGCATATTATAGATTCAAGCCTGGGCAACTATATGGGTATTTGCCACAAGGCTTCCATGACCACTAATGAACTGAAACTAAGCAGTTAGCCATGGATTATAATGCCACTGTGGTCCCATGACAAATTACAAGGAGGTGATGATAATGAAATCTTATGGCTGCAAATAAAGAGAGCACATCTGAGGTCTAGCACAGCTACATTTACCACTGTGGAAAGCAAAGAGAAACATCTGAGTGAGGGTCTACATTGGATTTGACAATGTGCTAACAGGACTAAGAAGAGCTTTTGAAAATCCAGATTCTAGTGGCAAATGTGTGACACCTAAGGACCAAATATTTATTCTGGCAGAAATTAAATCTTTTCTTGTCCTGGATCTATTATAGATCTTGCAGAAAATCATCCCAAGAATATATCTTGTTGATCAACTAACGCAATGAGCCAAAACTGTCTTTTGCCTCTTCTGTCATTGAAAGCTTCATAGCTCTAAGGTCTCTGTTCCATTTAGAACACTAAATACTATTCTCCATCTATGATTAACTAGTGACTCAGAGGTGAACTGAATCACTGCAGGCTTTTTCATGCATACAGGATTTATGTAGTAGTTTCTCATGGAAAAAACACAATGCAATAAACAGCCTACATTTGTAGGGTGGGCAGAAGAGTAATGGCTTCAGTTGTGGTTTCTTAACTCATCCAGTTCTGTCATTCTGTAAGCATACGATGATTCAGGGTTTTATAGCCTTGCTTATTTTTCTATGAGGGCGTGAACACCCACCTACTCATTCATTTCCACTTCCTTAAAAAATGAATAATGAATGCCACCTCTCTGATAAGTAATGCCATTTCCAAATTCCCTGAGGATCAAATAAATCAGATGAAATGAATCATATTATTCATTACGGGCATGAACATTGCAACAAAGACCATATCATCATATTCCCCTTTCCATACATAATTCTCCATGCTAAGTATATTGTTTAACATAGACAGACAAAACCAATCAAAACAAATCCAAGATCATAATGATACCAATAAACAGAGGTTTTGGAATTGAGACTGTTTAGTTAACATGTTGGGTGGCATTAGTATGCTTTTTGTAGTGTTTAAAAAATGAGAAATGCAGGAAACAGTTCATATTCCACAGCATGCTCTTTGAACACAAAGGGGGCAACAATTTCCACCCTAGGTCTGCTTTCATGAGTGCTGAAAACATGATGCATCAGTTGGTCTACATTATTCACTTCGTAGATGAGGACACTTGGGTACTGTTTTATTTTATTTTATTTTTTCTCTCTATCAGCTTTGAGATGCATCTACATAGTAAGAGACAAAATAGATAAGTAGCGAGTAGAGGGAAACATACTTCCTGGGAAATTAAATGAAATGTACCAAAAATTATGAAAACTAATGTCTACCCCACAAGAAATCCTAATTTATAATACTGGGTGTTAATATTACCTTTATATATTGAATGAATGGATGGATGAATGAGAGGCTGGCTGACTCAATACATATGGATGGATGGATGGATGGATGGATGGATGGATGGATGGATGGATGGATGGATGAGTGGAAAGATGGATGCATAGATGGGTGGGTGGGTATAAGGATAGATGGATACTAAATCTAAGCATCCATAAATATTTCCTAGAACTTAAATAATATTGGATTCTGGTCTTTAATTATACCATTCTTCCTTTCTCCCTTTCCCTTTCTTTGTTCTTCCCCCTTCTACTCCTCAAACAAACAAATAGTAGATAAAATAAAGCTGATGAAAAAAATTCTATGACTCAGCCTTGTGAATGTCAGAATGACAACTAAATTTTATTACAATCAAGTATCCAGCCGATTGCCAATAAGCTAGACAACTACGGAGGAGAGCAAAACAGTCTCCTTCTCTCTTACCCTATCCCTTCTCATATGGTATGCAGAGCTGTTATGCTTTTCCAGAAGGTTAAAGAAGCTGATTGTATCTGACCAGGAAAGCCGCTTTCATTTATTTCATTATGAATACCAATTCCAACGCTTAGTCATAACCAATTATTAATGGGGATGAGGAAGAGTTTTAATAGCATTGTTATGTACAGTTCAGTGTTTCCGGGCATTTCCCTGGAGGTGGATGATCTCATCTCCACCCCCATTGTTGTCTCCATAATCTTCATGCTCATTGCCATAATGTTCCTCTTCTAGAGCACATTGCAGTTTCTCTGTCCCCAAAGCCATTTTGAGCTATTGATGTTGCCTTGTACTGTATAGCGTAAGTGACAGAATGAATATTTTATCTCTAGATTAACTGAACAATAGGCCTACAACTCAGGGAAGTCACCCTCTCTGAAAACTCCTGCTCAGTTTCATCGCCCTTTGCTCAAAGTACCATTTGAGTGTGCTTTAGAACTGCAGAAAATATCATGAGGGATTTGGTCTATAATGCCCATTCTCTGCCATTGGCTCATAAGCTTTCATTACCCTTCCCCTTGGCGGTGACTTACCCCAAAATGTACATGCAAGCTAATAGTATTTCTTTGATCCTGAATCCAAATTGTGAAACATTTCAGGATCCAGTGTAGTATTAACACCTCTTGGGAGATAAAACCAATCCATCTCACAGAAATGAACTTTTCATTACCATGTCTCACTGTCGGGAAATTCTACCACAGTAGCATCAATATTGACCAAAGGCCATTGAATGGTGTAACTTCCACTGTGCAGGCAGTGAGAACATTTTGGGTGGCTTTATGCTATTTTTTTTTTTTTATGTTCAAGATGAAAGCCCGTGGAGAAATATCGGATACTATTATTAACTTCCTACTGACAGCTCCCTCTGGGCAGCTACAAGTTTATTGCTAGTTAGAGATGAACTTTAAAGGGAGTAAACCCTGTAGTCAGTGGCAATCATGCCCTTTGTGTTTCTTTATTACAGGAACAAGGGAAAATAGGAGTTGTCTTCAATATTGGCACAGTTGACATCTCCATCAAAGAAGAGAGAACCCCTGTCAACGATGGCAAATACCATGTGGTGCGCTTCACCAGGAATGGGGGCAATGCCACACTTCAGGTGGACAACTGGCCAGTGAATGAGCATTATCCTACAGGTACCATCTTCCCTTTGGCCTCCCAGGATCACCAATCTTTGACATTATTTACCATGATTATCATCAGATTATAGACAAAGAATACATCTATGATTTTTTTTTTTTTGTCTGAGAAAAAAAAATATTACTTCTTTAGGGTTAGAGCAGTATAGGAACCTTCTGGAGACTTACTAAGTATGCATTGAACATTTTGTTTTGCAGACTTTAAAACCAATGCTTCCCGACTGGTTCATACTGAAGATAAATATCATAAGGTTTCTAGAGGAGAGAAGGGCCATCACCTTTGTTGGGAGGGGGGGTTTTCGATAATCACAAGATGCTGAATGTTATATCTGGCCTGTGTGGTGCTAGGTTGTTAGGTGTGGTTGAAGGGACAGATGGCAAGAGGTGGCAGCAAGAGTATACCAGCAAGTTTATTAAACTTTCATTCATGAGCATTAACTCAGGGGAGCAATGAGAAAAACCAAGGGTAGAGTTTCCTTATTTATTTGAATTAGCCAAGTACTTTTCTCTCACTCCCACTAAGTCTGTGTTGCTCTTTAGAGTCTGGTCCTAGCAGTGATTTTCCTAGGAATCACGCTGGCATGGGAGATGGAGGGGCTAATCATGCATTTGAATTTCACAGTCCTAGAATGTGTAGCAGCAAACTCCCAGAGCCAGATGGCAAATCAAGGGCAGGGAGAGAGGAGATTGGCTTCTTTAAAAGGACTCATCCAAATAGTCCCTTAGCTTTCTCTCTCATCTCTCAAGTCTCCCACGAAGAATCCCAAGCCCTGGCCATAAAAGTACCAAAAAGTAAACTTAAATACCCAACAAGAGACTCTTACTCCATAATTGTGGTGCAGCCTAATGGACAGATGATGGAAAATAGCTCAGGAGATTGCACTTGTCACTAACATGAACAAAATGCATGTGGAACTCACTGTCTGATGCTCAAAATGCCCCAATTTTGGTCTCTATTTTCTCTCACTTCCTCAACAGTGAGATGAAAAACACTGAAAACGAAGCCTAAATTCCATTTCCAAGATTCTGGGCATTTTGGTTATAATTAATTATCATACTTAAAAGAAACATTCACAGTAAACTCGTATATATGCCCAAGACATTTTCTCAATAGCTTAAAGGCAATGATAGAGATTGTATGCTTTGAATCAGTATTATATTTCTAAAAGGCCAATCAATAGTGTATACTGCTTGTCTCTTCCATGATATCCAGTTTTCTCCCTATTCCTCCTTTAAGAATTGTAGATACAATTCTTCCAAGGCACTGAAGGAATAAACATATTAATTTAATTAATTGATTACCCATCTACTCATGTAGATTCCTAGATTTACCCCCAAACAACCAGCTCAGGCAGTGATGAAGTTCTGTTAGTATTTTCTGTTAGTATTTCTTAGATTCTCACAAGAAAATGACCTCATGGGGCTGTTTTGAGTATTTGAAAGAAGTTGGAGATTATATGTGAATTTTTATCAACATCCAAATTCAACACTAATAGACTTGATTTTCAAGTTTTTGTTGCTTAAATCCAGGGACGTGATGGTGGGGTAAAAGAGGGGAGAGAAAGTGAAATAGAGACATTAAAGTTGCTCATTTATTTGTTCATAGGGAAAAAAAATCCATCTCCTTTTCTCCATGCATATTATCATTGGTACTAAAATTGCTGCTCTAGGGTTTGTTGTATGTCTGCTAAGAATTTCAAAGATTTTTAAACTGATGTAAACCACTTGCCCAGAGTCAGTGGAGAATGAATAAATGTGTTGCCAGCAATGAGAAGCCATTGGGTGATCATTGAAAAGCCAGAGATACCTAAGAATACCAGTGACCCTTGCTGTGTACCTCTCCTTTTGTGTCTTTAGCTCTAAATTACGGGTTGCGTCCTATAGGCTTTCTGAGCAAAATAAACCTTTCTTTAATGCCAGTTCTTTTCCTGTTGACTATTATCATCACTGGTAACTCTCATTTAGTGGTAATAAGTGTTATTATTGGATAGGGTAGAGCCTGGAAGTTAGAAATGTGCACCTTAGAGCCACCTGATGAGTTGAAAACTTGTTGGGTTTTTTTTTTTAGACAGTTGTATGTTGTAAGCATCTGGATTAGGACCTTGGAATGCCCTAAGGTTTGTAGTATTTGGTGCTTTTCCCCACATTTAATTCAAGATACAATAATGCTGGACCATGAAACAAGAATAAGAGTTTCCAACAGTTCCAATTTTTCTCCTCTGCTGATTACTGTTGGAAATGTGTCAGATTCCTTCTTCAAAAATCCTCAATTATTTCCTTTATACATGTTTTTTTGTTATCTCTCCAGGTAGGAGCCAATTTTTTTAGGGCTGACAGTATAGTTGCAGACCTTCCATGGGCATATTGTCTTCCCACCCATCCAGTTTCCAGTCCTGATAATGCCTATGTAGCAATACTTTTAGAGTTATGTCCAGGTTCAGTGGGAGGAACACATGAAATGCTTGACAACAGGATATATAATCATGTAAGCACTTAATAAATGGTAGCCAAATTACCAGATGTGCTCATTTTATACATGTTTCATTTTGACTATTTGCTAGCCTGTGAGTTAGATAAACTGAATATTTGCATTCTCAAGTTCAACTCAACACGGACATTGGTGGAGGCACCATTGCTATCCTACAACAACATAGTAACTGAAGAACAAAATCCAGTCCAGGTTAGCTCTTCCCAATTAGACTCAATTTCAACTCTTGCCCCCCATAGTACAAAAGTACTACATTTCAAAAATCTGCCAAGACTTCCTAAGCATCCTTTGGACCGTGAATAACTTAGTTTCTCTCTTATGACACTGAATGAATTCATCTAACTAAACTTAAGGAATCATTACTACAATACTAAAATGTTTAAGTAGCTTATTTTAAACTTAGTGCCATTATGACTTCTGTGTGTGTGAGCACCAAACAGCAAAGCCACCAATCTAGTTAAAAGATGTGTTCTCTTCTTTTTCCAGATATTCTGTTATATTGACCACATCAATTGATTAGTAGACATTAAGAAAATTTCAGGAGTATCTTACCATAAAGGTCAGTTTTAATGACCACACAATATAATTGTCATGAGATGAGAGGCAGAAAGTTTACATTTAAGGAAGGAAACAAATATTAACACAAACCAGTCCAAGTTGTCCTCCTTAGGACAGCAAGGCACTCTCATGGACCAATTGAGAATAATGTGTATTTTAAGGAGACAATGGTTTAATATAGAGTAGCTTCTACCAAATAGTCACTTG
The DNA here is from genome assembly GCA_021653895.1 of Mastomys natalensis. Classification (NCBI taxonomy): domain Eukaryota; kingdom Metazoa; phylum Chordata; class Mammalia; order Rodentia; family Muridae; genus Mastomys; species Mastomys natalensis. The sequence continues at coordinate 286,827 of JAJTUV010000155.1, forward strand.
AGTTGTCTTATTCTAAGGGCATACTCTTGGAAGTCTTTCCTGCTCAACACATCTGAAGGGGTCAACAACATAACAGGATGAATGGGTCAGCTCTTGAATCCTTTTGCACTCATTTATAGGAGTTTACTTGGCTTTACTGAAACATCCGACTGTGAAATACTGAGAGCACAGCTGGACACGGAGCCTGCAGCCCTGGCTCTTTGTGAATCACTGAGTATCCAAAATGGAAATAGTTCTGCAGCAATTGGGATCTTCTATCGCTTGATTCTGGGAGACAGAACTCAAAAGTGACTTCTTTCTTTGAACCTGAAATAGAAAGGCTAAGGAAGAGGAGAGGGAAATAAAAAGAGAATGAGCTCAGAGCCATCCTCCAGACACTGACAAATGTGCCTGCCTTATACAAACTCTGATGGCTCTCTCTACACAATGCAATGGTAAGGACAAGGGAGGGGAGGTAAAAGATGAGTTAAACATGGAGAATTAATTTTAGCCATCACTCTGCCCCCGCCGCCCCATGAGGCTGAGTTGAATATGATTTCTCAAGATCCCCTCTCAAATGTGAGTGGGTGGCCATTATGCCACCAAGGTCTTCAGGATCCAGTCATGGGTACCCTAAGAGTTTTTCAGGAGAAAGCCAGATCTTTTAGAACCAAAGAATGATAAGCAAGTTTCAAATGTATAGGACTTCTATCTTCCCATCCAAGAGTTAGTTAAAGAGAGCAAAGCATCCTTGATTTTCCATAATATAGCATATCAACTCAATTGAAGTACTCTTAATTGAAAACCCTTATCATTGTTCTATAAGTCAGTGCTCTATTGCTATCCTAAAATACCTGAGGCTATTAACTAATACAGAAAGAAAAAGCATGTTGATACTCATGTTTCTGGAGGTTATATTCAATATCTGAAGCAATTAACTAAAAGTGAGTAACTTACTAGTAAGGAAAGTTTATTTGGTTCACAATTCTTGAATTTTCAGTCCAAGACTAAGTAAGACTCATTTGCTTGCAGTTTCTAATGAAGGTCACATAATTGAAAAATTTTCACCTCTTTAGGCAGGAAACCAAGAAGAAACACATTGGTCCAAGGCTCTTTCAGAAGGACACACTTCCAATAAGCACACAACACCTTCTAATAACACCATCCAGGCGACCAATCCTTTAGTGAATGGACACTCATTCAAACCATATCAAACTCTGAGAGGCTAAATAATTTGCCTAGTGCCTCAGTCGAACACGATAAAAATCAAGACTCATTTCTGATTCTTGCACTGTACCACCTCAAACATCCTGCCCAATGTACTATTTCCAACTTGTTATTTTATTGATGGCTACACTCTTTTGGTAATATATAAATAAGACATTTTCAGAAAAAGTAATCCATGCCTGGAGTAGTTTCAGTAGTAGTGTTTCTGACCCTTGGTATTCCTGACCTTTTGGTCTAAGTGAGTGTTGTGCATTTTGGTTGGTTCAGAGACGCGCTATCAGGAGCATCATAGGATACTAAGCAGCATGTGTGATTTCTGTCCGCTGTATGCCAGTAGCAGGTTTCCACAGTGTTAAACATCTTTACTGCAGAGTGAAATCATCCATGACTAAGAATCACTAAATTAATAGCAGGGTCTTTAAAACCTATTTCAATTACTCCCCATCCAATTGTAGCTTAAATGCTATGGGGAGATATGAGATTGTGCACATATGAACCTCATGCTAGCTTAGCAAGATTCTGAAGAGTTAAAAATAAGTACTATAAATAAACTCTCGATTAGATAAAGAAATTTCTTAGGCCTTAGGTTGTCATTAATTCATAGCCAGAGGGGAGAAGTTTGTTTCTTTGCTTTGCTTGCAAACATTTCAGGCCTTACCAGATTGGCAGCATGTATTAAAACAAGCCCCATCTCTCTCTGATCTCTCATCCATTCAACATTTGTGTTGATTTCAGGTCAAGGGTGAGGGGGCAGGGTAGGGCTATAGTTCATAAAGTCCTACAAAAGGAATAAAAATAAAAAATAGTTAAAAATAAAATGAAATAAGTAATTGTAATCGATAGTGAAAGCCACTATATTTGAACTTGGACTCAAGACTACAGAGATAAAAAAAAGTTGAAGAAATGCTCACTTAATGAATGTGTTCATTCTTTGCTACATTTAAAAACACTCTCATATGTAAATTCCTCAAGCAGGACAAAATATATCAATGAATCAGTCAAACCAATACCTTCTAAATATCTGCACTGTAGAATTTTCTTCCCAAGCTTTCAGGACTGACTTTAAGATTCACAAGATTTGGTTTCTTTTGTCAAATAATTTTCGTCTTGGTCTAGTTGGTCTTTGGTTGGATATAGAGCATAAACATCTATGTGCATATTTAAATGTTAAGCTGCTGTCTACTTAGTTGCAAATTAAAGTCCTGTGGAAATGACAGTGACTGGCAATGCTCAGTCTCATGTCTAACGCGCTCCATGGAACAGTAATATCAAATCCTTGGATCCATTAAAACTCTGAGTGATTAAAATCCACTCCTGAGTTGAAATTTACCTTTAACAAGATTCACAGGTGCTATATGCACATCCAAAACTTAAGGCACTCTGGGCTAGGCATTGGGAATTTTTAATGAAAATATATTTGATAATCATTGATATTTAGGAAGCTAAAAATAATTTTCTTCTTCTTGCAGATTTACAATTAGCATTGCCCAATATGCCAGTCACATGACACATGTGACAACCCTAGTATTACTGAGGCTCTAAAGTTTTTATTTTGTTGTGAATTTTTTATGCCCTGTGTACTAAATGTTTTAAACATATTTTTTTTTTCATCCAGCTCTTAGACCTTGTTAGCTTCTACCAAATAGTACAAGACCAGAGTATAACATGTATTATTTCCTTTTGGCTATTTTCTACCATTAAAGTCGCCATTTCACTGATAGGATAATAAGCGTGTGCCCCGACGTACCTTCCGAGACTATGTAGTATTTTGCAACCAGGGCCAATAACTCTCTATCTGACACAGGGACTTGCAGAGAGTCAAGAAAGGGCAGTGAGTACAGGCAAGAGTTTTAGAATCTGACTATTCAACAAGGAGTCCCTTTGTACTTCACTCCTCTCTGACTACCTCGAGTAAGTTTTCACTGTTAAGAACTTTCTCTGTGCCTCAGGTCAATGTGTGTGCACTTTCTCCCATTAAAAACAAATGATGGCCCAGGCTGACATTTAATATAGGAAATTTCAAAAGGAGTGCTGCTGGAGCTGTGTTTCTTAAACAGAAGTGACAGTGTACCCTTTCTTAAGCTATATTTGTATACTCTGACAACATGATTATAGAACAAATCCATCAACAGACCTGACCAAAAAACAAAAAGCAAAAAATAAAATAAAAATAAAAATAAAAAACAAACAAACAAAAAAACCCAACCAAACAAAAAAGAATAATATTTGATCTGTAAAATCGACATTGTGGATTGAGATTACTGGTCTTCTCCAATGCTTCTTAAGTCCACTACACACTCATGAGAGAGAATTGTACTTGCAGGTATCAAATAAATATAATTTCTCACTTTTGAACACAGTTGGGTATAGCTTTGTTTGTTTGTCTGTCTGAGAATATCTTGTGCACTGAAATTTACTCAGAAAGGCAGAGGATTGGGAAAAAAAGTAAGTTCTCATCTTGCTTATTCATCCTTCCTTTAAAAATCTACAATTGTAAAAACAATCCCACAGTGAAGGCTTTGTTTCGAGGAAGTAAAATGGGGTAGATGATGCCTGCACCAGATTGCAGACAGGATAATTCCTGCCACATCTCTCTCTGAAATACTCTGCAAGCTGGAGTTCCTTTGTTTCTACTTTATGGCTTAGCAGAGGCTCTAGAGATGTTGGTTTAGGTTTGAGATTGAAGACGCTGCTACACAAGTCAAGACCTTGTGGCTGGAATGCCCTAGATTTTTACCACATATTCAGAAATCCTGGCTTTAGCCAGAACCTGCAAATTGTAATTTTTTTTTCCGTAAAAGCAATCTCTGATTTTTTTTTATAAAGCTAAATCTCAAATTTCTGCATAGTCTAGAAATCAACACTTATCTGTTTACCAAGACGTTTACCTCTATTAATATCACAAGTGATGGTTTTTTGGCTTTGGAAGATTCTTTCCCTTTATGATCCTATTATCCCTCCTACTTCTCTATCTAAGCAGGCAAGAGGAGCCTGATTAAATGGAAGTCTGTTTTATTGCTTGATGGTCTTGCTTGAGGAAGTGGAGAAAGGATGCTTATATGTTTGTCTTTATTTTTTGTCTTATCAGACAAACCTTTCTCCTTAGTGAATTTCTAGTCACAAGATAAATAGCTATGCATCTTGCAAGTTAAATGCAATTATTGCTATCATGCCTAGAGCCTTTCTCTTCCTTTAAATGTCCCTTTAGTAAATGATAAGCATTTAAAGGGAAACTGTAGACATCTGCTAATGTTAAAATAAAGTACAGTTGCCCACAAGATAAAAAGAATATATATAATATATATATTCATAATAACTATTTTATACATAATTTATGTATACAGAAGGATATCATACAGATGCTAAAACACTTGGGATCAAGGGAGAAGGAATATATTAACATTTGACATATGGAAATTTGCCCCAAGTCATTAAGCTAGTACATAACTCAAGATTACTTTTAAAGGAGTTAAATAACACACACAATGGAGCTTGTTATAATAATGAAGATTTATAACAGATAATATGATAGCAATTACAGTAACTATAGACATCATTTATACACAATTCACTTGTGAACAGGTTGTGTTTTTAGTCTATAGGCTGGTTAGAAAAAAAGAATAATTTTGCTGTACACCCTTGTTGAACTTCATAGGATACACAGCCCTGTTTGGCTTATGCTAGTCATTATTTTTAGGAAGCCATGAAACTTAGAGGTGAAGGTAGAATTTTCTAAATTGCAAAAGCATACTATATTTTTTAAGTTCTAGGTCAAATACTTAGACTATGTCTATTAACTTGAAGGTACAAATAATATAAATTTAAGGATTACTTCTGAATGTTATTTAATGAGAAATATGAGTAAAATTATTTATTTTTCTTTTTTTTTTATATCTGTACTCTATAGTTTATTTTACTAATTTATTTGTATCTTCTCTCACCAATAGTACATTGTTTGTTTGGTTTTTTTTTTTTTTTTAATTTTTATTTTCAGCAAATCAAAAAAATTTAAAAAGCATTCAAACAGAATAAAATGAAAAGAAACAAACAAGCAAAATACCAAGGGTCAGATATGCTTATACAAGAATTCTATAGAGCCTTCAAACAAGCAATACTTTTTGAGTTATGTTTAAAAAATTCAGAACCACAATAAGCTCCTTCACAAAGCAAATAATATTGAAATAGTGAAATCAAAACCTCATGAAACTCAAGAAGAAGGAGGAAGACCAAAGTGAGGGTGCTTTTGTCCTTTTTAGAACGAGTATCAAAAGATTCAACCAGAGCTCCCAGGATCTAAACCTCCAGCCTGAGAACAGACAGGGGCAAGCTGTCCTCTGAGAGGCTCTAACCAGCAGCTGACTCAGACAGATACAGACATCCAGAGCCAAACAGTGGATGGAGCTTGAGGACTCTTATAGAAGAATAGGTGGAAGAATTGTGGGCCCTAAGGAGATAGGAACTGCACAGGAAGATCAACAGAGTAAACGAACCTGAACCCTTGGAGCTCACAGAGACTGAATCACCAACCGTGGAGCATACCTAGTCTACACAGATCTACCTCCATGGGCTGAACCTAGGCCTCCCTGCACATATGTTGTAAATGTGCAGCTTGGTTTTCATGTAGGTCTCAAACATCTGGAGTGGGGGCTATCCCAAAACATGCAGCCTGTATATGGAGTATGGTCTACTAAAAAAAAAAAAAAAAAAAAACAAACAAAAAAAACAGTTGTTCAGTTATTCATGGAATATTATTTTTTTTATATCTCTTGTATTCAGTTTGCAACTACTTCATTGAGAATTTTTGTATGTATGTTCATGAGGGATACTGGACTATAACTTATATATTTTTGTTGGGTTTACACTTGATTTCACTATTTCAATATTTATTTTTCAAAAACATTATTGTAATTGTGTATGTGTGTGTGTCTATGTGTCTGTGTATGTATGTATGTATGTATGTATGTATGTATGTATGTATACAATGTGCTACTGCACACATAAAGGTCAGAAGACAACTTACAATTGTCAGTTTTTCCCTTCTATTATATGTAGTCCCAGAGACTGAATTCAGATTGTCAAGTCTGGCAGCAAATGCCTTTGCTCACTGAACCAATGGAGCCATCTTGGTAGTTCCAAGATTTCTTCAATTCCACATATTATGTATATATTTTAAGTCACATCTTTGGAATAGTGTTTCAATGATTGGAAATGTAGGAACACATTTATGGGAAAATAATGTTTCTTGGAAATCATGTGACATAAAAATATAATAGCATCTTGCTCCTCGTGAAGCATCCCTATGAATACAAACATCATACCCCATAGGATGTTCGTCTCAATTAGAGCAATCAGCTAATACTGTGTAGGTCTAAATCTAAGTTTAGTGATTGTTGTAGAAGATGCTATTATTATATATGCTATTATTTCATAGAAGCTACAATTTAGTTGTAAATAAAACTTCTAGAATGTATGATTCAAGATTAATCTTTAATCATGACTATCTGAAACTAGCACCCTGATAATCTGATATGATTTGTCTGTTATTTATTCTTTACGATAGATTCGGCCACACTTTATAAGCAAAGTTTTCAAATGTATTCACTTCTGTTTACATTTTATATGAAGCTCCAGGATCTCTCTCTACTTATTTAAAGTCTAAAATGTACATTAAATTTCTTTTATAAAAGTCAAAGGATATATAAATATGTATATACTTACACACATATATGAGCATATATCCTTTATAATTCTATGAAGTAGAAAGATTAATTAACAGGAGTCTATGCTTTGAATCACTCAATCGATTGTAATCATATTGCAGCTCATCACAAAGAGATAAAGTCTTCTAGAATCCGGATCAATACTCCAGCAGGCTAAAGATTGTGTGTGTTTGGGATAGGGGTGTCAGGAGGGAAGGATGGAGTGAGGCAAGAACAAGAAGGCATTTTTAATCTTCAAATCTTGGAGTTAATATAGATTTGATTGGATTCCCAGTAATATCTAAGGTGTTCTGTGTGAGATGCATTTTTTTTTACACAGCCTTCCATAAATCCCTAAAGCTTTGAGTCAACCTGGACAGCTTTGTGTCCTATTCTCAAATGCCGATTGGACATACACAGTGCAGCATAAGAAGACTTCAGGATTAGATATATAAGAAGAAAATGGCAATTCAACAGAAATCAAACACAAAAGAATTACATAAAATACTATAAATGAGTTAATAATGAGTTATAAAAACATATACCACTGTTTTAAATATTAGAACTCTATCACAGCTTTTTTGTTGGTATTCCTATACCCCCATCAGTAGAATAGATTTGCACGGAGTCATCCCTTTAGTTATGCATTCATGCACCATTTAACAAATATTTATTCTACATGTAATGTGTGAGTCTTTGCTAGGCAATGGGTACCCAATGAAAAATTAAACATAGCTCCCTTACTTAATGATCTTTTAGATAATGGAAGAGCAAGAAAAGTGCATAAAGAGATAGTGACAATCCTTATACTGAGCAGTAAAGGGTCCCACATTGCCCTGAGTTATCAAATGAGTCTATACAATAGACCCAAGAGGATAGGAGCTATTTTTAATCATCATTTTACAAGTAGGCATATAGAGTTTTTTTTAGGTTCTGCCAACTCTCCCAGGTTATAAAGAAGTACGTGGAGATCCAAAACTCAAGCCTGTGTGTCTTGAAGGAAAACATGCTATCCTATTTTTGTACCCCACCCACAATTCCATGCAGTGAAATAAAATGCTATTTATTATTTGACTGAGATCTAGGATCAATGAAAGTCATACTGGTGTGCCTATATTATACATACCTGAGTACCAGATAGAGTTTAGCATCTGTGGAGGGTAAGTTGTATCCTTGAGTTCCCTAGAACAATGTTAACAATCTCTGGCTATCCTTCTTAGATATATACAGTGTAAACTATAAGGTAGAAAATACATACCTTTCTTTCTGGAGGAACCAATAGAAAGGATTCTATAGATAGATAGATGATAGATAGATAGATAGATAGATAGATAGATAGATAGATAGATAGATAGTAGAATTAATGTACGTAATTCCATATACAGAGATAGAGATACATAGATATAGATTAGATATAGATGTAGATTAGAGATAGAGATGAGATAGCGATAGAGACAGAGTTAGCGATAGAGATATATAGATATATGGATATATACAATCTGTTGAGTTTGGAATTCTGATTTATCATTTTTGGTAAATAAACATATTCACTGTGTTTGACTTCACTTGATGAAACATTTTCACTCTTTTTAGCAGTGAAATATTGATTTCATTCTTTTACAGTGCAGCAAACTGGGACTCAGAGAGGTTGTACACATTTGCTACAGATACGTTTTTCCAAATGCCAAATTTTGGATTCCACAAACTTGTTTTTTACCCACACTCCAACTCTTTTTGCTGCTCCACCTGTCACTGGGTGAGTTTAGTCCTTGGTAATAATTAGAATAATACTGTTATGCTCAGTCACACAGAAACACTAAGGAGATCAAACTCAGGTTAAGTGCAATAGTCAAATGTGTTTGCTCACACTTAAAAACTGCAAACAGCAATGAGGCACAAACCCCAGTCCAGCTGCTGAAGCACTCCAGATGGAATTGTATACAGAGCTCAGCTTCCTGCTTGACAAATACAAAATTTACATGCAAGTTTACCACTGTGTCTTACATCCCACTCTATGGAAAATACTCAGTAATCCCATTATTAAAGACTTGTTAGAATACTTTTGCCCATCATATAATTGCCACCCCATCACATTGAATTAAAATAGATTTGTATTCATTTAATCACACTGTGACGATGTGGTTTTCTTAGATTTCAATGGTGAGCTCTTTTTCGCAAATATCTATAAATGTGTGAAAACCGAATATTCTGGAAAGAGTAATGGGTCTCGTATCATAATCCATCATTGAGTAAAGTACTTCAGTTGAAATACTAGTGAGGAAAGGTAACACGGACCTAGTAATTGATCCCGAAATACTCCTTAGAACATTTAGAAAGGGGGTTGATTATTAGCATTTTAGAGATAATGAACATCAGTCTGAGAGATGTTAAGAAGCATTGACTGGTGTTACTGAGCTAGTTGATGATGAAAGAAACCTTGATCTAAATATACCCAGGCACACCTGGATAGTTTTATTTTCATCAGTGATCTGAAAACTTTTTTCACTAAGTGGCCACATAGTAATTTTATAGGCTTTGAAGCCCTACACTTAACTAAAATATTTTATTTATACATCATATTTATACATTATAAATTATATATATATATATAAATATATATATATATATATATATATAAGATATGTGTGTGTGTGTGTGTGTGTATGTGTGTGTGTGTGTGTACATACAGCTACAAAATAGGTTTCACAGTGTCTTTACTGCCATCATTCAAACCTGTACCTTTATTGCAAAAGCAAACATAGATAATATGTTTAGGAATGTGTATGACCGGTTTCTAATGAAACATGGTGTGACTATCCATAAACAAGCTGTAATGGGCAATGTTCAGTTGAAGGACCTCTAAAAGAAATCATGTATATTTTGAAGGCTATGGTTATACTTGTTTATTTACTTAAAACTAAGGGACCAAGAAAATCTCTAGTGGATGAGTTAAATCCCCAGGTACAATATACTATACATAGTTCAATAGTGCTGCTACACAGAGAAACATAGAAATGCTCATGGGGTTAATCCAGGATAAAGGAATGGGGAGACATCAAAATTGGACCAGAACTCCAGTTACATGTATTTCAAGACATCAGACACAACAAATAGCCACAATATCAGCAATAGAAACAAACAAAAACCATGTACTCTTTCCCATCCTTTACAACAAAGGCACAGATTCAATTCTGAGTTCATGTATGTTATATTGCACCTTTCTTGGAGTGAGACCTGATGATGACAAAGGGAATCATTATTTCTCTAGTTCTATTAACTGCCACTGTGTGACTGCAAGCTGCAATGATTTCCAAAAGACTTAGTTGCCAACTCTTTTGTTGAAGCCGTGGACCCTCTCACTCACTGACCTAGGCAGCTCTCCCTAATCCTTCTCCATGGAGGTGGCAGCCCCATGGAACATCTGTCTTTTTGTGACCGACTCCTTCTTGCCTTCATTTTCTTACCATCAGTTGTGTTTCCTAATGTTGATGACTTTTGTTTCAGTCATAGGGACCGACTGTCTTTACATAAGGTTCACCTTACTCCCTGCCATGAAGTTTCTGACATTTTAGAATCTAGTTCACTGTTATCAAAGGAACACAATAACAACAACAGCCAGGCTATGAATTTTATTGAAGTGTTTAAAATAAACTTTTAAAAAATTCAGTTTGATCTTTCTCTTCCTGCTTCCCCTTGTTTCTAATAAATGCCATTTTATTTCTTGTTTCTGTGAATTTGCTTTTCTCTTTGTAGATTCTGCATACAATGAGATCATGCAGTGTTTTCCTGGCCTTACAACAAAGTAGCTATGAAGGATGAGTAAACATAGAAGTCTAATGTACAACCAAAATGCCATCATAATAGCATTGTGTACATTCACGATTCACCCAAAACAGTTGATCTTATACGTAAAAAAGAAAAGTCATTGTTTGAGACAGAGGCTTTGTTAGTTCACTTGACTGTATAATTACCTCATTAGTTGCACAGTTATCAAGGTATCAGACCATGTTGAATATCGGGTTTTTTTTTTCAATTTTTTTTTTTTTTTTTTGGTTTTTCAAGACAGGGTTTCTCTGTGTAGCCCTGGCTGTCCTGGAGCTCACTCTGTAGACCAGGCTGGCCTCGAACTCAGAGATCCGCCTGCCTCTGCCTCCCAAGTGCTGGGATTAAAGGCGTGCGCCACACCGCCCGGCCCATGTTGAATATCTTAAACATATACAGTGAACATATACATTTTATACATTTTTAACAGTTTATATATACATAAAACATGTTGAATTTTATGTACAAAATGGAGCTTCTTTGCATTTCAGTAATCCCAGTGTTAACTTCAATAAAATCACCAATCAAAAATGTAAGTTCCAAATGTTAAAAGAGAAAGCACACCAACAGAGTTTGCTTCCTATAACTCAAACAACATGGAGATAATTTCCTTTCAAGTTCTCTTTTATTAGCCAAATATAGTAATTTCCCCATAAGTGTTAAATTGCTTCTGAGCTCTCTGCCTACCTATAAATAACAATATTACAATCCTGGTAGAGAGTTTCCTTTATTAGCAGTAAATAAGTAAATGTATTTGGAAGCAATAGAAAAATGGCAAATACTTTGTTATCAATTACTTAAAATTTTAAACAAAATTTATTCTATTAAAATAGTTATTTACAACCATAAGTGATTTTCCTCTTGTTCATAAAGCATGGTTTTTCCCAGCTCACCTAGTTTCTATGAGAAAATGGGGAAAAAGATGGCTCATGCATCTAGGCGAGTTAGAAAACCTATATGCATATAACATAAATGTATATATGTAATGTAAATATGTATAATAAAAGACTATTTAGAATCTTAGACAGCCAAAGTTTAAAACTATCTATTTAATTCTCTTTATCTGTATAAAATTGTTGACAATTTCCATAAGCGGACTTCAAACTGAAATAGAACTTTAAAGGCCAACTTTTCCTGAATTTTCTGGGTGGTTATAGTACCTGGCACAGGACAGATGGTACAGATGAGTATAAGGGCACTCCTGGGAGAGGATATATGGTTTTCAAGGAGCCATGGGCTTCCCTAGAGGAAGAAGAACAATGAAATCTAACAGATTTGCTTCATTCTGTGACTTTTTCTGACCTCTGAGAATTTTGAGTTTGAGCAGGTCTATAAAGGGAATTTTGAAATACACTTAATAGAGTTGTTCTTGAAATAAGTCAACCAAACTGAGCCAGGTGATTCAGCAACACATGTACCTATGAGCCCTGGCCGATCCTGATCCCATACCATCCTAGGAAACTCTAGTCTCACTCCCATTCTCAGGAGCTGACCACAAGCTGTACCAACCAGTTGTTCCAGCACATCTTCCTCCCTAATCTTTCTGAAGTAAGATACTGACTGCAGCTGTTTCAGATCAGCACTGAAGCCAAAATATTTCCAAAGACAGAATGATATGAATGATGTGTGCTCATTCCTTGCTGTCTAGTTTCTCCTTTCCGAGTTGCATTCATCAGTCTTTAGACAGCATCCTTGGGTTCCATGGGATGTTTCAAATCCTGTTCTGAAATCTAAACCCTTGCAAGGATTCTAGTAGAATTGAAACAATCCATCATGCCTGAAAAATCAGAAAGCAAATCCTGAAACCAAGAGAGCTGCATGGTTTCCCTTCACCTGTCACATCTTTCCCTAATTACACCCTAACCTCACTAATGTTGTAAGTGCTTTCTGACAAGACAGCATGGAACATCAATAGATACTGCATGAACCCGAGAAGGCAAATTGAGTCACTCAAAAGCCTGATTTTAATGTCTTGGATCATTACTGCAAAGATAAAAGCAGGTCTCTGAAAGAGTGAAATTCAAAGGAACCTAGTAATTAGGGTGGTAAAAACACTAGGTCACCTGACACATTTTCCTAGTTGGTTCAGAAATTTCTGTACAGTATAGACTAATTTTATCAGTCTTATTTGAAATGTTATAGATGATATAATTTATCTTTTTTTTCCGGCAGAGAAAATAGATCTGTCTGATTTCTTAGGCATAAATTTTTTCAAAGTCAGTTTGATTAGGAATGTCAGGTGAACTTATTCTGAATTATTTCTTTAAACCATGATTATTTATTTTGTATAACATTTAAGGAAGTACTGAGTTTCTAATGAATGTACAAAAAATGAGTTTTGGTTTGAAATAACTTTAGATGTGTTTTTTAGATTTCCAAGACTTAATACCATATATTTAATATTGCAAATGGCTAAGAGAGGACAGGGCATTTATATTTTACTGACATGTCTGAAATTCATACATTTTAAATATATAATACACTTAGTGGTCATGGAACCTTTTAAACCATATAATTTAATAGTTTGTTGGATCACAGACACCTATCTTTTGAGGGATCAGAGACTGTCAATGTCATGCATGTTCTGTCATACTTAAGTGATGTCATGATATATTGCAAATTATGAAAGTAGATTGAGAATAATATGCTATAGTACTTGCTTTTTAATATGTCCATTTGTTTTATAAGAAAACGCGAGGGCTGGAGAGATGAGTCAGTGAGTAAAAGCATGTACTGCTCTTTTAGAAGACCAGAGTTTGTTTTCCATTCCCCATATCTGTTTGTAACTGCCTGTAAGTCCAGATCCAGGGGATATGACACCTTTTGCTAGCCTCTGCAAGTCTCTGTACTCACATTCTCTGCCTTGTACACACACAAATGCTACATGCTTAAAGATAAAATATTTGTAAAAGAAAAAGACAAAGGGCATACCTACAGCAAGTAATATAATGGACATTGTGACACAAATATATATTTTAAATGTGTAAATAATTTTGAATCTATCATTGGCCACATTCCTAAAATGGTCTATAAAAATGCCTGCTTTTGGTTGTGAGCCTAGCATTTAATGGCTGAGTCATCTCTAATGTAAATAAATAAAATATCCAATAAAAAATGAAAAAAAAAACAAAAAATTGCCTATTTTAAAATATTGTTATTCAAGACATCACACACACAATAGGAACTAATCCTCAAGTCATGATGTAAGTCATGCTGTACTTCTAATGATTGACAAGTATGTGTCACTCAAAGTATCATTCAGAACATTAAGCAATGTTAAGATGTTCTTCCTCTTCTTTAACTCTTCAGTCTTCAGATCTTGATCATTTTCATGCTTTTCTCTGGAGCTTACCTATCTTTCATATGCTAAGGTAATGTCATTCTATTACTGACTCTTAATTCCTAGGAAAAATGCACTTATAGAGGCTTCTTTGTCTAAACTATAAACTTTTAATGCTAAAGGCTGCTTTTTAACAGCCTAGGTTGAAAGATGGAACTGTGTTTCCCTAGCTTTTCTTTTAAAGGCTTTGTTTAGAATACTGTGTATTGATTAGAAAAGGTTGGAGTGAATATTTTGCTACTGTAAATAGACACAGGTAATTCCAGACCAATTATTTTTCATAGTCTGATGTAACATAAGGATTGTTTGTTGAAGATTGGTTGTTAGGCTTAAGGACAGAAGGAAAAGCCATGTTTGTTCAGGCAGAGTATGTGAACCTGTAATAACACTGTGGAACCATTAGTAGCATGTCACAGCCATTGGTGGGGATCACGGGGCCAGGAAGTCAGAATGCATCCTACTCATTTTTACTAAAGTGTCCATTCTTCATTCAAATGATGATGAGAAGAGGTTAAATAGAGTCCTCCCCTCCATGGAGGAATGGAGAAATATCTATTCTTCTTGACATTCCTGCCATTTTCACTCTACAGCCTCACCTTTTTCTTCAAGGGCTGCATTATTGTATTGCTTCTTGGATTTGTGCATTCTTTCCTCAGAAAGAGGTACATCCTAAAGTTATGTTGCAAGGACCCAGGTCTGTGCTTCCATATCAAGTCTTCATCCATGGCTCTGGATTCCAAACTTCTTTGACTCCAGAGGCAGAACCTAAGCTGCTTCCTGCTTCCAGTAGGGCCTGTGCATAAGGGATTTTCATGGTTTCTACATCAAGTAAACTGTTCACAGATTCAAGGATTCAATTCAGTTCCCAGACTATCATTTCTAACGTTCTGTATGTTGTTTGTTGCTCTGGATTTCTGTGATGCATAAGAGATGTGAGACTCAAACCTACTACCTCCATTTCCCTTTGCTCCAAAGAAATTAGAAAACTAATTGGTTAAAAAAAGAAAAAGGAAAAAAAAAGGAAATGTATTTATTTATAGTTTGGCAATATAAGGAGGATGAGAACAGTTTTCCCAGTATGTGTGTGTGGCCATATTACAAGTTATTGAAAAGCATAAGGCAAATGTTGTACAACATATGTAAATGAAGCTGTGAGACCAGTAAACCTGGTGGGAAGGGGACATTGGGCCAGATGGCAACTGGTCTACACCCAAGATGGTGAGAATTTTGTTTTGTTTTGCTTTGTTTTGTTTCTTAACTCACATCTGAGCCAAGGTATGAGATCCACCATTTTTTCAAACAGAAATGAATCTCAGAGTTTGCGGTATGTATTATACCTACCTTTTTTTGCCCCAGTAGAAGGATTCATTTTCTGATAGGTATAATGAATATTGTGCCATTCATTGGATGATCAACTTGAAGCACCCACTTCCTTTTGTCTGATAAACCTATCAGTTTTTCAAGGAAAAAAAGAAGGCATAGCCAGAAATACTGGAGAGATGCACAATTGTTTGTCTTTGAACTCGCTTCTCCCAGTTTCATAATAGAATCAAGGTTATAGTTTTGATGGATTTGGTATTCACTGATTAGACTTCATCAGAGATTATTGAATTGGAAGAAGTGTTTAGGTATCTGGCTGTCTTGTCCGCTGGAGGAAGAACCTAGACCAACTTTCTTCATTTCCATCACAGGTTGTGGCAGGAGGAGGGGCGAGCACATATCCCCAAGCAGTCTTCCCTTCACATCATGTTTGGTAATGGGCCAGATGCTAAGGAGTCTAACAGCCAACCTAGAACCCTAAGTAGACTCAAATGCTTGAAGGAGGAATAAGGCACTGCCATTTCAAAAATCCAGTAAACATGCACTGGAATGACCAATTTGATTCTTTTCTATTGGAAGCCCTGGAAGAGAAGGGAACTGATTGCTGTAGTCATGTTTCCCTCCAAAAATTTCTCTCCTGTCATTCTTGATTCTTACATACTGATGTTTACCTGAAGTTTGGTTAGGAATATTCTCTCTCTCTCTCTCTCTCTCTCTCCTCTCTCTCTCTCTCTCTGTCTCTCTCTCTCTCTCTCTCTCTCTCTCTTTCTCATCTGATCTACTCTCATGAATTATGAGGATTTGTTTCAGGTAATGAGGCTAGCATCATAGGCACTTTCCTATTGGCTCCATCTCCCAACTCTATCTTCCCTTTTTATTCTTTCATAACTGATGTTTTGAAATTAATCTTTGTTCCTCATACTGAATCATAAGACTTTGTTAGTTATTCTGTTCTTTCTTCATCATTTTCTTAGTGTATTTGATCATCTTTCCTTGAATTAAATTAATTGCCTTTTTAGGAAATTGCGTGGCTATTTTAGTATTTTATCTCTGTATTATCTTTGGATCATTTCATATACTTCATTTGCATTTTGGGTGCTTATCATAAATCAGTACCATTTATTAAATTTGTTATTATTATCATCTAGCTTGTCTCTTCTGTTTTCTTCCCTTTAATCTTCCTTTCTTCTCTCTTTAAAAAGACAGTTAATTTAAAAAAAAATGGTCTTTACACTAATCCAAATGTTCTCCAGGTATTTCGCTGAGTTTAATGTATAGTTGTTTATAATCATTCTTTGTTCATAGCCAGATTTGAGGCCACACTGCAATATTACAAACAAATTAATTTGAATGAATCTGCCAAGTAGAGTTAACGAGGCATTGTATGAATTCAAGACGTACTAAGCTACTGCATTCCCTGAGGTGACTTCTTCACTAGGATATTTTGATTCTTGGCCCACATAATAATGTGTATACAGCTGACCTTTGAATATTACATTAAATGAATTATGACTGTTAACTAGATCACTTTGAACTCATAGAAATTGTATATCCTAAAAAAATAGGCATATATACTCTTTCTTAATTAGTACCTCCATGAGGAGTGGTAGTATTTAGAATATGTACTCTGAAGCTTTCCTAGGCTAGTCTCCTAGGTTCCAAATTCCAATGATGCAGAACTGTGAGAAGCAACAAATTCAGAAAATTATGTTTCACAGATATTCTTTGAAGGCTCTACAACCTTACAATCAGTGTTGTCTTCTCTCAAATAGTCAGCAGTACATTTTTGTAAATGTTTGTAAATTTTCAAGAGTGCCAGAAGCTACTTTGTGATAAATTACAAAGTTGGAGAGAACTCTTTAGAGAGAGACCACCATGGTAACATGAACACACCACTTCCTATATACACATTTCTAATGTCATTAAACTGTAGAAAATAATGCCAGCAGCAGAAATATGAAATCTTAACTGGCAGTCTCATCAAAAGTGAGAAAATGACAACACAGTTTTTCAATGAGATTGAGTTTCTATGTCTCAGGTAAGCACCCAACAGACCCAAGGAACATATATTCTAAGCCATGACTATATTCACTTAAAAATAATGAGTAGGAGAAAATGAGTGAATAGAAAATAGCCCTAGAAAAAGTCCTAAATCTTACATTGTATAAAGAGATGGATCTCTTAAACTTGGGGGGGGGGTTTCATATCCACAAATTGTCAAGTTTCATTTGATTAAAAAGTTGGTAATATTTAACCATACTTAACAAAGAACCTAACGCTATCTGAGGACTAACATGGACTCGTGAAACTACATCTTAACAAACTAGTATGAATGCCTTCTGGGTGATTATAGCAAATGAAAAGACATTGAGAATGTTATAAACTCATATGCATAGTGGTGGAATTGCTTCCTGAACTGGACAACATAAGGAAGGCTGGGAAGAAATCTCCTTGATGTTGATTAGTTCTCTAGTTGCCTTCAAAGTGTGGCAAAATATTCCACTTTATTTGGGAGAAATCACAAATAGTAAAAGCAGCATTTATTACATCATAGTTTCTATATGCCAGGATTTGGTTACAGCTTAGGCAGGTGCCTCTCATGAGCTTAAGTGTCTGATCAGTTGTAGTCAAACTTTCAACTAGTCATTTGGAAATGTACCTGTGGATGGGAGATTAACTGTGTTACTGGTTGCTCACATTCATAGGAAAAGGGAGCTTGTTTAATTGTAATTGTCTGTCTGTTTCTGTCTACCTGGCTGTCCTCACTACCTCAGTTCCGTACCTTGCCCACTTCTTTATAAACCTTCTTAAGTGTCTCTTTGAATATAGCCTCCTTCTAAGGAATATCTGAGAAATGAAGAAGCTCAACACCTTTTATGACTTAACTTCTAAGTACACACAGTGTTCTTCCTACCACGTACCACTCTTTAGAATCAGGTCTTTAGAGCTGAGGAGATGCATCAGTAGTTAAGAGCTCTGTATTCTCTTCTAGAGGACTCAAGTTCAATTCCCATCACCTTGGTGGCAGCTGATAACTGTTTATAACTCTAGCTCTAGGGAGTTAAAACCCTCACACAGACATATATACAGGCAAAACACTATTATACACCAGAAAAAGTTCCTTAAAAATGATTCATGTCTTCCGTTCAGCTTACTTCTAAGTTTTGAAAATCAAACCTCGACTCAGAAATTGCAAGGCAATTACAAATTGCAATGAATTTGTAGACATTAATAAGGCTACACCACAATCTTCCCACTTTGCAAAAATTTTCAATGATTAAAATAAATGTACAAAGGATAGGCTTATTAAATTTTGCTGATGACACAAAGCTAAGAGAGATACCTCCTACAAAACCCAAAAGAAACCCAGAGGTAAACATTTTCTTATCAGTTTTGAAGGCTGTTATTAAACAAAAACAGAATAAATTTACTGGAAATGGAATTAAAGTCCTACTTTGAAGTTCGAAACATGCATTGCATGAATGCCAGACTGACTAATATTTAGGGGAGGCAATTCAACTGGGGAGGCTGTCTTGGGCCTTGGTTGATAATAAGGCAAACATTGAATAGTGGTTGTTTAGACTATTAGTGAACACCTGTACCCTAACCAGGTCATAGGTGGATCATGCATGGACTAGAAACAGTGAAAATTAGATCCTAAGGGCAGTATGTAGCTGGTCATAGACTTAGAGTACTTCAATTTACATTTTTTTGTTGTTGTTTAACTTTCCGGTGTTGTGAAAGCAATACACATTCAATAGCACACATGCTTTAAATTTTAATCTTTTTGTAGATTAGAGATGTATAGTAAGGTACTCTGTCTTGATGGTGGCTGAGGCATCCATTGGTAGTTCTAAGTTATATATATATGATAATGTGAGGGGGGAATAATGCAAACTCTAGAGTATATAGCTTAGTTATTCACTCCTGAGCATGGACTTTAAGGCAGGTCTGTATTATAGTTTGGATCTTGAATGTCCCCCAAAGTCCTATATGTTAAATGTTTGAGAATCACAGTGAATGCCCACATTAGAGGCAGGGGGAACCATTAAGATATTTTTAGGCGGAAGCATCCTGAGAAAAAACGAATGCTAGAGAGATGAGCATATTTGATTTGAAATTATGCTAAAGAACCATAGTGCTCAAAAGAGCATGGTACTGGCACAAACACAGACATGAATATCAAGGGAATAGAATAAAGGAGCCACATACAAGCCCATGTAATTAATTATAGTCACCAAATTCTTGACCAAAAGAATGCCAAAAGCACACACTAAAAGAAAAAAAAAATCATCTTCAAAATGTTATTGAGGAAATTGAGTATCCACTTGTGGAAAGTAACATTCAATCTTCATCTTTCACCATGTATTAAAATCTACTCCAAGTAAATCAAAGACCTCCACACTGAACCTGAAACTCTGAAAATTCTACAAGAAGCAGGTACTAAGCACACCACAACATATAAGCACAAGTAATGGGGTTGTGACTAGGACTTTATGCATTCAGGAATTAACACCAACACTTGACAAATAATACCAACAATTGACAAATGTTATGAAAGATCCTTAGATCACCAAAGGCATGGCTTCTTGGGGACTATAACTGACATCTCTGGGTTCCCTTTAGCTAGGAAAGGGAGCAGTTTTGCTCCAACATATTCTATTGATGTTTCTCCAACACCTCAAAGCAAATGGGATCCTCTAAGCTTGGATTGTAACTCTAAATGGATGACCCAAAATATGACTTCTCCACTTTTGAATTAATATCCTCAGATATTTCATTATAGTGGCAGACAACTGGGCAATATAGTCTAAAATACCTCTACCTCTATGATTTGTCTGGTGCACACTTTGCAAAATGCTTCCCATAAAATTCTTCAGTTAATTCTCAAAATTACTCCATGTTATAGTTATTATAAAAATAACATTTAACATGTAAAGAAACTGAAATTTGCAGACATGGAAATGAATAAATTTTCTAGAAAGGAGAGATCCAAATTCAGAATCTACTAGCATATCTTCAGTGTCTGTCTCAGAATAATTATATGAAGGAACTGTGAGGAAAGAAAATATTATAGCTAGCTTATACTTCATTAATTTATAGCATGTCAACTTTATGATTGGCTTTTCTATAATAAGTTAATGATACAGAGCTGCACAATACTGAAAAAAAGCTCCAATCGAATTCCATCCAAACATTCTTTTTGACCATCGAAGGGGAGGAAGATGTTGCCATCATTTGAAGCTCATTGTATCAATCCAACATGATTCCAAATAATCTTGATGAATTGATAAACTAGGAAGACACTTCAGAAGAAAGGAGCTTCAGACTGAGAAAAGTGGAGAAAGAACAGGAAGTGATGATGTATGTCCTATTGATTGCATCATATTGACTTCAGCATCATAATAGCCCAATAAAACATGCCCCCTTTGACATATCTTTAGGATTTGAAAGAATCATTCGGTGTTAATGTACGTGTATGAAAAGTGTGTTTTGAGCCAACAACAGACAGGAAGGAATAGGAACAGGACCACTTAAGGAGTTAGATATAGAGTACTACCTTTGCCTAAACAGTTCAACTTCTTTTGTAAAGGAAGAAAGTAGCATGTCATATGGCAGAAGTGAGTTCTGTCAGTCATGCCAAGGTCTGCATGGTGACCACACTGCGATCTATCTTGTTCTTTACAAAAGGTAACTCCCCCAAGCTGAAGGAACTAGTTAAGTGGATGTACAAAAACTCCTTACTTAATAATGCCCACGTGCTTTGGGTCTTTAAACCACTTCCTCCACCTGATGAGTTTTCTGTTTTAGGAGATTAATTTCTTTGTCATGGCACACTAAAGGATCAAAGTCCACAACATACAAATAGTTCCATTTCCTGCAGCCTAAAGGTGTGCCGTGTCCTGAGGATTAATGAAATGTTGTTCGTAATTGCATTCTAAGCTCTTTGGTTGAAAAGCACTTTATAAGATATTAGCTTTGTGTTGAGGTCCATCCATCCCTTACAAGTGATTGAATATTCTTGATGTCCTTTGGGTAGTACACTTCCCTATCTAACTCTAAGAAAGCTGTTTTGGGAAAGCTCCAAGGACATGGCTAGAGCCACCTTCAAAGATTTCTCTGGCACCTTTTATTCAGTGTTATATAGTTGCTTTGAAACTGATAGTGTTCCTTGGGGACAGACGAGTGGCAAGAACCTGTGAACTACTCCAGCACTTGAGCTACTGGCATTGATTTTCTTTTGCCACCAGCCCTGGTCCATAGACCTCAGTCTCCAGCTATTCATTAGACCCGTGCTTCCATTTTTTTTAATGTTGACAGAGCAATAAAGAAAACTTTTCTTTCCTTATTATGGAGCTCAAAACAAAATGCAAAAATACCTCTGGCATTAATTTCATCCAGATGAATGTTGTTACAGTTATTCCTATTAGCATAGCCACATGCTTGACAACACTTCAGATGGTATTAATAGTCTGCTTGCAGAAAAGCATTTTCTGCCAGCCTGGTGCAAATTGCCAGAACCTTTAAGCTACTCTTCCTCAACTCGCCGGCACTATATCATCATTACCTGTGGCTGGACCAAGAAATCACATTTGTCAGTGCCTGAATTGCTCTTTTGCTTTCAGTGGTTTTAGAAACCCATTTTGCTTTGGAAATGGAGTTAGCTGAATATATTTTAGAAAATTCAGACATATAAACAGCAACAGCTGGAGATTCAGGGGGATATTTAGAATGCTTTACTTGTCTTATTATCAGATGTTCTTTGAGTGATAACCTTTGTGAGATGTAGTCATCTTTTGAGTGACAGCTGCTAAAGTGTGAATAACATGGGAACCAACCATAGAACCAGTGTGCTTCCTTTGGATGAAAGGGAAGTTAAGTTATGTTAACATTATTGACACCAATAAATTCAGTTTGTTTATATATAATGTATACATATAGTATATATATTTAATATAACTTCTAATAGAGTAGCCCATGTTTAGACTGTGGTATTAGAGATGTTATTTTTTGTTCTATGCAAGAATTTTCTTTTTGTGTTCATTCAGTTCTCCAGTTGCAAGAAGTTTTTACTCTGTGGCAGTGATTAGCAAAGATCAAGTCCACATCTTAAAGAGATACTGATCTAAGCTTGGGACCAACTGAAGGGTCAATTTGCCTTGTTCACCTTATTTTACTGTTTAAATTACTTAAACTTGGACTTTCAAAAGGCTATGTGCAAGTGGGAAACTGTGAGATAGTTCTACAGAAAGGTCAGTGCTATGTGTATGAACCAGTTGGGCTTTGGTGATTTCAACTCAGAGCCTTCTGCTCTTCTCAATATTAAAACTTCACAGTGCATATTCTACATGTCTCCAGAAGTGGAACTAGTTAATAATTGTGCTAGCAGACTGTATAAAACCAACTGTATAAAATTTCAATAACTTGTCAAGAGTGTCAGAATAAGCATGTACACATTCTACTTCAAGGAGACTAAAACATGGCTATTTGTTTCTCTAAAATTTCCATTCTATGTAGATGTCCAATTCATATAATTAACTTAAGTACTTATTTTAAGAGCTCCCTATTCAATTTATGAGTTACTTTGTGTGGTAATGTTTCTGTCAAATCAGTAATTCTTATGCTTTATTTGAAGGAAATTATGACTTACTGTTCATAAGGCCATTCTATTCTGAGTATAGCATTATTTTTATTGAGTAATTAATTATACTCTTTAAGTGTCCATGCTAGCTGTTATATGAAATGTACAACTTAATGTCATTGTGTATTTAATAAGGGTGTATATGAATTTAAAGTGGTTTGTGCAGCTTTCAGAATAGTCTTCTGTATGAATTCTTATAATAAAGAATATATGCCCTTCCTTCCATCTCTAGAATGGGGCTCAGAGCAAATGAACTCATTCACTTGCACATGTTTCTAAAACAGAGATTACTAGTGTTTTAGATAAATTAAAATAAAAGCCAACAAGAACATGAAAAGAGACTAAGAACAACGTTAATGTGGTGACTTAAACCAATGTGGTTTTCCAAATGGCCTTCTGTCTCTCATGACTTTGAAGAGTATGCTAGATCAGTATCCTTGGTGCCAGATGGCATCAGTCTGGTGTACAAGACTTAAACCGTGCTTCTAAATGTCTTTAAAGCTGAGGTGGAGAAGAATGGACTGTCTATATTTTCAGAAAGGTCAGAGGTTGATTCCAGCTGTGCTTTTCTCCATTTGGTTACCCAACAGCTTCCTCTTTTTCCCTCAACTATGTCCATAAATGATTTCCTACACTGCTTAGTATTTAAAAGAGGATGAATCATAGGTGTTGGGCTCGTTGGGAAAGCTAGAGACCCTGCATATTCAGAAGAGGCAAATCAATATTGCCTGTAGATTAATTAACTTTGTTGTCTAGATGACCCTGGCAGTTTGGACTTTTAGTTATTTCTGTGTTTGTCCTGCACATTAGCAATAGTTCCCATTTTATATTTATTTCGCCCTTACTAATTCATTCCAGGGTGCAAAATGCAAATCATCACTGCCTTCAGTGATGTTGTCAACAATAACAATAAATACAGGAACCCTAAAGCAGCAAAATTTATTGAAGGTGAATTCTGCATAATTCAATTGCGATTCCCCAGTGTGGCATCTCATTGTCCTGTAGAAGTCCACATGTTATGTGCCACCTGCTGAGTAGAATGAACAATCAGGCATATGGATTATTTTCAGAAACATACCCCATTTCTATGGAAACATTTAATAATTGCCTAATTTATTTTTTATTAATAGAATACAAAGTACACTGATCCTCCAAGAACAAATATCACAATCAGTAACTGGAGTTGTATGGACCAGTTAAAACAATGTCCTTCACTATGGCCGTATAGAGACAGCAAGAAATGATGCTCTAGCTTGATTTTTCCTCTTGCTTATTGTCTCCTATCCTTCACACTGCTACACTTTGAGAGAAGCTTTATATTATCCATGAGAGTCCAGGACTATTTATTTTCCCACTTAACTACATTATCTCTCAATAAGTTTTTGTTTATTGGTAGTCCTAGGCAACATAGGTAGTCCTAGTCCCAAGGCCTAGAGCTGCTGGATGAGAAAGCCTCCAATGGCTTACAACTGCCCTTTGATATGTTGATATGCTATAATTTATGTAGGCAGCTAGAGATCTTCAGTCTGGGCTGGAAGCATATCCATGTTGCTTCTCATGGGCCGCTGTTTGTTTAAATTCCAGGGCAGGGAAAAAAAAATCCCCAGACAGTAAGGATTACTCAGATTTTCAGAATAATGTTTTCATCAGAGAAGCCTATGGGGAATTACTATCCACCAATATTGCTACCCACTTTCTATCTTTCTTCTACCTTCTCCCACTAAGCCCAACAAGGAGGTCCTCATTGTCCCAGTTCTTGGCCAGTGGTAGCTGCTGCAATGTAATGGCTCTGTGATTCGAATGTTATGACTCACTTCTATTAACTTGGTCTGAGGTTATACTAGAGCCTAATATTCATTCTAGATTTTGGACTTCTCTGTAATTTAATCCTCAGCCATCTGTTTTTAAGATGTTTATTTCCTTTTTAAAATATTAGTACTTTGGAGTGGAGTTTCCTAAGTTTTAACTCAGGGCTCTGAATCAAACATGATGAATTAAAGTGTACTGGTTTTTAGGAAATCAATGAGAGGTTGGCTGATGAGCTAGAGCAATCCCCAAAGCATGCCTTCATTATTTTGTTATTTGAAGCATGTTCATTAGGGGTGTAACTCCACACCAGCACTCTCCAAGTCTCTCCTAATTAGACAAACCACCCAAGAGTGGTAAGAACAGTTACAAAAGGAAGAGAGGGCATACCAGCAGTTAAAACACAATGTTTGAGCCT
The DNA here is from genome assembly GCA_021653895.1 of Mastomys natalensis. Taxonomy (NCBI): domain Eukaryota; kingdom Metazoa; phylum Chordata; class Mammalia; order Rodentia; family Muridae; genus Mastomys; species Mastomys natalensis. Next base: position 312,080 of record JAJTUV010000155.1, read on the forward strand.
GAAACTAATTTGATATTTCATGCTCAGGAGAAATATTCCTTACAGGCTTCGTGAATGGATGCTTGTTCTGAAAGACCCTTTCATAGAAGTGGGATTAGCGGTGGAATGAACAGTTGAGTCAGCAGGTTCGAGCAATAATAAAGTGTAAATGCTCAAACTCTGTAAATGCTATATAATGGTATAACTTCCTTTGCCTGTAGTTATGGTTTTTTTGGATCCCATCTGTTTAAAATGTCCAATAACAACACAACAACAAAAATATAGAGGTCTACAGTGCATATGTACTAATCTACCTGTTTCATCTAGATACTGTACTATCAGGGTTTCCTTTTGAAGTAAGAAATCTCCCTTTAGTTCAAGCTCTAGAGGCTGAAACAGGAGAATTACTATGAGTTAAAGCTAACCTGAACTATAGTCAGTCTTATTTCAGACACCCAAACCAACCAACAAACAAACAAATAAGCAAACAAACAAAAGCATGTAACAAAACCCTAGAACTGCCTCTTGGCCAGTGTCCCTTGGATAGCAGGGGTTCAATCATCTTCTCTAGCACCATTTTTTTTTTTAGAGTACAGAGCAAGGACAGATGCTTGAGAGTAACAGCAAGTGTACAGCCCTGTGCTCCTTAACTAAGCCCATCAGAAAATCAGGAGCATCTGCATGTACAAGGGTCTGATTATTCCCTTTGCATTGTAAACTTGATGTAAAGGAGAAACATTAGAAAATTAGATATTGAGCCTCACTGGGACCAACTCTGTGATAGACGAGAGAAAAAAGAATGACGCAGGATTAAAAAGGTAAAAGATTTCTGTAAATAGTCAGATGGCTTACTGATCTATATCCCAAATCATGTGACCAACATGTGATGGAGCATTGCATAGTTGAGATCAATCTGACCTCCAACCTGTCATTCAAGGGCAGAGGGAATTCGGCTCCACCTCTACTAACGATAAATTGATATCTATCTCTAAAACTCTTCATAAAACCAACTGAACACCTAGGATGTTTTTTTAATGACCTATTGACTTTTCAGATTGTTCTTTAAGCTGTTTTTTAAACTTTAAAGGCAACACTGATAATGAACGCCTCCAAATGGTAAAACAGAAAATCCCCTTCAAATATAACCGGCCTGTAGAGGAGTGGCTGCAGGAAAAAGGTAACGGTCGTTAAACTTTCATTCTAAAACTCATTTGATTCTAAACCCTCATTCTTAAAGCCTGCAAATAAATGTTCCTTAAATGATAATCGCCTGCTGCATAAATGACTGTTTTAATTTTCATTATAATTTGTGTCAGCTTCCACCTGCCATATGTTGATAAATCATGCAATAATACATCGCCATTAAAACACAGTTAAAGGGACTAACATCTAGCCTGCTGTCAACATGGCAGCCACAAACAAGGAATTCCAGGAAACCTCTATTTAGAAAGAAAACGAAAGAAAGAAATGGATTATGGCAATTTAACCACTGCATGACATTATTTGTTAATTCGTTTTAAATTACCTCTCACCAAAGCTTTCTAAAGAATTTTCAAAAAAAAACTTGTTAAATTTATATTTTGAATATGTCTTGGTTTTGCTGTATATTAACCAACCAACCAAACATACAAAGACGAAACAAACCACATCAAACCAAACCAAAAAAAAAAAAAAAAAAAATCCTAGATCAACTCTTGTAACTTAAAGTGCATAAAACAAATGTTATAAAGGAAGCAGTGTGTGCTATCATTTGTTTTGAAACAATGAAAAAGATGAGAAAGAACAGATTTTGCCTCTAAATTCAAACTGTCAGAGGCTAAGTTTCTAGGCAAACTTAATTACTTTCCAGTTGCTTCAGAAAACTAAAACTAAACAAACCTGTTTCACACCTCGCTGGTGTGACACCCTGGTGCATTCAGATGATGTTTTAGATGTTTTACGCAACAAAGTGTAAGTTATTAAGACAATGAGTTGATAAGGGGAGAGTCTTGTAAAAATCCAAACAGCATGTTGGGATTTACTGACAGGAACAACCACTCTGACTCGAAGAAGGCAGCAGTTATAAACCCTGGCAAAATTTTCTGTGTGATTTCTTTTGCTTACTAGAAACACACTTGCTTTTTTCCATTAGGAAAATTCTCTTTCTTTGAAAAAAGCTAAGGGTTCTGTTCTTTCTTGAGGCAGTATAATCTAACTCTTGTCTCAAGGCCCCAAAGAACCCCTTACGTGTTGCAGAGATTTGATTGAGTATGATATGAGGAGTAATTGTAGATGTTACATAATCTACAAATAAAGAAATGAAGGACACCTGTGTATGCTTCAGGTGTTTAGACATGGAAGTGCTTACCGAATCTTAACTGCATGCCCTATTTTAAACATATGGGGTCTAATTAAAAATAAATTAAGAATAACTCTAAAAAGCAAATAATTTTGATTAGTAATCAACAGCTCATAAAGTCCCTTTAACGTTAAAGACAATGATTGCCTCACTTTTAAAACAAGAGAACGAGATGCATGTCTGAGTCTCATGTGCCTGAGAGAACTTTTGTGTTTCTTTCGATTTTATGTTAATAATATTTTATTTTATTCCATTGCCTTTTGAAGTCTAAGTTTAATAGCATGCCAGGCATTTTCATTTGTACAAACCATTATAAAGCGGTTAGTACGCTTTTAGTTTTCCTCTGAGAGCTGCATTATTAGCTGGCTTTCATGGAGAAAGGAAGCCCTCATACACACACGTTGAATGCTGGGAGGGTGAGGGGGAAGGGGGAAGGTGGTATGGACGTATATATCTTGGCTTCTTTATTAGATACATGTATATGTATGTATACATAATTGGACAAAACATTTGCAAACTGAGATTATCTCCTCTACCATTTTCTCCGAAATTACTCTTTATGTAATTTGGGTGAGTAGCATCTATTTTCTTTACCTCTTCCTCTATCTAGCTAACTTCATTTGCAAATAGAATGGAAAATTTGCACTGGAAGACCTTGTTTTTGAAGATGAGTATAAAGAATAAATAGATAAAAGGAAGGATAGACAGGTGCATTCAGAAATACATGGGGTGTCTCTTTGGAGTTCTTTCTGCCACTGGGGAGGCGAGCTGGGTCACTGCATTGCCAAGTGGGTTTGCTGCCTCTGTCTACTATTGACGGACTTTCTGACCTTAGACAACCCACTTAACCTCTTTGTGTCTTAGATTTCCATATGAGGAGAGGAGAAATAATGCTGCCTATTCCCCCAGGGTGTTCTGAGATTTAATTAATTAGTCTTTGTGCAACACTGACTAGAGACGTGCACAGATTTAATTTAAGCCTATGTGAACTTGATGTTCAAAATGAGGCAGCAGATAATGACTTCCAAAAGGATGTGAATCTAAAATGAAACAAACAGTTGCATGCTACAAACCCTGTTTTGCTGTTATCATCAAATTTCGTAATATTTTCAATAGAAAGATTTTCATACTCCAAAATTATATGCACATGTGTGTAGTTCTAGTACACACGTATTCAAATGTATGCATATAATATTTTTATAAAGTTATTAAGCATTGTAAATCACAACAATATGAATGCTATCTGACATTGATTTTGAGGCATCTTGGGCAAATAATAAAACCAGAAACTTTATCCAGTTAGTTGTGTACATTCTTCATACAGAGAGGATACTGATACTGTTTTTTCTATTGTTTATGATCTCCTGTGCATCTAAAGAAAAATGAGACACTGACAGGAAGACGTGGGAGGAGACAGAGTGCTCTCTTCCCCAAGTGATTTCTGGCTCTGGCCTGAACTGTGTAGGCAAAGTGCAGAGGACTAGAAGGCTGTAAAACCAAAGGAAAAAGACCTAACCATGAGACTACCAAGCAAACAAGCTAACAGAAACCCAAACCCTTCCTGTGGCATGATTTGAAACTGGGATAGCCCTTCTCTGTCTCACTCACCAGGGTGTTGGCACTAAAAAGTGAGAGGTCCAATCACGCTGGTAAAGCACTGATAACCAAAAAAAATTAAGCAACACTTCAATCTAATGGCTTCAACCATGTCATGCCTTTCCTCATTCTTTGGTCATTCTTGAATAAGCAATGCCCACTTTATGGAGTGAACTATAGCAAATGGAATGAAGGCAATGCATCATTTCCAGTTAGTCTATTGCAGTTTGAATTTCAATTTTCTCGGACCGCTTTTCATTTTTAAGTATTGGCAGAATGAATCTTTCTGGGAAAGTAAGATGAGAACCATTATAAGAGATTGCCATTATGAAGCAGTCCAAGGATATTACAACATAAAATCTTCTACATATAATCAAGGTTACTCAGCCATTAACTAATCACCAATGCTGGCTTACATAGAAAAGAGAGAGGGAGGAAGGAGGAGAAGATGAAAGATAAAAAGAGATAATATTATAAATGGGCAACAGTTGTGCATATGAAAAAGATAACTTGCATGGGGGCTATCTAGTTTAAGATACTAACATTATACCCTAGAAATCTGCCACTAAACAGCTTATTCTAAATTAGTGTGTTAAGCTGCTCCAAATGTTGATACGAAGCTAAGCAAAAATTTTTCTGTACATCTATTATCCTATTTCTATTGTAGTAATTGCATGGCTCCTAAAGAAAGGAATATGACCTCTAGCCCATTGCCCTGCACCACTGTGGACTGGATGTTGCATCTCATGTGAGGAGAACAGAGATAAAAAGTATGCAACTGTCAAATGGTACCAACTCATAGGACACTGAGATTTATTGGAAAATATCGATTGAATTGACTATATCCTTGAGAACTAGAGAATTCTGTTATCATTAAAATATGAACCTTCATAAGATTCTTATGAAGTGTGGATCATTTCCACCCTAACAAAGTTTCCCAGACTAAAAGGAGAGTACTATTATATATAACTCATTCAAATAATAACCCTCAAGAGTTGCCCAGATAGTAAAGTTGACACTTGTCTAAAGAGTACACCCTGAACATAGGCTGTTTTTCTTTTCTCTTCTTCATGCCTTCCAGCAGAATGCACTGAGAAAGTATATTTATACTAAGTTCCAGAAATCCAAGGCTAGTGGTACATTGTGCAAACTAGAGCTTATTGTTCTAGTGATAGAAGTTGAGAAGCCAAACACCACAACATACCTCTGTTCAATGGGGTTTTTTAGAGAGAAAGCACGTATGGTTCACCAAGCAGGCGTGAATAGCAAAAAGTAGTTGTTAATTATTTACACCTAAAATAATCAAAGTGATTAGATGAAGAATTAGTGGCTCTGTTGATCACTGACTAAAGAAAACTCCAGGACAGATGTGTCTAATTCTACGAATAGGTGTCTTTTCTTTCTCTCAACTCCATATGGGAAAGCAGATGGAATTAGTCTAAAGAGAAAACATGAAGGAAGGCCATAGCATGTTGCTGTCATGATAAATTACAATGAGATTTTAAATACTATTTTCCAGCCATTGGAAAGACCTAGTTTGGCTTTTAAAAAAATAAGTTGAAATCATGGAGAATAAGCCTAGTTAGTTGAATGCTCCATTCTAAAACTGTTCTGCCATGATTTTTTTTTTTCTGATCACTTTTTTTTTTGCCCACAAAGAAAGCCTGAAATAAGATTAACTATTGACATTTTACAACCTGTTATCATGCCCTACATCATGATTTTTACATTTTGGTTTCTTTGTCAGTACCCATCTTCCCCTTAAAATTAATTCTTATTGATTAATTGTTATTTATATAATATATTCATGCATGTATATCATATATTCTGATTATTCTCCCCTTATCTTAAAACCATTTTAGGATTACCTCATCCCTGTCCCCATTCCGGTTCTAGGAACTTTATCAATGCCTAATTACTTCCCCATCTTAGAGAATAATCTATTGACTTATCATTCTGCCTCCAAATTGTCCATCCATTATGATGGTGTTAAATAGCAAATGCTGATAGAATATTACTCACTGTGATGGTTTATGGAAAACTCTGTTTCTGGTGATCAGAATGTCCATTTTTATAAGCATGCAATTAATCTGAGCCTCTTAATTGCAGTTTAATTTCAGTAAATTTAATTCAATTACTTTACCTAATTTTTAAACTCAATGTTCTCAGTCACCTCATTGAGTTTTGTTTTCTGCATATCATTCTTTTCTGTTGTCATTACGTTAATTTATAGCTTATGTCAGAACACTAGGCAAATGTGGTTCACTCTTGTCATGATCTGAACTAGATGTTTCTGTCATCTCTGATTATATGTCTCAGGAGACTGGAACACTGCTCATATTTAATCCAAGATGTCTCCTTCCTTTGAATAAGAAAATGACTTAGTTATCCTGGTAACTTAGGAGCTCTAGCTAGACAGTGGAAGAGGTAATTACCATGAAATGTTACTCACCAATTCCAGTAGTGAATTTTTCTTATACATTTTATCTATTTCAGTTGTTCAAGGAAGCCTTATTAGGTGCTTGCTCCATACAGGATAGGTAAGGGAAGGATCAGAAATGTATAGAAATAATAGTATTTCCTCCACCTAACCCACTAGGACGGCAGCTAACCATCTTCAACACCCAGGCGCAAATAGCCATCGGAGGAAAGGACAAAGGACGTCTCTTCCAAGGCCAACTCTCTGGGCTCTATTATGATGGTTTGAAAGTACTGAACATGGCAGCTGAGAACAACCCTAATATTAAAATCAATGGAAGTGTCCGGCTAGTGGGAGAAGTTCCATCAGTCTCGGGAACGACACAGACAACCTCCATGCCACCTGAAATGTCTACCACTGTCATGGAAACCACCACCACCATGGCTACGACCACCACTCGCAAGAACCGCTCTACAGCCAGCATTCAGGTAAACCTTTCTCTTGTGGTTTTGTTCCTCTTTCTTGACTTTGCAACACTAATGCTGTGATCAGTATTCTAGGTAACTAATTACTTTGAATTACTGCCTTTGACGGAAAGATGAAGATGTTCATGGTAATGAGAACTAAGACTAGAGAAAGAGGAAGCAATGACTGAATGAATTAGGAAAACCTTGTGCCACTCATGAGCTCATGAGATAACTCGTGTTATCCTTTCCATTTGTCAGTGAAATGGGAAAGCTATTATTCAAAATGAACAATGGACCATACTTTTATTACAAGACGTCCCTCTCCTCTCTTTTGCATTACCTTTTCTTTTCAATTAACAGAAAGTAGGAAGGAGAAATGAACATTTGTTATCGAAATCAAGTCTGTACCCTGGTTCAATTCTATTCACATTTTCCAGATAGCTTTAGTAGAACATGAACTGTACATTATTAAGGACGATGGATATCATTAAATCAAGGACAATTGAAACTAGAAGCTCAACCACTCCTTGTGAATAATAGTCTTGGTGTTTGATATTAAGTCCTAATTAATGACTTATTATATTGGAGTCTTGGTTTTTTTTTTTTCTTTTTTTACTTTATTTGACTAATATAGTGATTTTATTAGACAACGTAAAGGTTTCATTTTAGCTAGGCAAAACGTTGTTGGTTTTTGTGGTAAGGCATTTTTTATCACTTGAAAGTAATTATACACAAGCAAAAGCTTAATACTTAGCTGCCTCTCTTGGCAGTTCATAAATCTAGTTAGTAGGGGCAGGAGGTTAATCGAGTTATTAGTCTTAAATGGTTTGGCATCAAAGAAGGCATGCCAGTGCTTGTGGGGAAAATTATCTCTACCCTAGTTAGTTGTTTGTAAAAATCAACATACCAGTCCTTATTCCTTCTGCTATTCAGTTTTCACACGTGATCCAGGAGCTCAGTAGAATGCCTGACATCCCCTTCCCATCCATTCCAGTAGACACTATAAACTTGGAGTGAATCATTCAAACTCATCCATGTGGGGTTCTTTTGTTCTTCTTGTTGTTGTTTTATCTTTCTAAATTATGTGATTTCGTTGTATGGAAACACATTGTCTTCCTTTATTCCTTTTCTTTGAGCTTGAGCAGAAACTCAGACAGTGTCTTTCATGATTCCTAAGAACAATTTGAAGCCAGTGTGTTGATGATGTTATTGGCCAGTTTCCAAAGGCTGCTAAGAACCTAGCTAGCAGATCAGTCCTGTAATCATGGGTGCCATTCCATGCATACCTATGTACATGCTAGAAAGAGAAAAATAGCACTCCTCAGCTGATATTACAGCAATAACTCCTGACATCTCACTCCACTCACTGAGAAGAAGATAAAAGGCAATATATATTTCTATTATGACTCTCTATAGTTCAAGCATAGATCTGTTTACTGTTCGTAAAAGGATAGTTCTGTGTGCACAGGTCTTGGCAGACCTGGTTCATTTCTGTTAGAGTATATTCTGCTAACTCTGTGGGAAGCAGAAGAGCAAATGGTTTTTTCTCCATAGGAATGGTTGATTTCTGCTGTCTGCCTTAGGACCAAATTTTCACTGACCACAAGTGGATTTAATGCTACACAGGGATTCAGGGAATTGCCTCAATTTGTAGTAATTTTCAGTCTTTGGTTGTTCCCTCTCACAGAAAATACATAAATAGAGGTGCAGTGGGGGCAGATTGTTTGAGTTGTTAACTGCTTTCTACAACCTAGGAGATCCAGGGGCTTCTGGACAGGGATGGATTTCAAGGTGCATAAACCTTACCTCTGATTTATCTCTAAGTCTGGGTTGTCTCTTGGAGCAAGCAACCACCAGCGAGAACCCTCTCCAACAGCTTTCCTCTTGTGAGCTGCTTTTCTTTCAGAGGCTGGTGAAAATTGGATTACATCGTTACATGCTTCTCCGTTTTCTTTCTGCTAGGCTATAAAGATAGGATATAAATCTGTTGACACTCCTTGTTTTTACGGGTGCATAAATACGTACCCTTGGAGGAAAGCCAGGAGCTTAGCAGAATTGATTAGACCCAGGCTGAGAGATACAGAAACCCCAGGATTGTGTAAAGAGAAACTTGAGGAGACATATTGTGGAAGATTTTAGGTACTTTTCTTCTTGCCAACTAGCCACAAGAACTTTGCCCCATGCTTTATGCAAACCTAAAACCTTCATAGTCAAGCCAACTCTGGCCTAAGTAGCATCTACAGATTGCATCAAGCCTACCGAATGATTTAGGACAAGTCTTAAATGCTGGACATAGTGGGTAGCTTCAAATACATGCAATGTATGACCCAGCCAATTTTCCTGGATAAAGAGGACTCATGTAGCTTTGATCTCTGAGAGGTACTTCAAAAAAGAAAACAAAATAGGAAAGATTAAATCTCATGCTCACCAGTCCATCATTCAGTTTTCATCTCTCTGAAATCTCGTGCAGACCATTTTAGGAATGGTGCTCCATTCTTTGCTTTTGCACTTTGATGATATCATTAAAGCATGGTTGTCCTAAAATGAGACACTTCTAGGAGAAAAACAATTAAGCATGTGTGACCACAAGTATAAAAATGTCACTTTTCAAAAAATTCCCCAGTTCCTTCCTAAAGCATTAGCGTGGAAAACTTCCTTTGAGGAGTTCATCTCTGATGGACCTTGGCTAGTGCTCACATCAGATCAAAGGAAAACTGCAAAGTGCTTTTAGTGCTGCTCTTAACTGTGTGTGAATGTGAACAAATCGTTTTTGAGTTGATACAGCTCTTCAATGCTCCAGTCTTTTGGAAGTAATTGGTACTTTGATCTCTGTGATATATCAGTCTGTTACTGATAGGAGTACAGAATTGCTTGTGAATGGCATGGACTATGTTAAATTACTCACAGCTATTGTGCCCAAGCAATGGATCTTGACCTTATATTAAAAAGAATGTCTTGAGATGCTCCTCTCAATTTAAGGGTGAAAAAGCAGCTAAAGTGCACATTAAGAAGCCATATGGACAGATAATAATCTTTAATAAAAGTCTTGTACCTAGTAGGTATTCAACAGACACTGTATTAGCCAGTATACCAGGCAGGCTTTATTTACTATATTGGAGCCACTTAATAACCGGAAGTAGAATGGCTGCAGTAATGTTCTACTTCTAGAATAATTGGGGTGTATAGACAGTCTTTTCCACTGGTATAACTATAGTATGTAATAGACTTGAGCTAGATATCCTGGGTTTAATGTCTAGTCCATTCTCACTCTAGCTAAGTGATCCTGGATAGATCATGGGACACTTAAATACCTACTGCTAAAAGCAAAAAAAATTACCTTAAATCTACAGCTAAAAAACAGCTTTGTCATTATATATCACAGTTTACAGAGTCAGACATTGATGTAAGTTTGGCGTAAGCAATTCTGCTTCCACTAATTAAACTGACAGAGGATCCCTGAGGACCAGCTATGGTCTAGTGGCTTTCTTTAGCAAAGTGGCTATTCTCTGAGCTCTCAGACCATATTGAAATGGGCATATTGAAGCCATCAGTTTCTCATAGCCTGGGCCTGACCTAGGCTTGAGTTGTCTATATTATACCCATTTGTGCTGTACGTTTCCCGGCCTTTTCCAATATCAGGGAAGACTTGACGACATTTAGTATGGCTACAGAAATAAGCCTCTTGTTATGTCTGTGTTTGATTTTCTAGGTTAGCTGTTGTATAAAGACACACCCTAGGTATGTGTGCAACCGTTCCATTAGCTGGAATCTTGGGCTGAATCAAAAAGAGACAGCAAACTGAACACAAGCATTATTTTTCCCATATTTTCTGAATATGGATACACTGTGACCGGCTACCTCATTCTCCAGCAGCCATGGCTTTCCTGTAATGATACACTGGCACTGTGAGCCAAAAACAGTCTTCTTCTCTTAATTTACTTTATCAGATATTTTGTCATGTCAACAAGAAAACTACTGCATGAAATATATGATGCAGAATCAAACTGTCAGTGTTTTGCCAATTTACTATTATTAATAAATATTAATTATTATTTATTATTACCAATGTGCACATATTTTGGAAGGTTACAAACAAAATTAGAAATCTAGGTTACTTCTGTCATGGAGCCACTAACCTCAAGAAGACAAGAGGGTTCTCAGTGTGACTTCTGAGTAGTGGTGGCTATTGAAAGGGTAGTGTATGGAGTGACTTGGAGCATTATCATAGATGAGATAGTCATAAAATGAGGCCTTAAAGAGTGAATGCACCGGGGCAAGAAGAAAGTCCAAGTTTTGTGAGCTTAGGTGTACGTCAGAGATGTGACTTGCAAGGTTTGTGGATTTGAGAACTTTAGCTTGAAGCTCACCTCCTACATCTGGGAGAGTATGCAGGGTACTGGAGTAGATTCAATTATCTGTGGGCATAATCTTAGATTCCCCAGAGAAATTATCTGAAAACCTTTGAGTGTGGTGTGGATTGTGGGGTTGGTAGAGATCAAGCCCAGAGCTTTGCTTGAATTAGACAAGAACTCTACTAGCAAACCACACCTCCACCCACACCCCTGCACCCCACTGCCACACAGGGTCTTCACCAACTCCAGTACACCTGGGTAGTTACAATGACACCGAGGAGACAGACCTTAAAATGGGAAATCTCACTGCAGTCTGCATTCCAGGTTCTTTCCCTCTTTCTGGACTAAAGAAAAGGGTGAGAGGAGTGAGTCTTTCACTATTCTCATTACTTTCAGTTACCTCAGCCAAAAGGTTCCCAGAAGAGAGGAACGGGCCAAGAGGAAAATAGTTGCAAAAAGAAAAAAAATAAAATAAATGTGAATTCTCTTATCTTTGGCCTCCAGTCTGAGTAGTCATCAGCAGAAAAGGAGCTCACCGTGTCCTGTGCAAATCGCCATTTAGAATTGTTTATAAGCTATTAGCAAGAAACTGATCATAACCTAATTTTTGTGTCCTAGGCCTTGGTAAAGTCACCTTGACACTGGCTGGGCTGTGTACCACCAGATAATTGACAGAAAAGTCAGGATGCTCGGCCTTGTATTGGAAGTATCGTAATAAACAGTGGGATGGAAGGCTATGAGATTTCCTCCTATCTCAAACATTATAAAGACAATGATTGAATGGGAACTACCTCTGAAAGTTCCAGAAAGGAGCTCTAAGGTTTCAGACTTTGCAACAGTGAGCATGTGAAAATCCTTCCTTTGGGTTACTCAGTTTTAGGCTATGGATGATTAAGACTTAATACTGATAATGACAGCTTGAAACAAAAGTTGTCCCTATACTTCATCTATTCTGAGTGGAATTTCAGTCTGTTAAATAAAGCTGGTGGGATTTGCCATCAGAATTTCTGAGTTAAGGACTCACTTTCTTCCAGTTACTTAGCTATATGCCTTAAGCTAAGTCTAGACTCTCTCTATTGGTTTCATTATCTGCCTAAGGGATATAAGTACGCCTTCCCTTTTGCTATATTGAGAGTAATAACTATGATCATGAGAAGTCATTCATACATATTCACTGAAGAATTTCACAGTAGGATCCCACCTCTACCTAAGAGACTCAACCAGACTCATGTACCTTAATTGAGCATAGCACTCCTGACCGTTTCATCAGTACAAGCACCGTTTGGTCTATACACACAAAGGTTAACATGACTCGGACCTCTTATGACCTCAACAATGAAGACAGAGGTCTACCAGAAATACGTTTGAGTAGAAGTCAGCTTAGTTGATCCGTTAGAACATATGGAGAAACTTTTAGTTTAAAGGATGTGAAGTTACAATTTTTGTAAGTCAAATGATGAAAGATCGAGAATTTCACACTGTTCAATAAAATGCATAGCACTTAGATTTACAGCGCACCATCGTCAGAGGGATTTTTGAGGACCAGGATAAGTTACCAACTATTTTCTACATTCTTTGAATAATCTGTGGGTCTCTGCTTGGGATGCACATTATATGTAACAGGCCTGGAGTGCCTTGTGATCATAGCATGCATCAAGAATGGTTAGACTTTCCTGGAGAGTTATCTCCTTCTGTTCTTTCTTTTCTCTACCTCCACGGGCTTGATAGAAATGAGATAAGGAATCTACAGTTTCTGCTCCCTTCCTTTTACCACTAGACAACAACCCCCACCCCCCCGGGAAAGTTTATTTTTAGGATCAGGGCTCAGCTATTATTGATTAACAGTCTTACATAATGTGTGGCTCCAGGCTTCTTGCTTTCCTGCCAAGCCTCATAGCTAGGGAAGGCGCTGAAGATTTGTCAGTCTAATTAGACTTTAGCTGCCAGCCAGGAAATATCTCTTGTGTTCTGCTTGCCCTCACATAGATACTCTCCTTTCCCTTTTTGAGAATAATGTGGAAGGAAGGAAATTGAACCCCAATTTACTTGTTTCCTGGTAAGATTCTCCAGTGATGGCTTCTTTCTGGAAAGTTCAGATGAAAAAGAAAATGAGGAACACAGAGAGAAGGACAGAGAGAGATAGAGACAGAGAGGGAGAGGGAGGGGGACAGAAAGAGTTGAAGGGGAAAAATACTATGGGTAGGCTTTGCCTTAAGGACTTATATGTTGCTAGTACACATGACTGAGGGAAGATAACAGAGTATGGTTTCTTTTTATCCCTCATTTAACATATTACTTTCAAGGTCTGAGACAGCCACATCCAGGAGAGATGTCTAGTTTCTTAAGGAGTCTTCTGAGGAAGTCCTGACAGCAGATAGTCTGGAAGCTCAAATATTCTCATGAAAGTGATAGAGATACCTGTCTAATTGGATTATAGGATTGGTGGGATAGATTTCCCACCCAAACTTCTGATAAAGTGCAAGATCTTGTTGCAAAGTACCTGAACATCTAGAAGAGGGTATTAGTTCGACTCTCAGATCCCCATATGTGGCCACTGATATGTGGTTTTAAGGATCATAGTGATTTTTGCAGTCACCTAACTGGCTACTCAGCCAGGACCAAAGCCAGAGTCCTTACCCTGTTACCTGTGGTTGCTACCCTTGCTGTCACTCTGGCCATACCTCCTATCACAATCCTCTAGCTAGATTTAGCCTTTTCTACCTGGAATAGTATTCAACATATACTAATAAGGAGTAATAACCTGCGTTGTTGGAAATAAAGAACAGGCAACAATCTGTTATCCCCTTCTAGAGAAGCACACATATCTCTTAACAGTTATAGACTGAGGCTTTCAAACTTCCTAGCTGCTGCTTCCCAAAGGCCCGTTGCCTGTTGAGGCTCATCTCTGGAAGTGGTTGTGACTATTTTCCATGACTTCTTGCCTTAATAATAAGGTGTCCTATGAGTAGGGCTATACTGCTGCTAATAGAGTGTTTTCGTAGCATGTGCTGAAGCTAACCAGACATTGGTGGCTTAGAGCTACAACCCAGCACTTGGGAAGTAGAAGCATGAAAATCAGTTCAACGTCACACATTATATAGTGAGTTTGAGGCTAGTCTGGGCTACATGACACCCTGTCTTTAAAAAGAGGGCATAGATGGTAGAGAAATAATGAATCCAAATCAGGCTTGGCAATTTATACCTATAATCTTTGTACTCAAGAAGCAGAGACAAGAGGCAACTGTGAGGCTAATAGCATCCATTTAGCAAGTTACAGGCCATCAGGGCTATAGAATAAGACCCTTCCTCAAAACAAAACAAACAAAAACAACAACAGCAGCCTACCCCAAACACTAGAATCCTGGAGACATCAACTGTCTCCGGTTGATAAAGCTGCTCCTGTTGACTTATCTATCAAGGAATACTTTTTGCAAGAAATAGCAAGAGCTAGTTTTATCCTGGAGAGGCTTCACAACACCTGAGTGCATCATCACCCACTCCAATCATTTTAGAGAACTATATAACATTTCATAAATTGGATGACTTCAGTTGAGAAAGATGAACAGAATGCCTTTGATTTAATTAATATAATAAATTTTTTCATAATTCATCCCTTTTTCTTAGTTTGTCCAAATGCATCCAGCAATGGCCACTTCTGTGTAAAAGATACGCTGCCTAATAAATGCTTCTTCAATATTCTAATTTAAATGGAATTCCAGAGATTGGTTTTGGTTCTTTATCTCTAACTATCTATGCCTTACTTCTTATTTCCATCTTCAAGCACAGTTGTCAGTAGCCAGATCTCAACATCAGTAGCTCCATTCTGTCTGTGACGAGACAGTGGGAGGGTGGGATGATCTTCATAACTTCCTGGTGTCTGTCTGAATGACTGGAGAAAGGAGAAACACTGGGTGTTGTTATGACAGGCCTTGCCTTTTGAAACCTTCTAATTAAAGCCTTCGTTTCTAGAGAGCTGCTACTGTTATCTAAGTGGGGAAATAAGTTTCCCTTTGATTTTTCTGATCATCATCCTGGGATGAAAATGTTGAAGAATTATATATACCCTGTTTGCAGGGGCTAGAAGTCACAGAGAGAATTGCTTGATGGGAATTTGATTGACTTGTATACATAATGAAACCTCTTCCTTCTATCATCCTGTCTGGTTAGTCATTTTTCTCTCTCCTCCCCCTTTCTCCCTCCACCCCTCCTCCTTCTCTTCTTCCTCATCCTTCCTCCACTCTCTCTGTGTATGAAAGAGATAGAGAAACAGAGAGACAAACACATAGAGACACAAAGAGAACAAGGACTAACAAGACAGAGAAAAGACAAAGACAAAGAGAAGAGAGGATATTTGTGTACATTTGCATTTATTATGGAAAATAATGCTTATTAAGTTTAATATCATATAACACGCTTGCTAATCTTCCTGAAGAACAGACTCTCGTTTGGGATGGAGAAATGCCAGAGATTCTGCACAACCTCTCAGAGGATTTATTCTCTGCTGCTCAGTTTATGGGGTAAGAGCTTATAGATATTCCCAGCTCTATCATGAGTAGCCACAGCATCTGTTTACCCATCCTATCAAAATCTTTGCAAGTGTAGTTCAGGGCTCTTAAAGATGAAAAGTTGAACTCATCCAAAGTATTAAATAAGTGAACAAATAGATATCCAAAGAAGGATTAACAAAGAAAAAAATTTGCCATCAGATAATGGTGTCCTGGTTCTTGATGCCCCCTCTTCTTGTCCCCCACTCTGCTGCATACCCCTAAGACAGATGAAAAAAAACGAGAAAAAATTTACCTTGTCACAATATTTATTCCCCTTTTAGAGAGTTGACCTCCAATGGAATCAGAAGGACGTGAATGATTTTAATCCACAGCAACAATGGGAAGCCGGTCCTGATGGTCTTGAACAGTATAAATATATGAAATGACAGATTTTTTTCTGCTCTGCCTTTCCATACCCTCTTACCAGATACTGAGAGAGACACATACTTGTGCACCCACAACTCATTCTGTAATACACAATGAAATTTCACCCAGCCTTTATCTTAGAGCTGCTGTTCCAATGATTAATGCCCCACTGGCTGGGAAACTGTGCTGCTGGAGGAAGACAAGGAGAGAGCAAGACACATGAAATATATCTCTAGGGCCATTTCTCATTATTATTATTACCATTATTAGAACCTTACTACCCTATCTATCCTGTTAGGAAATGTGTGATCTATTGTCAACGGGGAAAGGATGACATTTGCAAGTGGCTTCATGTGGGAGAAATGAACAAGGACACAGAGAATAGATAGTTTTTGCTCAACAGAACTGACCTCCATGAGGGTCTCATTGTTGCTCTTCTTTATTTGAAGGTTTGTGTCTTTTCTTTATTATCGCTTTTTATTCAGGTCTGAGATATTATATACCATGGTCTGTGTCTCTCTGTTCTGCTGCTTTTCATTTTGCACATGTTCTTTTGTTTTTGTCCAGCCCTTGTCTTCAAGAATCCATAAGAAGTAGTCTGTAAAATTGTTTTCCATGCTCACTTATGCAAAAGACAGGATAGACTGTGTCTTTTGCCTTGAACCTCCTCATTGATAAGTGTCTCCCTATCATAGCTGATTTCAAGCTTTTGAAATACTTGTGGTTTCTGTCTCTCTCTGTCTCTCTGTGAGTATCTCACTCTGTCTATGTCTCTCTGTCTCTGACTCTGTCTCTCTCTTTCTCCTTCCCCTCTCTCTCTTTCTCTCTCTCTCTGTGTATATGTGTGTATATGGTATATTTTATGTGTATATCATATAAAGTAGCACCTGATACCTGTTACTTATGTCAACAAAGGATGATGGGTAAATTATTGCTATCTTTAGCATCGAAGTGGACTGCATGATGGGGCCAGGATGGGAAGATGGGCCATGATAGGAACATTATCACAGCATGTGTATCTACTGATAAATGGCAAATTCGTTAACCTAGTCAGAGAGTGCCATAATCTGATTTAGGAAATGTCATGCTTCCAATGTGGAGTTTAGGAGGACTGGGATTTATAGCTGAGGCACCACATGGAGCTTCAGTTTTAAATGGAATTTGAATTCAACCAGTGAGTGGTATCATTAATCTAGGGCCTAGTTGGGGCAGGTACTTAGGTGAAACAACAAACAAACAAATAAATAAATAAATGATAAAATAATTAGTTCCACAAATATGGAGTACCTCATCAAGTGTATGAGTTTGGTAACCAATAAATAAAAGAAAAACTTTTTCTCTCAGAGGATTATAAAACCAGCCAGTATTCTTTCCTTCTCCCTCCCCCTAACCCTCCTTGCTGTTGCCGTGGTAGTGTGGTGGTGGTGGTGGTGGTGGTGGTGGTGGTGGTGGTGGTGGTAGTGGTGGTGGTTGGTTGATTTGGGTTTTGGTTTTGGCTTTTGGTTTTTTTTTTTTTCCAAGACAGGGTTTCGTGTGTAGCCCTCGCTGTCCTGGAACTCACTCTATAGACCAAACTGACCCTGAACTCAGAGAGCTGCCTGTTTGTGCCCCCTGATTGCTGGGATTAAAGGATGTTCCATCACTGCCCAGCTAAAGTGTGTAGTCCAGGCTAGCCTCAAAACTCTGCCTAAGGCTCCTTCACTTCAGCAAATCCTACTGGGATGAAGTTATTTTCACATTTCAATTTTATTGTTGTCAAAACATTATATCCACAGAGTAAGTAGCACCCACACAATCCCTGAAGTGAAATGAGATGATATACTTTTCTTCAGTGGCTCCACGTGTTGGCTGATTGGTCTTACCTGAGCCCATCAGCAAGACCAGCTTTAACTAAAGAGTCATTTGCCCAAGCTAAGTCTCTTCCATGTGGGTGATACATAATCAAAGTTATAGGTGGTGACATAGGAGATATATAAACCCTCTGCCTGCTGTCTCAACTCTGGATAACCAGGGCAGGCCTCCCAGCCACGGAGGGGAATTAGTCATCAGGATCTGTTGTAAACTTTTCAGCAGCCAAACATACATGAACTTCTGCCTTCTGCCCTCATGCTAATGGCTCTGCATCTAAAACTTCTCATAGACAACATCTGGACTTAGCACCTCTTTTCTGAATATCCCACTTAACCCACCACGCATAGCCTGCAGAAAACCAAACAGCAGGCCAGAAGCAAAGCAGCAGCCTCCTCACCATGCCCTGCAGCCCTGCTCAGCTCTTGTAGGTTGGTGGAATTTCGCAGAGCTTCCCTCTTCATAACTACCGTCTTTCCATTTCTTACCTTTCTAAACTTATTAATGACTCTGCAAGAAAATGACAAGAGATTTGTCTCCTTCTCCCGCCCAACCACATCAACTTCCTCATTCTTCAATTTCCCAGTAAACCTCGATCACATTATTTGGTTAAATGAGGATTTACAGTTTACATTATCGTGACTCTGTAACATCATTTTCTGAGAACAATGTAAGAAGATCACACATGAACTGATTCATTTTACAAATATTTACACAGTGAGTAGAAGGCATCGGTTACTATTCTAGGAGCTGAGATAGCTGCCGTAAAGAAAATGGAATAAAGGCTTGGCCCTGGCTAATGTTCTAATGTTATGATTATCTTTCTTTTCTTCTGAAGCTCTTTGTTAATGAATACCTTCATCATCTCATTAGCCTCTCCCCCTCCCCCCCGCCCCACCTCTCTGTGTCACATTAGCACACATGTAAAAGTCTTTTCAGAGAGAATATATGGGAAGCCTATCATTTCCATTGTTTCCCGGTTGATATGCTGGTGGTGTCTTATCCCTGGACCCTGGGTTCCTGCTGCCTCACAGCTGCTGCCAGTCCTCTCTCACCATACATGTGGGCAAGCTCCCTGAGGCCCCCCATTTTAGTTTACTGACTCCCCTCCTTTCTTTTTCTGTGTTATTCTCCCTTCTGAAGATTAGCACCATCCTCTGACTTCCTGAGAACAGGTGAATAAAACCAGCAAGACATTGTCCATGGGAAGGGGTTCTAGCCCATCTTCATCCTCTGTGAAAAGTTTGGTGGGGACTTACAGGGTAGAAATAATGAACTTGAAAGCACGTAACCGATGTCTTCAGGCATCTAATGATGTAATTGTTGACAACAGGTTGGTGTCAGATTCTTAGAATATATTTTAATTTTCTTTCTCTCTGAAACCTCAGCTCAGGGAACTTCAAGATCATATCTATAAGCCATATCTCGAGGACTGAGTGCAGTTGCCCAATGTGTTTGTGTAGTTTTAGTTTTTTTTCCCTTTATCTGGATCTGACTGACATCTTGAGTTTTGTTCAGCTAAGCGATTGCTAAATTCATAAAACACACAACACACACCAAATATAACTATAAAAAGCATGAAGTTTTGAGCTTAACCAATGCAATGCAATAAAGCCCTAAGTTGTTTTGTGTCTGTGAGAATATATGTACATATACATAATATACCTGCATATTTATATGTCATCATATACAATTCTGCTAAGAATTATTTGTCCTCATCCTCATCTTCCCCTTCCTCTTATCTCTTCTTCCTTCTCTCATTCTCTAACTTTGTCCTGTGCTCATATGCATACATGAGAGCCTATATCTTCTTTGGCATGTATGTAGAGGTCAGAGGACAACTTCAGGTTCAGCCCTTCAGGCTTTTCTATTGCCTTGTTTGAGACATAGTCCCTCTTGTTCACCTCTGTGTAGTCCAAGCAAGTTTATTCCTGAATTTAAAGCAGTAATCCTGTCTTTATCGCTCATCACCTAGTAAGGGTATACTGGGATTATAGACATGTACCCTCTTGCTGTGTCTGGCTCTTATGTGAGTTCTGGGAACCCAAATTCATTTCATTTGCTTGTAAACCATCTCCCAGATCCTCAGTTCTTTTGTTACTCCATTAATGTGCTTTATTTTGTTTGTTTTTATTTTGGGGGTTGTTTGTTTATTTTTATCATAATGTGTATTCTTCAACAACTTCACAGAGTTAAATAATGTGTGTAAGCACTTGAAACTTTTTGCACACAGAAATGAGCATAAACTGACTCTACTGCCTCTTGGCAGATGCTAGCATTTTCTAGAATACCAAGGATTAGGTTTTTCAACTTTGGCTTTTATGCAACCAGTGAGTTTGTGTGTCTCTGCGTTCCCTCATAAATTGCTTGGTGACAGTCTGTTCATTTGCTTCTTAGCTTCCTCAGTGCAATGTTTTTGAATTTGCTTTTCATTAGATGCTTGATAAGTGCTGAAGAAAAGCAATTGCCTCTACATTTCCTCCCCTAATGAGGAATAACATACTGTAGAAATAAAGATGAATTCCTCCAACATGTCCCCAAATTAATGCTAATGTACATGGATTTGGATGGTGGAAAGAGGGTGTGGTCAGGTCATTATGCTCAGAGTGAGCAAAAGGTTATAGTCATCAAAGCAGAGGGGAGTGGACACTTATGTGAAAAAAATTATGAATGGGAAGGCATAGGGAAAGCTGAGTGGAGGAGGTGGGGATACCCTCAAGCCTATTTCTATAGGGAATTGTTTCTATCAAACACTTCTAACCAAAGAGCAAAGATTGCTGGAGGCTCCATAGTAAACCAAAATATTTGAAGAAGAAAGTGGGTAAATAGCAAAATTCACTTCCAAAGTCATTCTAAAAACATTATATAAAGCGATACAGAAAACACCTATAAAATGTTCTTGTTGACTCCAGTAGCCAAAGGGAAATTTATATGTTTTACTTTGAGGGATAGAGGATGAATGTCTAGACAACTTGTTTTTGTTGTGTGTTGATCAGCTAGATATATGGTAATACTTACAAAGAAATAGTAGGCAAGGAAACAGATACCACTATGGTATTGGTTTTTTTCTTTTAAGTCTATTCATCTATCTGTCATCTGTCCATCTGTCTGGTTGTTTGGCTATCTATTTATCATCTATCTATTTAAATATCTTCTATGTCTATCTCTACTCTTTGTTTTCTAGGGTCTATGTTTCTTTGTTTAGCTGCTTACCTGAATAGGCATCTATATAAGAGAATTTTCCTCTTTTGACTGTTCTAAACTTTTCCCCACACCAACATCCTTTTAAAATTCAAGACACATTTTCCTTTGCAGTATACAATGAATGGAGATTGTGTTAGACAATATCAGAGATGGTTTTGTCATGTTTGGCCCTGTAAAGTTATGTCATATCCTTTAGAGCCTGATAATTGAGGCCAAGGGAATGATTCAACAATAGAACAAGACTCCAGCCTGTCCCCCAGCTGTTGCACAAATTCTCTGAAGACAGACAGACCCAGATGGTGGATGTGAGAATTTTTCTTATAAAGACTTCTGAGAGTCAGGTAAACTTATATTTTGAGTTGTGTCCATAAGATTGGCAGCACTCAAAAAGGATGTCTTTTGAGTCATTTGAATACAGTGCATTATGTGAATTCAAGAGAGTGCTAGGACATAGAATCATGAAAATTATTTGGTCCTGAGTTTACAGTGCCTACTGCATGCTGTGCCAAAGGATCGAGATGGAGTGGGTAGAGGAAAATCAGCTAAATGTATGCTGGCTATCTCTATGAGGTTCCTTATAATGTGGGAAAAGGCATGAACAAGCCAGTTTTATAATTATTCAATTACAGCCTCGAGGTAGTGGTGCACACCTTTAATCCCAGCACTCAGGAGGCACAGGCAGAGGCAGGTAGATCTCTGTGAGTTTGAGTCCAGCCTGGTCTACAGAGCTAGCTCCAGGACAGCTAAGACTACCCAAAGAAATTCTGTCTCATAAAACAAAAACAATTAGTTAATCACAATCATAACCACTGCGACAAAGAGGGACAAGTATCTAGGAAAATAGAAAGTGGTATTTTTTTCTTCTGGAAAGAGTTTTCCAAGAAAAGCGATATAGGATCTAGTCTTTTCACAGAGAATCAGGAAGTATTCCACCCAAGACAACAGCTCCTACCAAGCCACAGCTTATTGTTCAGGCTCCATCTTGCTCTTCTATCTTCAGTCTATACTGTAGCTATGGTGTCTGGAAATATAGTAAGTGATCAATGTAATGTTATGCACGAAGGGTTTGGTGATTTGAATAGGAATGATCCTCAAAGACTCATATATTTGGATGCTTGAACCTTAGGGAGTGTGCTACTTGACATGGATTAGGAGGGGTGGCCCTGTTGGAGTAGGTGTGGCCTTATTGGAGAAAGTGTGTCACTCGAGGTGAACTTTGGGTTTCAAATGTGCAAGTGAGGCCCAGTATCTCTCTTTCTGCTCTCTGAGGACCTAGATGTAGAACTCTAAGCTACTTCTCTAATAGTATGTCTGCCTGTGTTCTGACATGCTCTCCATGTCGATAATGAATTAAACCTCCAAACCTCTAACCAAGCTCCAATTTTTAAAAATTAATTAATTAATTAACTTTATATTATGTTCATAGCCCCCTCCCTCCTCTCCTCCCAGTCCCAGTCTTACAAATCCCCATATTATGCCCTCCCCTTCTCTGAAGAGAAGGGAAAGACCCCTAGGGTACCACCCTGCCCTGGGACAACAGTCATGGCATCTTTTCACAGCAATAGAACACTGACTAAGACAAAGGATTAAGGGAAAAGGCAATTAGGATGGATTTCTTTGTTATGACAAAGGTCTGTAGGACTGGTTTGTTGAAAGATTCCATAGCTAAATTAGGGGGCATGGACTATATGCTCCCCCGAGCTCAGCCTCTCAATCACTGTTTTCATAGTATGCCAAAGATGCAGATTTTCTCCATGAAAACCAAGGGCACCAAGTCACCTAAGGCAATTCCACACGAGTACAAGGATGCAAATCTCTTCATATGGCATACTCACTGCCATTTTGCATAATACTTTAAACTCTTCACCTTGATAAGAGTGACCACACATAATAAACAGATTCTAGAATTGTCATTAGCATCATCCCAGTAACATTTGATACCTGTCGTGTATTAAATATGAAGGTACATTTTAGCATAGAGTTTGTTTTATATTTATTTTCTCCTCAGTAGAATTCTACTAGCTGAAAATTGGTCCTTTGAAGACTTACTGTTCTCTCTGTTTTTCAGCATAGTTTGGTCTTTCTTCCCTCCTGGTAGAAACTGTAAAGTTCACTGGAAAATTTCCTGCAGTCTAATTAGCCTCTCTATTTAATTTTATAATAAGAACTCTGAACCAGAAGCTGGAGATAATGTACCCAATTCAATTCATAGATGTCAATTTCTTTTTAATTGTAATTCTTTTCTCCAGTTCTTCCCACTCTTGCTACTGGAACACAGCTGACGCTTGGGTGATTATGAGATTTTCATGCTACGCTGCTAATTATGCCTCCTGCTTTAGGGTTAAATTCATTTCTTATCATGGCTGTTAGTATTAGTAATAATAATAGGTCTCTCCATCAAGCTTCGTTGAGTAGTTTTCACAGTTATTGCTTCCAGGCTTAGCTTATATCCAGTTTTTACTCAGATGCTTTCTTCCTTTGTTAATGGCTTGAAGCCTCCATTTTTCTATTGTACTTAAAGTTACTTTGGATCATTTTGATGCAAAGCTTATCTATTGGAGATGGGTTATATACCTCTTGGTAGGGCCACCATACTATAGATGTCAATGAAATCTTTCTTCATTATGGCATTGTTGCTTTAAGAGAGAAGGATTGTGAGAGGGATGAACAGGAGAGGGACAGTGAGCAGAATGTAAAGTAAACAAATTAAAACAAAAACAAAAAGTATATTACTTTTAAAAAAGAAAGTATCTGCAGTGGTGAAGTGTCTAATGGCTCCTATCACTCACTTTGGACGGGCTCCAAGTCCTCAAAAGAACATAAGACTTTGACTTCTATGTTTACTACAAACAAAACAAACCAAAAACTGCATTCTCAATTCCTACCTGCAACCATTGTTTATAAACAGCTGTGGAGTCTAACCAACTTAAACTTGGAATTGGCTGCCAAACAGTATGTTAATTCTTTCAAACGTCCCTCTCAATTTCGAATGTCATTATGTCTTATTGGCTTAAAATTGTACTTCCAACAGATTATTCAGATAGTTTCAGAGAAGGAAATCTGAGAGACTCTGACTAGAAAGCCAAGGTTTTGAATCTGTCTAAGGATTATGCTGACTTCCACCTGGTCTGAGGGGTTCCTCTTGTTCTTTTATCAGTTCCTTGCTCCACTTCAGATCGTCAGCAAGATCTCTTCCAACTACATAGCTTATTCCTTGTCCACTTCTTCATCACTAAACTTTACCTGTTACTTTGTTCATTAAGATATTTTTCCATTCATGTATTTCATCAACTGTATCTACCCCAGTGCTTTCCCCTATTCCCCCCATCAGCCCTCACTGGAAGGAACTGCCCAAGCTTTCCCCTATCAGCCCTCACTGGATGGAATTGCCTTCATTTTTGTTTAAAATCTTTGGTCATTATCTCCCACCTTTCATTTCTCCATGGTGTTTTTTGTTTTTTGTTTGTTTGTTTGTTTTATTGGTATCATATGATACCCTCATTCATTACAGGCATCTATAAATATAGCGGGGCATTCCTGTTCTAAAACCTAAATTAAACCAAAGAAAAGCTCTTTCTATGAACCAGGTTCCAGTCCCTTTCATCAATGCCATAAGCACATCTTCATGTCCAAATTTTCTAAAGTGTATACTCCTCTGATTATACTTCCTGAAAAATTCACAGCAAAGTAATTCTACTCATGGTCATAACCTGTGGACGAATCTCATATGTAAGGGTACACAAGTTTCCATTCTCTTTGCTTCACATTCTTATCTCCCAATATTTCTCATAAACACCTACCATTCTGCATCTATGATGCCGTACTTTTGCCCATACTATTTTCTACTTGGGCCTATAACAACATGCACAAGAACTTGCTCTTTCAAGTATACAATGAGAAAAATTAGACCACTGTTTCCATTGTATTTTTTGAGAAGAAAAATAAATGAATGCTTGTGTTTCAAATACCTAGGACAGTTCCAGGAACATAATAAGCACTCAATAACGATAGCTATTGGTTATTGCTTTTGTCAATTCTTTATCAACCCTGCTGTCTGCCTCCAAAGTAATTCTTCATTAGATTCACTTGTGATATAATCTCCTTGTTGAGGTACCCACCTTTACTCCTGTTCTATCTTACTCTGCCATGCTCAACTCTGCCAATGCCCTTGCCACTGTATGTTTGCCAGGGGTTTATTTGTTGTTACAAATGCCTGTGAAGACTGCGCATTGGCATAGCTTCATATTTTCTGACTAGGTACACTTCAGTAGGGAATTTAAGGCCTTACCCATGATTTAAACCAATCTGTGGCCTGGCTTGCGGTCTATCAGGAGAACCTCTGGAGAACCCATCTATCCTGCTATGCAAGTCCAACTTGAAGTAGGTTCCTCTTCCATTTCTCTATCTTCTCTGATACTGAGACATCCCTAGCAGACTCGAGAGTTTCATAGGTAAGTTATCTAAACGAATGGCAATTAAGTCAGTATTAAATAAAATCAATATTTCAATCAATCAGCATGCTAAAAAAGCCAGGCCTGGTGGTGCTCAGGAAGGCAGGACCAGGTATATCTCTATGAATTCCAGGGAGGCTATCGTTCATTCCAATACAAAAGCTACACAGTGGGACCCTGTCTCAAAAGAAAAAAAAAGAAAAAATTAAGAAACCATCAAACATGATTCATTCTCTCCTGTCTCTCTCTCTCTCTCTCTCTTCTCTCTCTCTCTCTTCTCTCTCTCTTCTCTCTCTCTATTGTTCTTTCTCGTGAGGTGTGTTGTGTGTGTGTGTGTGTGTGTGTGGTGTATGATTGGAAATTAATGCTTTTTATAGACTAAGAATATAATACTAATATAAATAAATAATGGAAGTAGAAAGATCTGGGTAATATTAAAGAACATAAAAATAAATAGTAAAGTAGAAAATGTTGTTTGAGGTCTCATTTTGAAAAAAACCATATAGCCAGAGCCAGACTAAGAGTTAATATACCTAGTGAGTTTTGTTCTGTGCTTTGCAACAACCTATGCTTGTGGAAGTTATAAAAACAGCATTTACCTCTATATGTGTTCTATACCAATATGATCTATCTCTCTAATTACATAATCAATTATTTTTAAAGAGCTGCAAATAAGCTCTAGAAGAATGTCATAAATGTATTCCATTTAGAAGCATCTTGCAGATAAATTTTATTTTTATTCTTCTTATATCTTCCTGCTGCCTTAAAAGTATAGTGCAGTAAAAAAAAAAAAAATGGTACTACCCAACTAATTTGAGCAACAGATCATTACTGTCTCTTAGCGTATTAATCATGCTCTCCATTCCTTCTCTGCTGTCATTATGCATTGGGATAGAAAAAAAGTGAGTAGTGTCAGAGAGTCTTTGAAATAAAGGAACATTGAAATCAGACACGCTTCTCAAGAGATATGTTATTTTTATGCAAAATAAAAGTCCCAAGTAACAAAAAATGGGCTTGAAATGGTGATGGTACATGATATAGAAGGGGAATTATTAATAAGTACATGGTATCTTCTGCTTTCATGGGCTCTTGTCAAAATGTAGACGGTTTGGAGGTAGCCTAGAGGAGAGTGAAAAGAATGATTAAGGGAAGAGAATGAGCAATTTAAGAAGAATTACTGAAGTTGTTAAGTGTGTGCATAGTTTGTCTAAATGGAAAAAATGATACTATAGGCTGTAAAACTTTTTTTGAAAGTGACTGGACACAAGCAGAGTAAGTCATCACTTAGGTAATATGGTAAAATAAATGGAAGGGAAATTGTAAACTTCGTATGTGGACTTCTTGACTGGCCCGTGAGAATGGAGAGGGAAACCAGAGCTGCTCCTGAACAGCTTGAATGGAAGCAAGAAGCAGTCAGCTAGTGCAAAGCCTCTGCCTGTGGCTCACATTCTACCTGCTCTGCTCCTTCTTATCTGGAGTCCTGCTGTCCCTCCCAAGTTGTGCTTGGTAAATGGAGCTTATCACTATCTTTCTCTAAGCAACTTTCCAGGAAGCAGGTTTATTCATTTTTAATCCCTAAGATTTAACACATTAATCAGGCTCCTTGGAGAGAGAAATGTGTTTCCTTCAGTGAGAAGAAATGGTCTTTAGAGTCAGATGATGCCAGACATTTTATCGACTCTCTATTGCTTATTGCTGTTACTTGCAAAGCTTGTTCTGTAAAGTGGGTAGTTTTTATGATTCACCTATTGAATCATTCCTTAGTTCGTTCGTTCATTCATTCATTCATTCATTCATTCTTCTATTCTTGATCAGTTTTTATATTGCCCTGTATATTGTCTTTATTTCTCCACTAATCTCAAGTTTGTAATTTTCTTGCCTCTGATTCCATAGTGTTGGGATGACAGGTGACATGTGCTTCCTTGGAGGTTCACCTGTGCCATCTCAACATCTGCTTTAACTATTGAATTGCTACTAAATCCCTCCCTCCTCCTAACAATCACTGAAATTGTCACATTTATTTTAGAAATTTTACAAATTCTTTCCCAGAGTCCAGTTTTGCCTACTCTCAATAGTTGTAAGGCTGAATAACCTTTTCTAATTTCCCATCCAAGCGGAGCATCTGTAACTCAAAAACATCAAAGACATCCCTTGTTTGACATTGAGATAGATTCTAATCTCCTTTTAGGTGGCATGATTCTGGCCATCTTGCTTAGTTCGTTACTTGTTCCTCCCTGCTGCCTAGTGCCATGGCCATGCAGATTTGCTTCTATCTTGCCAAATAACTTTCTCCATTTGCTCCTTGCCCATACATACTGGAACTTTTGCTGAGGACCACTCTCGATTCCTGCCTCCCACTGTTGTCTTCTGCTTAAATCAGAGTCTTGTGACATGCAGAGATGGCTGATCTCATGTGGAGCCCCATTGTCCCTCCCATGTCGTTTTGTACCAAATGAAGCTTCTCATTACCTCACTATCAATGCTACTAGGTTGTAATTGTCTTTTTTCTAATTGACTTTAGATTTTCTTTGAGCAGATCCTTAGCTAAGTTCCCACCACTTCAACACATTTTTTTTTTGGCTTTTGTTTATGTTTCTTAGTAACAGATCAATAGATGGAAGCAGGCATGGAATGTAACACGATATGCAAATTATGAAATCATCAACTAATACTTTGAAACCAAGACATATATTTGTCTGTCTTCAGGGATGACAGTCTTGGATGGCCTCCAGTCAGCACTATTTCTATATGTTCATACATAAGCAGATTGTATAACATGTTGATTGATCACATGGAGAATGGGATTTACAACATAAGAGAGATAGCAAGAGTATAGGGAGCCTGGGATATATGTGAACACCCACCATAGAGAGAGAGATGGGCACCTTGAAGTAGGACTTGTCCTACCTAGGAGGACATAGACTTTCATTTTCAGAGTGGGAAGTGCCTTGACTTCTGAGCCCTTGATTGAAGAGAGTGGAGATAAAGCCATGAAGAAGGAGATTGGAGATCGTGGAGATGTGATAGACTGGAAGCAAGCTTTCTGTGCTCTGTTCCCTTCTTTGGGGACTGTCTGTGGTCAAGATACTTGACCTTGAAACACATGCCCTGCCCCACTTGTGTAAAGTTTGTCCTAATTGTTGGTTTCTGGGTGACATTGTTAATGATCAATTGTTCATGTCACAAACAGAGTAAGATTCATGAAATCCAAGCCCACTCCATTAATAACCGGAGCAGGGATTTCAGTGCCCCTTCCTCCTTCCTTTCCTCTCTGCCAGGTCTCCATTCTCACTCCTTTGTGTACTTGTGTGCAAAGGAAACAAATGAAATTTCAGACCTCACAATGAATTGCCACCCAGAAGTACACCCCAAGGTCCTCTGTGCACTTTTTCAGCTGTGTGATAAATTATCTTCTTTAGAATTGCTACCTTTCCAGGAAGTGCTTACTCATTTTCATCTCCTCACTGACATCTGAAGACCTCCCAGAGAGCCAAGCTCCCTTCCCCCCGCCTCAGTAACTTGCTGCCAGCACAAATGACAAGGTTGTGGAACCCCAGGAAACATGAACACCCAAGTCATGCTTTCTCAGTTAATGCTTCATAGACTAACTCATTTTTCTTTTCCCTTGAATCCACATAAAAGCTGCCCTTATGTTAATTCCAAACTAG
Organism: Mastomys natalensis; assembly: GCA_021653895.1. Classification (NCBI taxonomy): domain Eukaryota; kingdom Metazoa; phylum Chordata; class Mammalia; order Rodentia; family Muridae; genus Mastomys; species Mastomys natalensis. The sequence goes on from JAJTUV010000155.1 coordinate 341,315, forward strand.
GTCTCCGGGGCTTACGAAAAGTGGGATACACTTTCAGCAAAGCATTTTTATTTGCTAAGCTGATCCTGTACTTATGAGATGAAGAGAAGTGAGATATTTCGCTTGCACCCTCTTTACAAAGGCTTTTATTAGGTTTAAACAGGCTCTGCAGACATACATGTATTCTCCATTCTGACTATACCTTCACAGATAAGTAACCAAAACTTTTTAGGGAAAAGATGGTTCTGGTAGTCTTCTAGGTGAGAATGAACCTGAGTCTTGTGGCCACAGCACTTCTGGGACTATCTGGTATTTCTAGGCCAGAAAGTCCAGCAAATATCACATGTCATTGTCCATTAAGGTTTCTATTATGGTTTTTAGTCTCATATATATATATTACATATATGTATTTATATATATAAATATATCTCCATTCATTCATTGGTTGTCAATAAGGATGATTGGCAGGGCTTCCTCCAAGGAAACATTTGACAATATTCAGACGTTATTGTGGTACCACAGCAAAAGGAGGAAAAGTTGTCAAAGAGTTACTGGTATGGAGAGCACAGATGTCACAGATGCTGCTGTTTTCCATGAAGCATACAATATTGAAATCTGTACATCTCAGAATCCTTCAGAGTGCTTCAGAGAGACTTTAAAAGTCGAAGCAAAAATTTCTGTTCTTTGAGCATTGTTGGGGAAACTCTCAACATTTCTTTTTATGATCTGAGTATGGGATCAAGGTCAGTGTATGGTATATAACATTTGAGTAAGGAAACAAAACAATGCCATGAGTATGTCTTTTGGAGACAGGCTGGAGAAACCTAATCCATTAATCATACTAGTATTCTATTAATAAATTATGAAGTCTACTATTTAATAGACTAGTAATTTTTAAATAATAGCATTGAATAGTATGAAGCACAGTGAAGTTCAGCTCTGAATTTGGAGACTGGAAATATCTAAAGAGATTTCAAAAAGAAAAAGAAAAGAACTTTATCTCATGTCTTATCCTGGGGTGACCACATAAGGAAGATAAGAGGTAGGATGGATCATGACACATGTGGATAGTGTGAAGAGCGAAGAACAAAGAGTGAGGGCATGGGGGCACTTATATGAAGATGTGGAATCCTATCACTTGGACCTAGGGCCAGACCTTCTAGAATCACCAACCAAGGCCAGGTATAAAACTTCCAGAACTTCTTGGAAGATCAAAGAAGAAACATGAGCCTAGTATCAGTGTTGTGCAAGACTGCTTCTTAGGAAAACTAAATAAAGTTCTTTGGGGTCATGAAAAGTGGGAAACATCATATATGTACCAAGAAGTTTGGACTCCTAAGAGAATATTAGACAGCATATCTGAGGGTTTCTCTTTGCAGCATGAAGCAAGTCAAATGAGAAACAAGCTTGGAAGCTGAAATTCTAGTGCTTTGTTTGTGTCAAATTAGCAGAGGTGAGATGTTAGACAACCTGAGCCAGAAATTCCTTTAAAAACAGATGACAGTATTTCTGCCCTCTTCCTCACTCTAGGACCTACTCTGTGTCTTTTCTCATCTTAGACCCAGATAATAGATAGAATATATATTTAAAGGGGGCTATAGGATTAGACTCCAGGACCAGAAACATGGATTCTTACTCTCTGCTAGCTTGTTCAGTTACATTGGGCAAAAATCGCCTACTTCTAGGTTGGGCTAAGCTAGTCATGTTAGCTTTAATCACATCCACCAACTCCTCTACTGGCTTCCAGTCAATTAACTTAGAGATCAAGTGGCAAGCAGCAGGTATGTTCTGTGAGTCCAGTGGAACAATTAAACAAGCACTGTTAGCAGCCCTGTGCTCTCACTGATGGTGTGGCATGCCTTATAAAGAGACAGCACCAGGTTTTGTGAGTAGGCATCTCACTCCCAACATAGTTATAAAGCCATAACTCCACGGTAGTTTTTGACAGAGATTCTGGAAAAGGAAAATAGTGTAGTTGTTTGCTAACATCTGCGTGCACATTTCACATGTGATATATATAGCCCGAGAGGAGAATTGTTCCAAGGGAGAAAGCTAACCTGATTCATATTTCTACCTTTAGGCACTTATAGAAACTGTCAGATGGTTTCCACACTGACAAATTTGAGTCCTAGGGAGCTTGAGGATATGGAGTGTGCACACATTTTGTAAGAAATTTCTACTATCTTTTTGAGGGATGCACTCCTGCTATCTGGTCTTGTATATCTGTCTGTCTCCCTCTCTGTCTCTTCCCTTTCCTCCCTCCCTCTGTCTTTCTTCCCCCCTCCTTTTATCTCTCTCTTCCCCCTTCCCTTTTGGATTTGCCATTCAAAATCAAGTGAGGATAATTTTTCTATTTCTTTTTCTTTCTTATTATCTCATTGTTTAAGGAGGCAGATTTTTATGAGCACTTAGTCATATGATATGAGCTTAGATATTTGGTTCCTGTGAGGATTATCTTTGAAATATTTTTCCTTGACCCTCTTTGTGCCTGGGTGAGGACTCCCTCAGATGATTAGTGGAGTTTCATCATCATAAAATTAGCATGCTCTTGAGCCAAAGGTATTTAGCTGCCAAGATACTATCACATGATTTTATTCCCTTACAATATTTATTTGATAAGTAGAAAAATAATTTAAATGCTTATTGTACAACTCTTTGTATAGCTCAGCGTAGAAGTCCACAAAGGGGGCAAGTGTGTTGGGCTAAGGAAATAGTTCATTCCAAATATTGCTTGCTATGGTAGCATGATTCAATTCATCAGGATCCAAGTTTAACAGAAATCTGGGCATGATGGTGAGCATTCATAATCTCGGGGTTTAATAGGACCGTGAAGGGAGACCTCTAGAGCTCAAACTACCTACCCTACTTGACAAGTTTGAAGTGAAAAAGATATCTTGCTCCAAGAAAAAATAAAACAAAAGAAAGAAAAGAAGGAAAGAAGAAAAAGGAAGAAGGGAGGGGAAGAAAGATAGTCTCTGAGGTATGCCATCCCTTCAGTTCCAACCCCCACACATACACCATCATCACTCCAGCATGCATGTGAGCACACACATACACACATACACACACACACACACACACACACACACACACACACACAATGTATTTTGAATCTGTTGCACACAGAGGTGTTGCCTTAGTTGGCTTGTAGAAGTTTCTTATTTAGTGTGACTGGACAGTTCCACAACTGCCCGGTCTATATTCCCACTGAGTATGACAATGTCTTGTCCAGTGGGGCCACTCACAGAGAGGCAACCACAAACCCAGAGCTTCCTGGGAATAAGGCTGATATTTCCACAGTTTGTAAGGAAGAAAGCAAGATTGAGGTTGTTACCAGGTTGTTACCAGGGAGACACAAGCCTTCTAAAATTCCCTTTAATCTATTGTTAGAAAAATTCCCTGTGCTTTTGACACAAAATAAACAGATTGCTGTGTGAAGATTCATATGTACAGAATATAGTAGTTTCATGTACATGACTGTACATGACTCTCGGTGTTCATACACAAGATCCATGACAACGGGAAGGAGGTTGCCTTGATTAAGCCAATCAGTGGCCACATTTACTATCAAACAGAAGTCACGTGGCTTTGGTGAAGTTCCTTCATTTCTAATGTTGGGAAAGCTAATAGAAATTTGCATAAAATGCCTAGCATAGTGGAAAACTGACTGCGTTCAAGGAATGCAATGAAGATTATGCCCAATCTGTGTGACTGTTACAGCATTCCCACACAGCCAATGCCTAAAACACATTTCACAGCAGTCCTCAGCACCTGAAATGCTGGGCAAAGGCACAGCGACAATATCTGCTTATTTAACTCATCAGTGGGTTAAGTTCTGATAAATTGCAGGGCTTCGAGGCTAACAGCATCGTACCTCCTTTTGGAGGAAAATATAAAGAATTTGGTAGTAGAAAACCTTTGCTAATAAAGCTAAGAAAATGGGTACTGTCAAAGGAAGCCAGTGTCTCAAGACTTTTGCAGGTGTCCACAGCAGAAGCATCTTAAGACCTCTGCAGCTGTGCACAGCAGCAACATCTCAAGGCCTCTTCTTGGGTGCATTGCATCATAAGCTGACCTTGATGTTGCAGCAGAATGAGAGGCAGACAATGTCTGACATTACCGGGGAATAGGCTATGATTGTCAGGCTGGCAATAACATGAATGAAGAAGCACACAGCCCAGATGTCTTGTTTGTTTCAGGTCGCAGCTGTGTGTATACTCACAGGTGATTAAATATAAGAAAAACACATGAGGCCTAACCTTGGAAGCTAAGGAATTGCACTCGTCAATGCTCATTTCTCTCTCCTCTTAGCTTCTCTCTTCTATAGCCAATCACTCTATTTGTTATCATCGTTGTTTGATGGCAATGACAAAAGAAGGGATCCCTATTGTGCAAAAATTTTGCTTTTATTTTGCCTCCAAGAGAAAGAATTAAAAAAATAAATGTTCTTTTCTCCTCCCAATGCCCTCTAAAACTTAAAGGAAAACGAGAGAGTATAAGCAACCGTGATCAGTTTTTTATCTGAAGCTGGAATCTTCTGTCACCTCCCAAGAGCCCTGGATATATTGGACACAATTCATTTTATGCACCCAAATCAGACACTGAAATTGTGTGGGTCTCCCCATTTACAGCAAGAGTAGATTATTACTTCTCTAACTGCTGGCCTTATCTGAAAGGGACCTTCTCCCTGAAGCTATGTGGGAGGGCCCCTTTGAAGCTTTATACAAACCAACCACTCCATTGAGGTAAAATTCTTTACAGGTAGAATAGTCCTGCTGAGTATTAACTGAGTAGGTGTTTCCTAGGAAAATTGACTCCCATGGAAAAGCATGGCTTTTAAAGTGAAGTGGAGCCATTGCATGTTTGAAATGGAAACCAGTCAGTGGTTAGCCTACAGAGCCCTTGAGTTGTCCTTCTAACTTGGTGATAGCCTGCGGCGAGCAATGAGGTAGGTACTTCCAACAATGTTGAGCATGGATTCATGCTGCAAGTCCTGATTGACAAGGCAAAATCCCTTTCCTGCCAGAACATAGATCGCTTTCCTCCTCAGGTGTTTTCTTTCATGAGGAGAAGGTCACTGGCACCCATTGCTTCCAGGGCAGCCTATATAGACACAGTGGGTGCCTTTGAAAGGCACACCGGGGCAGAGAGGCTTTGAAGGCAGGAGGAGACTTTCATCTTTGAAGGCCCCAGCAGGAACATAGGTTCTCAGCACAGTGCAAGCAGTTTCAAAGTTATCTCCCATGATGATGTGAACGTGATAACATGGAGCAGAGAGGCACCAAAATGATTTCCTTTCAAATGGCTGCCTCACCATTTATCTTTGCACACTGTCTGAGACTGATATGGTTGGAGTTAGCGGTAGCATGGAATAATTAATCTTGCGTTGGGGAAGTATGCTCCTCGTTCGTCTCCTGAAAATTTAGCACTGCATTGACAGGAAAGATCAGATGATACAATTGGGAAGAAGAAGGAGGTGTTGCATTTGTAACTCTGGGGCCAACTTGTGGCATGGATTCAGTTATGGAGAGCTTCTGGTTGAGTACCCACTATGTGCTATGTGCTGGAATAAGGATGATAATTTTAGATCTGGGTACATCTTATTGCTAAATGTTTGCTGCCTTGATATTACAGTGACACTTGACACTTGTATATGTCCTAGAGAAAAATCGGAATTCTACCAAGAGCCCTTCTTCTCTCGTCACACTGGTAACATAAATATGGTAAGGTCACATTCATCTACCAAACAAGACGCAGGAACATAGTCAACTAGCTGGGTGGCCAAGAACCCTTACTTAAAGCAAACTAGAGTGTTTTACTTCTAAAAGAAAATAAATATGTAAGAACCACATCAGTTTTAGAGATATTGGGTAAACTCTCCTCTTCTTTTCTAAATGTCCAGCAGTTTACAGTGGACCAAGGTAAGAATTTAAGTTAGACACCATGGAGTCTACTCATGAATAGCACCTTTTATTCTTCCTACTAAAGGCATAAGACTTGTGATAAGATCCAGCAATATGGGACACTGCTTTGCAGTTTGTACCTTTGGTACATTGGTGAGGCACACACGGGGTTGCAGAAAATTAATCTCATTAGAGCTTAGTGAGGCCTGAGCTCATTCCAATAGTCCCTGGACAACTGCTCTCCTGCCGTGAATGCTTTCACCCTCACTCTCATTTCTGTGTACACTACAGTTTAGGAAAAAAGGAAATCACTTGATAGAGGCTACCAATTAAAATCCATTCACCATAGACATTTGGGGATTAACTCAGCTGGCCACTCTGCTAATTTAAATATATTGTCTCATCTAGACACGCTGGCAAATCAAGTCTGGCATTTTGATTTTCTCTATAAGGTGAATTATGGAGAAAGGTTCATTATAATAATTAAGGAAGATTTATGCAGTGAGTACTTTTCTTCTTCTGTGCCTTATTACAATGCTGGTATTTTGATGACCAGAGAATGAATTGTAGATATTAACTATTTAATATCCCCCAAAATGGGTTTCTATATGAGGTATTTATGAGTGTGATTTTTAATAAATGGAATTTTTTTGATGTTCCATATTAGAAAATATTTAAAGTCAATGTACTACAGATTCTTTAGAAAAATAAATAACCATTTCTTAGTGACCAAAAATATATTATTTGCTCCTTGATCTAGTGAGTAACTTACCTATTTGATCTGAGGCAGATATCTCAACTCTCTTTAATGGTAAATTCTTGACCTTGATCTTGGAGTGAGTTTTAACTGGGAAGGAGCACAGTGAAGTCATCCTGGGCTTGTCGCATCATTCAAATGTAAAGTTCCTTTTGAACCATTCAATAGCTCAGAATTGGAGTCCTTCTTATGACAGGAAGACTGGGCTGCTAAACAGTGTGGTTTCTGTGGTTGGTTTGATCCTGAGGAGAAAGATGTTTAGAGCCATCCATCCAACAGCACAGGGTAGATCAAGTAAGCCAAGCTAGCCACAGACACTTTGTTTCTGCCTGGTTTACTGCCCCCTAAATTTCCCAACTTGCTGAAACATGGAAGTGTCAATTAGCTCTGAATGTGACACCTCATAAATCCTTAAACAGACAGGACTGGATTTAAGGATCACCCTCATTTCTGAGCTGTGATTCCAGCCACGGTTCAGTCATTCCCTCAGATTTTTTATTTAAAAGATTTCACAGAAGGATCATCCAAAGTGGTAAATAATAAAACATTCTCTAAACCACATACCCCATTAAAGACTGATCGTTATAATTTTCAATTTAACAGTCATTCCTTTCTGATGGAATGAAACTACCAAGAACTGAAAGTATCAACCCAAGTAAGACTCTTAACTAAAAAAACAGATCTGAATGCATTCAAAATTTCTACTGAGTGAGCTTCTTGACTCTCCAAATGACCTATTTTCTGTTTCCCTTTCTAAGTTAGAATTTTTTTTTCTTCTTTTATCTATGATTTTCTTTTTCTTAATTGTGTCAGCCTCAACTAATGCCTGGATTATTGTGTTTTTTTGTGCATTGCAGTTATGTTTCTAAACTGCTTTCATGGATCTTGTAGTATTACTATTGATATTTTTGGAATTAGTTGAATATTATTCCATTGTCTCTTCCTCCTTCACACCTGCATCAGGAGCTCCATTTCTTTCTAGTAGAGAACTAAGTTTGAGGGCGCATTGCTTTACAGACTTTCACTCGCTAGTTCTTCATATAGGTCTCTAGATTGCCTTTAGTACACAGCATCTATAAAAGCTGGTGTGTGTGTGTGTGTGTGTGTGTGTGTGTGTGTGTGTGTGTAAGCCATGAAGACACTGTGAGATCTCCCCCTGCCTCAACCTCTCAATTTTTACCAAAACAGACCTGTCTAAAGCACCAGGTCTTATGAATACCACATTTTGATGAATTAAGCTGAGTTTGTTGTACCTGTGAGCTCTTCTTATTCATCCTACATTTGGTCTAGTAAGCTACTATTTTTAGAAAAAAGTATGAAGATAGTGGGGTGTGTGATGAGGCTGGGTATGAGGACATACAGGTGGAAGTGACATTTCCTGGAAACAATTTCATCTTAATAGACCAGCCTGCCTCTTGCCCTTCATTTGGTTATATAGAAAAGCTTGTCTTTTCTGTTAATCAAGAGGATATGGAGTCTGAAAACTATTTTATTAAAGGATAAATTGAGGACTTTGTGGGAATTTAATATATTTAAGGTAAGAAAATTTGTCTAGATTAAAACTAGATCTTTTGTAATTTTTCATTCAAAATGACACCGTAATATTAGCTACATACGTTAAACACTTATGAGGTATGGGCTATTTGATATACATCTTATTGATTGATTGATTGATTGAATTCTCACAACAAACCTCAGAATAAGGTTCCACTGTCTTCATCTTCTAGAGAAGAAATTATGGAATGAAAACTTCCAGAAGATTCAGTCAGTTCATAGAGCTTTTACTCTTGGGAGGTGGGATTTGAACACATGTGTGCGTAATCATTGCTTTAGTGTGGTTTCATGAAGAATGAAACAACTCTTCAGGACTCAAAAAGAAATGCTCAAGTCCTTATTTGATGCTATTTTTAGTGTCTGCAGGATATACTCCTAAATAAGTGTTACATTTAAACATCCTGACCTTGGATAAATTGAAGTATTTTTTCATAAATTTAACTACTGTGACCAACTCTAAAATATGCAATGGATGAATAATTAAATCCTGAAGTCTCTTCCAGACACTGCAGCAGAAAAGCTGGAAGTGAGGGACTTGGTATTCACACACACAAAAAAAACCATGGTAATAAATTTAACAATTAAAAAATGTGTCTTAGATACCAGCCTTCCAGTAATCTTAAAAACTGTCCACTTTTAAAAAAACGTAAAAATCCTTCATTTAGCAAGAGCCACTGATATGAAACACTCCCCATGTCAGGTACATCCTGCTTATTTAAGTACAAGCAGAATTTGTCATTCATACGAAGAAATAACTTAGTTGTCATTAGCCTCTTTGTAAAAGTTGGTTTAATAATATCCTTTGGTTATCAGGGGTATCATGTTTCTTTCAGACAAAAAATAGAAAATGTCCAACTAAAACCTTTACTATGTGTGATAACGAAATTGAACCATTTGCCAGCCGAAAGGTAACAATTCTTTATCACTCAGCAGGGCAGAGGTGCAAAGCAGGCAGTTGCTCAAACCTTAGGAAATCGCTGAATTCACAGATTTCTATCTTGACATATGAACTGGTCATATATTACATGAAGAGCAAACTTGGCTTATTGGCTTGATTTTATTTTTTTATAACTGTGATTAATTTTCTTATAGAATAAGAGTCAGAGGAAACAGAAACCCACCTGTAAGAGAAATAATGTTTGCAGCTTGGAGATAATATATATATATATATATATATATATATATATATATATATAAATACATAAGAAGGATTTTAAAAAAATGGGTATCTAAGGTTGTCTTTGTTACTTGCATCCTTATTTCCCCAGGTGATTTCCAGTATAGACATGTTCCTGACTCCACAGGAACCAAGGGCATTTTTTAGTTTGCTTGCTCTGATAATATGCCAGTAGCTGGTCCCAATGCTGACTCAATTAATTAAAACTGTATACTTAGTTCTGGCTAGCTTCAGCGTAGCCTTGCCTGTACAACCTTTTCTTGATTATTTATTTAATCTTTATTGACTAATAGTATGAAATCTTTCACTGAAGCTTTTCCAAGCACTGTTTTTTCTAGTTAGGTCCATACCTCTCTTAAAATATGTTTGAGGCAGTCTTATTTCTCAAATTACCCCACACACTAACATTCTTTTCTAAATAACTGTTGCATGTCATTTTTGAAAGGACATTCAGTTCTGTGTGTATCCTGGAATTCTGCTTAAAAAAAAATAATCACAGGATTTTAATGTAGGGACCAAGTCAGTATGTAGGGTGTTTCAAACATGGGTATGTTGAATGTCATGACATTAACAATCCAGATGTTATGGCAACCTGGGAGACAAGGCAGCTGTGTTGCTAATTAGATGGCAGATGTCCAATAAGCTTCATGTGATACGTAATTTTTTTCAATCATTGAGAAAGATAAACTGAGAAATCATCATATACATATAATAAAAGTCTTATAATAGCTTCTATATGTGTTTCAAATCTTGATCTTTTTCACCTACTTTTTAAAGATAGCAACTCATAAAAACAAGTCACTCATACCTCTGTTTATGCTTTATCTCTATGCAGATATCAAACAATAATTTTATTATGATGATAAGTGGTTATTTGCAATTTTCAACTTTTTAAAAAAATGTAAGATCCCCTCTATCTATAAGTGAGTAAATTGGGCCTAGGAGTGTTGGATGATTTCTAAGATCATCTAGAAAGGAGACTAGATCCCGTGGTCCCTTGACCTTCAAGCTAGACTTCTTCTAAAAATACATTAATCTTCTATTCACTTATACTGAAGGCTGTTCTTTGATTAATTTTGAGTAAATGCTTGGACCACATCACTAGTGGCTTCTTGAGAAAAATAGACACCCAGGCCTTTTAGAATGCTATCCATTCCCATCCGGTCCCTAACACAGTATCTTTTGATTATAGAGTATTAAGGCTTGCTCACTCTCCCTTCCTTTCCCTTAGGCATGCATCATTTTCCATATTATTGATGCTTAAGACTAAAACCTAAAGGTGAAATCTGTTACCACATTTTAGTACAGTGACAAATTTGGAAAAAGAACTACATCTGGCTACTATGTATATACATTATTTTAAAATGCAATATGTTACCCCCCAATTATTAAATGAGTCTGATTTTTTCAGAGAACATATATAGTGTTTTTAAAAAAAAACACAATAAAAGAGAAAATAAAGAAAATAATTCTTTGAACATCAAAGACTAAAAATTTCCTGGGCTCAACATTGGCCTGCCTAGTAGACAGAAAGAGAAAACATTTCAAGTGAATCTGTTGAGCTATCTTGTAAGTTACGGAATCAGGGGAAAATAGATTTTCCATACTGCCCAGAGGTATTTTATGTGTACATAACTCAAAAGCAACTATTGTTTAAAACTTCACATTTCATACATGGTTATTGCCCTCTGAGGTAGGGTAGGATGTAAGTCAGAAAGAAAATAGCTGGGATAGATCGAGGTTATAAAGTGCCCAGCTAGTTCTTGTAGGAGGCTCCTGAACAACCTCTGCAGAGCTATGACTGATCTAATAGAGATATGAAGAGGACCCATACCTACTGCTCTCAACTTGTTGCTCTCCTTCTTTGGAAGGCCCCACTCTCTTCTCTGCCACAGTTGAACTTGGACTTCTTTGTTATATCTTTACAAATTAATTAGCTAATTCTTATTGTTATAGAGAGAGTTATTTCATATCTCAAGTAGTAATTGATATATTTCATGGTAAAGCATTGTACAAAATGACTGGTTTACTCTGCTCTATTCTGACTGATCTCATTGATGGATATGACTTGTCCTAGGGCAGAGAGGAAGCTTGGCTGTCTTGCTTTAGGCCTCTCAGGCCATGGGACTTAAGACTTCGAGGCTTGCTTCCCCTATACATATGTCTCCTTTGCTTATCTTCCTAGTGTCTCTGTTACTATGCTGTAGAGTATTCTATCGATCTTATCATAAGTACTTTTCCTCTCCTCTCCCATAGTCTAGTTAAGCACTTTCTTTTATTTCCTAGCAGACCCATTTACAATTTAAAATGAAATATCTGAAATTAATTTTACGAATAAAATAAGGTGATTTTATCATATCCTATTAACAGAGATATCATCCATATGATTTCCATGAATACTTTTGGGAGAGCATGACTAGGCTCACACTAACTGTTTTACAGTATGCTACTTGAAATGTAAGCTAAAAACATTTCTCCAGGCTTTTGGGATGGCTCAGCAAGCAAGGCACTTGCTGTTTAGCCTGACAATATATACTAAATCCTTGGGACTTACATGGTAGAAAGCGAGAACTAACTCTAACAAGTTGTTCTCTGACTTCCATGTATGCACTACAACATGTCTGCACACACACACACACACATTAAATAATTGTAACTTAACTTTCAAGCAGCTTCTTGATTTTTAAGACACTATTAAATCTGTACATTTTTACACAGAGCTCTTCAATACTCACCCACAGTTTAAACCCTCAGCAAATACTTGCAATACTTTCTCTGATGAATGCATAGATGTGTACACGATGTGTGTAGAGAAGTATGTGTCAATATGTTCAAGTTAAGTAGGACTGTTAGATAAGGTGACTTGATGTTACATGCGAGAGGGAAGCTCTGGCTTTTAAAATAAGCTTCAAGTAGACTGGGAAGTCTCTTAAGTGGTGGATACTTGTACTAGGACATGATCAGATTTAAAAAATCATAAAATGTCAGCTAATCCTCTTAATTGATGTCTGTCAAGCATCCAGATGTTCAGAACACCCAACTATCACGCTCTGGATTTTTATTTACAGATTTTATACTTGCATACTTTATTACTTTTTAAAGACCAGCTACATAGCTCTTTCATTGTATGTTTCCCTCTTGTTACTTGAAAGCATTTGAACTTGTAATTTCGGACTTCATTAGGCCATGCATTAGCCAAGGGGCTACTCCTTTGTTCTTTGGGCTTTAGGAGTGTTGTCCTTCTAATGGTCTCCTTATCCACTCAGCAGCTAACCAGCAACAACTTGGAATTTGTCTCATAAGCAAGTCCTAGTATTATTTCAATGTCGCTTCTTCTAAATAATAGAAATGCTAGCATACCTAATATAATGAAATATTGAATTATTCACTGTTAGATGTATGCCATGACTTCTTTCTTAGTGATTAAAAAACATTAACTTTGGTAACATTTTATTACCGTCAGCAACTAGTATGCCAATATATCTTTATTTCTGCCACATATATAATGTCCCAGCATGGAGTTTTTATTATGTATTTCATTTTAACAGTTTTCTAACTGCTGTCTCTTTTTGTCAGATTGCATATTTTTTGGCCTTCAACATTGATTTCATCTTAACATCACCAGTGGGAATTGATGATACTAAGCTTAGCATAATATTAATTAAATCCATATGTCACATCATTGTGCCATATTCTTACAAAAATGTTTTAGTACTTTATCTGAAATTGTGGCTGGTTTCAAAACTGGCAGACTTCTTATGGGATCCATCATGTATTAATGGAGTGTTTAAAGAACTGTGAAGAATGGTTTAGACCAGCATTTGTATCAAACTTCAGCCCCACTTTACATCAAATTGGCATGCATGCTTGCATCCTGACATTCAGGAGCCCAGAGAGAGAAACTAGCTGAGAATGTTATAGAATGTGGCTTGAAAAATGTTCACCAGCTTACTTTTAGAAGATTAGAAAATATTGCCCAAAGATACCCTTCAGGACATGTAGACATTAACTTAGTGGGAGAAAGGGTCTTTGCAAGTGCAATTTAATTAGGCTCTTGAGATGAGTAGGTTACCGTGGATTGTCTTAGGGAGCCTGAAGTATCATCTTGTGAGCATGAAACAGAGAATTCAATTCCCTTCTCCCATCACACCAATGAATCTGATGGGAAGGTGGAGAAGGATGATATTGGAATGGTAAAACAACAAACCAAAGATAGATGGCAATCATCAAAACCTATGTACAATCTGTGTATTAATGTATATTAATGTATATAATAATGGCATATTAATATGTATTTTATACAAGGATGGGGTTATTTCCAGCCAATAAAGAAGAGTATTGCACTACTGTTTGTATAAAATATTGGTGCACAGGTTTAGCCTAATTTTACGGTTCTCATATGCCATCAATCTGATGCAACAGTGCGGTCATTGTGTAAGTTCCATTTTATTCAATCCCTCTGCACTATATTAATGGCAGACTTCAACCGTTAGGTAGCCACAGCAGAATTCATTTTCAGCCTTTTGGAGTTTTATAAAGCATTGTTCCTCTTGTTAATTAAATTGAGAGATGATTGCCCATGATTATCTGGATTCAAAAGCTGCATATCTTATGATAATAATAATTAAGTCCTTGTACTGAAAGATGTTCCAGAGTTTCTCTCTCTTTATCTTTCCCTCCCTCTCATTTATGTACATTACAATAAAGGAGCATTTAATCATTTTATGTACAGTGTGGCAGGGCCTTTCTAGAAGGAAACAATAGCAAATGAGAGAATGGTGGCAGCCACAAAATCCTAAGTACAATTCCTGCATAGGAGAATTTCCCTATTGTGTTATGTCAACCCAAGTACTTACAAATAAAAGAGAAAAATTAGGTCATGTTTTTCAAAATGTTGAGATTAGTTGCCATTGGGCTCATTACTTTCATCTAATTATGTTTTGATTTGCACACAAAGGAATATAACCTGGCACATTTTGTAGTATTTTTATTTTTCTGTTTGTTTGTTCTCAAATTGCCTAGAGTATCTCAGTGTAACAGAGTCTGGAAACTGGTTTTGTTTTGTTTGTTTTAGTTTCATTTGGTTTTGGTTTTTGTCATTCAAAAATCAGTTTTGGAGTTATTAGGAAACTCGTGTGTCCTTTGTAAATAATTCTTAATTGTAGGATTAAAAGAAATATAGCAACACTTATTCACAAATGTAAAAGTATTTTAGCAAGTCAGATATTTGATGCAGTCAACGTTTTTAGCTGAGGAAAAAAAAAGACATGTACAAAAGCTATGTAATACTGTGTTCTTCCTTATATGAATTCTGTTAAATAAACTTTTATAGGTTAAGTTACATGATTCTGTAATTGATTCAAAGTTCCCAGGCTCTAAGATAGACATGTAGGATGAACTACAGATGAGACAGGGTGAGCCATACAATGGTTATATAAAATTGAATGGAAACACATGAAAATCTATCATGTGATTTTATTTAATGTTGAGTATGTTTGACTGTATGCAGAGGGTAGGGGGCCTGTAGTGTAGATACATTTGTGGGACTTGTGTTACACCTTAGAGTATGTCAGTAATAGGTTAAATGATTTTAAGTATGATTTTACACATGTCAGCTTCTTATCATCTATCTATCTATTTATTGATACATATACATCATATACATATATATCATACACATATAAATCATATACATATGTATCATATACATATATATCATATACACATACATCATATACATCTCTGTTTTCCTTCTTCTTTGTCCTTTTGATAGCACAAACACACACACAAACATACACATGTAAAGCCATCTCTGCACTTGTGAGCTCTATGGTATAATCTAACTGTAAAGAATTTAGATATTCAACTCGGTGACAATGGTTAAAGCTTAAGAATAACAGGTCCAGGAATAAAAGGCACATGCAAAAATGGACATAAGTAATACATGCTTAAAACCTGGCATTTTAGACTGTCAATTCTTTGTTTGAGACATCTGTAGCAGCTTCAGATCATCAAAGGACAATATCTAGAATAAGACCTCTCCCTTTCTTGTTCTATGTTGTCTTCTCAGACAAGGAAAACTATTCTTAGCAACCTACATTCCACTTCCCTGATATCTCATTGGTCAGGGAATAAAGTAGTATGTTCATTCCCAATGCAATAAATAGAAGGCAAGGAAAAACATTGTCTACATAGCCTGTCATTTCATCATTACATCAGTCCTAAGAAGCTATTCTTGACCATTCCTTTGAGTTTAGTGAGAGTGTAACTGGAATTAGAACTAGCTCTTATCTCCTTTTTGTCATGTTAATCATATCAGTAGGCACTATGCCCAATGGCAAGATGGGGGGAGGTGTCTCCCTATCTTATTTGTGAGCATTTGCTGCATCCCTTCTCACAAAAGGTATGAAAGAAAAGTTGCCAGCCGTTTGTCTCTCTCACTTCTAAGGCACACAATGGGTCATTTGGTTTTCTGCAGATGATGCTAAGTTTTGCGAGGGAAGAGTGGAAACATCAAAGCTCTTTATGAGTTGAACTGGAGTCAGAAAACCTATGTATATAATTGCCCAAAGGGCAGGAAATTTGTAGGTGTCCTGTCGAGGGGATGGAACACTGTTTTCATGAAAACATTGCCACTAGAGTATTTATTTTTTCTTCAACGAGGGGCCATTGAAAGCTTTTAAAATGGACAGCGACATGATAAAATTTCATTTCTAAAAATTATGAGAGCCGTTGGGGGAGAGTGGATTGGAGGTGGCAAGGAGACACTAAAAGATATTTCACAGCTACCCTGGAAACATGGTGTGGTTAAAAGAAAAAAAGTCAGAGACTCAGAAAATGTGCCTCTCTCTTGTGGTGTATTTCTTAATCCAACTTGTTCCCTTGGGAAATGATGCAGCTCAGGCCAGAGGCCCCTTCTCTTGAGAATAAACCTAATAAAGTTGTACTGCAAATTAGAACATGTACAACACAGCCAATATACATGTCAAAATTCAACTGACTGTAATGCTGTATGATATATTATCGTGGATTTCAGGTATAAGAAATTGTATGTAAGGCTCTATGTCACAAAAGCACACACTGCAGTGAAGAGATTAGAAAGGAAAGCAGCTAAATGCAAAGTAAGTCAGTGCTAGACATTCAAGTTACCTTTTAATTCCAGGTTGTGAAGAAGCTGTACAATTTTTTAATAAGCATTAAGAAAGAAATGTTATACAGCAACCTATGGGGCTTCTTCAAGAAGCTTTTCTCTTGATCTAACTGAATATTTGAAGTGTACTTGAAAATTCTTAACTTACCCATGACAATACCCTGCCTCCTCTAACCACTGGGAAATTAATCATCCATATGACAAGGAGTTAGAGAGGATCTGATTGTTAGCTGTCCACAGTGGATGTGTTGGAAAAGGGTGTGTGCACACATTTTTCTATGGATCTCTGGGGCTGCATACACCCAGCAAGATGGTGCCTGCTCACAGTGCTGTGATGGTGTGAAATCAACCATAATATGTAAACATCTACCTTACTGTGGTGGTTTGTATATCCTCAGCCTAGGGAGTAGCACGATTAGAGGGTGTGGTCCTGTTGGAGTAGGTGTGGCCTTGTTTAGTAGGTGTGTCACTGTGGGGGTAGGCTTTAAGACCTTCATTCTAGCTACCTAGAAGTCAGTATTCTGCTAGCAGCCTTCAGAAGATGTAAAACTCTCAGAGACTCTTGCACCATGCCTGCCTGGATACTGCCATTATCCAACCTTGATGATAATGGACTGAACCTCTGAAGTTGGAAGCCAGCCCCAATTAAATGTTATCCTTATAATAGTTGCCTTGGCCATGGTATCTGTTCACAGCAGTAAAACCCTACCTAAGACATTTACCTATCCCTGTTTCAAGGTTTCCCTACTTGAAACAATATTGCCACCCAATCTGATTGTGGCTTCAGATTAGACATTACTATTTTTGAATGCCCTATTTGTACCTTATGTTTTTGGAGTGAGTAGTACCTCCTAGGTCCTATTTGTTCCTTGATTTTCCATTTAAAACACTTAATACATCAAACTGATTTCCTAGTCGTACTCTGTGAGGCCACTTGGTGATTATTCCAAAATGAACAGTAACTTATGTAGCTGTTTGAGAAATTATTTATGTCAACAACTGAGTACCTATGGCTTAGAGAGGCAACTGTAATCTGTGAGTTCAGAATGCTAGCTCCTGCCATGTAGGTTATCAGAAATCACACACAATCCCTGTTGTGCTTGATTTTCAGTTTGCAGAGTTCCACACGGTTGCTTTTATTAGAATTTGGAAGTCCCAGACCTTGTAAGTGGCCAGTGCCTGTAAAGGAAGAGACTTCAGAGGAATACTAGGATAGCACAAACTCAGACTACTGCTTTCTGAGTAGATTTTTAGGGTAGGCTGGGAGTAGAAGTGGAAACTCAAACCACAAAAGGCAAAGTAAGACTTGGGCACCTTCGTGGTGACATGCATGAGGAAAGAGGGAAGGTCGATTAACTCTATTATCTTTTACCTTACACATGGAATCTAAATGAGGGTCTGTTAATCCCTTACTGTTTAGCTTGAGAAGTAACAGGTTAAAGTCAACCACAGCCAATTATTTGCATTTTAACCAGTGAACTCTGCTGTAGAACTGGTCCAGATCATTGCTACCTTTATATAAATTTCTTTTGCCCTTGTTCTATTTGCGATATCTCCATTCTCTACTCTCTATTCCATGGCATACATTTCAAGTCCATCTGCAACCAGATATGCTTAATGAAGGTCAGAATAGCTAAGTCAACATAAGTGTAGAGTAGAACCCAATGGTCCTGAGGAGCAGACATACTTCCTTCCTCCTGTGGTGACAAGTTCTAGTGTTTCAGCGCCACTTTGTCTTATTGATTGTGTCACACATCTTCTATTCTGCAAGGTCATAGGCCTTTAGTATTTCTTTGGAGCCAAAGGGTCTCTTCTTAATTAATGGTCTATGGCTTTGTCAGTGATGTTATTTAATACTGTATATGTATATATACATATATATGTATGTATATATATATGTGTGTGTGTGTATGTGTGTGTATGTGTGTATTATATATATATGACATCAAAACTCTTTGCCTTGGAAAAAGATATGAAAATGAACCTACTGTCCTTTTTGTAGCTCTGATGCATGTCTTTTTAAACAGAATCTTAGTTTTATCCCATGGAAATCTATATTCGGTTGTCTAAGCCTGCTCTCCTTTCATTTTTATATGCCTAATGACAAGATGGGGGGGATGAGTTCTTTCCTTAGAACATAACCTAGATATTTTTTCCACACAATGTAAGCTCCTTGCTTTGTTTGGTTCTTAGTGACAGATGAAAGGCTTATTTTTTCTTTTTCTAGAAATACCTTCCTAGCATTTTTTAAAAGAGAGAAAAATAGTGAACATATTTTTCCTTTTTTTTTTTATCAAAAATTCTTCCCTATTTGTTCAACTATTCATTCTCAATTCTTTTCTTTAAACACTATACACCTCGCTTGCAGCTTTCTAGCAGTTTCTTTCTGACCTGCAAGGGATACAGCTCTTAACTATGCTTAGCCGAGCTCTCTTACTTTTATTTGTATGGCTCACTCTCAAATCTGGAAGTACTGAGGAAGACAGGAAATGAATCCTTAGAAATCAAGCCATTACATTAATGATAAAAAGGAGCAAATGGTTATTCTGTACTTCATGCTATCATCCCTGTAAATCTAGACTTCCATGTTTAAGTCTTATTTCAAAGCAATAAAAATGTGTGTGATTATCCTTAGAGAATGGGCATTCTCAAATCCGACAATTGAAAATTAGGTCATTTTTATCTGCCTTATCTTTTCTAATACTTCAAGTCTCTTATGTTCATCTTTATTTTGGTCATTTTGTATAAAAAAAATTCTAACAGTTCCCCAAAACAATATCCATGTTTCAGGGTGAAAAGAACACAAGCAAATATGACAATTATTTTAGGGCACAGGCTATAAAAGAAAAGTACCACAGCTAAATTAAGTGAGCTGTGGATGGCTCTGAAAATCACACTGTTCAATCATTCACAAAGTCTTCCATGGCAACTTGGCAATGCCTATAACCAAGTCTCCGGTGATTGCCCTTTTCCTGGTGAATCTAGCTAGATTTTCATTTTTCTTGTTTAGTGATCAAGTTAGCTTCAAGTCCAGGACTTCCAGATTTGAGAGCATTCAGGATCTCTGAAAAGAAAACTTTTTGTGGCTGAGCACTTGAAAGCACAGCGAGTGAGAAATGAACAACAGAATGTCTTCCAGGGATCCTTCTGTTGTGAGCTGTTGATGTATGTCTAGTGCTTCTGCTATAGTCCTTGCTTAAAGGTTCACATAGAATTTACCTTCTGGTAGTAGTTGCTCTGAGACACTTGTCAATAATGAGCCCCCGCATACCCATGTACAGCTTTATCATCAGAACTTGAAGAGTTTGGTGGCTGTTGAGTCCTAAAGGTAGTTAAACCTTCCATTTCAGGAGGACAATTGGTCTGGTATACCTCTCTAAGCAAGATGATTCGCTGCAGCTATGTGCAACCTAGTATTTTTCTGGAGCTATTTATTTTCCAATTAGCACCATATTCAAATGGCAGACGAACAAAATAGTAACTAGCAAGGACACAAAAAGAGATTCAGTGAGTCTGGTCTTGTTGATGCAGTGATGTCAGACCACTTTAATACTTCCATCTCTGTCTTAGCATTTCTGTTGCTGCAACAAATCACCATGACCAAAAAGCAAATTATCAAGTAAAGGGTTTTTTGGCTTATACTTCCATATTGTAGTTGATCCTTCAAAGAAAGCAGCGCAGAAACCTGGAAGAAGGAGCCATGCAGAGACCATGGAAGATGTCTGTTTACTGGCTTGCTCTTTGTGGGTTGCTCAGCCTGCATTCTTATAGAACCCAGGACTACCACCCCAGGGATTGTACCACTCACAATGAGTTGGGCACTCTCTCATCAATCACCATTAAGAAAATACCCCAAAGGCCTGCTTAGACTCCAAACTTATTGAGGCACTTTTCTCAATTAAGGCTTTCTCCTCTTCAGTGACTCTGCTTGTATAAGTTGACATAAAACTAGCCAGCACAATCACCATTCTGATGATGAAAAAGGCCAGTAGGGACAAAGTCTCTATCTTATAATTGGTGTCTTTTCTGAAATTATTGAGATAGACAGACCAATTCATGGGGATATTGTCTCCTGAAATTGTCATAAAATCTCCCCACAGTTTTAATTAACTCTGCTCCTTTTGTCTTTCCTCTTATTTTAGTCTCAAACATATGTCTATATTTGTATCAGTGATTTAAAATTTATTCAGCATTTGGTTTCATCTGTCTGGTTTCAGATAGGCATAGTATAACTAATGGGAAGATTACTGACCTAGAAGTGAGTATTCCTAAATATTTATCCAACTCTGCCTTTAACCTATATAATATGACCTTGAGTATTGACTTTTCAAATTTCTGGTGTGTTCATCTATGTGCTGAAGGAACAGACTGAATGATTTCTGAAGTCATTACCAACGTTTTTGAGTTTTCATGTGTAGGCATATATGGAGACCATCCCATCAGAAATATATGAGGTAAAAGTGAAGAATGTTAACATTTGATGTTGACAGAATACAATGCTATTCCAAGTCTTTAAGCAATAATAAACATACCTCTTGACCATTAAATATATATTCTCCATTCAAATAGAATATTATCTGACTTTGAGAGAGTTTGTTGTATATATATTTCTTCTAGGAAGGTAATCTTTATGGGGTAGTAGTTTAATAAACTCCCTTGATTTGTGGTCATGAAAGTAACTAACTGCTTATTATCTATTATACTTCCTAAAGAATAAAAATGTTGAGCAAGTTATACATATGATATGTAAGACACTTAGAAGCTTGTTTCAAGAAAGGTTCAATCTCTTGTGAAAAATCTAGGGATATGGAATGAGTTACAGATCAACCTGATCTTGTCCCAGGAGATACTGGGGAAAACATAATAACATACATAATACATGCACACACAACACCCAAATATTTTGTACCTTTCAAGATTGAGTACATATTTGTCAAAGTACTCTTGCCCAAAATAGTCTCATCTATGGAGAGAGAAAGTGTACACAACTGCTTTAAAATCTTGCTCTCCCAAAGATTGTGTTCTGTTCAGTACTCTGAGCAGCAGATAGCTGCTCTTGGGGAAGTAGCCATGCAAGGAGGGAAACAAGAAGTGAGAATGAAACTTCTTAAACAGCAGTAAAGTTAAATGCACTGAGATTGGCCTAATCCAGACAGAGGTTAGGTTTTCCTTAGAACCAAGAAATTAAGGAGGGTGATTTAGTTTATCAAGAACTTTTGCTTATGTCCATTTAGCAAACATACTTAGTACAAAAAAAAAGCAGGCTTAAGGGAAAACAATTGTTGATGCCTCACAGTAAGCTTCTGATGCCTCTAATCCTTGACATTGCACACTTACTATATACCTTGCAATTCACCAGCTATTGATGGTGTTATTTCTTTGCTCTGATTACCACAGGGCCTAGGGGAATAGCAAATGGTCTAAATGCTTGCAGTACAAGCATGAAGACATGAGGTTTGATCCCCTGCACATGTATCTAAAACCTAGATGTAGTGGTTCACACCTATAAACGGAATGCTGGTGGATAATAAAAGGCAGAACCCTGGGGCTTGGTGCCAAGAATTGCAGCTCGCAGTTCAGTGAAGGACCTGCCTCAAAAAGCTATGTTGGCTAGTGATGGAGGAAGACACTTAGGTTGATTTCCACAGGTTCACCCATAGGCATGTGTACACCCTTCCACATGCACGTATATACATATATACATACACACACACACACACACACACACACACACACAAACTCACACATACCATGAAAGAAAGAAAACTCACACATACCAGAAAGAAAAGAAAGAAAGAAAGAAAGAAAAGAAAGAAAGAAAGAAAGAAAGAAAGAAAGAGGAAAATGTTAAAAATGGCAAGATGCAAAGCTTGATTTTCTAAAGTATTGATTATAGAGGTATTCAAAATAAATAGATAATACCTAGCATATATCCATGATTCATCACTCAAAAGCAATTAAAATTATCATCTTTCAGTATTTATGAAAGAATAACTTCTTCCTGGAAGCCATATTTTCACTTCTAATTGCTTTACAATTTCTTTTTTACATGGCATTCAAAGTAAAGGTTTGAATTCATACTTCTTTTATGGCATTTATTTTGCTAAACAATTCAGATATTAATTCTAAGTGGAAAATGGATATTCTTGAGACAAACTTTTGACTCAATATTAATAAGAATCATTTGCAGAATGGAATGGACTATTTTATTTATTATAACACAATTTGAAGAATTCAGTACTAGGAATGACTGAAGCTCCACTTCTGTGATTGACTGAAACTTGGCTATTATTAGACAAACAGACCTCTATCTCCAAAAATATTTAGATTATGATTCAAAACCATTGCAAAATTACTGTTATGAAGTAGAATTGAAAATAACTGTTGGAGGTTACTATGACATGAGGACCACAGTATTACAGGGTCATAGTAACTGTTTTAGACCATGGAAGTTTGAACAACAGTGGGTAGATTACTGTCTACACGAATACAGCTCGCTAGAATTCTTCACAACTAAGATATAATGCCCAGTCCTGAATCAATTAGTTTATATTTTGATTAGGTCTTTGCTGAGGATAGAACCAAAGCATTGTACATTTTTGGAATGTAACACACAGCTACATTCTAGATCCTAATTGGATGATTGAAATGAGTTAATCTGTTCATCTACATAAGAGTATCTGTCTGCATTCCATGCAGGTTTAAGGTGTGAAAACAAAGAAAGAATTCCATTATAGATGGAATTCTTGTGCTTTTAGAACTTTGAAACCATGAACTTGAAAGAAACTTCAGCTTATTGTTGACCTTGCCCTTGCATTTAGTATCAGCTGTATTTATAACAGTCATTCTCATGTGACTACATAAATCTACTGTATCCATAGTTCACATTGGAAATCAGCTTGTGTGAGGTATCCAGGGAAATGCTGATTTCATATTGGCAACAAGGTTAGATGGAATCGTCCACAGAGTTCTGTAGCTCAGTACATTTTAATTCTGACTTCTACCATTACTCCAGAGGAATTATTCTGGGTGACTTCATAAAAGCAAACATTGGAAAAATCGCTAACACCACTAAATCAGCCACGTTCTGGCACTTCACTCCTTGAAAGCAGATTAATATATTCATTCTTTCTGATCACTGATTGAATTGGAGTTGCACATAATCTGATTTGTAAGATGTTGGCTTTGCATATTCAAGTAGCTACAGAAAGAAAGCATGGCAGTGCAGATGTTGATCTGAGCAAAGATTTTGTGAAATGTTAAAGATATTATAAAATAGTTTTTCCATGGATATGACCCCAAATCTTTCAGTATTCCCAATTAGCTCCTACCCAGTCCAAAAAAGAAGACAGCATTTCTTTTATTTTTATTTATTTTTCTTTTTTATTTTTTTATTAGTAACTTTTTAAAAAATGTTAATTAAAGGCTTTATAAGTTAGGTAATGCTCAATAACAAGATGCCCATACAATCAAAAGTGTAACACGATACCCAACCTAGATATACCAACTACCTTTGACTGGCGGAGACATGAGAACATCTGCCTCCATGTTCCTTTCTCTCTCCCTCTCCTTCTCCCTCTCCCCCTCTCTCTTTGTCTCTCTCTCTCTCTCATCTCCTAGATCCTCCTATCCTTCTCCTCCTCCTCTCCTTACTCCTCCCACCTTAGCTCCTCCTACATATCACTCTTCCTGTTTAAAAAAAAATAGCTTTTCTCTCAAAATACAATGAAAGCACAACTCTACCAATTTGTATCAATAAGGTACAAGATAGATCTAATACCCAGTCCATCATTTTGTTGACTAAACAGAACCTCTGTCATCTTTCCTAACTAAAAGACTTAGTTCTGAATCTGGCTTTTTTTCTTGGCTTTAGAATGAATGTCAGCTGAAAACCATCCTCTCAAACCTTTTCTCTCAATATAAATAGCCAGGATTGGCTATGAGACTATAAGTCTTCAACCCCATCAGAAATCCAGAATGACTGAATTAATTGAAATTATGGGAAGCACAAATCATAGCTTCTAAAACTTACCCAATTTATAGAGACTGCTAAACACCTGGACAGTCCCTATACTACAAAATGTTGGAGCATCTGATCTTCAGCCTTCTGGCCCAAGATCATCTGACAAACCTAGTAATGCAGAATTATTAAGGTCTGATTACTGTGGAAGACAGCATTTCTAGTGAACCGATGGTTGATATTCTGACATCATGCAGACCAAGTGGATATGTCCTTCACTTAATGTGTTACTGTCTTCATTTTACTTAGCTTCTCAAATAGTCCATTTACTTGTTGGTAAAGGAATATCTGATAGCTTTGTAAGAGTGGTTTATACGAGCTCAGTGAGTATGAAATGTGGGAAACCATCACTGAAACACCTAACACGAAGACCTAATGATCTTCAGCTTCCACTTTTATCCTCTCATTATCACAAGTTTTGAGAGAGATGCAGCTATGCCATTGTTAAGTATTTTCATATATAAGTGTTCTGTAAACACAGCTGTTTATTTTTCACAATTCTAGGGAGAAATAGTTAGAAAATGCAAAATCAAGATGCCATAGATTTAATAATTTCTTTTTGGGTCATGGGTGGCATTTGCTTTCCTCTGTGTCCTAACATGGTGGAATGGGTTACGGGTTCCTCTGTCATCTATTTTATAAGTGTCCATTCATTAGGACTCTATTCTCACAATGTAGTCATTGTTAAAAAAGACATACCTTTTAAGGCCATTCTATTGGTAATATATAATTTGAGAGCAGGTTACAGATATTCATAGCTATAGCAGTCAGAAAGAAGGAGATTTAAATCCTCATTTGCACATAAATCCTTCATTTTTCTTAGACAATCTAATAGCAACAATCTAGGAAATATATTGTTGAGCAATGATTTGCCTTATTGAATTAATCTTAGATTTTCACTTAAAGAAAGAAATTTGAAGTCAAAATACTCTTAGTAGTAGGGATGGAATTTGAGGATATGATCTATCCTTAGTTTTCAAAACACTTAAACATAAAAAATCTGCTGTAATTTTCATTCTTCTCTCTTCTATTGCAGTCATATTTATGATCTTCTATATTTTTTAACTCAAGCTGAAACTTCTTTCAGTGGAATACACTGAGAAAATGGTTTGGTTTTCCCTGGGGGTGACTCAGCTTTCAAAAAGAAAATCAGCTCTTTAGGAAGGGGAAAATATTTAATCATAGAGAGAAGTAATTACATTCTAAATATTAGCTCAGACATTAAGGCGTGGAGAACCAAGGAGAATGAGAAGGCTATTTCATTGTTTGATCTTGTGGATGCCTTTCTTCAGAATTGGAGCATGAAGGCTTTATCAGGGTAGGAATCCACTCAAGCTACATGGTAAAGATGCCTCTGACTTCCTTTTGTTCTCTTATCCCAATCTTCATGTCCCTCATAGTTTTAAGCTTTAGTTATAGATTCTTTGATTATATACATTTTTGTTACTTTTTTTTTACAAATCTTTGACCCATGATGATTATGATTTTCAGGAGAATAAATAGCCACATGATTTTATGCCCTGATCTCTAGCAATAAAAGACATATAAAGCCACATACCTATAAAGACCAGTTACCTAACAATGTTCATTTTGTTCTCTCTACTCACTCCTTCCAAGTCTAGAATTCTAAAACATTTTTCTTGTCATTTTGCATAATATTGTTATGATGTAAACAGTACAGTTATGATGTAAAACCTTATACTGTTTTGTTCTCTACAATGATACTAAAACTCTAATTTTTAACTTTCATGTGTCATAACTTGGTTTTATTCTCACCTTGTTCTGCAGCTTCCTGTAATGTTCTCTCTCTCTCTCTCTCTCTCTCTCTCTCTCTCTCTCTCAAACACACACACACACACACACACACACACACACACACACACACCAACACACACACACACACCTGTATGTTAAACAACAAACAATATTAAATATATGACAGGTTAGTTCTTCCCATGTTTCTATTTGATTATTTGTCAAGTGGAATGTAGTAGCCATACAATCCCTGTTAAAATTTGGGCAAGCTTACACAAAATAACCAGTTATTCATAGCTGGATTAAAAGCTTTCACCTATCAGAGTCTGTTGTAGGAGATAGGAAATAGAGACAAATCCTGTGAGTGAACAGATGGGTAGAAACAACAAGTGCCCCAAACATTCTTCTGGCAGCATCTACAACTTCCGACAGCTCTGTCATTGTACCATGATTTGGTTGAAAATATCCTGAAAACTATATCCAGTTCTCTTTTACTAGAATATCTTTATTCTTAGCCTTTTCTACTTTCTGATTGGTGATTTTCTTATTCCATCTCCTAAAGTAAGTGCCCTTCATTCATTTGGTCCATTACTCCACCAATCACTCTTCTTGATTTGGTGGAGTTTATTTTAGGAATGGCCAACCTCTTGATACTGCAGTACAATGTTGTCACCATTCATACCGGTCACATTCCGAGCTATCCTAAGTCACATGGAGCCTACAAGCCAGAAGTTTAACACGCTGGGTGGGAGGTTCTTTGAAAAGAACAATACAGTAGATGAATGCTTTCTAATATCTCATTCATGATCCATGATAACAAATGGTTGGCATACTGGCTACCTCCCCTTATGAACAGAACATTACTTATAATTATGTTACTCATAAGCATCACAATGTCATGTAAATAGCAACTGCATATTAATGTTGATTGTATTAGAATTTATAAAACCTAGGAGCTAAAGGGAGGGTCCTTCTAGGCAGGAACCCATCCTCTTATGGTGTAAGATCATGTGTTTTTCATGACCAAGAAAGAAGACAGAGGAAATATTTTATTATGTAGTTCTCCATTTACTTTAAAACATTCATTCTGTCAACTTCAAGTATTAAAAGATACCTTTTTGTCTTTTAGTTATCTTTCAATAATAATTGCAAATGTGAACATCAGCATGTCAAGATGCTTCCAGTTCAGGGTTACTGCTTTAAAACAGTAGAGAATTGGTCAATTATTGAGCATGTAGGTACATTCATATTCCTATACATTGATCCAGTTACATACTTGCTCCTTATTCATTCTCACTGAATCAATCCCTTGTTATTGGACACATTCTGGTTTTTAGTATTTTATGTATGTTTTTAAAGCTTGTACAAAATATTCTAGAGCAAGCTCTCTAGTGCTCATGTAATTAATATGTTCAGCCACTAATCTATATGCACTGTCCATTTCAATGAAGGTATGCATTGTGATTCCTTCTTGGCTTCTCCGAATGTGCTTTCCTTGGAGGGTTTTGGCTGCCACTCTGTCCAGTGAGTGGAAGAGTAATATAACTCCATGTGATGTGACTAATGAATCATGCCAACCGTGGTCTGCATTTTATGTATCAATGAGTGATCTGACAACCTCAAGAGACACTCACTTTTCACTAAGCCTATTTCTGAGCTGAATTACTTTGATCAGATGGCAGCTAGTACCATGTCTTCTCATGTAGAAAATAATCATATTTAATCTGTTACATATAACCCATTGGGCCAACGGCCTTGTCAACAGGAATTGCTGTGGGTTTGGGTACAATTAAAAATGTAGATGCTGTTTCCTGGTTTCTTACTGATTTTATCAAGGGTGTCATATGATTTTAACACTGGCCAAGCAAATCCTATCAGAGACTCTCATGTTAGATAAAACATGTACTCACACATATTCCAAATGTCTCCTATACTCAAACCATGCTATTTGATGGTATCAAATTTTGTTACATAGGACAAGTTGCTAGGCACAGAGGAGGAAGAAGGGGTTTTCAGGCAGAAATTACAATATACACAGAATTTAGCCTGAATCTACTTTTTGCATATAGTTCCACCATACTCTCCATACCAATTTTATCATTGGTTATTGTCTTCCATCACTGAGATAAAATTGCTAAGACAAACAACTTAAAAGAGGAGGGATTATTTCATCAGAGGTCTCAGTTTATCATCAGTTGGCTTCATGGTTCTGACTCGTGTGAGAAGGAACCTCATGGAGGTGATGGCATGTGGAAGAAGAGCCTTCCCATACACTTATCTTTACACACCCTTTATTTTTCCATAAGTCTTAATGCATATGTGGATGCTACATACTACACACCATCTATTGTACATTCAAGCAATGCCAACTAGATGACTGATGCTTCAGTCTTACTATCATCTGTTCCCTCTGCAAATGTTTTTATAGATCACATGTACAGAAGGATGTATTAGGTGATGTTCTGGGGAGACAAGTTGACTATGACATTGATGAGGGAGATTAAGTACATGAAATGTTTACACTTCAAGGTAGTTTGTTTTTCTACCAGTGAAGCTGTTAATTGGTATAGTGACTTCAGTGCATGATTTCTCTGTGCCTGAGTTTGCCAATCAAAAATAAATACAGTTAAGGTTAAGGTTGTACTGGTCTAGGGAGACAATATGATAAGTAATTCTGTGATCTATTTATGTCACAACCAAAATAGATTTAGGTCAAGGTGGCATTTATATAGGATTATGACATATTTTCTTATACTACAGATCACTGAAAAATGCTTAATAGAATAGCAATAAATTAGTATTTGTGGATTTTGTTTCCCATGCTAGAGTTAACTTTCTTAGTAGATATAAGAAGGTCTGAAAAAATGGCTTAGTGTGTGAAGTACTTTGTATGTAAGAATAAAAGGACTAAGTTCGGCTCTTCATCTCCTACAAAAAAAAAAAAAAAGCAGGCCACAGTCCATGACTGTAACCCTAGTGCTGGTAAGATAGTGGATCCCAGGAACTTACTGGCCAGCCAATTCGGCTGAAGCAGTGAGCTCCAGGTACAGTGAGAAATCCTCATCTCAATGTATTAATGTCGAGAAAACAATAAAGTGACACAATTTTGACTTCTTTCCTCACTATGCATATACAAATATACACACAAACTCATAAACTGCACGTACACATACATGCATGCATATATGCACATCACACGCATGCACGCACATGCACTTGAGTATATTTTTACTCCTATGACCTGAGAGTGCCCTGAACAAACCTTCACAAACATACCAAACCTATAGTTACTTTTCCTGAAAGTCATCCAAATCCAAGTTAAAGTAGCAGTATATGAATTTCGGAGTGATTCTTAGCATCAGATAAAGATTGGCTCTTTCATTGGAAACAATATTATGTTGACAATGAACAAAACTGGAATCAAGTAGCTTGACCAAAGTAATTTTCTCATTTATTTCTAAATAAACTAGAGATAGGATCCTCTAGAAATTGATTGAGTAGGCAAACTTTATATTTCCACAGGAGGTTATAAATAGAGTTCTAGGAGTCAGCCCTACCATCCAAGGGACCAGGAGTATGGAATGGCTGAGAAGGTGTAAGTGTCAAAACAGTTGGGCATTAGCAGACTAAACAATCATTCTTTCCAATTTAGTGCTGGGTTCTCTTGTTAAGACTCTTAGTGCTATAGCCAAATGCCCTATCCATACAGAGCTGTAGAATGTTAAGGACCCTCTACAGTGACATAGTTGCTAGGATCACATTGTTTAGTAACCGAGAAAACAGATTTCAAAGATTGTAATTGGAGGCTAAAAGGGACATATCCATAGAGACATGAAGGGCATGAAAGAGGG
Organism: Mastomys natalensis; assembly: GCA_021653895.1. NCBI lineage: Eukaryota > Metazoa > Chordata > Mammalia > Rodentia > Muridae > Mastomys > Mastomys natalensis. The sequence goes on from JAJTUV010000155.1 coordinate 371,461, forward strand.
AGCTGGGCATTTTTCAACACAATGTACTAGGAAGCCCAGAAGTGGCATCCCTTTGTGCTCCAGCAGTGACATTTTAATTTATAAGCCAAGAATGCACTTATTGTCAACTGAAAAAAAATTGATTTGGTTGTTCATCTGATTCAACCCATGTCAGAGCTGGAAAGTAATTATGATAGTGGGACTGATAGGCAGGCAATTACATTTTTGTTCTTTTGCTAGCTGGCTCCCTCTCCCTCTTCTTCTCTCCCAAGCCTCTGCCTGCAAGGTTGTTCTTGTCAAAATGGCAAAGTAGGCAAAAGCCAAGAGCGTAATCTTTGGATATATGGTATATAGACACCAATTACACCTATCACAATAAACAATAATAAGGCTGGTACTATAATCATTTTTGTTAGTCTTCTATGACATCTAACCAGATAAAGGATGCAGTCCTTTTGGGCTCCTTCTTGAAAGCACAAAATAGAAAGAATATATGTGCTTCAAGGCAATGCTTCCAACTTGTATTTGAGTTATCTTTCTGATGTCCCCATATAACAGGGTGTCATCAAACTGTATCACAAACAGGAGCCCAAGGGAGAGAAATATTTGTGAAAGATTGAAGCCTGTGCCTGTGTTCTGGATGTTTTATAAGAGATTGATAATGTCCTTAAAAATGTAAAAATAAAACATTTTTGGTGGACAAAGAGATCAGTGGATAAAAATGAATTTCTTGATATAGACAGTATTTGTTTTCTTATAAAGCCTATATAATTTAATAATTCTGACCCAAAGTACTACTTTACTATTTATAGGGTAATAAAATTAGAATTTTTGAGTGAAATAAGGCCTTCAAAGTTTATGGGATAAATATTGAGATATGAGTTATTTAATTATTAATAATTAAATATTAGAATTAAATACTGAATAATTTTATTTATTTTTCTTGACAGATTTGACCACAAGGTTAATCATATTCAAATTGTATCTCAAGAAATTCATTTAATTGATTCTTTGTCTTTGTTTATTCAATTCTGTTTCATTAATTTCTACCCTGATATTTACTATCCTTTTTCATCCATGCTCTTTAGTGTTGATTATTCTTGTTTGTCTAAGAATTTCAATTGCGTCATTGAGTTATTAATTTGAGATCTTTCCAGTTCTGTCATATAGGTAGATAATGCTATAAACTTTCCTCTTATAACTGCTTTAATTATGTCCCTTTCGTTGGATGTTCTGTGTTTTCATTTTCATTAAGCTCTGGAGAATTAAAAAAGAAAAGAAATTGGTGACTCAACAATGATGGCTTGAGAGATTTTTTCAAAAATGGCTATGTCCCAGAATCAGGCATTTCTATAGTATAATTTTTCACTAAACCATCTCTCTACTGACTGGCTCACTGCAATCTGTCATACATACACTTTTACTAAATACACTCCACATGGTAAATCTGCCAGATGAGGCCAAGTGGATGATATAAGACCGGAAGTGTAAAAGACTCTGAGGCTGAATCTCTACCCTTACATAGTAGGAAATTAGAAAACAAACCAGATTTCAAGAAATATAGAGAAAGAGATAAATTAAAGATCCATACTTTATGTTTATGTTTTTCATATTAAACAAGGGATAAAATGTTTGCCCCGATTCTTTACTTTGCTCTGATATTTTACTCTTCCTCCAAAGGCTGACTTCTCCCCAAAAGGAGCAAAACAGAAGAGACAATGTATGGATGATTGTTGACTGTCAGGTCTATGTAGAATCTATACAGGTTTATAGTTGTCTAGTTTTAGAAAACAAATTCAACTGCTTCTATATTTTGACCTAGTAATATTATTCTATAAATACCTCCAAAGAGCTATATCGCTTTTGAGAGTTTCTCTGTTTTGTTTGGAGACTTTTTAACCTTATTGCCCTGTCTATAGTAGTTAAAAAGAGAGATTTAGGATATTTCAGACAGCTTCACATCAGAATTATAGCTTTTCTTTGGCTTAGCTATTTGGGGCCTCAGTTTTATCCACTATAAAACAGGAGTTATGACATTTCCTTCATTATATCTGTAGGAAGAATTCAGTGGAGTGATATGGGCTAATGACTCAACACAGTGCTTTCAACACAGCAAATACTAACATCTATCAACCATTAGGGTTTTTTTTTTGTTGTTTCTTTGTTTTTAGTTTATCTTTTTTAAATAATTAATTATTTTAATTATTTACGTCTGAAATGTTTCCCCCTTCATGGTCTGCCCTCACAGAGTTCTTCCTCCTGTCCCCCCCTCCTCCTTACCTCTGAGAGTGTGCTCTCTCTGGTATTTCCCTACCTTGGGGTATCAAGTCTTTACAGGGTTAGGTACATCTTTTCCCACTGAAGACAGACAAGGCAGGCCTCTGCAACATATGTGCTGAGGGCCTCGGACCAGTTCATGTATGCTCTTTGGTTGGTAGCTCAGTCTCTCGGTGATCCCAGGGGTTCAGATTATTTGATATAGGTTGGTCTTCCTATGGGGTTGCCATCCCATTCAGCTCTTTCAATCTTTCCCCCCAACTCTTCCATAGGGGTCCCTGACATCAGTCCAATGGTTGGCTGTAACTATCTACATCTGTCTTAGCTGCTGGTAGACTCTTTCAGAGGACAGCCATGCTAGACTTCTGTCTTCAAGTAAAATATAACAACATCAGTAATAGTGTCAAGGATTGGTACCTGTCTATGGGATGGATCCCACGTTGGGTCAGTAACTGGTAGACCTTTCCTTCAGTCTCTGTTCCATTTTGGTTCCTGATTTTTTTTTTTAGACAGGAGCAGTTTCATGTCTAAAGTTAGGTTAGTGTCCCCATCCTTTCACTGGGTGTCCTATCTGATTCCTGGACTTGGTCTCTTCAGGTTCCATCTCTCCACTGTTGGGCATTTTGTCTAAGGTCACTCACATTGAGTTCTGGGTGCCTCTCACATCCCAGGTCTCTGGGACTTTCTCGAAGTTGCCCCTATCCCCTACCCTGGGCAGCATATTTCTATTCATTCTTCTGACCCTCTTAGCTTCTTTCCTCTCTCCCCTCATAATTGATCCTGCTCCATTTTTTCCCCTTCCCTATTCCACCCATGTCCTTCTTCTGTCTACCTCCCATAATTATTTGATTCTCCCTTCTAAGTAGAATTCAAGCATCCTCACTTGGGACTTTCTTCTTGTTTAACCTCTTAGGATCTGTGGGGTGTATCATGGGTATTCTGTACTTTTGGGCTGATATCCATTTATCAGTGCATACATACCATGCATGTTCTTTTGTGTCTGGGTTACCTCTGTCATGGTGATATTTTCTAGTTCCATCCAAATCTCTGCAAATTTCACAATGTCCTTGTTTTTAATAGCTGAATAGTATTTTATTATGTAAATGAACCACATTTCCTATAACCATTCCTTGGTTGAAGGACAGCTAAGTTCCTTCTTGTTTCTGGCTATTATGAATAAGGCTGCTATGAACATAGTGGAGCACATGTCCTTGTGGTGTGGTAGATTTTTGGGGTATATGTCCAGGAGCAGTATAGCTGGGTCTTCAGGTAGGACTATTTCTAATTTTCTGAGGAACTGACAGATTTGTTTCCAGAGTGATTGTACAAGTTTGCAATCCCACTAGCAATGGAGGTGTGTTCTTTCTTTACATCCTCTCCAGCATGTGCTGTTGGTTAAGTTTCTGATCTTACCCATTTTGATTGATGTAAGGTGGAATCTCAAGGTGTTTTTATTTGCTTTTCCTTGATGACAAATGATGTTGAATGTTTATTTAAGTGCTTCTTAGCCATTTGAGATTCCTCTGTTAAGAATTGTCTATTTAATTCTATACCTGATTTTTAATTGAGTTCTTTGGAGTATTTTGGAGTTTACTTCTTGAGTCCTTTAAACATTTTGGATATTAGCCCTTTTTCAGATGTCGGTAGATGAAGCTCATTTCCCAATCTGCAGGCTGCTGTTTTGTTCTACTGACAACATCCTTTACCTTATAGAAGAAGCTTTTCAGTTTCAAGAGGTCCCATTTATCAACTGTTGACCTTAGAGCCTGAGCTATTAGCATTCTGTTCAGGAAATTTTCTCCTGTGCCAATGCTTTCAAGGCTATTTTCCTCTTTGTCTTCTGTTAGATTCAGTATATCTGGTTTTATGTTGAGGTCCTTGATCCACTTGGGCTTGAGCTTTGTGCAGGATGAGAAGTATGAGTCACTTTGCATTCCTCTACATGAAGATCACCAGTTATTTGCAATTGACTTGTTAATATAGTAACTTCCTCTACTCTTTCACCCTTCCTTGCATGGAGGGAGTTTAGCTAGTGTCTGGGGTTTGGGATCTGTTGAGTTCCTTTAGGCTTAGAATTTGGAACTCTTATTTAAAACTATATAAGCCCCACAACCATATTCCCCACCAGAGTAGCAAGTCCCTAATGAAATCTTCCATGGGGGTAGAGCTCTCTGTTTCATTCAGAGCTGTTAATATAGAGTGTCACTTCTCAAGACAGCAACATAATTTGTAGTAGGCATCAGTTGGACCAATGGAGACTTTTTGATATATTAAATGTTATATCTGTTTATCATGTTTTCATTTTGATAAGGGACTCCAGGAATCTATTCTTATTCACTTCCATAAACCAAAAATGTATAATGAATGTTCCATAAATGCTTCTGGCCTTTGGAGAAAAATCACATAATTTCTAAGAAGATAACTGTGCTTATTGTCACAACCTTACTACATATTTTGAGATAAGAACTCAAGACCTTTCTCTCTTAATTTATATTCCATCTTCAGTTTCATATGGATTTATTATTGAGATGTTATAAGATTTAAACACTTATTGAGCTGGGCCTAATATGATCTTAATTTTGAAATACTTAATTTGGAACACTTCAAAAACAGAAAGTTTTTTTTTTTAAATCAAATCAGTTCCCTAATCAAAAGAACATATTTTTTTAGTAAAATGTTGCTGATATAAATAATTATAGAGTGTTTTTAAATTTTATCTCTCTAGAAAACTATCATCTAAGTTTTTATGAAGTCACTATACATTAATTTGAGATCTTGCATACCTATGGATCATATATTATCAAGATATATGGAAATATTTGATATTGAACTGTATTTATATCACAAGCCATTTCAAATAGAACATTGTGGAGAAGATTGAGTTTATAAAAATCTCTGAAATTGCTTAGGTAACTTAGAAGTAACTTCCCTTTAATTCTAAGCACATTAAAGTTCCAGTTCTGAAAGATATGTATATATATGCATATGCATATGCGTGTATATATATAATAAACTTCATAATATATGTAAATCATTTATAAAACCTAAATCTAGATGTAGGCCTGGATTGTTTTATAATTAAAACTAATTATTTTAGGGATTAATATAGTCTTGTCTTCTTAAATGCTGAAGAGTTGAGGAAAAATATCCTCAGCAGTTAAGGGCATGCCCTGCCATTGCAGAAGACCCTGTCTTCATTCCTATCACCTCTGTCCTGCAATTCACAAGTGCCTTGGGCCTCTGTGGTCACCTGCACTCACACGCACATGTTCACACAAAGATAAACATATCCATATAATTAAAAAATAAATAAAATAAAACCTTAAAGAAGTTGTTTGTGATTGTCTTTAATAAACAGTTTGACTAAATCCTAACCAGTAGCCAAATTTTATATGATAGTTTGTTCAATCCAGTTCAACTAGATGGATGAAACTAAGAAAGAAAAATCTCTTGAGAAAAATGGGTATAAAGTTTAGAAGTCTGTGATGATACGATAGGGTAGAGGCTGAAAGCCAGGTAATTTATATAAGCTATGAACAGTCAAGACAGGTGTATAGTGAACTAGATTCTATCACCAACAAAGAGCAATGGATTTTAGCAACCAAATCTGTAGTCATACTCATGGAAATCTATAAACAAGATGAAACTCTTTTCAAGTTCTTGAGTCTTTCCTGGGCTTGAGGGCTCAAGCCTACAGCTCTCTCAGCCTACCATTCTGAGCATGTTAGTTAGAACCACATTGTTCTTGACCTGATTTCCCTTTTTAGTTTGAAGCAGAGGTACAGAAGAGCTCGGCATGGACTGGTACTCACATGTATTTGCTGTGAAAGCAGATCTCCATACTCAGAGGATTCTCAACCTTCTACTGCTGGCACCATGGCTAAAAGCCAAGAGTCTTTATGACTCACACTAAAGGCTCAAAATCATTCTTGGGGTTTTACTGGAGATACTTGTCATCAAAGCAGTTACTTGTCTATTCAGTGGAGGAGGACCAGAAGGAGGAAAAGCTTCTTGAGAGTTCTGCAGAGATTCATCCCTCTTCCTGTGTAGCCTCAAATGTTTTGAAATAGAAAAATTTTTCTTCCTTGTTGTAAGAGTCTTCTAGGATATGTGAACTACCCAATAGCTGACATGTTTTATTCATGAATTTTGGTAACTGGAAGCCTCCTTCCATTGAACTTCCACTGAACTTCCATAACTTGACGACTGGTCTGTTTCTTCAAAGAATCATGTACTATTCTATAAATATTGTGGTTTTGTTCTCTGAAAGGGTGACTTTGCCCTAGTCACTTACTAGGAAGGCTTAAAGAGCTCTAAGAGAAGACAGACAAATATTTAGAATAGATAAAATACCATCTTATTATCTCTGTGGTATTAGTAGACTATATATGTGAATGTGTGTGTGTGTGTGTGTGTGTGTGTGTGCACACGCACGTGTCCCTAAAGCTCTCTTACTTTTTTTATTTAGGGTCATAGTGCCAAATGAGTAGATCACAGTCAAGAAACTGAGTGTCTGGTACCAATTTTGCCATACCTAAGATATGAGGCCCTTGGTCCTGTGAAGGCTCTATGCCCCAGTGTAGAAGAATGCCAAGGCAGGGAGGTGGGAGTGAATAGGAGAGTGGGGGAGCACCCTCATAGAAACAGGGGAGGGGTGGAATAGGGAGTTTCCGGAGGGGAAACCAAGAAAGGGAATAACATTTTAAATGTAAATAAAGAAAATATCCAATAAAAAAAATAAAAAATGTGATCTCTGATTAGTGTCACGCCAAGACTATGTGTCACATGACCACTATTCTGAGAGTGAAATAACTACGCAGAAGGGAGATAAGACTACTATTATCCATTCAAAACCCTAAGAACACTTGTACCCATTAGATAGTGCTGGTGTATGTTTTATAATCGACATCTATTTTACTGGTTTTCTTTCATGTACTGCAATCTTTAGGGACATTAAAAATAAATGACTAACACAGATTTGGGTACTTGATGCTGATCTTCATCATGTCTTATAGTATCACTCTAAGTTTTTAATTGGTCTGTGATTGTCTGGTAGGCTTTTCCACTATAGTACCCTAATCTCCAAAATGCTGCTGAGGGGTTTTGAAGAGCTGGATTTTGAAGAGCTGGATTACAGTGTAGCTTATACATGATTACAATATATAGCGAAGAAAGGAATAAGTCTTTAACTCTAGTTAAAGACTTAGGATGTCAACAACAGAATTTAACATCTTCTGACATTTGTAGAAGGTCTGTACTGACCTAACAGGATAAGGACTTGGTCTCCAATGTAGGACAACACTTATTTCAGCTAGTAACCCTTGAAGTACCTCCTTAAATCTCTCTGTGGGATTCATTGCTGACTGCCCCACCTCAGGAGAAGCTGTCTTCTCAGGTAAGGTCCTTCTGTTGAGCATTGGAACAAAGAGTGTACTGTGGTATTTCCTGTCATCTAGAAAAAAAGAAAAAAGACTGTTGTAAAAGCAGAGATAACCCCAGGAGAGCTTTGAGTTCACTGAAGTGTGTTTTTAATATATGATTTTGGTATGCAGGCCTCAGTGGATAGCTCAGCCTGTCTCATGCTATTTAAGTGCTGGCTGATGAAGTGGACATTAATTGACAGTTAGTGACTACTCTGTGGGTGTTTGTTATCCAGCTTTTCAGCTAACTGATCATTAACTAGAAAGAAATGTCTGACCCAGAAAGCCATTTGTTATTAAGTAGGAGAAGAGGTTTAAATGTTCTAAATTGCTTTGTTATGAATCAGATGAGAGCTTTCTTTTAAGGGGAGAAGGAAGGAGAGAAAGAGAGAGAGAAAGAGAGAGAGAGAGAGAGAGAGAGAGAGAGAGAGTTGCTTAACTGTGGAGTCAATCCTACTTGCAATCATCCTGCTCTTTGCCTGTCACCTGAGATCAAATGGTGACATCGACAGATAGAAGCAGTGTATGTCCAAATGACTTGGCCTTTGCTCTCCACACCCTCACCATTTTTATGTTCTCTAACCTCTCAGAAATTCAAAGCATGTTCTTATCCCATTGAGAGGATGTCATTCTTTTTTTTTTTTCATATCCAATTCTGTGTGTATATGTGCACAGCACATGGATCCATCATTTTTTTCTCTATTGTATTTATTTATTTATTTATTTATTTATTTATTCATTTATTTTTATTTACATCACACTGTAATTTACTTATTCATACAGGGTTATAAACACAAAAGGGCAGGATGTGGGGAAGGGAATGACACGGAGCATAGGTGTTCAGGGGGAGTACGGATACCATTCAGCTGGGTGAAGGTTCAGGGGACAGGTCACTATGACTCTGTCTATGATTCACTTGTCCTTATCTAAGTTGGTAATGTCCACCGAGGCTGCCTATTTATAAGATCTATGACTACTCAGGCTGGTAAGTTTCCACAGAAGCTGCCTGTTTACAATAGCTTATAGCCTGCTGTTTCAGTGTTTTTCCACAGAGACCCAAGACTTTGTGTTAGCATGTATGTATGTCAGGCCTATTGCTGATTTTAGGCCGATGGCTGATTGTAGGACTTCAGTATATAAGCAGGGCTGCCCCTGACATCTCCTCCCTTCTCTAAGTATAGAAGGGCCTTGGCGATTCTAATCTTGTAAAGGGGGGATAGGGGCCTGTCCTCCAATAATTGAAGGGGACCTTGTAATGGCTCTGGTTCTCCTGTCGTTGTCCAGTGAGGCATGAGGGCCATACCCATCCCGATGTCTTTTTCTGGAGAGATGATACTTTTGACATCAACCCCTATGCAGTCAGGCTTGTCCCTCAGGGGACCCAGAGAATATGTTTAGTTTTTATTTATATTCCCTTGCAGTGCTTAGCCTCACAGCCTAAGCAAGAATTCAGATCACCAGTCAGAAGGGATTCTGGGTGGCCAAGAGGATGTCATTCTTACAATTTTCAAAAGAAAATGTTTGTGCGTGCATGTATCTGCATCTATGTATGTGTGCCATTCTGCCTAATAGTCTTTGAGTCACTATAAAACCAAAAATGTGACTGAGAATAATGGATTTCTTTTCTGTTTTTGAAAGAGTGAACTGTGTAGTTCAGGATACATCATTCTCAGACATTACAGTGTGCTGTGCTCTGTATGTCTCTAGGATTTCATTTTGCACAGATGTTTGTGTCATGATGGATACTGAGGTCTAGACTTTGGCAGCAATTGGTGAGGCAAGCCTGTGAACTAGCTCCTCTGCTTTCATTATATGACCCTTTCCCCTTTGTCTTCTCTGCCATCTTCCACTACCCTTTTAGTACAGAGGTAAGAAATGCTCTGAGAGGGTGCTTGGAATCTTGGCAATTAAAATCTCATGAGTGTGTCTGCAGAGAGAAAAGCCTACTCTCTTTTAATAAAAGAACACTGTTATAATTTTCCTTAAACCTTCTCCTTCAAATGTGATGATGTCTTATGTAGAGGATGGAAATGGATCGTTTTGTAGCTAAAATAGTTAAAACAAAAGTCAAAAACATTTATAATCATTAGTGTAATGGATACCTGGACCTTGGATCTTGATTTTGATGATGATGACGACGACGAATACAACTACTACTACTACTACTACTACTATAATAATAATAATAATAGTAATAATAACAAAGCCCAGAAACCACTGGAGTTCCATGATCAGTTTGATACTTCTCACTCAGCTTTATTACTTTTATTCTTTCCCTCTTTCCCTTTCTCTCTCTCTCCCTTTCTCCTTCTCCCTTCCCTTTTCCATCTGCCCTTCTCTCCCATTTCTCCCTCTCTCTTTCTGTTGGGGCAACGTCTCCAGTTCCCAGGCTGTGTAGCTGGGAATATACTTGAAGTTCCAGTTCTCCTATCACTAGCTCTCGGATCAGCTGCTACAGTTACTAGCACAAACCATTTTCCCAATTTGGTCTTATTTTGTGCAGCCATGCTACCATCTGAGCTACATCTCCCACACTTTTTTTCTCTCTTGATTGGATGATATTCTTTGCAGTGTTTGCAAATGCTTTTCCCATGGGCTGGAGATTCACAAATTTTGTTTTGACTTGCAAAACTGGAGAAAACAATCCAGTTGTTTAGAAATCTCTTTTTAAAAGTTTTTAAAGTTCTAGCTTCATTTTTGCATGCTTCCCTTCAACACACACACACACACACATACACATACACAGAGAGAGAGAGAGAGAGAGAGAGAGAGAGAGAGAGAGAGAGAGAGACAGAGACAAGACAGAGAGAGACAGAGACGAGAGAGACAGAGATTAAAATTGGATTTTAGAAGTCTCTCTTTGGGTCCTTTAAAAAGGAAACATATCCCAGTATCCAAAAGGACTGAAGAAGATATGCTGCACATGTTTGAAGGCAAGAGCATATGATCTCAAAAGAGTCAAATGATCTAGTTGTATTTGTAGATCCTTTTTGTTGTGTTGCCTTTAAAACAAAGCAAAACAGGTAATGCTCAAATGAGCACAGCATGGTCCAGATGGTGCTTTAAGCTGCTGGAGTTTCTTTTATGTAACTTTCTTTCTGAGTAGAGCATTCCAACTGGAATCTACTGGGCCTTAAAAACTAACACATACAAACACACATACAAATACACACATGCATACTCTTGCACAAGTCTGAGCATGGACATGCCAAGTGCCTGGCATCCAACCTCATACAGCAGGGCCAAACAAATTTCGTAGGGCTTTATTAACTGTCTCTCAGGCTTGACTGTTTATTCATCTGAAAGACAGAAAAACTCTGCAGGATGAATTTTAGAACAGAAGGGTGAAATGCTACCCATGGACAAAAGCTATTTGCAATGCTTTCACCTCTTGTACGTGCTTTACTTAAGAGGAAGTGGAAGCTGGTGTTTCATTTGTCTCTGAAGTGTTCACACTAAAGTCCTCATTCAACTGAGCATCCCCAGAAGGGAAATTTTGCTTGGCAGGATAGTTGCCTTAAATCCCTAGAACATGCATTCCTCTAATGGTTAAACAAATACCTGTTGGCATATGCATAGTAGCGGCACTTTTCTGGCATGCCACTAGTGAACATGGAATTTGGATTGCATTTCTCTTCTTTCTCCTTTCTTCTGTCCCATCCATAGAAAAATGATGTACGGTAGATGGAGAGGTAGAAGGAGAGGTTTATAGAAAGGTGATGGATTGATTATTGATTGATGATAAGCATGTGGTAGTGGGAGTTTTGGTTTCAAGGTACAGGGGAGGGTGGGTGGGGGTACACCAACGTGGAGGCAGGAGGAGGGGGGAAGGGATAGTGAGTTCCTGGGAGGGAGGGGGGAAATGGGGTAAGGAGAGAACATCTGAAATGTAAAAAAAATTTTCCAATAAAAAATTTCCAATAAAAAAAAACAGTTATGTTATATAAATATGTTTATGTTTTAATCCCAGGTGTGGCAAATGGAGTTACTTCAGTTTGTCCACAGATGTTAACTATGATTATTTCATGCCCTAGTGGCTGTGATTTTAGCCAGCTGCAGATAGTTTAAGTCTGGGGACTCTGGAGAGGGTATAAATGAGAGAGATCCCAGAGTGGGCCTGTGGAGCTGATGCTTTCCTCGGCTACTACCTACCTCTACCCCCTGCTGCTGTTGAGTTTGCTGGACTGCTGGATATTCTCACAATGAAGACTGGACTTGCCCCGAGAAACATAGCCATCAGGAAATAATCTATTTTGTTGGTTGGAAGAGTTCTAAGCCCCCTTTCTCACTAACCTTCTTTTTCTTCTATTAGTGTTGGGGATTGGAAGGGATTAGGGTGAAATGAGGATTGGAAGGGATGTAGAGATACAAGAACCCAATAAAATAGTAAAAATAAATAAATGAGTATGGCAATAGGCATTTAAATAGATGAGAGGTCAATAGATAATATTCTTCACCTCAATGCAGTGTCTACATTGGTACTCTGTTGCAGTCAAACATTATTCTCCTCTGATTCTCCCATTTTAACTTTCCTTTTTCTCAGCATAAATTTGTAGCATTCACCTGGACTATCTGTTCCTACCCCTGTCTGATAGTATTCTATTGTCCAGTCAAAGCTGTAAGCCTCAGACTACCATCTCCCGGAGTTCTTTCTGACCATCCAGAGAATGGGATGAATTTATCATTTTACAGCATACATCTTTCTTTAATTTGTATTACTCTTTAAAGATATTTATTCCAGATGCTTCTTCATGCCTTTTGACTTTGCCTAGTTTGTACTTTAGCTCAGAAGAGAATGACAGAATGTGTGAACGGGGAGTCACTGGCACAGTGGGGAAGACCTCTTCAAACACAAAGCAGAATTCTTTTCAGTGCAAAGGATTTGTTCCCTGACATATTAAATGTGTCATTTTATTTTTGTTGTGGTTGTTGTTGTTGTTGTTTGGTTGGTTAGTTTTGTTTTTTATTTTCTTTGAGAGAGGTTCTCATGTCCCTCTGCTCAAATCCATCAGTACAGGATTAAGGCACTTTGATATTTCTTAGTGAGCCAATGCTTCATAGATCTCAAGGGTCCCCTACTTCCAGGCCATTTGCCTACATTCCTGCCGAACTCTCCTCGGTCCCCACTACAGGCACATGGAGGCCAGAAATTCCAGGGCTTAGGGTCCAACCCTAGCCCTGTAGTCATTACCTGCTATGATCGGTCAGTTCTCCCAACTGCTGCACTGGTTATTAAACATTTTATATTAGCCCTGATACTGTAATTATAACCTGCATAACACTCATATAAGTCTGTTAATTCTATGGATCTTTTATAGACTATGTGTGCCCTTCACAAGAGCAGAAAGAAGAAATTCGTATTATAAATATGTACTGGAAATCTTAAAGCACTTTCTTCAATTTAGCTGCAAATGGTAATGAAGTTGAGCCCACAGTTAACATAAAACTAGAGCTGTGTTTATTCTATGATGTAAATAGTTATACTTTTTTCATAAAGCAGTGATTAGGTAATTGGATTTCATTTGGACCTATGTATGCTAAACAAATGAAGGTTTATGAAAACTCTTGTATGTACAAGCATTTATTGCCTTTGCCTATAAGATGTTGCTTATGTGAGATATTAAGAGTCCAAGACGATGTGTTCTGGGTATTCAACCTTCAAAGGTATTTAAAATCTAAGGTATATTATTCTACATTTAAAGGTGTACTGAGGCTGCCTTGTGTTTTAATGTGTGCCCAGCAACTAGCACTGTTTAACTACTCTCCTTTTGCTTGCATTAATGTGTGCATTGAAGAGGAGTAAGGGATGATAAACTGTGTGAAGTACACAACCTTCAAGTAAGATTTATCTAGGAATGAACAGTCTAGTGCATTAATGTGAATATTCAAAGATAGATGTTTATCTTAATGGACTCTGAGGTACTTACAAACAGTGTAATTGCTGGAGTCATTTTACAGGGCATTAATCCAAAGTGATTACACTTTCTCTTACTTGCCTTTATGTAAAGAATTCTGCCTAAGGGTTTAAGTGAGGCAGGGCAACTGTAGCTAAGGAACCAAAAGTTCCTCCTAGGCTCTGTACATCCAGGTCTCTGGAGCAAGTAAAAGCAACCTCCCACTTGCCTCCAGCCCGATTTCGGTGGCAGGTATTGAACTTCTCACAAAATAAACAAACAAATAAATAAATAAATAAATAAGGTAAAAGTTAAAAAATATAAGAAAAATCTGGCTCCAGTTTTTATGAATGAACTCTGAGTTACTTTAGGCTTTTATCCCTATAAATAAGGGTTTGACCTCCTGCTATATGGTTATAGGACTTCAGAAAAAGTTATTTGTGAGATTTTCTTCTAGACTACTATATTCTACCTTGAAAGCAAACATAGCCTTCCAAAGAAATTCTTTTCTCTTCTAAATATTGTTTTATTTTAAAGATTTATTTATTCTGATTTTATAATTACTAATAGATGCATATGCCTGTGTAGGGGAATATGCGACTGCAGGTCCACAGAGAATTCAGAAGAGAGAATCAGATACTCTGAAATTGGAGTTAGAGGTGTTTGTTTGAAGGTTGTCATAGGAACTTGGAGTCCAATGAGAATCTTCTGCAAGAGCAGTACATTCTCAAAATTGATAAGCCATCTCTCTATCCCATTTGTTTTATTTAAATAATATGGTAATACTATTATTTACAAAATGGGAATGAATGCTAGGGCATTGGGGCAGTAGGGGATAGGTAGGTGGAGGAGCCACCCTCTTAGAAGGAGGGGGAATGGGGAAGGGGATACAGACTTAACTGGGAAGGGGAATAACATTTAAAATGTAAGTAAATAAAATAATTAATAAAATAAAAAATAATGCTAATTTTTCTTTGTAGGGTAATAAATGAAAATTTTAAACATTTGTGTCTTTTGGAATGATTAAATCAGACTAACTGAGAATTGTTATTTCAAACATTTATTGTTCTCTTGGGTAAAGAGTGCTTAAGATCTATTATTTCAAAGATTTTGAAATATACATTATTGGTTATAGTCACCAAGAAGTGTTTTTGATTGCTGGAATCTATTCCTTCTGTTACACTGATTCCTTTCTTTCCTTGTTTTCCCCTTACACAATTCTTCCCATGACCTTCCTTCCCTGCAAGCATTTACCATCATCTTTTTCATCTGTGACCTTCTTGCATTCCATGAGGTCATGTGGCATTTATCTTTTTGTGCCTAGCTTATTTTATTTTCTGTAATCCTGCATAGGCCCGTCCATGGTGTCACAAATGAGAAGAGTTTCTGCTTTTTAACGTTTGAATAATTTCTCATTGTGCATACAGAACACATTGCTTGAATCTATTGACCCACTGATGGGAAATCCATGTTCTTAGCAAGAGTTTATAAAGCTCTTTCTTCCTGTGACATCTTGAAGAGTGATGTTATCAGAAGTTATAATTACCCAACAAGGGTGAGAAACGCTTTACTCTTCTATCTATAAAATTTTCAGCTTTTAAATATGGCTTCTGGATCATGTGACTTTTGCTTACAGAAACAGACATTTTCTAAATGCTTACTATATATTTGACTCTTTTGGGTGCACTTAGACCCTGTTAAGGCACTTTAGTTGTTTTCAACCAATAAAGAATAGCATTGTAATATTTACTGTATCTTATAGAACAGTTATTTCTCTGAGCCATGGATTTCCCTTTTAACCTACACAGTAGTAGCAGGAAATTGTTGTCAATGTCTCAGATTTACTAGTTCGAAAGCCAGTAACCGTGTCTGTGAGTACACTGGGCAGTCCCCCAGGAATATCGAGTAGAGTCTGTTTTTTAATTCTAAATGTATGTTCTTTTGACATCATATGTGTCTCTAGACAAATTTCTGGCCTTTTCTCAAATAACAATCAAGCAGAGAAAAATACTACCACTCAAAATGGAACAAATTCTTTAAATTACATTCCAAGAAAATACTGAGTTTCTATGCTGAAGGGAATATTGTGTTTGGGATTAAAAAAAAATAAAAAGCTACATGAAAAAGAAAGAAAGAAAGAAAGAAAAGAAAGAAAGAAAGAAAGAAAGAAAGAAAGAAAGAAAGAAAGAAAGAAGAAAGAAAAGGAAGGAAGGAAGGAAGGAAGGAAGGAAGGAAGGAAGGAAGGAAGGAAGGAAGAAACTAGGCCTTAAAAGCAAGTGTGCAGGATTTCAGTAGGTACAATGGAATGAATTGTCAACCTGGATGAGGGACATAGAAACTAAAACATGAAGTCTGGAATACAATTTAGTTGTCCACAGAAATCAAACATTTATTGACTGAATAGTATGTAGAAAATGAAGGCATTTATGACCATCCACGGAAAATAGGATGGAAGATAATGCAACTAATTACTGGAGCCCAGAGCTAGAGAATTCTGATTTCTAAGACTGTCTTGCCTTTGTTGGTTTTAGGTTTGGATTTTATTTGGTCATCAGTGAAGACAGGGAGGAGGTTAGAGGCCAGAAGTCTGCTTAGAGCAGTGGATTGCAACCTGTGAGTCAAGACCTCCTTGGGTATTGAATGACCCTTTTGTATGAGTCCCCTGAAACCATCAGAAAACACATATATGTACTTTATGATTCATAACAATAGCAAAATTACAGTTATGAGGTAGCAACAAAAATAGTTCTATGGTTAGGGTGCTCACCACAACATGAGAAATTGTATTAAAGGGTCACAGCACTAGGAAGATTGAGAAACACTGGCTTAGAGTCTCAAAGCTCATCCGGGGAAGAAAACAGAGTAGTAGTAGCAGCAACTGCAGCAGCAGCAGCAGCAGCGCAGCAGCAACAGCAGCACTAGCAGCTGCAGCAGCAGCGGTAGTAATAGTAGCGGCAGCAGAGAGAGAGAGTGGGGGCAGGGGGGCAGACAGAGAGACAGAGACAAAGAGACAGAGATAGAGAGACGGTAAGACACAGTGGGCCATTTTAGAGATGGACTTTCAAGGCTAAGGGCCAAGATATCTAATTGTGAGCAAGGAGGGTTTGAAAATGACCTTAAGGCTTGACTTTACCCCTGAGAGTATAGAAACCACGGACAATAGCAAAGAATGGAGGGGATGATCAGCTCTGTTTGGAATATGTCGATTAAAGCAGCTTAAATGATACTTAATCAAACTTACTTTGCCTTACTCAGAAAAAAAAAATGTTTTCCTCTGCTCTCTTGGTTCCAAATGATCTTTCCAAACTCCTTTGGACCACAGAGCTGGCACATTGGTGAGCACTGTAATCACGGTGGCACTTTCTTCATCAGGCTTACATCCAAGTCCCAATCCTGGGAATTATTAAAACGTCTCTTGGTGACTGATGAGCACCAGAGGCAGAGCCCAATCATGCAGGGCTTGGCATCCCCTCTGCTTCCCATTGTTCTCTCTGTTGCTCTATACAGCTGGCTTCAAGTAGTACTCACAGAAAACACGACCCGAGATGACTGCCAAAAGGACCCATTTTCTTCTTTAATGAGACCTTGGAGAATCTCCAGATCAGAAATTACAAGATGCATCTCAAGTTGCATTATGGTGGCTAATACCAGAGTCAGCATCTCGGTTCTTTTATTGCAATCTCCCACACACTTACCACTTTATGGTCACCCCATGGTTGCTGTTGCTCTAGATCTTCCATCTAAATGTAAGGTGGAAAGGAAAGTAGCTGGACTATCCAATTCCTTCCCTTATTTATTTCTTGAAGAGAAGGGATATGAATACTGTTCTATACTAGTGAAGGTCAGGGAACAAGTTTTAGGGTCAGTTCTCTTCCTCAAATATATGGATCCCAGGTACTAACTCAACTTGTTAGGTTTGGGGGAAAATGCCTTTACCCATTGCACCATCCCACCAGTCCCCAGTGCTTTCTTCCTATATTAGGAATGGAATAAGCATCTACCTAGCTAGCTGATTGTCTTATCTATTTGTCTTCCCAGTTCTATATCACAATGGCCACTTCTAGTTGCAAAATAAACTTGCCTATATTATGTACATTGCCAGTTGTAGGAAGGAGGAAAAATAATAGATATAAAAGACAATGTGTTATTGCTTACTTTCTCTCATACATTGAAGGTTGGGTCCATGTTGCATCAGACCCAACTTCTTTCTCAATTATTAAATGTCCACTTTCTAACATGGTATTTTGCTGATTGTATAACTTTGTGGAGTAGGAAAGGTCTAAGGAGCCCTTTTTTGTCTTAGGAGATAAGCAATTTCATTTGTATTTTGTCTCCTCTGAGCTACTTTAGAAGTATCATAGCCTTTTTGCTGTATGTTAGAGGGCTGAGTCCCTCAAAAATATTCTGGAAAAGAAAAGGAAAAAAAAACCTGTATGCTAGGGGAAATCTACTCTACTGTAAAAATAGAACAAGATCAGGGTGAATTCTTCAGCAATGAATGCACAGGGAAAAGCTTCTTAAATTATGAATGTTGCTGCTGGTGTTTATTGCCCAGTAATCCTGTTTTATTGATTTCTGTTTACTTCCAATCACCTAGAGTGAGAGACTGGGCTGCTTAGAAATCTTTATCCCTGAAAGATGGTCATTAAAACTACTGTGCAGTATTCAGTTGTTTATTTTTGTTCAAAGTGATTAAATCAATATATATATATATATATATATATATATATATATATATATGTATATATACACACACAAACAAAACACATTTTCCTCTCCTGTCTAGAAGATGAGGGGAAAATACAGAGAAGCTGAATAAAGGTGCACATATTTAAAAGGGGGTAGCAGATGACACATTGATTTCTTTTGAAGAAGCAGAATATAAATTAAAATATTTCTTGATGCAGTTTCTGATGATAACAATGACTGCCCAGCATGGATTTTCACTTCCCAGGAAGATGTTATGGAAAGGCAAACCCACTGCCCCTTCCCACTCAACCAGGTCTCAAAGTTCTCAGAAGGAAGTTTTTTCCCGGTGCCTGTGCTAGCAAAGTTGTCTCATTTGAAATGAGTGCCCATTATTATTATTTGCCCCCCCCCCATCTATGAATAAGGACATTTTTCAGAAAATTATCTGATTATTATTGGATTTAAGTGATTCTTAAGGACTGAGTATTCTCAGAACTGGGAAGCAGAAGGAGATCCAGAAGTCTTGCCCTAAACAGACCTTCTCTGAAACATTGTCACTGAAGCAGGGAACAGAGGATTTGAGCTGTGAATCAGCAGAGCTATTACAGTGGAGAAAGGAACTGTTTCCTCCAAAGTCACTCAGAGAGAATTAAGTTAATGAAGAACTGAAGCACAAGGGACCCAGCTAAAGAACTATAGGCTATTTGTCATAATTTGAGATTTTGAAAACCGTATCACATTCTTTGGGCCTGTTCAAAAATCGTTTTTGCAGAACTGTTCTCCAGGGTATCTACATGCTTTGTGGAAACCGACAGAGAAGAAAAGCAAGGATCTCCTTGTTCAAAACCCAAAAGGAAAAGTGTTTTTAAATCACTAGAATGCAAAACTTCCTTGTAGTCTTTCTTCCATAGACCCATCATGATGGTTCTGTTTGCTATTTAATCACACTTAGGGTAAGAGGTAAGGCTGGAGGCTGACGCTGCAAGGCCTTGCACGTGATAGGCAAAACTCTACAACACAGCTACCTCCCTAGATCTGCTTAGTAATATTTTAAAAAAGCAAAAAATGAAAAATATCAAGTCATTAGCACAGATATTATCATTTTATATGATGCAATATGTATTTTAAAAGTCAATTTAAGAGCATCCAACTCAAATGTAAAATTGCAGAAGGCACCCAGTGTTCTTATTGCATAACTTACGGATCATATTCACTTAGTAACCAGAGAGTAGAATCGTTGTCCCAAACTAGCTTTCCAGTTTTTAATCCCACTTTTTAGTTAAAGACATTCTAGAAGCAGTGTCCCTTCAGCTCATGGAAAAGTAAGGAAAGACTGAGAAGGCAAAGGTCTCTGGGTTGCCCTAACTTTTCCTTTGCTTCTAAGCCACTGAATTTAGTGTGTTCAGTTAGTAAACAGCTGAAAGAAAGAAGAAATAAGACTGCTTGGATACATATTGTGGGATTCTGAATGAAGGAAGTCCAAAGTTCTAAAGGAACTGAAGCAAAGACTTATCCTTGCCAATCTTGTCTAGAAGGCTGTACTAACCACCCAAGGAGAGACATTGGGAGATTTCATAGTGCTCTTGTGGTGGTTGGAATGACAATGGTTCATATTGACCTATATATTTGAATGTTTGGTCCCCATTTGGTAGAACTGTTTGGGCAAGATTAGGAGGTGTGATTATGTTGAATGAGGTGTGATGCTGGGAGGTAGGCACTGAGTTTTTAAAAGCCCAAGACATTTTTTTCAGTTAATTTCTTTCTCTCTCTCTCCTCTCTCTCTCTCTCTCTCTCTCTCTCTCTCTCTCTCCTCTCTCTCTTTCTGTCTCTCCTCCCTCCTCCTTTCCCCCTCCATCCCTGTCATACCTGTCAGCTGTTATCTCAACATCTAAGCTCTTAGATACTGCTTCAGATTCACGCCCGCATTCCTGACATCATATTCCCTTCCATGATGATTATAGACTCTACTACCCTCTGAAACTGTGAACCCCAAATTAAATGCTTTCTTTTATAGGTTGTCTATCACTGTGAAGAGACACCATGACCAAGACAACTTATAAAAGAAAGCATTTAATTTGGGGTTCACAGTGTCTCTTCGCAGTGATAGAAAATCAATCAGGAGAGCTGTCATGCTTATGAGCTCAACAGAATTACGTGTTCATGAAATGTTTGGAAGATTGCCTATAGAGGGGATGGCAAGGGACATGGATGGGTATACATGTTGCACTTGCGTGTATTGCTTTGGCTTGCACATGTGCTCCCTTGTCCCATTGAATTCTACTTACAAAACCCAAATGCTGAAGTGTGTCAAGACAAAAAGAATATCAAAGTTCAGGGACATTGTGAGCACACAGCTCCTATTTCTGCCACTATACTTACTATATTTCCAATACCCACTTTGACAGAAGCTGAATATTGCTGTTTATGTGCTATAATGGGGAAAACCCTCAGACTTGTTTTCCATCAGAAAAGAGACAGGAATAGGTTCCTACTCTGTATGGAAATAATGCTCTATTTGCTTTGTATTAGGTATGAGTGTATGTACGTGTGTGTGTGTGTGTATGCGCACATGCACGCACACACATGTATACATGTTCATACCTTTATGCATGCTTATGTACATGCAACGTGAAAGCAGGAACAAGCGAAAGCTAGAGATCAGTATTGTTTATCTTCCTCAGTTTCTTTCTACCTTATGTTTTTGAGAGCTATCTTTTCTCATTGAACCTAAAACTCACCTGTTTGTGTAAACTAGCTGATCTGCAAGTCTCAGAGACCCTCTTTTGAAACCCCAGTGGTGGGTTGTATGAGGCCCCACCTACTGGCTTTCTTATGTGGGCAACAAACTTGGGTACTCATGGAGCCATCTCCTCAGCTTGTTTGTGTTGGTGTTGTGAATTGTTTTGAATTCCTGTTCATGAAGGCTTGTCAATATTATACTCTAGACTGGGGATCAGGAAGCAATTCCTGGAGAGTAAGTAAGCCTACCTGGTTTCAAGGATTTCTTATTGAACAGTACTTGAAGACATTCCCTAACTTATAATTCAATCTGTCAATAGCATTAATGGGCTTGGCTCTCTATTCTTTCTTTGTGGGAGCTTTGTGCTATCTTCTAGACACAGTAACTTTAAAATGATTCTGGAGATTTATTCTCAGGGCAAGATGAACTTCTTAGCAGTTCTTATTTCTCTAGCTTCCTGTCATGTGTTTTGGCTGACCCTCATATTCTACCCAGAGTTCTGAATCAAAGTCCCTGGTTACCGGACATCTGTCGTTCCCTCAGTAGCTTATCAGTTATGTTTCCAGTTCAAACTCAAGTTTGTTGCCCAATACCCATATAAGAAAGCCAGTATGGTGGGGCCTCACACAACCCAACACTGTGGTTTCAAAAAAAGTTCTCTGAGACTTGCAGCTTAGCCAGTTTACCCAAACAGGTGAGTTTTGGGTTCAAAAAACCTAAAAAGACAATATTGTGCCATGTCTTCATCTGGCTTTTTTTGTTGTTGTTGTTTTCATTTGTTTATTCAGTAAATATATTTTTTTCTTTTACCTTCTTTGCAATGACTAAGTAGAACATTCTTATAAATGAGAAAGAAAGGCTCACCTTTCAATTTTATTCTTTAGATTACATATTCAATTCATTGCAGTTGTTTGGTATGGATAATATTTCTATGTCACACATTACTTTCTAGGCTATATTAGTATACTTTCCTTTGTGCATTTGTATGATATCTTCTTGTACCCACAGTTCTTTTAGTTTCTCCTTTGCTGGGTGTGAACCTCAGCCATGCCCATTTTTTTCTAATATGCCTATTCCCTTTTACTTTCTGAACAATCTGACCTGATCAATATTCATGAGCATCACATGGTCTTTCCAGTAAGAATGGCCTCCCATACATGAACTAAATATTTGGCTATTTTTAATTCCTAATCATTTTACTTTTGTTCTGCCCCTTTTCTCTTGTTCATTTCACATATCTCAGTTCCTCATAAGACTAAAATCTAAGGTCACTACTAAAGTTTATGGTCCTTTGGAGCCACCTTATACTGAGAAGGAGCCACACTGTCCCTCTAGTCAGAATTAGCCTTATTTTGCTCATTACACCATATGTCTCCACTATGTTCACCCTTTGAAGTCCTCTGAGCCATTATCTCACCAAATAAGAAGAAGATATCTCTTTGGATTGTGATGTCAGGCCCCAAGACAGAGGCTAAAGAGAAAGAGCACCTCACAAGGAGGTATAATTCTATACTCTTTATATTTTTCATAGATCCCTTCTTTTCTGCTGAACTGTAGTGTCAAAAGTTCATGGACTCATGCATGCTATCAATATTTTCCCCAAAAAACATTAGTGTCATCCATGATAGGAACTTTGCACATGGAATTAAAACACTCTATAACTGGTACCTATATCCCTACTTCCAGTCACAATAATATCGGTGTCCTTGGTAATTCTCAACTATGAACAGAGCCTTGATTTTAGTAATTATTGTCATAAAACCCACTTGCAAATGAAATTCTATTTTTAAGAAAAATGAAGAAAGGAAGGAAATAAAAGCATATAAAGTATTTGGAGAATCACTACATTTTGGCATCTCTTATAATGGTTAGGTGCTAAATGTTCAAAAACACTGTGAGGAAAACAGAAAGTTAATAATGAACATACAGCAAATTTTTCTGAATAGCAATTCTCAAGGGTGGAGGAAATAATCGTCAAAGATGGAACTTTATGTTCATAATCACTAGTACCCCATCTAGATTCTTGGTGATGGTGTAGAATGGGTGGGAATTATTTTATTTTAATTGTTTTTTTTCTGTCTCCAATATAATATGTAATTTTTTCCATGCCAAAAAATAAATTGAAGGATTTAGAGGGATTTGCTTATCAGTGCAACACCACGTAGCATTACATTCCTCCTGCTTTTGGGAGGGTACATTGAAGTTTGGTTAATCTTCTGTGGCTCAATACTCCTCTTCCCTGTCAGGCTGCCTCAGACAACAGATAGATTAATCTTCTTTGCACCCACACTTTTCTTCTTCTTCCCTCTCCTATTCTCTTGATCTACCCTTCCGTTTTGAACAGATAGAAGAGAAATCTTGAAAGTGGAGAGAAAAAGAAAACAAAACACCAAGCCATGCTTTATACCATCGCTGAAGACCTCAAACAAAATACAGAAGACCCCAGTCTTTAGCAGAGTATGTAGCTCAGCTCGGCTTGGGTTTTCTGCCATTAATTAAATCTGGAATCTGCAAAAAGATTTCTACAAAGGCTAACTCGTTAGCAAGAGTTATTATAAGTCATGTCTTTCCTTATTCCTCTCTACTGAGTGCATTATAGAAAAGAAAGAAAACTGAAGGTGGGCAGATTTCTGAGGGAAGCAGAATTTTCATGGACCCCTGTATAGTCTGCTGTTTTTAGTAACAAGGGATAAATATTTATTACAATAGGTATTCTATGTTAATTGGAAAGTTTTAACAAGTCTGTCATAGGGTTGTAAACCACCCATGGAGTTTATTTTTCCTATCTCACGTTCAACAGTTTGTAAAGCCCATAAGGACAAAGATTGAGCCTGGCGGATCCCAAGCACAGTATTACCATATCATATCATGAGCAATTAATACATATTTGTAGTAGAGATGAAAGATTCAGTAAGTAAATGCAAACATAAACAAAAATACCTACCAGATCACATGTGTTTTGAGCTGGGATTTCTGAGTGAAGTGTCTAGTTTAGAGTAAACGTAGTGTCTTTAAGTCAGGAATGTTTCCCTTAAAGTTTTTCTATTCCCCATGAATGTGAACCAAAATACACATTCTAAACATGTCTTACTTGGCAATTTATTACTATTGGTTGGCAGAGAGAAGAGAGGAAGGAAGTGACATGTTCAAAAACCCCAAGTATGGCAGAGAGTGAAAATTCACAATACTTTGCTGCAATCCAGACACTTGGGCTCATACAAAAAAGAAGCAATGGTCACTTAAGATAACCTCTTCACCAGACTGTAATATTATCTCTTTAGCTCCATCATTTATGCTTACCTCATGCTATGCTCCCTTGCTCCATATCTGAGTACAGCAAGCTAAAATTATTTATGCTTCATTTTGTCATACTATGTCAGCCTCCTCTATTGAGGATGACAACACAGAACATGCTCAACTCGAATACAATGAGAGACTAAGTGGTGCATTCATCCATCTTTCTGCATTCTGCCCTTGTTTCTTTATTGAGGCTTGAATTCACTGAAATGATGGGGCTAGAAGAAAACTAATAAAACTAATAATTCTTAATGTCCCAAGCTTCATGATTTTAAATATCTATGATTTTATGTTAAAAAAAAAATCCAGGGATGTGTGTATGTTGATGTTCATAAAAATACGAGTAGGTGATGGAGAAAATTTAGTGAATAAATGTTACTCTCGGAACTTAAAAAGTATTCAAACTTTATGATCTCACTTGAGGTCATAGGTTAGCCTATAGCACTCAGTTGTTGGTAACTAAAATGTAACTCTGGTGTCCAATACTTAAATACAGAATGTATTGTGTATAGGCCTCCTCTGCTGCCAGCCATGAGACACTTCAAACTCCAACTCTGACTCTTGGATTAGAAACATAAATGGAAACTGCTTAAGCCATGAGCATTTGAAAGGATTTAATTCTGTTTAGAACAGAGCAGCTGCTGAGATATATGGATGTTTTCTGTGGGACTTCGGGATATTTATGGGCTTTTCTTTTTCCCTTTTCACTAGAAGAATGGAGAGCATCATTCATGAATGTGTTATTTATAATTTCATAAAGCTGTCCTGTGGCAGGACTTATTTTATCCTACACTTAATCTCGGTCAAATAACCAGACTTTCCAAGATGCTGCGAGGAGAAAAATGGCTGAGCCCTTAACAATTAGCCTAGTGCAGGTCTAAGATAAAGGGCTAAAGATTAGAATTTGAAGTCACAAAAGACAGTTGGGCAGTCAGGAAAAGGGCATGGTGACAGTGCTATGGATTGTACCTGATTATAACATTAAACACTTTTCATTATAACACATAGAAGATGACAATGGACAATGGTGGAAATATGTCCCCATGCTAAGATGAAGCAGAGCTTTGCAGAATAAATAATTAGGTGATTACAGAAACAATAACTCACAGAAGGAAAATGAGAAGTCAGGTATGTGGAACCAGGAGAATTGGAAGGTAAACACATCTATAAATTTACTTGGGCAGAATCTTGAGCTTTCTTCAACCCCAATTATATTCTAAGGTAACTTTAATAAGCACCAGTAGAAAAAAATATAAGTTGAATAAAATAAATTCTACCAGGAAAGGAATAAAGAAGGTATTCAGCATAGACACATTTTTTGAAAGTTATTATAATACATATCTTTAGTTTTATGAGACCTAGTACAGAAGTGAACAATTCCAGCATGTGGATTAGACATATGAAATATGTTTTAAAATAGAGTAATAGGAATTATTATTTTGATATAAAATATGGTTAATGTGTAAGGGCTAAGGGATATCTTATTCCTCAGAAGGAAAGGGCCTAAAGTGTTTAATGTACACCAGCAGTACTGTGGCTGGCAAGGACCATGTTCTAAAGTCATGTGTGTCAACTTCCAAAGGACTGTGATGGGTGACCCTGATGGTGTGCAGGGAGGGGAAGAAGGAGAGGTGACCGATGGGGCAGCGTATTAAATCCATGCTAGTTAGCTGAGGTTTGGGAGATAAAAATTGTCATTCAAGCTGCTGTCATTTCGTCATTCCAAATCTTCTTTTCTTCTCCTACTACTTACAGATGTGCAAATAAATAGAGCTATTTCATACTTATGACCCTTAACAAATAATGTTTATTTCCACCTGAAATGCCCTTCTCCTTCTCCAGCCTGGAATCCTTCTGCAGCCCTCACTTCTGTCTGCCCCAAGGGCTTCTTTTCTACTTCCCTCTGTCTAGGAGATTTACCTAGTCCCTGCTACTTGCTCCCTTGGCGACTCAGGTTAACTCTTGTCACAGCATTCAGCTTACCATGTTGAGTTTTCTTGTTGACATGGCTGTCTCATAGGAGACTGACTTCCCAGAGCAGATCAGCTGCTTCACTTCTCACTTAATCCTTCATCACTGTTACAGTGCCTCATTCATAGATGTGTGATAAATATCTAAGGTAACAAATAAATGAGCTCATGAATGAATGCATGAGTGAAATAAATGATGAAGATAGCTTGATATAATCATATACAATATATAGAGAAACGGGAAGTCTCCCATGATCAAAACTGTTTAGGTTGTGTGGTAGAGAGCATTTATTTTATTTTATTTTATTTTATTTATTTTTATATTTTATTTTATTTTATTTATTTATTGGGCATCACCAAACAAGATTGGAATTTAACACATGCAGACAGGATACAAATGCATTATGCTTAGCCACTGAAAAGTAGAATGATCAATGGTCATTTATTCATTGCTTTTCTGTTGCTATGGTAAAATACCACAATCAAATAAACTTAAGGAACAAAGTGTTATTCTTGGCTTACAGTTGCAGACGATAAGAGTACATAAAGGCCAGTAAAATCGTGACATGGGTAGCAACAGTTGTCAGCAAAGTCAGCTTCTCTTGTGGCCTCTTTCCCTGACTTGAAGATGCCCTTCTCTATTCTGAATTTCAATATAGACCCCTTGCTCTTCTATGTCTGTGCCTCAATTTCCAATTTTATAAAGAGACACTAATTCTATTGCATTTAAAGCTTTAACCCTAATGACTTCATTAAAACTGACCTATCTCATTAAGGCCCAATATGAAGTCCTATCCTGAGGTATTGTGGATCATCATTAAACCTAAAATATATTTGGTTGTATGGTAGCCTTGAAAGTGAGCCATCTCTTCAGCCCCTTAACTATAATATCTATAAGACAGAATATAGAAAGAGCTATATGTTCCAAGCATAGTGATAATGTATCTTGTAAATTGTCACTTGGGTTCTTAATAGCATATACACCCCTCAGCAAGTCAGCTAAGCTCTCTGACTTCTAGTCTTTTGAAATATAACAACCCCAGTGTCAATGATGGTTTGGGTAGATTCTAGTACAAACCATATCAGTCATAGCAATTGACTTATAATACTTGTCCAATTGACAGAGAAGACATTTCTTTAACACCTTTCTTCTTAAACATGAATCCATGCTTCAATAGGTTGGGAATAATAAAACAGTAATTTGGTTACTATTATTGACATGAAGAAAAGGAATGAGTATTTATTTAAAAAATTTGCACTCTACTGGGTTTAAGATGACAAAAATGTGTTTGGGGGTTTAGTGGATAAAAAGTCATTTTTGCCTTTATTATTCTTTCACTTTGGGTGGCACTTGGAATTTGTGTTATGCATATGACTTTTTCTCACCTACTATGTGCGAAGGCTCATTT
The DNA here is from genome assembly GCA_021653895.1 of Mastomys natalensis. NCBI lineage: Eukaryota > Metazoa > Chordata > Mammalia > Rodentia > Muridae > Mastomys > Mastomys natalensis. The sequence goes on from JAJTUV010000155.1 coordinate 399,136, forward strand.
TGCATCTAATGCCTAGGAGTCTGTGTTTTTCCTCTAACAATTCCACAGTGCTAGGTAGTTTCTGCAGGATTAAAAACTAAAAGGATTTAAGTTGAACTAGTGTGTTGTGGCCGAGAATTTGTTCTTCTCGCCTCCGCAAGAGTCTTACCCATGTCCAGGAGCTGTTGTTGTGCGGTATCACTCTGCTGGTCCACATTACTAATTCAGCTAATTGCAGCAATTATGAGAAGGAATCGCTGCAAGCAAGAGAAGCTATTATGTTGTAACTGAATGAATAGCATTCCGCAGTGTTCATTAATTATACTGCCTAATAGATTCACAGCCCCCAACAGTGCACATGAGACCATGTGCCATATGCACTGAATCCCACTGAAAGCACAGTGCCTGTAGTACTGGCTGGGTGCTCCTATGCTCGTTCCTTGGCAACCCCTTTCCTTCTGATTCCTCGTCCAGCATTCAGAATGGACAGCACAGTGTGAGTTTTCTGAAGGGGAAAAGGCTTGAGTCTCTGCAGCTAGTCTGATGGCTTCAGCTTTACAGGTGATCCATACAGATAATCTTGACCAGAGAAGAAAAATGTCAGTAATGATGGGAGGGGGCAATCAAAAAGATTCGATGTACTTGTGTATCAGTGTTCTTATCTTCCTTTGTTTTCTCTTTTCCCTCTGCTTCCTTTCCATTCTGTTAACATCAATAGCCAAACATCAGATGATCTTGTTTCATCTGCTGAATGTTCAAGTGATGATGAAGACTTTGTTCGAATGTGAACCAAGTACAGGTAGGTCAGGTCAGTCTTGTTTTGCTTGCTTCTTTTTTATTTGCAAAAAAAAACCAATACATACATATATGTGATTATACATGTGCTTTATATATATTATAGTATGAAAATGTATGTGTACCTCCTGTATCTATATTTTGTATTTGCATACATATATAAATATTAATTTAATCAACAAAAGCATCAAATCCCATGGAAAGAACAATTAAAGCTTTGTTAAATTTAAGTCTCTGATACTTAATGAAAAAATACACACAAAATACACTCCAACTTTACACAGTGGGGTGCCAAGATTGTATACTGGAATCACTGCTGCAAATGTTTAGTTGCTAATGGCAACTATGAGGTTGACAAGGGCAAAGAGCAGGCAAAGCCTCCATTTAAATGAGATTATTTGTTTTTAAGTCATAAACCTATCACGGAGCAAAAAAGATTGGTAGTTATCACATGAGTCTCAAGACTTGTTCTGATGCACAAATGGCATAAATAAGTAAACTAAATTATTTCATGGGTTTCAACAGCAGTTAACACGGCACTAACAATTATACTAAATTTTGTTCATTATAAAGTCTAGCAAACTTGTGAAGCGATATAGTTGAGGAAAACAAAATTAGTAGCAAACCATGCCGTGTCAACTGCTGTGATGCTTCAAAATGTATCGACTGCTGAAGTTAAGCTGACTTTGGCATTGGAAATCACAGTGTGCTCCCCATTTGAACCAGATACATTTTGATATTTTCTGGTATTTCTTTATAGTGAGCTATATATGATATAAAAGTCCAGTAGGTAACTGCCATCCCCAATCCTCTCCTTTCAACTTTCCCAAGTTGTCTGTTTTTAGATTTACTCTAAGTTAAACATTCTATATATTAATAGAGAACAGATATCATCGAAATTCTGTGTATGTTTTTAAAAAGTCAAAAACTTCGTCTTATTTCTACAAAGGCTGAAAGAAATAGATAAAATTTCCACTTGATAATTTGGGTTACTTTATATATTTTTCAATTTTTTATTTTTGTAAAAAAGGCAAGACATTTTATGTTTTTTTTTTTCTGTGTAATTATAGAGAAAATTATGCTTCATTAAAAAAAATCAATAATTTAAAACTTCATCTTACCCAAAACTGATTTTAAAGGCAGTTTTAGATTTTGGTAAATGCTGACTGCTTAGATTCTTGCAAGTGGCTTTGGATTCAGGAAGTTCTAATGGGCTTCTGACATTAGTGTCTTGACACTAATTTGACCTCACCACACTAGAAGGTGATTTGTTCCTTAGGAGCATAGCTCTATTGAAGGAAAGTTGATGTGACCTTGATCATCAGATATCTTCAAGTGATTTAGGAATATATTTGGGCATAAGTTTTTGTTTAAAATGTGAGTGTGGCTTATTTCATTACTTACCATATCTTTCTGAACACTTGGGCATGACAGGATGCATCACTTTGCTCTGGTCCCATCTTTCCTGGTGTCTCTCATAAGTGGTTGCCATAGGGAGTGATCCTTACTACACAAACCAATTCTCCAATCTAATGCGATCCACAAATTTGTTTGAGAGCCCCTGTGTCCTTTTCAGGTGTGCTAGACACTAACGAAATCAATAATATGTACAGAATATATTCAATGACAGTGTTTTCTGATGACTAGTTTAGGATCCCTAGACTTTAATTAGTACGGATTCTTTATCCTTGCTTTGGTTTTCTCCATTTCTTAGTAATGATAACTGTAAAAAGAACAATGTTTATCAAATTCCTCCATTTATAACTCATTGAAAATAAAATCATAAACCATTTTGACTTATTTTGCCATCTTACTCCTAATTATGCCCTCTCAAAAATCATTCCACATAGCTCCTTCCATAAAACAAAGGGCTGTTCACACCTCAGAAAACCATGAGGCCCACAGATCCCAGATTAGGAGCAGTCACTGCCTTCTGATGTTGAATTTGAACAGCCCCATGGATGAACCTAAGCTAAGATCACTTTCCTTTTTTACTTACCACATGTTTTACTTGATTTTAAATCCAGAAGCTATAATTTCAATGACAACATTTTTGAATAGTATAGGGAAGTGATTGTTATAGACAATTTTTAAATTATGGTGATCTTCTAGGAACAGAGCAAAGACTCATCAATAAAGTGAACATAGATAGAGTCCTGCCTCTGTAAGAGCTAATTTGAAGTGCTTGGTCCAGACTATTATTGAACTTCTCTGTCTGAAATAACATAACCGCCGCCCCACGACCTCCCCATTTTTTGAAGTGCAAACATTTCTTCTTTCTAATTTATTTCTACTTAAAGTACTGGTGGTATTGTGGTTTGGGCATACAGAGAAATACATTTGAGGCATAGTATTATAGAAATGAAAAAGGTCTTCTTATGAACCAGTGGACGAAGAGGGTCATCATGGAGATAAGGTTGACACTGATGGAGTTCCTAGATAGAGTTCCTTCTTATGTATCACCTGGCATTGAACTCCATAGACTTCTCCACTTTTCCATTTTTTCTTTTCCAAAAACAATGCAATTAGAAGTCATAAACAGTACCAATTTCTAGGGCTGGATTTGAACTGCCAAGGAAAACTCATCCACTGCCTACCCAGCAGCTAATAACTGACGTTCACATCTATGTCGCCTACAATTCTATGGAGACATTGAGTTTGAAACACACCAATCCAACTGCTGGTCAGTTTTTAAAATTGTATTCTTCTTCAGGTCTGATTCTTGATAGGCCTATACTACATTGGGATGAGAGGCCAGTGCATGTACTCTCATCCTTATCCATCCCTTTTCAAGGGATATTACGTCCTACCTCCTTTATTTACAGGTGGGATCCTATTGGTAATAATTATTCTTTGATTCCTTTAGATCCATTCGAGATTCTCATCATTTCATACATTGGTGCAGTTTAAATATAAAATCCACCAACCAGAATTTCATATATGAACCAGGTTTAAATAAAGTGATTTTTCTAACTTGAAAGGGATTTTATGTTTCCAATTTGATGTGACATGTAAACTATTGTTTCCACAACCTAAACCCTCCATATATGTAGATGAGTGAGTACAAATATCCTAAATCAACAAGAATAGAAGATCTAAAATGAAAACCCCAATTAAGTTTATTAAACTGAATAGGTTCACATTCAACATATTTAATAATCTTGAATTAAAAATGGAGAATAATTTTTTTCCAGTTTAATAACGTACCGTCTGGCATACGGTTAAAAACAAACTGTGTTGATTTTTTTATTTCATGACTTTGAGAAAATAAAACATTACTGTAGCAAAAATCTACACTTCAAAGGATTTATTTCTATGTCTCCCTGTCAGTCTCCTCCCCTAGTGCTCTGACTTGAGAATTTCCTCATTTTACAAGCCATTTTATGATTGCATTATTCTGATTATCTTCTAAGCACTCACAGCTGAGTTTTTTAAAAACACAAATCATGTTAGAGTGATGTAAATGAAAAGTTCCACAAAACTTTTGAGTAACTGCTGTCTGTCTATACGTGAGACTGGGGTTACTTAACTCCTGCGTTGTAAATGCTGATGTATGGTTGGGCAAGGTCTAGTATTTATTTTAATATTTCTGACTTTTCTTGGAGCCACATCAAACCTTCTCACTTCAAAACTATAGTTGTATTGAAGAAAAAGTGCATAGGGTTCAAATCACATAGGAAATGGGAGTCTTTTGTGTATTATGCAAGTAAAAAACAATTAAGACCTTTGATAAATTCATATTTGTAATAAAAATGTAGGCATGGATTCTGAAATTCAGAAAATTCATGAGAATTTGGCTTTCCATTTCTTGTCTGTCCTTCTTCACTTTTTTTACTCTTAAAAAGATACATGATATCAAATAAAGGTATTTGTGAGTTAGCCTTTTTTGCCTTTATATATAACCAACATCCTAGATTTTACATATATCTTTAAGAAATACCATTTTATAAAAGTATTAGTGACCAGGTTGATAGGGAGTCGTAAAATAAACAAAAAACACTTGCTGGCCCGAGAGAAGTGAGGGACAGCATAACTCAACTACAATATTGATTCTTCAGGCCATGAAAAGATTTATTTTTTTCTGGTTGTCAATTAACTAGCTTTGTTTCACCTTTTGTCTTTTGTTAATGTTTCTGTGATCAACTCCGTTTAAAACAGTTTATAGGGCAGAAAGGTGAGGGAAACATCACCCATCAAATCAATCGTCTGTCAGAACTCCTTTTCTAATACCAGTAAGCCTACCCGGAATTATGTTTTCTGCTGGAACAGGGTCTTAATCATATTCAGGTTGAGACATCCCCCCATGGAAAAATTGAAAAATAAAATCTACTCGGAGTTGTTTCCAAAGCCCTCAAATTGTTAGAGGTTTTATTTCTGGAACATAGTAAAACATACAGTTGGGAAAGGGCAAGACTAAAATTTCCTAAATGAAGCATGGAGAACAGTAGAGTCAAGACGCCTACAGATGACGAAAGCACGAATGTACTAGTCATTTGGGCCTCTAAGTATTTTAGCTGTAATATTTTTGTTTATACAGATAAAAGTTTATCATTATTTTATACAAGTTTGAAACATGAATACATTTTTATTAAAGAAGTGAATTTTTTAAATTTTTTATTAATTTAACATCAGGATGACCTTTATGATAACAGAGACATGATTGTTTATAAAAATCATAAATTAAATTTCACTAATCTACTGACCATTTTTCCAAGTAGAAATAGTAATTACCCAGCTAAATAATTTCCCTGGCAATATTTGAGTATTGTGTTCTACTTCAAAAAACATTGAGTAAAGAAAAATGTAAATTATCAGAGATAATTGTTATAACCCTAGAAAGGAGAATAAAAATAGATTAAAAATTCTAATTAGGTACTCAATTTGGCTATCACAATAAGGGTCACTTATGTATATTTGAGTTATAACAAAAATCTCAATGTATGCAAAAGACATCATATATTTATCGGGCCCGGTTCAATCCTACTAAATTTTAAGTTGCCATCGTTTAACAATCTATAAATAAGATAATATTTTCAGAGGACAATGGTATTCCCTATTTAATACTCTCATTGTTCATATTCATTTTCTAACACAAAGATATCACATTTTATAACCCACATCTACTCCAACACAAGTTAATTTTAAGGCCACTTTAACACTTTATAAACCCTAAGAGAATGCTTTGAGATTTGAAAGAATGCAGTTTACGTAATAAAGATACAGGAAATGGATTAATGATTTGGGTTGATAAGCAATAGTCCTTTGGATAAAACATATTAAAAGTATTGAACTGTTCATTTGACTGCTATTATGGTTTCCTTCATATAAGGCACACTGAAGGTCAGCAAAGTTATAAAATAAGGCATATTTTGTATTTAAACATGAATTACTCAAGAATTTAGGATATGTTGAAAACCAAGGGAAGCTTGAAATGCACTAGGCATAATGCTCTTACTGTCCAAAAGTTGACAATTATTTATTTGATATCTCATTTTTGTAAGCCTCTCAGTATAAGAACTAGAATAGCATACTAAAGAATAAAGCTGACACCGAGTAAAAATGAGTTCACCAGTCTATTAGGAAGGCTAAGTGTGGAAACAAGGAGACTAAGAGGAAATAAGATGAAAGGCCAATTAAACAATGTGGGCAAGTGTGTAGAAAGGCTGAGAAATTACCCATATTTTTTGTAGTAGTTTTCGACTCTCAAGTTATTATGTACTTAAAAATGAATTGAGTACGCCCCTTTACAGTTCTGATAAAATTCACAATTCAAGGATCATGGCATGTGGCACCTAGCTTAGAGACACAGAGCTTATCATTAATATGTTTGGGCTGAAATAAAAAGTTTTCACTTAGCCCCATTTACATAAACTTTTTTAAATTTTAAGTGTATTGATGTAAAGACTGTCTTTTAAAATAGGGTATTTAAAGGTCAAGTCCATCCTTTAAAAAGGGAATTTTCAAAGCCCAAATCAAGAAAATTCCTGATATTCAAAATGCCAAAGCAAGTGGAAGCTAAGAAAGACCTTTGCTTGGAATCATTAAAGGGAAACCCTCTTTCAGATGTATACATAAATAAAGAGGGGTTGGGTTTTAAAGGAAAAGGGTTTGGTGGGTTTTCTATTCATCAGTTTTTTGTTGTGTATTATTTTCTTCTCGTAACCCAAAATTTCATGCACTGTGTATGTGGGATATATATATTTTAAAATGCTGTGTGTTTATACAAAAGTTGAATAGGGTTACTTTCAACATCTGTAGACATAAACCTAAATGATATTAGACTAATTAAAAGGGTAATATTAAAGCAGGGGGTCCTGGCCATCAGTCCATGTGGTTACACAGAAATTCACAAACCATCACTCTAGGGAGCATCCCCAAAAATAGACATGCATGATACTGTTTTTAACTTGATAAACCAAGCATGTTAATTTTTTTAGGTTTGTTTCTTCATCTTAGTTTTAATAGTAATTCCATAATTCAGTTTCTTTTAAAGGGTGAAAAAATTATACAGATATATCTATCCATTTTAATGCACATACACGTGTATATACGTTAAATAGATATGTATCTTGTATATTTCCAAACCCATTTTTTCTGGTTTTTTGTTTCACCGTTTATCTTTGGCCGTGATGTTTTTGGGGGTTCAATTTATTTTGTTTTAATTCATATTTTGCCTTTTTGGGGGGGGGGGGGGGGGGGGGGGGCATTAATTTGGGGGGATTATTTTTTTTGAACTCATTGTATGAACTTTCAAAAGAGTAACTCTAATCATTGTTTTTTTAAAATTCCGAGAAATATTTAGGGTATAAAATTCAAAAAGGCAACAAAATCTTTTCTGCCCCTCCTTGTGTTGACTCCCAACCCCCTCAATACATTCTGTGGGTTTTTTTCCCCCCTTTTAGAAGGCCCCAAAAACCCCAAACTCAAACAAAAAACCAAAAAAAAGTTGTGTACCAAAAAAATGAAAAGCCAAAGGGTTCGCCCTCTCCTCTTTCTATCAATTTTCCCTTTTGACTTTTATTTCCTTTCCCGTTTTAAGTTTTCCCTATTTTCTGCACTGACCACATTGGGCCCCTCCTCCCCCATCAATGGTGCTGTCATTAATTAAAAAAAAAATCACAAAGAAGCCAGGGATTGAAAAATAAAAAGACCTGGAAACTTAAAAAATAAAAACATACCCTTTTCCAAACCCCAAATTTTTAGAAAGCATAAAAGAATTTTATTGGGAGATACAGGAAATGGTTTTATCTTTATTTATGGACAAGGGGGCCTAAACCATTTGTGGCTTGCCAGTGACAGTTTTGTATACTCCAAACTAACCATGGGGGTCCATCACCAAGCGGGATGAGCTGCTTTTTTTAAAAAACCATTTTGTGTTTCATCCAAGTGTCACAAAAAAACCAGCTAACCAAGGGAAGTTCCCCGTTTATTGTGGGGGTAACTTTCCTTTGCAGGTTTAAATGCCATGGGTACTCACTTTTAAAGTTAAATTTTTTTTGGGCCCCTGGGACCCAAAAAGGGGGTGCGCGCAGCATCTCTAATGATTTGTTCTGGTACTTCTTTCCTTGGCATAGCAGTCAAGCATGTGTCCTTTTTTTCTGGGGCCCTCTTGTCTACATGCTACTTGGGCATGGTGTCGTTTCTGTATTCGTTCTCTGTTTGTAATATGTGGTTTGAAATCTTTTTGTCTTTACTTCTCACTTCCTCTTCTCAACTGGGAAAACCTTACCCCCACCCAGGAACTTCACAAAAGGGGAAAATTAAAAAATTCCATTTGAGGGTTTTTGGCTGGTACAATGATTTGGCCCCCTGGAATTTCCCAAATTACACTTTCCTGGGATTTCCCGGGAAACTTTTCAGTAAGAAACAACTAAATGTCAAAAAAAAGAAAAATAAGGAACCCTTGTTGACTCTATTTACATGATTTAAAATTTTCTTAAATTTTTTAAGGACTTGAAGGAAGTCAATTTCCAAAGAGTCTTTTCAAAAGATCATTTTAGGTTTCTAGTTAGAAAAAAAATTTTTTTTCAGAGAACAGTGCAAAAATGAAGGGGGGGACTGGAACCAATCTACATTTATCTTTAAGCAATTTGGGGGCCTTCCCCAAAAGCTTTATTATAAATTATAAATATGTTCAAGAGCAAATGTCTACTGAAAGGGAACCAAAGCCTTTCACTTACTAGTTCACGCGTGATATTTTCAAAGGAAGTTATCTTTTTAAGCTTTTAAGTGAAGATACACATTTCACTTTTATTTTATTTTTTAAATTCAGGAAACATTAAAAAGCCATGGTTTTTTTGGACCTTGACTTTTTCCCTTTTATTTTATTCCTTTAAAAAAAAAAAACATGGCATTGTTAATTTCTCTCATTCTGAAAACCAGTCTTTAAATCTTTCAGGTGAATAAGGGAAGAAGCGGGGGTCTTAACTGTAACAGGTTGGGGGGGGCTATATTTTGTGGTTTTTCAGGAACCTTATGCATTGGTTGGAAAGATGTGGGCATTTTATGTGACAATTTTAAAATGTTATTAAGTAAACAAACATAATTTCTTTCTCTAAAGGATGGGGGTGGAAAAGATGGACAGCAGTATACAATGGGTACTAGCTGTTGGGTAGGGGAAAAAATTGTTATACAATGCAAAGACTGGTTTGGGTCTTTAAGAAGAAAAATTTAGTGAAGACATTGGTTTTTTATTTAGGATGTTTGCAGATGGCTGACGGAAACTGATGCTTTTCTGAAGTTAAAAATGAAAAAGAGAAGGGGGAAATAATGGGCTCTGAAAGCTAAACTGAAAAATTTTAGAGAAAAGAAAAAAAAGGGGAAATAAAAAGAGGAAAAATAAATGGAGGAAAAGATAAAAATTTTAGAGAAACGAGACAAAGGAAAGGGTGGAGGGAGAGGACAGAGGGAGTAAAACAAAGTATTTTGGACAAGGGCCAAATACAACAGTTTTTTTGTAAATGTTTTAAAAAATGGGGCCCAAAACCCCATGACTCAGTATTTAGGTTCTTTCGGGGCCAAGACTTTGTACCTTATTCAATCACTAATACCCACATGGTAAGAAATAACCAGCTCCCGGGATAACGATATCAAAAACACCATGGGGATTTTCATCCTTTCAAGATATTTCACACAGAACAATAAATGACAATGACATGGGCATACTTTACCCTCCTCTAAGAGCCGAAAAATAGGTTTTTTTTTGGTTAAAGTTTTATATTTACATATCTCCACAATAGCTAATTTTACCCCAAAACCCAAAATTAAAACCCAAATTGGGCAGTATTATTTGCCCCAATAACATAACTATGATCATTTTTTAATCATATGAACAAGATGCAGAGGATTAGTGAACTTCCATGAAAATTGATAAATAGTAAATTACTAATAATGTTTTTGAGAAGTGCTGAGTTTAAAGTTTTTTGATGTCTTATTTAATGTCACGCTGTAAGATTCATAATGATTTTAATTTTGAGATGGCGCTAAGATCCTTTAAAAAACAGTCAGGCTCATAAACTGGCTGCTAGACTGACACCGGCTGCACTGTGTGAATTGCTAAACTATGAGAATGCCTACGTAAACCTAGTCAATTTTAAGGTTGCGCAGGATATAATAAGGAATTGTTTGTGATTGGTCACATCATAGCTTGGGAAAATTCAGGTTGGATTGTTTTCGTTCTCGAAGGTCACATACGCTGCAGGCTTAAGTGGCAAGGCGTTAAGATTGCATAATCGAAATCGTTTGTTTGGAAAATGGATAGAGCAATTACAGCAGGGCAATAAAAATAAGAACTATTTTTGTGAATGATGTATATGGTAGCCTTACGGGGCATGAGTAGCAGGGGCTCTACCTAGTTGGCCCAAGGAAGTCGCCTTACTTTTATCGAGTGTATGGATACATAAAGACACAGGTTAATACAACCTGTGTTGCTAAATAGATGGGCAAGAAATTAAGGTCATTAAGACATAAGTATGTGCTTCTTGGGTATACAGTCTTTGAGCAAAATGTCAATAAAAGGCCATATGCTTCATGAGGAGTTTCGCAGTTGACTGATTTTATGGACTCCCGCAAAAGTGACGGTTTTGAGGAGCTAGAAGATATGCTTGGGCAAAACAAACAAACAAAAGCAAAAAAAAAACATCTTTTTAAGCACAAGGACATGAATTTGATTCATGGAAGTCTGAGAGAAGAGAGAGAGAGGGAGAAAAAGGAGGGTAGTGGTTGGGGAGAGGAAGGAGGAAGGGAGGAAGGTCTGGTCAAGGTGAGATGCTGGGAGGTAGTATGTATAGCTGATCGCCAGTGAATTACTGACAGTCTTCCCCCCAGCTTAGATCAACGTCAGTCAATCCGCTAGGAGCCTGTCGAAGACCCTGCATCAGTAAAATGAAAAATAATGTTTAATGACTAATGCCTACTACTGGTAGAAATAACACCACAGGTTGTTGTGGGGGGGGGGGGGGGGGGGGGGGGGGGTCGGGTATCTGGTCTCGGGCATATGTGGGCACATGTGTGGGCACATAGAGGTCTGCTCCTATGAGGCATGGCCGTACATAGTAGTACAGTGGGTTGTCTGGTACTTCCATACGCTTGCACCATGCTCAGAGATGGAGCAAAATATATCTTAGTACTTTCAAATCTATTTCTTCAGACGATTGGAAATTATTATACTGTAGGAGATACTGTTCTTAAGCGAAGACAGGATCATTAATCTAGCTGAATGTGATTCTATTACTCAGCTGTTATAGTTCTTTGTATCTTTTAAAGCGTAATGAATTCATTTGGTTACAGCATCTCAGTGCGTGTAATTAACTAAACTGAGCATGAAATATGTCAATGGGCCTTTAGCTTCTAGCATTTTGTCATTAGAAGTAAAATTAGAATAAGTTAACATTTAAAACAGTTACAGGATCATTGTATTGCAGAAAATGTCTGGCAGCTTGTAAAAGATCTATTTTATGGTCAGATATTAGTTGCTATTGCTAGTTCTGAAAGAAGTGTGAAAGACTCTGAGAATTACAAGAGAAAATGGCATTGGCCTTATCACTTCTTGCCGGCATTTGACAACTAGTCTCTGATTGGTTTGCCAAGAATGACACTGATGTTACCATTAATTTGATATGAGTTATTTTAGTGACGCGGGGCAACTTCCAGATGACAGCCAAAAGGGTCCTTGAAAGGATGTCTAAGGCTCCTGGCATACCAAATGTGCTACTTTTACACTTTTGATCGCTTTACTCAATGAATTAGTTATTCATTGTTATACATACTGTTGTTCATGAATAGCTTAGTAGGTAGTCTTAAATGATTTTAAATTCTGTAGTCTATGTCAGGGCGATCCATCAATAAAGACACATGATTATTTATAATCTCTAATTGGAGCAAATATAAGGTGAATCAGCACTGACCAGTCACAACAGTAAGAAAAAAACAGAAAATCTATGGGGCAATAAAATCTGCCAAGGCAACATATGCTTGTAGACTTATAGCACTGGGGGCTACTGTCTGTGCTGGTCTTATATGCATTATACCGACACCTGCATTGAAGTTTGCTATCTGCCCTTCGAGCCCCCACCGGCGCTATTTGACCCATCACCCGCAATGCGCCCAGAGAACCAGTGAAAGTCAGGTATTAATTATGTTAAAGATCAGGAAATAAGTGGCTAATAGGGAGAAACATTGATAGTTGCCCATAGGACAGTTATGTCTCAATTCAGTTATGATTTGGGCTTTCCAAATAACGGGACCATGATTAAAGTAGTCACGGCAAGGAGAAATGGAATATGGTTCATGATCCGTTAATGCTTGTGTAAACGTATGAGAACTTGAATTTTCAGGTCCCTGCCTATGATATTCATGTAAGAATCTGAGCAATGCTAGTTGCTAAGAGGGCAGAGAGGAAACTTTTTAGGACGTTGTTGCCGCTCCTTTTTAAGGACAAAAATAAGAGTGAATTCCGGTGCAATTAAGGAAACTCGCCATCACAAAACCTTAATGTGAGAATAGTGTTCAACGATGATATCTTAGAAGAGTTGACATTCCTGGCTTTTCATGTACACACATTGCACGACAACACACAAACACACCTCACATTGTGGGGCACAATCTTCTATGGGGGCTATCTATAGATGACTTTCATGATTCTGGTGGGTAATAACGGAAATACACAAGCACTTATATGAGGGTTAGAGCTGCCCTTTGATGTCTCCTTAAATTTATAATGCGGTGCATCCTGGAGAGTTTATGCAGTTATTACGCTGTTGTTTTAGTGTCTTTTACTATATAATTTATATATATGATATTAATAAATAATTTCATATATACTATTAATATAGTGTTCGATAAATAATTATGCCCGGTCTTAGAAAGGGCTATTAAATGCAAACAAGAGAAGAAAATAACACTGGAGTGTGTATCTGCAAGGTTATAGTCTTTACCTAGAACGGCTTTCTGAGCTCGACTAGGAAACGCTTGACATTCATCTAACAAAACACAAGCAGTCATTTCTACCCTTCCAATTGTTCATTATTCCATGAGTTATTACAGATCTCTACAGCTGTAATCAAAATGATGAGGTGAACAACCACAAAAAAATGTGTTGAGGTCTGAATGCATTTTTCCATGTTAAAAAAAATAGTTTTTTAATGAAGTGTAAAGAAGAAAGCATCGTTATGAAACTGGATGGCTTGCTAAGATTGTTTTTCCAGGTTAAATACAGTCTGAACAACTTTGGGTTTAAATATATCAAGTTACATTAGTCCCAGTAGTAGCGACTAAAATCTAGATCCTGAAGTGCCAGTATGCTTTAGAAGGGAACTCTGATCCAGCTGGAAAATGCATGCTTGAGTACTCTCTGCGCCTATGACATTGTTTCCTCTGTCTTCATCACTGGGAAGAAGGCACAAAACATTTTTACGGGGCAGAACTTAATTAGAAAAGCACTGAAGCTATTTTGGGCCAAATGTCGGGACCGATTAGTCAATGTAATTTCAGTTGGTCCCCTTGAGGCAGAAGGGTTGCCCTTCAACTTTTCGTAAAGAGCTTGCAAGAGTGAATATTTCAATCTTGGGTGGGGGGGGGTTGTTTTTTCATATTGGGCTCTCAAAACTGCAATAGGGACTCTGTTGGGCTCTAACACACAAAAAATAGCGCACATACAGTCAGCGATATTCTGAGCAGTAGTGGCTGTGTTTCATTAGCTTCTTTTATCTTATGGACGATCAGAAGAGGTAAGAAAAAAAAAGGGGGGGGGGGGGGGGGGTGGGGGGGGGGGGGGGGGGGGGGGGGGGGGGGTTGGGGGGGGGGGGGGTGTTGTTACTTTTCCTGATGCATTAGAGAGGCGTACTCTAAAAGCTGCAATTAAGACAACCCATAACTTTAAATCTTCGCTTAAATCTAGTATTTTGAGGTTTATTGTAATGGATATGGAAGAAGTAAGGGCCGGCATTGAATTGTGCATATGAAACTGATTGCTAAGGTCATTGTAGTGCTAAAGTTGTAATGTAAATAAATTCATAATCCAACCATTTAACTGATAAAAACAAGACAACACACATCCAATTTTATGCTAAACTGAATTGGCATCCACAGATTAACTTAGAGGTTGATATGACAAAATTTTTTACTGGCTTTCTTTTCTCTGTATGGTTGATAGCATATGAGGTAATATTTCTGTTGTCGGCAGCTCATGGATAACCATCTGTAGGCACCTCAATTGGGGGGCATGGAAGGAAACTCAGAATGTGAGCAGTGAATGCTTGAGAGACTAATCGTAAAGCCAGAAGTCGATTTGTGGGGATAGACTCAAGGACGGGCATAATCTAGTGATTACATGTTTCCTCATGGTCTGAATGTTAAGTGTCCCTACACAGAGGATGAATTGTTAGGTGAAACAGGGACAGATAGGTGGGCTAAAGCTCAAGATGCAAATGAGAAGCTGAGGGCTGTGCCTAAGCGCTTTCACATCATCCATGTGAAAAAAGAAGAGAGAGAGAAGGAAGGTGAAGTAAATGGACAATATAGTGAGTATGCATAATTAGAGTTTCCATGCTTCAGTCTGTAAGCATTTTATTAAAAGATAATTCAATCAAATTGTAGGAGTGGGGCATTTAATATAAAAAATGCTTTTTAAATTTGCATATAATAAGATTTTAAAAAACATGATTGCTACATCTACGCGATAGTGTAAGACAATCTTATTTAATAGATATAAAGCGATATATGTACAGTATATATACACACACACATACATATTTGCATACAGTAACAAAACTATTACATTAAGGATTACAGTTCACAATGCACCTAAATTAGCTATAATAGCTATAACTTATGTTTGGCGATGAGTAGGCATTGGCTTAACTGAAGGGACATATTTATTTGTTCTGTGGCCATAAAAAAATCATTCCACTTTTCATATTGTATGGCCAGTCTGCTTTATGGCCTTACTCCTGTCTTGATTTCATTGCTTTACTTAGAATTTCATAAAGCTGTCCTGTGGCAGGACTTATTTTATCCTACACTTAATCTCGGTCAAATAACCAGACTTCCAAGATGCTGCGAGGAGAAAAATGGCTGAGCCCTTAACAATTAGCCTAGTGCAGGTCTAAGATAAAGGGCTAAAGATTAGAATTTGAAGTCACAAAAGACAGTTGGGCAGTCAGGAGAAAGGGCATGGTGACAGTGCTATGGATTGTACCTGATTATAACATTAAACACTTTTCATTATAACACATAGAAGATGACAATGGACAATGGTGGAAATATGTCCCATGCTAAGATGAAGCAGAGCTTTGCAGAATAAATAATTAGGTGATTACAGAAACAATAACTCACAGAAGGAAAATGAGAAGTCAGGTATGTGGAACCAGGAGAATTGGAAGGTAAACACATCTATAAATTTACTTGGGCAGAATCTTGAGCTTTCTTCAACCCCAATTATATTCTAAGGTAACTTTAATAAGCACCAGTAGAAAAAAATATAAGTTGAATAAAATAAATTCTACCAGGAAAGGAATAAAGAAGGTATTCAGCATAGACACATTTTTTGAAAGTTATTATAATACATATCTTTAGTTTTATGAGACCTAGTACAGAAGTGAACAATTCCAGCATGTGGATTAGACATATGAAATATGTTTTAAAATAGAGTAATAGGAATTATTATTTTGATATAAAATATGGTTAATGTGTAAGGGCTAAGGGATATCTTATTCCTCAGAAGGAAAGGGCCTAAAGTGTTTAATGTACACCAGCAGTACTGTGGCTGGCAAGGGACCATGTTCTAAAGTCATGTGTGTCAACTTCCAAAGGACTGTGATGGGTGACCCTGATGGTGTGCAGGGAGGGGAAGAAGGAGAGGTGACCGATGGGGCAGCGTATTAAATCCATGCTAGTTAGCTGAGGTTTGGGAGATAAAAATTGTCATTCAAGCTGCTGTCATTTCATCATTCCAAATCTTCTTTTCTTCTCCTACTACTTACAGATGTGCAAATAAATAGAGCTATTTCATACTTATGACCCTTAACAAATAATGTTTATTTCCACCTGAAATGCCCTTCTCCTTCTCCAGCCTGGAATCCTTCTGCAGCCCTCACTTCTGTCTGCCCCTAAGGGCTTCTTTTTCTACTTCCCTCTGTCTAGGAGATTTACCTAGTCCCTGCTACTTGCTCCCTTGGCGACTCAGGTTAACTCTTGTCACAGCATTCAGCTTACCATGTTGAGTTTTCTTGTTGACATGGCTGTCTCATAGGAGACTGACTTCCCAGAGCAGATCAGCTGCTTCACTTCTCACTTAATCCTTCATCACTGTTACAGTGCCTCATTCATAGATGTGTGATAAATATCTAAGGTAACAAATAAATGAGCTCATGAATGAATGCATGAGTGAATAAATGAGTGAAGATAGCTTGATATAATCATATACAATATATAGAGAAACGGGAAGTCTCCCATGATCAAAACTGTTTAGGTTGTGTGGTAGAGAGCATTTTATTTTATTTTATTTTATTTTATTTTATTTTATTTTATTTTATTTTATTTTATTGGGCATCACAAACAAGATTGGAATTTAACACATGCAGACAGGATACAAATGCATTATGCTTAGCCACTGAAAAGTAGAATGATCAATGGTCATTGTATTCATTGCTTTTCTGTTGCTATGGTAAAATACCACAATCAAATAAACTTAAGGAACAAAGTGTTATTCTTGGCTTACAGTTGCAGACGATAAGAGTACATAAAGGCCAGTAAATCGTGACATGGTAGCAACAGTTGTCAGCAAAGTCAGCTTCTCTTGTGGCCTCTTTCCCTGACTTGAAGATGCCCTTCTCTATTCTGAATTTCAATATAGACCCCTTGCTCTCTATGTCTGTGCCTCAATTTCCAATTTTATAAAGAGACACTAATTCTATTGCATTTAAGCTTTACCCTAATGACTTCATTAAAACTGACCTATCTCATTAAGGCCCAATATGAAGTCCTATCCTGAGGTATTGTGGATCATCATTAAACCTATAATATCTATATTTGGTTGTATGGTAGCCTTTGAAAAGTGAGCCATCTCTTCAGCCCTTAACCTATAATATCTATAAGACAGATATAGAAAGAGCTATTATGTTCCACAAGCATAGTGATAATGTATCTTGTAAATTGTCACTTGGGTTCTTAATAGCTATACACCCCTCAGCAAGTCAGCTAAGCTCTCTGACTTCTAGTCTTTTGAAATATAACACCCCAGTGTCAATGGATGGTTTGGGTAGATTCTAGTACGAACCATATCAGTCATAGCAATTGACTTATAATACTTGTCCAATTGACAGAGAAGACATTTCTTTAACACCCTTTCTTCTTAAACATGAATCCATGCTTCAATAGGTTGGGAATAATAAAACAGTAATTTGGTTACTATTATTGACATGAAGAAAAGGAATGAGTATTTATTTAAAAAATTGCACTCTACTGGGTATAGATGACAAAAATGTGTTTGGGGGTTTAGTGGATAAAAGTCATTTTTGCCTTTATTATTCTTTCACTTTGCTGCACTTGGAATTTGTGTTATGCATATGACTTTTTCTCACCTACTATGTGCGAAGGCTCATTTTGCATCTAATGCCTAGGAGTCTGTGTTTTTCCTCTAACAAATTCCACAGTGCTAGGTAGTTTCTGCAGGATTAAAAACTAAAAGGATTTAAGTTGAACTAGTGTGTTGTGCCGAGAATTTGTTCTTCTCGCCTCCGCAAGAGTCTTACCCATGTCCAGGAGCTGTTGTGCGGTATCACTCTGCTGGTCCACATTACTAATTCAGCTAATTGCAGCAATTATGAGAAGGAATCGCTGCAAGCAAGAGAAGCTATTATGTTGTACTGAATGAATAGCATTCCGCAGTGTTCATTAATTATACTGCCTATAGATTCACAGCCCCCAACAGTGCACATGAGACCATGTGCCATATGCACTGAATCCCACTGAAAGCACAGTGCCTGTAGTACTGGCTGGGTGCTCCTATGCTCGTTCCTTGCAACCCCTTTCCTTCTGATTCCTCGTCCAGCATTCAGAATGGACAGCACAGTGTGAGTTTTCTGAAGGGGAAAAGGCTTGAGTCTCTGCAGCTAGTCTGATGGCTTCAGCTTTACAGGTGATCCATACAGATAATCTTGACCAGAGAAGAAAAATGTCAGTAATGATGGGAGGGGGCAATCAAAAAGATTCGATGTACTTGTGTATCAGTGTTCTTATCTTCCTTTGTTTTCTCTTTTCCCTCTGTTCCTTTCCATTCTGTTAACATCAATAGCCAACATCAGATGATCTTGTTTCATCTGCTGAATGTTCAAGTGATGATGAAGACTTTGTCGAATGTGAACCAAGTACAGGTAGGTCAGGTCAGTCTTGTTTTGCTTGCTTCTTTTTTTATTTGCAAAAAAAACCAATACATACATATATGTGATTATACATGTGCTTTATATATATTATAGTATGAAAATGTATGTGTACCTCCTGTATCTATATATGTATTTGCATACATATATAAATATTAATTTAATCAACAAAAGCATCAAATCCCATGGAAAGAACAAGTTAAAGCTTCGTTAAATTTAAGTCTCTGATACTTAATGAAAAAATACACAAAATACACTCCAACTTTACACAGTGGGTGCCAAGATTGTATACTGGAATCACTGCTGCAAATGTTTAGTTGCTAATGGCAACTATGAGGTTGACAAGGGCAAAGAGCAGGCAAAGCCTCCATTTAAATGAGATTATTTGTTTTTAAGTCATAAACCTATCACGGAGGCAAAAAAGATTGGTAGTTATCACATGAGTCTCAAGACTTGTTCTGATCACAAATGGCATAAATAAGTAAACTAAATTATTTTCCATGGGCTTTCAACAGCAGTTAACACGGCACTACAATTATACTAATTTTGTTCATTATATGTCTAGCAAACTTGTGAAGCGATATAGTATGAGGAAAACAAAATTAGTAGCAAACCATGCCGTGTCAACTGCTGTGATGCTTCAAAATGTATCGACTGCTGAAGTTAAGCTGACTTTGGCATTGGAAATCACAGTGTGCTCCCCATTTGAACCCAGATACATTTTGATATTTTCTGGTATTTCTTTATAGTGAGCTATATATGATATAAAAGTCCAGTAGGCAACTGCCATCCCCAATCCTCTCCTTTCAACTTTCCCAAGTTGTCTGTTTTTAGATTTTACTCTAAGTTAAACATTTCTATGTATATAATAGAGAACAGATATCATCGAATTTCTGTGTATGTTTTTAAAAAGTCAAAAACTTCGTCTTATTTCTACAAAGGCTGAAAGAAATAGATAAAATTTCCACTTGATAATTTGGGTTACTTTATATATTTTTCAATTTTTTATTTTTTAAAAAAGCAAGACATTTTATGTTTTTTTTTTTCTGTGTAATTATAGAGAAAATTATGCTTCATTAAAAAAAATCAATAATTTAAAACTTCATCTTACCCAAAACTGATTTAAAGCAGTTTAGATTTTGGTAAATGCTGACTGCTTAGATTCTTGCAAGTGGCTTTGGATTCAGGAAGTTCTATGGGCTTCTGACATTAGTGTCTTGACACTAATTTGACCTCACCACACTAGAAGGTGATTTGTTCCTTAGGGAGCATAGCTCTATTGAAGGAAAGTTGATGTGACCTTGATCATCAGATATCTTCAAGTGATTTAGGAATATATTTGGGCATAAGTTTTTGTTTAAAATGTGAGTGTGCTTATTTCATTTACTTACCATATCTTTCTGAACACTTGGGCATGACAGGATGCATCACTATGCTCTGGTCCCATCTTTCCTAGTGTCTCTCATAAGTGGTTGCCATAGCAGTGAACCTTACTACACAAACCAATTCTCCAATCTAATGCGATTCCACAAATTTGTTTGAGAGTCACCTGTGTCCTTTTCAGGTGTGCTAGACACTACGAACTCAATATATGTACAGAATATATTCAATGACAGTGTTTTCTGATGACTAGTTTAGGATCCCTAGACTTTAATTAGTATGGATTCTTTATCCTTCGCTTTGGTTTTCTCCATTTCTTAGTAATGATAACTGTAAAAAGAACAATGTTTATCAAATTCCTCCATCATAACTCATTGAAAATAAAATCATAACCATTTTGACTTATTTTGCCATCTTTCTCCTAATTATGCCCTCTCAAAAATCATCCACATAGCTCTTTCCATAAAACAAAGGGCTGTTCACACCTCAGAAACCATGAGGCCCACAGATCCCAGATTAGGAGCAGTCACTGCCTTCTGATGTTGAATTTGAACAGCCCCACTGGAATGAACCTAAGCTAAGATCACTTTCCTTTTTACTTACCACATGTTTTACTTGATTCAAATCCAGAAGCTATAATTTCAATGACAACATTTTTGAATAGTATAGGGAAGTGATTGTTATAGACATTTTTAAATTATGGTGATCTTCTAGGAACAGAGCAAAGACTCATCAATAAAGTGAACATAGATAGAGTCCTGCCTCTGTAAGAGCTAATTTGAAGAGCTTGGTCCAGACTATTATTGAACCTCTCTGTCTGAAATAACATAACCGCCCCCACCTCCCATGTTTGAAGTGCAAACATTTCTTCTTTCTAATTTTATTTTCTACTTAAAGTACTGGTTTTGTGGTTTGGGCATACAGAGAAATACATTTGAGGCATATTTTGATAAAATGAAAAAGGTCTTCTTATGAACCAGTGGACGAAGAGGGTCATCATGGAGATAAGGTTGACACTGATGGAGTTCCTAGATAGAGTTCCTTCTTATGTATCACCTGGCAATGAACTCCATAGACTCTCCACTTTTCCATTTTTTTTCCAAAAAAATGCAATTAGAATCATAAACAGTACCAATTTCTAGGGCTGGATTTGAACTGCCAAGGAAAACTCATCCACTGCCTACCCAGCAGCTAATAACTGACGTTCACATCATGTCGCCTACAATTCTATGGGGACATGAGTTTGAAACACACAATCCACTGCTGCAGTTTTTAAAATTGTATTCTTCTTCAGGTCTGATTCTTGATAGGATATACACATTGGGATGGAGAGCCAGTGCATGTACTCTCATCCTTATCCATCCCTTTTCAGGGATATTACTCCTACCTCCTTTATTCAGTGGATCCTATTGGTAATAATTATTCTCTGTTCCTTTAGATCCATTCGAGATTCTACATTTCATACATTGGTGCAGTTTAATATAAAATCCACCAACCAGATTTCATATATGAACCAGGTTTTAAATAAAGTGATTTTTCTAACTTGAAAGGGATTTTTATGTTTCCAATTTGATGTGACATGTAAACTATTGTTTCCACAACCTAAACCTCCATATATGTAGATGAGTGAGTACGAAATATCCTAAATCAACAAGAAAGAAGATCTAAAATGAAAACCCCAATTAAGTTTATTAAACGAATTGGTTCACATTCAACATATTTAATAATCTTGAATTAAAAATGGAGAATAATTTTTCCAGTTATAACTGTACCTCTGCATACGGTTAAAAACAAACTGTGTTGATTTTTTTATTTCATGACTTTGAGAAAATAAACATTACTGTAGCAAAAACTACATTTCAAAGGATTTATTTCTATGTCTCCTGTCAGTCTCCTCCCCTAGTGCTCTGACTTGAGAATTTCCTCATTTTACAAGCCATTTTATGATTGCATTATTCTGATTATCTTCTAAGCACTCACAGCTGAGTTTTTAAAAACACAAATCATGTTAGAGTGATGTAAATGAAAAGTTCCACAAAACTTTTGAGTAACTGCTGTCTGTCTATAGTGAGACTGGGGTTACTTAACTCCTGCGTTGTAAATGCTGATGTATGGTTGGCAAAGGTCAGTATTTATTTAATATTTCTGACTTTTCTTGCCACACAAACCTTCTCCTTCAAAACTATAGTTGTATTGAAGAAAAGTGCATAGGGTTCAAATCACTAGGAAATGGGAGTCTTTTGTGTATTATGCAAGTAAAAAACAATTAAGACCTTTGATAAATTCATATTTGTAATAAAAATGTAGGCATGGATTCTGAAATTCAGAAAATTCATGAAATTGGCTTTCCATTTCTTGTCTGTCCTTCTTCACTTTTTTTACTCTTAAAAAGATACATGATATCAAATAAAGGTATTTGTGAGTTAGCCTTTTTGCCTTTATATATAACCAACATCCTAGATTTTATATATATCTTTAAGAATACCATTCTAAAAGTATTAGTGACCAGGTTGATAGGTAGTGTAAAATAAACAAAACTCTTGCTGGCCCGAGAGAAGTGAGCACAGCATAACTCAACTACAATATTGATTCTTCAGCCATGAAAAGATTTATTTTTTCTGGTTGTCAATTAACTAGCTTTGTTTCCACTTTTGCTTTTGTTAAATGTTCTGTGATCAACTCCCAGTTAGCAGTTTCACTAGGGCAGAAGTTGAGAGGAAACATCCACCCATCAATCAATCAGTCTGTCAGAAACTCCTTTCTAATACCAGTAGCCTACTGGAATTATGTTTTCTGGCTGGAAACAGGGTCTTAATCATATTCAGGTTGAGACACCCCCCATGGAAAAATTATAATAATAAAATCTGACACTGAGTTGTTCCAAGCCCTACAAATTGTTAGAGGTTTTATTTGCTGGAACATAGTAAAACATACAGTTGGAAGGTCAAGACTATAATTTCCTAAATGAAGCATGAAGAACAGTAGAGTCAAGACCCTACAGATGACGAAAGCACGAATGTACTAGTCATTGAGCCTCAAGTATTTTAACTGTAATATTTTTGTTTATACAGATATAGTTTATCATTATTTTATACAAGTTTGAAACATGAATACATTTTTATTAAAGAAGTGAATTTTTAATTATTTATTAATTTAACATCAGGATGACCTTTATGAACAGAGACATGATTGTTTAATAAAATCATAATTAAATTTCACTAATCTATTGACCATTTTCCAAGTAGAATAGTAATTACCCAGCTAAAATATCATGGCAATATTTGAGTATTGTGTTCTACTTCAAAAACATTGAGTAAAGAGAAAATGTAAATTATCAGAGATAATTGTTATAACCATAGAAAGGAGAATAAAAATAGATGTAAAAATTCTTAATTTAGATACTCAATTTGGCTATCAATATTAGCCACTTATGTATATTTGAGTTATAAACAAAATCTCAATGTATGCAAAAGACATCATATATTTATCGCCAGGTTCAATCCTACTAAATTTTAAGTTGCCATCGTCAACAATCTATAAATGAAGATATATTTTCAGAGGACAATGGTATTCCCTATTTAATACTCTCATTGTTCATATTCATTAATACACGAAGATATCACATTTTATAACCCACATCTACTCCAACACAAGTTAATTTTTAAGCCACTTTAACACTTTTAACCCTAGAAGAATGCTTTGAGATTTGAAGAATGCAGTTTACATAATAAAGATACAGGAAATGGATTAATGATTTTTTTGATAAGCAATAGCCTTTGGATAAAACATATTAAATATGTGATCTGTTCATTGACTGCTATTGTGGTTTCCTTCATATAAGCACACTTAGTCACAAAAGTTATAAAATAAGCATATTTGTGTATTTAACTGAATTACTCAAGAATTTAGGATATGTTGAAAAACCCAAGGGAAGCTTGAAATCACTAGGCATATGCTCTTCTGTTCAAAAGTTGACAAATTATTTATTTGTTCTCATTTTTGTAAGCCTCTCAGTATAGAAACTAGAATACATACTAAAAGAATAAAGCTGACACACATACCAAAGGAGTTCACAGTCTATTAGGAAAGGCAAGTGTGGAAACAAGGAGACTAAGAGGAAATAAGAATGAAAGCCAATAAACAATGTGGGCAATGTGTAGAAAGGCTGAAGATATTATCCATATTTTTGTGAGCGTTTCTCTGACACAATGAATTGAGTACCCCTTTCAGCTCTGATAAAATTCACTCCAAGGAGCATGCATGTGCACCTAGCTTAGAGACACAGAGCTTATCATTAATTGTGACTGAAATAAAAAGTTAACACTGCCCCATGATAAACTTTTAATTTGAAGTGTATTGATGTAAGACTGTCTATAACTAGGGTATTTAAAGGTCAAGGTCCATCCTAAAGAGGGAATTTCATGCCCAAATCAAGAACTTCCTGATTTCAAATGCCAAAGCAAGTGGAAGCTAAGGAAAGAGCTTGCTGGAATCATTAAGCAAACCCTCTTTCAGATGTATACATAAATAAAGAGGGGTTGGGTTTTAAAGGAAAAGCTTTGTGGGTTTACTTTCATTCAGTTTTTGTTGTGTATTATTTTCTTCTCGTAAACCCTAAGTACATGCACTGTGTATGTGCATATATATATATAAATGCAGTGTGTTTATACAAAAGTGCTTGATACTTCATACATCTGTAGACATAGTCTAAATGATATTAGACTAATGTAAGCTAATATTAACAGCTCCTGCCATCAGTCATGTGATTACACAGAAATTCACACCATCACTCTGAGCAGCATCAGCCAACATAGACATGCATGATACTGTTTTAACTTGATAAACCAAGCATGTTAATTTTTATTTAGGTTTTGTTTTCTTCATCTTAGTTATAATAGTAATTCCATAATTCAGTTATCTTTTAGAAGGGTGGAAAAAATTATACAGATATATCTATCCATATATGCACATACACGTGTATATATACGTAAATAGATATGTATCTTGTATATTTCCCAAACCATTTTTCTGTCGTTTCACCTCATCTTGTGCCGCATGAATTTTTGGTGGTTCAATTTATTTTGTTTTAATTCATATTTAGCATTTTGACCATTATGGCTATTTTTTTAACTCATTGCTATACTTTCATGAGTAACTCTAATCATTGTTTTTAAATTCCGAGAAATATTTAGATATAAAATTCAAAAAGGCAACAAAATCTTTTCTTGCCATCCTTGTGTTGACTCTCCACCCCCCTCAATACATCCCTTCAGTGTTTTTCTCAAAGCAAAACAAATCTCAACAAAATCCAAGAAAGTTGTGTACCAAAGAATGAAATGCCAGGTCCCCTCTCCCTTTCTATTCATATTTCCCCTTTTGATTCATTCCTTTCCCGTTTTTAATTTTTCCCTATATCTGCGCTGACCACTTGCCTTCACTCTCCCCATCAATGATGCTGTCATTAATTAAAAAGATACACAAAGAAGCCAGGGATTGAAAAATAAAAAGACATGCAGAACTTAAAAATAAAAACATACCCTCCCCACAAATTTCAGATGGCATAAAAAGAATTTTATTGCAGATACAGGATATGTGTTTTATCTTTTATTTATGGACAAGCCTAAGACCATTGTGTGGCATGCCAGTGACAGTTTTGTAGTATTCAACTAACCATGGCTTCCATCACCAGCGCATGAGCTGCTATGACACCATTTTGTGTTTCATCCAAGTGTCACATCCCAGCTAACCCAGCAAGTTCCCAGTTTGAGTTGTGGGGATAACTTTCCTTTGCAGTTATAATGCCATGGGTACTCACTTTTATGTTTATTTTTATTGGGCCCCTGCAGCCCTAAAAGCTGCGCTGCCAGCATCTCTATATGATTTTGTTCTGGTATCTTCTTTCCTTGGCATAGCAGTCAAGCATGTGTCTTTTGTCTGGCCATCTTGTCTACATGTCTACTGTCATGGTGTCGTTCTGTGATTCTGTTCTCTGTTTGTAATATGTGGTTTGATGTCTTCTGTCTTTACTTCTCACTTCCTGCTATTCTCAACTGCTAACCTTACCTACCCAGGGAACTTCACAAAGAAGCAATACAAATTTCCATTTGAGTTGTATGGCTGGTAACAATGATTTGCACCTGGAATTCCTAAATTACACTTTTCCTGGACTTTCCAGGGGAAACTTACAGTGAGAAACAACTATAAATGTTCAAAAAAAAAAAAATAAGGAACCCTTGTTGACTTCTTTGACATGATTAAATTGGCTTACTGTTTAAGGGACTTGAAGGAAGTGCTAATTTCCAGTCTTTTCATAGATCATCAGCTTTCTAGTTAGAATTTTCTTCAGAGACAGTGCAGAGAATGGAATTCGAAGTCAACTCTGGTAACAATCTACATTTATCTTTAAGCAAGTTTGCGCTCACGTGCTTTATTATAAATTATAAATATGTTCAGCAAGATGTCTACTGATGAAGGAACCAAAGCCCTTCTCACTTACTAGTTCCACCCGTGTATATTACAAGGTAAGATTATCTTTTGATCTTTTTAAGTGAAGATACACATTTCTATCTCATTTTATTTTTTTAATTCATGGAAGCATTAAAGAGCCAATGGTTTTTACTTGGACCTGGATCCTTTATTTTATCCTTTAAAAAAAAAAACATGGCATGTGTAATAGCTCCATTTCTGAAAACAGTCTAAATTTCTTCAGCAGATATAGAAGCAATGGCTCTGTTAACTGTACAGTGGGTGGGCTATATTCTGTGATTTTCCAGGAACCTTGATGCATTCTTGGAAAGATGTGGGCATTTTATGTGCACAGTATGAAAATGGCATTGTGTAACAACATAATTTCTTTTCTCTAAAGGATGGAGTGAAAGAATGTGACACAGTATACAATGGGTACTAGCTGTTGGGTTAGGAAAAACATTGTTATACAATGCAAAGACTGGTTTGGGTCTGAAGAAGAAAAAGTTAGTGAAGACATTGGTTTATCATGAGATGTTGCAGATAGGCTACGGAAACTGATTGCTTTTCTGAAGTTAAGATGAAAAAGAGAAGGCAAGATGAATGGGCTCTGAGAACTAAACTGAAACTGTAGATGAAAGACAAAAGGGAAGTAGAAGAGGAAAATAAATGGAGGAAAAGATAAAATTTGAGAGGAACGAGACAAAGGAAGGATGGAGGGAGAGAGACAGAGGGAGTAAACACGTATTGGTTACAAGCCAAATACAACAGTTTGGTGTAAATGTTTTAAAATTGAGCACACCACAATGACTCAGTAGTTATAGGTTCTTCGACCAAGACTGTGTACCTTAGTTCAATTCCTAATCCTACATGGTAAGGATATAACCAGCTCCCCTGATACGATATTCATACACCATGGCATTTTCATACATACAGATATACACACAGAACAAGTAAATGACAATGCACATGTGCATACATACCCTCCCTAAGAGCCCAAATATAGGTTTTTAGGTTTATGTTTTATAGCATATCTCCACAATAGCTAATTTCAACAACCAACATTAAACTCAGAATTGGGCAATATTGCCCATTAACATACTATGACATTTTTTAATCATATGAACAAGACAGAGATTAGTAACTTCCAGAAAATTGATAATAGTAAATTATAATAATGTTTTTGAGAAGTGCTGAGTTTTAATTTTTTTATTGTCTTTTTTTAAATGTCACGCTTGTAAGTTCATATATTTTAATTTTGGAGAGTGGCCAAGATCCTTTAAAACAGTCAGGCTCATAAACTGGCTCTAGACTGACACAGGCTCACTGTGTGAATGCATGACTTGAGAATCCTACTTAAACCTCATTTTAGGTTGCTAGGATATAATAGGAATTGTTGTGGTCACATCATACTTGAAAAATTCAGGGTTGGATGTTTTCGTTCTCGAAGGTCACATACCTGCACTTAAGTGGCAAGGCTAAGATTCTAATCCAAATCGGTTTGAAAATGGATAACAATACAGACAGCAATAAAAATAAGAACTATTTTGTGATGATATATGTAGCTTACCATGAGTACAGCCTCTCTATTGGCCCAAGGAAGTCCTTACTTTATCAGTGTATATACAAAAGAAGGTTAAATACACTGTGTTGCTAATAATGGCAAAAATTAAGGTCATAAGACAAAGTTGCTTCTTGGGTCTTGAAGCAAAATGTCAATAAAAGCCATATCTTCATGAGGATTTCCAGTTTGACTGATTTTGACTCCCCAAAAGTGAGTTTTGAGGACTAGAGAGATAGCTTGGCAAAACAAACAAAACAAAAAAAAACATCTTTTAAGCACAAGGACATGAATTTGATCATGGGAAGTCTTGAGAGAGAGAGAGAGAGGGAGGAAGGGAGGGAGGGTGGGAGGGAAGGAGGAAGGGAGGAAGGTCTGGTCAAGGTGGTGATGCTGGGAGGTAGATGTATACTGATCCCAGTGAATTACTGGACAGTCAGCTTAGATCACTCAGCAATCCCTAGACCTGTCGAAGACCCTGCATCAGAAAATAAAAATAAGTGTTAGACGATGCCTACTCTGGTAGAATAACACCACAGGTTGTTATCTGGTCTCCATATGTGCACATGTGTGCACATAGAGGTTCATCCTTGAGCATGCATACATATAGACGTGGTTGTCTGGTACTCCTCCTGCACCATGCTCAAGATGAACAAAATATATCTTAGACTTTCAATTCTATTTCTTCAACATTGGAAATCTGTAGGAGATACTGTTCTTAGCACAGGATCATAATCTACAATGTGATCTATTACTCAGTTGTTAAGTCTTTGTAACTTTTAAAGCGTAATGAATTTCATTTGGTTACAGCCATCAGTGCGTGTTAATTAACCAACTGAGCCATGAAATATGTCAATGGCCTTTGCTTCTACATTTTGTCATAGAGTAACTAGTATATTAACATTTAAAACAGTACGGGGATCATTGTATTGCAGAAAATGTCTGCAGCTTGTAGAAAGATCATTTTATGGTCAGATAGTTAGGCATTGCTTTCTGAAAGAGTGTGAAAGATCTGAGAATTACAAGAGAAAGCATTGGGCCTTATCACTTCTTCCCATTTGACAAGCTAGGTTCTCTGATTGGGTTTCCAAGAATACACTGATGTTACCTTAATTTGATATGAGATTTAGTTGACCTGTGGGCAACTTCCAGTGACAGCCAAGAAGGGTCCCTTGAAAGGATGTCAAGGCTCCTGGCTACAAATGTGCTACTTTTACACTTTTGATCCTTTACTCAATGAATTAGTTATTCATTTTTACATACTGTTGTCATGATAGCTTAGTAGAGTCTTAAATGATTTTAAATTCTGTAGTTCTAGCAGCGATCTCATAAAGACACATGATTATTATAATCTCTAATTGGACAAATAAAGGTGAATCACACTGAACCAGGTCACACAGTAAGAAAAAAACAGAAATTAGTGCCATAGCAACTATCTGTAGAGCCTATACACTGGCACTGGTCTGTGCTGTCTTATATGCATTAACCACTGCATGTGAAGTTGCTATCTGCCCTCCCCCCACCCCCCACCCCCTGCCCAGAGAACAGTGAAAGTCAGGTATTAAGTATGTTAAAGGATCAGGAAATAAGTGGCTAATGGGAGAAATGTGATGTGCCATAGGACAGTTATGTCATCATTCAGTTATGATTTGCTTTCCAAATAACCATGATTAAAGTAAGCACCAAGGAGATGGAATATGGTTCAGTCAGTGAGTGCTTGTGGTAAAGTATGAGAACTTGAATTCAGGTCCCTGCCATGTACTTAAATGCTACAATGCTAGTGCTAAGAGGCAGAGAGGAAAGCTATTTAGGACTTGTTGCCTCCTTTTTAAGCCAAATAAGTGAATTCCTGGTGCATTAAGAAACTCCCATCACAAAACCTAATGTGGAAAGTGTTCAAGGATGATACTAGAAGTTGACTTCTGGCTTTCATGTACACACATGCACACACACACAAACACACTCACATGCAAATCTCTTGGCATCTATGAGATGACTTTCAATGATCTGGGGTAATACCAAGACTTATATGAGGGTTACTCCCTTGATGTCTCCTAAATGATAATCTGTGCTCTGGAAGTTTTGGCTTATTACCTGTTTTTAGGTCTTACTATATTTATATATATATATATAAATAATTTCATATATATATAATATATTTCATAAATAATTATGCCCCTTAGAAAGCAGTTTTAAATGCAACTAAGAGAAGAATCACTGAGTGTGTATCTCAGAGGTTTAGTCTTACCTAGAACCTTTCTGACTCCTAGAAACCCTTGACATCTCT
Organism: Mastomys natalensis; assembly: GCA_021653895.1. NCBI lineage: Eukaryota > Metazoa > Chordata > Mammalia > Rodentia > Muridae > Mastomys > Mastomys natalensis. The sequence continues at coordinate 429,479 of JAJTUV010000155.1, forward strand.
AAAACCAAGCAGTTCATTTCTCCCTTCATTGTTCCTTATTCCATAGTATTACATCTCTACAGCTGTACAAAGATGAGGTGAAAACACAAAAAATGTGTTGAGGTCTATGCATTTTCCATGTTAAAAAAATGAGTTATGAGGTGGTAAAGAAAGAAAGCATCGTTTGAAAACTGGATTGGCTTTTGCTAGAATTGTTTTCCAGGTTAAATACAGTCTGAACAACTTTTGGGGTTTTAATTACAAGTTACATTAGTCCCAGTGTACCCTAAAATCAGTCCTGAAGTCAGATGCTTTAAAGGGAACTCTGTCCAGCTGAAAATACTTGAGTACTCTCTGCCCTAGAATTGTTTCTCTGTCTTCACACTGAAGCAAAAACTGTTTTACCAGAACTTAATTAGAACACTGATGCTATTTTGCCAAATGTCCCGATTTGTCAATCAGTTGCCTGAGCAGAAGTCCCTCAACTTTTTCTGTAAAGAGCCAGAGAGTGAATATTTCAATCTTTGGGGGGTTTTCTTATGCTCTCTAAAAACCAATAGACTCTGTTGCTCTAACACAAAAATAGCCACAGACAGTACATATTCTGACGAGTGTGGCTGTGTTTCATTAAGCTTCTTTTATCTTATTGACCACATTCCTGATCAGTTAGCGGTACTAAGACTCAATTAAGACCACCCATAACTTTAAATCCTTAAATCTGAGATTTTTGGGTTTATTGTAATGATATTGGATAAAGTAACGGCATTGAATTGTGCATATGAAACTTGATTTGCTTAAGGTCATTGAGCTAATTTGTAATGTAAATAAATTCATAATCCAACCATTTTACTGATAAAAACAAGACAAAACACTCCACATTTTATGCTAAACTGAAATGGCATCCAACAGATAACTTAGAGGTTATATGACAATTTACTGCTTTCTTTTTCCTGGTATGGTTGATACATTGAGGAATATTCTGTTGGTCCACTCAAGGATAACATCTACAACTCAATTGGGCATGAAGGAAACTCAGAAGTGACAGGTGAATGCTGAGGCAATTGGTAGAGCCAGAAGTCATTTGTGGGATAGACTCAAGGACCATATTCTAATCATGTTTCCTCATGGTCAGAATGTTAGTGTCCTACACAGAGGATGAATTGTTAGGTAAACAGGGACAGATAGCTAAACTCAAATGCAAATGAGAACTAGGCTGTGCCAACGCTTTCACTCATCCATGGTGAAAAAGAGAGAGAGAGAGAAAGGAAGAGAAGAAATGACAATATAGTGAGTATCATAATTAGAGTTTCCATTGCTTCACTGTATCAATTTATTAAAAGATATTCATCAAATTGTAGGAGTGCATTTATATAAAAATGCTTTTTAAAATTTGCATATAATAGATTTTTAAAAAACATGATTGCTACCTGTAATAAATTCTTATTTAATAATATATACATATATGTACATATATATACACACACACATACATATGCATACAGGTAACAAAACATTAAATAGTACATTCACAATGCACCTAAATTACTAATAATACTATAACTTATGTTTTGCGATGAGTAGGCAGTGCAACTGAAGGACAATTATTTGTATCTGTGGCCATAAAAAAATCCAATTCCACTTTCATTTGTATGCAGTCTGCTTTATGGCCTTCTCCTGTCTTGATTTCATTTGTTTACTTAGAGATTTGTACCAGGTCCACTGCCAAATGCCATTATGTAGCTGCCTTTATCACATGGATTGCTGAGGTAATTCTTTAGTGTATTTTTACTGTGGTTCCAATTTTTAAATTGCCTACCATTCCTTCCCTCCGGGTCATGCACTGCATAAATGCTGATTTTCAACTATCGAACTTGATAAAGAGTTAGGCCTACCATCACCTTTCATATCAACTCATTCTTCCTCTTTCTGTGTGAACGAAACTTATGAAAACTTAAAACATTCATCAAAAGGGTCAGTTGCCTTCCTGGATCTAGTAAGATCCAGGCTTCATTCAAAAATGCCACACAAAGAATCATCTCCTGCTTTGAGATTATTTTTTCAGTGCTTGATCCAAGTCACGATTATTGCCTTTACTTATCTGGTTTCATGACTTTTGAAGCATTTTCCTACTGTATTATTATGGATTTCTTCTTCACTCACAATAGTCATAAGCTAAAGTATACACTGGTGTGATAACACAAACTTCTAGTCTATGCTTTAGTGCAGAAGGAAGCTTTCTTTTCTTAGGATTAACTATAGTTGTGTCAAGAGAGAGGCATGATTGCAGAAGCAATACCATCTAACCTAATGTTTCCCACAAACACCTTCATTTATGAAGTGCTTAACAAGCACTTACTGTGGACTAAGCAGAAGAAAGACACTGGGGATGTAAGAGCAAAGGGAAACAGAGATGATCTTGGTGACAGAAGTAGTGAAAATAGTCATGTGATTGATCAAGTGATCATCATATAAATGTGTGGTGACAATCTTTGACGATGAGTGCTGTGAAGCAGAGGCAGGTGGCGCCACGAAGCACAACATATTGGGACAGATGACAAGGCAGGGGCTGACAGTGGGAGTAGGGAAGTCTCAGAGCAAATTATATTTGAAGTGAATAATCTGAGATAAGTGAGAATTAACTGAGCAAAGAGGAATTGTGAAAGCTCGCTGATCTTGCAAGAAATTCTGAACAATGGAAAATTCAAACAGCATGGAAAGGGGGTCTGCTGGAGGCAGCAGAATCCCATGCATAAAGGAAAAGAATTCTGCGTATCTCATATGTCCATTCACATCTTTGAATAGACAAACATGAGAGTGACTTTTTTATATATAATATTATCTCTGGGAGGGAAGGGAATGGGGCTTTGGGAAGGGTGGGGTGTGTATACCAATTCCCACCATGGAAGGTGATAGGACTATATGTCAGACTGAAGAGTCACCATATCTATTTCCAGATTCTCAAATGCCAGATGATACTCTGCTATTTATCTTATGACTGAACGTTGATTATCTGGGCATTTGTTTCAGTCTGCATATAGGAGACATCACTTAGAAGACCATGAAGTTCCAAGCATGTTTACATCGTGTTCAAACTCTAAGTGAAGTGGTCACACGACACTTTCAAAAGAAACAAAAATTGCCTCCGTGCTATGCTGGAGATGAGAATTGCAAGAGACAAGAAATAAAGATCAAGTATTGATCTACTTATTATGTATGCAGTTCCACATAGTACTTCTTCCTCAACACATCCAAGCCACTACAGTCACTATCAAACATATAACCTTATGATAGTTGAATTTGCAGTGTGAGTAATGATCTCAGAAAAAAGTAATTTTTATATATTCTAATTGACTAACGTTCTACAATAAAAGCTTGGTCTTATATTTATCTCTATCTCTATAATAAAAAAATTGATCCCTGCTAGGACCATATATGATAATGATAAAGAAATAATGCTTCTTAAGCCAGAATGAAATAACAGAGGATTTATTCCAAAGAGACTGTTCCTATGCTGAAGTTTTATGTATCATGCTTTGTGATGCTAACAGCATCCCAGTACTGATTTGATATTTATAAAATGTCCATATCCATCAATGAACTACTCTCCGGCATTGCTCAGGCATGGATATATATATATATATATATATATATATATATGATTTTGATAACATCTGATTCTGATTACATTTCGTAAGATTATTACTGATTAGCATTGAGATTCATTAAGTGTCATAGCATCTTTTATGGAGTCAGAATCTAGTAGCTGTCAAGGTCAAGTTATAAATGAATTCTTTTACTGCCCACACAGCAATCAATATGTCTGCTATCACAAAGGCTTAGTGATAGCCCCTATTTTTTTCAGCTCTAAAAAATAAAGACTTCTCTAAAGTTTTCTTCAGTAAAAGAGATTGCTAGCGAGTGTGTTTTCTGTAAAACAGAAGTGAGTAAAGGCAGACACATCATCTACACACCCAGCCTTCCATGGCCACAGAATCCAGTGATATTATTATTATTATTATGAATTTTCAGCATAGAAACAGCACTGCTGACTGCATTTTACTACAATGCACTACTTTACCAAATGTGCTCTGAATGTATAGTTTCAGGTTCTAAGCAGGGCTTATTTATCTGTCTGCAACACACTTAGTGCATTTGAAAGCCCAATGATGAAGTTCATTCAATGCCATAAACATATATGAGCACCATGGCAGCTTCCTTCACAATGATCTGGCATGGAAAGATGGAGAAGAGTCCATTGTAACCACACAGATTTGCCTCTAATGTGACTAGTCCAGAGAAGTTGAACCACTTTAGGATGGAGTTCTAACAAGCATGTATTTTGATTGTCTTTTAATTGCTTAGTCGTAACTTAAGACTCTTACAAAGAATGAGTTTGGAATTTACAATAACTTGTTCCATTTCTAGAAAGAAAGAAGAAAGACGTGTTCTATTTTATGCAGGATTTTTTTATTCTCTCTCGAGTTGTCAAGAAGCAGATTTGAGCAAGAGTGGAGGCCATGCCTCTTGTTTTAAATAGTGGCAATAATACCTTTTCTCTTTCAATTTTAGAATGGTAGCAAGTTTCTTTCTGGTAGGAAACTCATTCTGACCCAAGTTGTGTAACTTGTGTAACTAAGTAAGAAAGAGTGGCTAGATATGGTTATTATTAGGGTTTCATTGCTATGACAAAATAGCTGAGAATATCGGCTTCGAAGGTGGAAAAGATTACTGTGTCTATGTTTCCAGGGAATTCAGCCACTGGTCAATTGCCTACAATTGCTGGGCAGTAGGGAGTCTAAGGTAACAAAAAGATTATGATGGAGAACACGGAGAATAGGAAAATTGTTTGCTCGTGTCATTTTGGAAGAGAGAGGGAAGGGGAGCAGGCCTAGGTACCAATATCCCCTTCCTAGATATGCTTCCAATGGCCATCTAGGCCCCACTTCCTAAGGGCTCTAACACTCATACCGCAGACCAACAACTGAGCCTCCAAAATTTCACCTTAGGAGCAATTGAAAAACCAAACCACCAAACCGTGAAAACAGAGTATGCCTTTTATTGTCTACAGTTATCTAACTATCCCCTAATTGACTAACTCTATGAGAAGACTCAGTCAATACACAATCAAGGGACTCTAGAACATCATCATCATCACCAACATCATCATCACCACCACCACCACCACTGCTACTACTACTACTAGTTGGTGAACACATTGTCAAGAACTCCAGTCCTTCGCTGTTCATTTCTCTTTCTCAATTTATTCACACCAGTTGATGAAGCTGTGTGGAGGCTGAATAAACTCACAGTTATTTCCTGATGACACAAGTAGGAAGTGCACAGATAAACTCCAAGCAAGTTTTCATCCATCTTGGGAGAGTGTGGATATAAGGTCTTTCAGGGTCAGCAGTCTTATTAAACAGAGAGACCACCATGGAATTAGGAGGAAAAGAAAAATGGGGGAAATGTGGAGACTCAATTGGAAATTGAGGGTGTTATGGGCATTTCAAGAAAAATGCTTGCTTTCTTACCAGCTGAGCTACTTTCTTCAAAGAGGCTAAAATCACATATTTTTTTTCATTCTTCAGCTTCCTACCTAGATCTGCAGAGCTAGCCCAGGTTTTATCATTTGTGAATAAATTCATCAAGGGTTGGGTGAGGCCGTGTTCTCTAAGAACTGGTCAAGAAGAAGGGTGTTAAAACAAAATGTCAGGCTAGAGGTGGGGATTACATGTGCAAGGTGGGAAGATGCTAGTGAGACAGCTCCGGTGAGACTGTCCTAGGCACTTGCTTGGGTACTTGGAAGAACTTGGAGGATTGAGAGAACCCTGGATTTCTCATAGCTCTTGTTCCTGTGGATCATGGCATTGTGGGTTGTTGTATTTTTATCTTCAAGCACAGGGGCTTCTAGAATCCTTTTATATGTCTGGGGGATGGAGCTATTTTGGTCGTGCAAGGCTCCTCTACTCTTAGAGGTAGTGACGATTAGTTTTGTTTGTTCCTATTACTCACCTGAGACTAAGCACTGATAATTTGGCTGCTGGCAGCATTCCACTGAAATGCCTAATAGGACATTTGGGAAGGATGCCAATAGCAGCCAGATTGTATTAAGCACTTAAATTACTATTTAAGATCAGTTTTGCAGTTTTGTGGTCTTGAAGTCAGAAGCAGATCCACCTTCTAATTTTCAGCTCTCTCTGTTCTTAGTTCTCTGTCTTCGGTTATTTCCTCCAAATATTTATTTCATGAGTGAATTCTCACTTTCTGTGTCTCTCTGTCTCTTCCTTTCTCTCATACACACACACACACACACACACACACACACACACACGTATGTATGTGTGTATATTTATATAAAACATCGTTATACTATAGACTTTAACATAAATCTTCATGTAGTTTCTTGGCTTCTACTTTTTTCATGACCTTCTAATGTTATCTTTGTCAGTGGCTTATGCTTCAACAGAAACACTGAAAGAATCATAGTATGCAATGTCTAGTAAATTTTGAGTTAAGACAAAGGGAAGTAGAAATTTATGCAGGCTATGAGCCTAGTCATTACTATTCTTTATCTTGAGCTTCACCAATACACTAACTACTCAGAAATGCAGTTTTCTTACCTCTAAATCACTGATTCTAAACTGAGTGATTCTACCCTCAGGGGACATTTGGAAATATGTGTAGATATTTTGACTTTCACAAGTGGAGGGAAGCTAATAGTCCCCAGTACAAAAAGGCCAGGGACAGTGCTAAATATCTTGTACCTCACAAGACAGCTACTGTGACAGAATCATTAACAGTATTGATATCTAGAGACTCAACCTGAAAAAATATCACTTTAAAATATAACGATATGTACCCAATTAATTACAAAATTATTGTAAGACTCAAAACATATGTGTCCCTCTATGTCTAACAATAATATTAGACATACGATACACGGTAACACTATCCTTTATTCTTGAAAAAAAGGAATTTTTTTCTCTTAGATTAAAAATTACATATTACATATCAGACGGAGGGATATGAAATTTATCCACTCAATTTTGATCCATAGTTCATGGTTCCAAACCCATTCTCTAAACATAAAAATCTAAAACATTAAGTAGTGTTAGAAGGAACTTACTGCTCAATGACTAATACAGATAGAGGAAATTGGAATCCAAGCAACTAATAGGCTTCTCTATTAGTGTGCTCCAAGACACAGCCTTCCTAATGGAAGCCAGCCTGAAACGATAAGTTGTTTGGATCTCATTAATTAACATCCAGCCCTATTCGATTTGCACCTGGAGTTGGACTCATTTTATTGGTACTGATGAATATCAAACTTAACAACAGCGAGCCATATTTTATTAGAAGAAAATATGTTTTACATCAAAGGCAACTTCTAATAACGGCCTTTCATATTAACTCAGATAGCTGGAGATAGTAAAATAATAAATTAAATTCCAGCAGGCCAAACTACAACATTGGTAATGGTAGTAATAAGAGCCTGTTCTTTTTGGACACTTCCACTGTGAAGTCACTGCATATCATACCTCGCATTCACAAGGCACTTGAGCAAACATTAGCTATTTTTGTAGTGCTGTCTTCTAGATTGTGTGTGTGTGTGTGTGTGTGTGTTGAGATATGTAGTCAAAATCTCCGTAATTTCTTCTGACATTTTTACTTACATGAGCCTTTTTTTGAGAAACAACTATGTAGTCTTCATTATTTGTATGGCTCATTATCTTAAATAAAAGTTTCTTTAAAAATCATCTTTAAAATAAAGGGAGCTCTTAAAAGTTTATCTTCACTCAAGACCTCTTTAAACGGGATTGTGTTTGCTCTGGCACTCCATTAGCTAATCACCCGTCGAGATGGCAACTGATCAAAATTTTTATATCCATTAACATGCACACTATTAAAGGGGGGATTTAGATTGGAAGCTCAGCAATATAGCTAAATTGAATAATTATGCAAATATAATACAGTATTATTTAATTGGACATTTTGGAATGAAGAGTGACCCAGGTGTGCAAAACTCTTTGCAATCTGGAAGAAGCATTTTTGAATACATATCTGCTAAGCAAAGGCATCTTGTAAGGAATACACAAAGGCAGTCCTGGCTGCCCTCCTGAGAAAGTAAAAGTAAGAGAGCATGCATGTTAGGGTTCATACATATAACCAGGTTGTGATATAAAAAAAAATCACTGTATAAGAACAATTTTATATGAAAAACTGTCCAAAGCTACCAATTATATTAACACTTCCTATTATATTATATTATATTACTATATAGATGATATCAATTAATATAAATTAATATATCAATTATATTATATAAAATTATATATTACATTATATTATGTTGTGTTAATACACATAATTGTAATACTTAATGTGATTATTTTAGGCCTTTAAAAACATATAATTATGAAAATATAGTAATATGATGAGATTTAATATACCACTGTAGGAAGCAAACTCCATTGCAAAGGCTGACATCCCAATCAAACTCATTCTTCATATAGTTTTATGTCTATTGCTACCACCTCCCCTGACACAGGGTTCCTAAGCATTGTCATCCTACCTACAAAAGATGCAAGATAAATGCGATTCAAGAGGTGGGATTACTTCTTTGAACCTTTCCATTTTTGAACCAGATTTTTGTCTATAATTATTGGCACCTAGGCTCCACAAGTAAACACAAAGTATTTGAAAATATATCCACTGAAAATAGTAATTATGTCTCTCCAAAGCTAGCTCACTTCTGTCCTATTTAGACTCTACTAAAGACTAACACCAAATAACATAGAGGGGCTGGTAAAATATTTACCAAGTATGGTATTCTAAATTTCTAGTAAATAGTTTTAATTGGTAAAGTCAAAATCATGGATGTTTGCATCTAATTCCCAGCTATACTTTATCAGGGCTTACAGCAGCCAGATTAGGCATCCTTCATCTTCCTTTGAATCACTCAGTGCTGTGCCTGATCTTCGGAGGAGCCAGAATAGAAGGAGCTTTCTCACATCACAAGTGCCAACTTATAGGGTTCTCTTTAATCTTGAAATTGAGTCATTTCACAGTTTGTTCTTATTTCAATACATTATCTTGTACAACAAATATGTATCACCTTTATTTGCTGGCTTTAAACCAAGTTTTAAAAGAACAGGAGACAGGGTCCTTCCTTGTTGTCCATGTGTGGTTCTTACTCCTTGATATTTGCTAGGTTACAGAATGACGATTTTATAAATACTTGATGTTGTACCGTAATGTGTTTCCTTTTAATTTTTCATGAGAATAGAAATCTAATACTACTCCCCAGAGAGTGGATTTAACTAGGAAAAAATTAGCATTCAAATATTTGTATTTTGCTGACTTATTTATTTTTTTAGGGTTTTGATCTGAGAGTTTGTTCTTGCATGACTCATAGCAGGTCTTCTTCCAAGGGAACGGCAGTTAGATGTGTGGGAATAAGTGGACAATCATTAACCTTTGACTCAACAGAAAGATTTAAATGAAAGAAACCGGTGATCTCTAACGTAGTTATTCAAATTGGAACATGACTATTGCCTTAGAGTTTATATTCTGGGGAGGAGAGCTGTGTACTTATTAATGTAGGACTGTGCACACATGTGTGTCTGCAAGTGCATATGTGCGTATTGGTGTGTGCACATTTATGCATCTGGAGGCCAGAGGTTGATCTGAGATGCCTTTCCTCATTGTTTTCTAACATTGGTTTATGTTTTATTTATTTTTTGAGATAAAATCTTACAGTGAACTTGAAGATCATTAGTTTAGTTATATCCATAGACAGTGAGCCTAGAGAGTCACCTGCCTCAGTATATTTCCATGCTGGGGTTATAGGATACAGTATTGCACCCAACATTTAATATGGATGCTAAAAATCTGAACTAAATTCTTGTGCTTGCATCCTATGTAATTTATTGACTGAGCCATCTCTCCAGCTCCATATTCTTCTTCATAAACAAAGACTTTAAATAAACATAGTTGGTTAGGATTTTAACAATGAAGCACATGTCTATACATGCCTATACAACATCTTTGGACTTTATGGTTGATAATCATGACCCTCACATAAGAAGTGAATTTTGGTTAAAATAAGGAAGAGACCTTCTTTAGCTGGAAAACAGTATGCTTTTAGTGCCTGGCTCATGAGAAAGTTCCATCCAGTGTTCTGGACAACAGATGAGACTAGCATATGTGACACAATGCTTTAAGGTACGCTTTCTGAAATTTATGTGGATTTCCTTTGTTTGGCCACCATTGTAATAAGAGTTCTCCAACGGAGAAAGAGCCACTTGCAGCTTCAGAGTAGAGACGGATAATTGTTGCCATGCTGTCTCTGATTACCTTAAATGGAAGATTCCAGGAAACTTCAAGTGTCTGAACAGTAACGTATAACAAAGGACAAAGGAGCAGAGTGTCCCAGAGCAATAAAAATTAGTAACCAAAAAAATACTTCCTTCTAAAAGCAAAGGGTCACTAGATGGGAAATTCGCCATTATTTACCTAACGTGTATAGAACATAGAAAAAAATAAATCTATGACCCACTAACCCCTATGTCTTTCTCTTTGAGTTCATTGTTCCAAATGACTCCTCGCAGAGTCTAATTTGCACTGTGGGGAATCAACTTGCAAACACTCATCCTTAGATTTGTTGCCTACCACCTGCTCAGCTCTGCATTCTGAGCATCTGAGGTAATAATATTAACTTAGTACATTATTCCAGAATGTTCTCACCTCTCTTAAAGAGATGGAATCAGCGACATTTTCTAAGGTGCGGCAAGGCAGAGATGCTGGGACATGTTTGTTAATTGCATTTTGATTCTTAAAACGTCACATGAAGCACAAGCGTCTGTGAATGTAACATCATAATATTAAGGGAACAGTAACTTTAGTTTATGTGAAATATTCAGCAATCGATAGTGCTAATTCGGGGGGAGTGATTTTGAGTTTTATTAACAATGACACTTATATTCTTTAAGCCATTTCATTGAATTATTAGGCAACTTTGGTTTTACAGCCTGGAAAAAAAATGGGCAAAATGTCATTTGTTTGAAGCCATACAGCCAGGAAGTCGAGCTGCCTTCAAGTCCTGCTTCTTAATGTTGGGTCTTCTCTTGCAAGATCAGGAGCCCTTGCTATCTGGAAGCTTTGCTTGTTAGTAGGATGTATAACCTGTGGGGAAAGGCCCAGCAGCATCCAATTCTACTTATCTCCCCGGCTTCTCTGAAAACATATTGAACAGATATTCCCATCTTCTGCTTGTCTGTGAGTTTTTTCCTTTGGGCCACAAATCGTCACTGCTACTGCTTTATGGAGTCAATTTTTTTCCTTTTTCTTTTTTTCCACTAACACCCTTGGATGTCATTTTCTTTAAAAGTATCAGAGAGAGTTTTTCTCTGGAGGCTTCCACCTGAGTAAGTCCTTCCTTTGGGTTTTCTCTCCTTCTAAAACAGTCTTCAGGACTGTGGAGTAATCAGTGGTCTAAAATGCAGGCCTTTCCCAACAGCGAAGAACCTTTGCACCCATCCACCAATTTCAGAGGGTACACTATCAACTGTTTTTATTTTTCAATAGTTGATTATTTCCCTGTATTTAATCAGACAGTAAGATTGTAGTAACCTGCTCCTGTCAATGAATTTCACCGTGTTGCTCAAGACAGGGCATTCCTAGCAACTTATATATTATATATGCTTTATGTAGTATATTGTTTTGAGAAGAATAACACAAGTGACATATCCAAGTCCAGTCCTAGAAACTGCAACTTTATGAAAACAATACTTTCCATTTAAGAGTTCTAAATAAAAGCTGATTACCGTTCACCCACTTGGAATGAATTTAAAAATATAGACTATTTTTTTTTTTGGCTTGTCACACTAGGAGAAATATTGCTATTGATGATTAGTACAAAACAGAAAGGAAGCTGATGAGAAGGCTTCCTACAGGGAAACACCACATGTGAATATGCTTTGCTCATGCTTAAGAAAGAGAGATTATAAATGGTTTTCAGAATTTAACCATGATGACTTTCTTAACTGAACATGGCACAGTTGCTAAAAAGCAAATTCTTAATGTTTCTACAACTTTTGTTTTCTTATACTACCTCATATGGTCATCATATGAAGCATTAAACTTTAAAAATCCAGTTACATATGCACTATATTTGCTGAAACTTAATGAGCTTCATGTTTACCTGAGAGTAATGTCCTTGGAGACCTACTGAGGAAAGTTGATTATTGTTTGAAAGAAGAGACATTAAAAGTGACCAGACAGCCCCAACACTTTTGTTTCCTGGGATGCCTGTGTTGGGCTAGTGAGGTGATGGCTTCGGCAGTCAAAGTGCTCCCCATACATGGATACAGATCTGAATTTGATCCTGAGAATCTATGTAAACCTGGTTGATATTGTGATACATGCTTCTAATGCAAGCACTGGAGAGGTACAAACATATGAATCCTGGGAGCTCTCTGCCCAGGCAAGTAAGTCAAATTGTCAGGCTGAGTGACTGAGAGACTCATTTCAGAAAATCAATGTGGATGCCTCCTGAAAAAATGCCATACATACTCAACATGTTCCAAAGATGCTTTTCTTAATGCCCTACAATGATTTGTGGGGCCCACATGTTCGAGCCTGCCAAGAGACAAAATTGCAACAAATTTCAATCAAAGATTTATTGGCCATATCCATCATTGTAACATCAAGTCTCTTTTCATGCTATAAAATGTAATGAGTATTCACACGAGATGAGAAGAACTGCTTTGGAGGAGAAACATGATGAAGAGACCAGAAACAGGGAGCAAGAAGCAAAATTGTAATTTGAGAGTTGCTTATCTTACAGGATTTAAAAGGAAGAAACTTCCTTTCTATGCTTGCTCAAAAAAAAAAAAAAATTGAGTCGATTCTTCTTCTTCTTCTTCTTCTTCTTCTTCTTCTTCTTCTTCTTCTTCTTCTTCTTTCTTCTTCTTTCTTCTTCTTCTCCTTCTCCTTCTCCTTCTCCTCCTCCTTCCTCCTCCTCCTCCTCTCCTCCTCCTCCTCCTCTTCCTCCTCCTCCTCCTCCTCTTCTTATTCTCTGTCTCTCTCTCTCTCTCTCTCTCTCTCTCTCTCTCTCTCTCTCTCTCTCAATCACCTATTTCTAAGTTCAGTTTGATTACATAGCTCTTAGCACAAGAGACTCCCTCATGGTTTGTTTTTTCCTCCTAGGACCTAGTATAGGATCAATTCAAAACAACAAAACAATGTCCTTCCATAACCTTGTTTAACCAAGTTAACATGTAGAATAAAATACTAAGAAATAAACAGAAATGATGCTATCTTCCAACAGTTGGTTTATGGCACTTTTTAAATTATGTATATAGTCATTGAGGGATTAGGATATAGTATGAATTTTATACATTTTATAATCAGATAGGACAGAAACACCCAGTGAGCACTGGTGATTTCATCAAAGTTCATCAATGAAGTAACCAACCAACCAAACTGCACATTATCTAATCGGGTACTTATTTGACAACCAAACCTTTCACAACAATAATCCCCAAATAGACAGAATGTAAAATGCTACTTATTGTTTAGTTCTAAATTCTATTCTTTAGAAACTATTAGATAACTTTTGTTCTGCCAGAAAGATAATTATTAACCTTGTCATGTTTTTGAAAATATGTTCTATATCTTATCTTCTATTCGAGTCAATTCTCAGTGCAACTTACACACATGGTACAAACAGGAATGCTTATGATTTATGCCAGACATTTAAAGTTAGATCATAGCTGAGATCCATGTAGCTAGCACTAAAGGATAGTTTCCTGTTTTCAACCAGGGCCTACTATGTATCCTTTCCAGATTAAAAAAATAAATGTAACAGAATTTGGAACTACTGATTCAAAACTGGATTTTGCAGAAAAATTGTAACCACTGACCTTTTTATGATGGCCCCAATTCCTGAATAATGACAGGGAAGCTTATTTCATTACACTAAGCTTTGGACTTAAGCTAGGCTTGTTCTCAACTAGCCCATAACTCAATTACCCAATTTATATTAATCTAAATTCTGCCACATGGCTGGTTACCTCTTCTCAGTTTCCAACTACCTCTATATTTTCCAGGTAAATCTCCCACACCTGACTCTTTCCCCGAGTCCCTGTCTCTGTCATGTGTCACAACTTTTATTCTGCCTTTTGCTACAGGACAGAAGATTTTTATTTTAACCAATCACAAGGTGCCTCAGGTAGGCAAGGAAAGAATGAGACACTTTCCATAGTGCATATAAACACTATCCCCACAAAACAAAACAAACAAACAAACAAGCAAACAAAACTTAGGAGAATTTTTTAAGCTGCAGCTTCTTAGTCTCTCTCTGCCATCCTGTCCCTACTCTCTTTATCTGGAAGACTGACTTAGCATGGGCCTGGCGACTCTCAGACTATGGAACAAAGTTAGTCTTCGTTGCCCATCTGGATACCAATTCTCATTATGCTGTTACGATTCATAACATAATACCTCAATATGTGTGAAACATGTCTCCATGATCCTAGGATCACATCACCCTGTGGAACGTTTTGTGTCTAAGACTAACTTATTTATAATTTTTCAATTTGTGGAGAATGGAATGTGTTTTTTTTTAAAAAAAAAAAAACATAAGACAAAAAATTCAATATTTGTTTAAAAGTGGTCTTGTAGTTGCACTGAAAACTTATAGGGACATGTTCAGTTATGGCTATCCAGCTTCTCAGTTTTGTGATTCTGAATAAATAATTTAGCCTATTGAAGCCCTGATTCACTGATATTTAGGATACAATTTTACTGCTTATGTAAATTATTTACATTATTCTTATAATATCTAGCAGAGTCACTTGTCAATACTCTAGAAATCTTATTACTAATTAATGTTTCAACTAAATGATTATAATTTATCCTCAATTCTTTCTCATATGTTAAAGGAAATCACTATGCCAACCATTTACTTGGTCACATCTATTGGACCCTAAACACTTGTCTTAACAAATCTAGACACCTAAGTTTATTAATATATTTTTAATAACTAAGAACTTTTTCACAGTTTCTTCCTGATTTGCAGTACCTTTTCAAAAAAGTTAAGATATGTCTTTTGCTCATGTGAGCATCTTTGAGGTCTCCTCCCTAAGGCACCTACTTGAAGCTTAGTTTGGATGGAGTCAAACCCACAAAGTCATAATACATCCCTTTTAGTCAAGTGCATGGGTCCTGGGCAAGATTTTCATTTTGTTTTCATGGGTTAATTTCCATTCACTAAGAAAGTACAGTGGTCTCATTAATTTGTTAATCTCCACATTCTTTGCAATAAAGATAGGTTTCAGAGTAAATGATGAAATGAGTTTTATTGTACTATGTTGTCCAAATCAATTATTTCCAGGGGATGACTTAGAGTTCATGTTTCTAACTGAGTGGTGGTGGTGCACACTTAATTCTAGCACTCAGGAGGCAGAAGGAAGAGGATCTCTTTATTTGAGGCCAGCCTGATCTACAGAAAGAATTCCAGGATTGCTGGGCCTACCCAGAAAAAACCCTATCTCAAATAAAACAAAGCTAAACTAAACTAAACTAAACAACTAAACTAAAATTCAGGCTCTTGCAAAGGTAAGGCAACACATTGGGAATGTCTAGTTCCTATCACCCAGGAAACACCAATAAAAAATATAGACAAAATTCTGGTCATAAGGCCAGACTAGATCAGTTCTGTAGAAAGCAGAATCCAAGTAAGCCTTTTTAAATAATTCACTACTATGTAAACATAATTCTGAACTCTTATAGTACCAGTTCAGATTAAATGTCCCACTGCTGTTCAGTTCTGCTTGTTGGAGCTGCAAGACCTCAGCAGGAAAGGATAACAAAACCTGTTTTCATCCTGGTCACCCTTTCTCTGGTAATAATCTGTTTGGCCCATTATTCCATCGCCTGAAGACAATCATCAATGTTAAACAGCTCCATATCTATGTACATGTTATTGTATCTTTATATGACAGATCACACACAGGGAGAAAGAACAAGACACTGTGTGATCTTGCCGCAAACGAGACCCTGTGCGCTTAATACCTATCCCCGTCCCAGTTAATGAGGGTGACAAGAAGTTAGAAGGTGTTGGATATTTCACAGTGTATTTTCAGCTTCCTGCGGATGAAAAGGTCCAGTTAAAAATTCCTTAAGGCTTAGAAAATGAAAGGAAAACAATACACAGATAGCAATGGCTCAATAATTTGTTTATAAAACACAACTCCCTGCCTTCTGTGAACAAAGCACCATGCTAGGAGCTATGAAAGGCTCTGTAATAAAAGTGAATGGTCTCCCTTGGAAGGAGAATTTTAGGTTGCTGGGAGCATGGTTGCCTATCTCAGTATGATTTCTTGGGTTATACTATGTGCCTGTGACTGAACTAAGGAGTGTACATAAGAATCCAAATTCTCTGCTCTTGTAAAACTTGTGTTCCCATAGGAACATAAGGAACAAAGAAACATGGCCAAGAGTTAGCTTGTAAATCCTATACAGAAGGATGAGTATGCAGGGTGCTAGCATAAAAGTGGACAGCCGTTTTACTAGCAAAGTCCCTCTAAAGGCTTAGAGGAAAAGGCAAAGTGCAGGCAAAAGCTCAGTCACTGAAAGGGTCATCCAGAGAAGGATCAAAGAGATGTTTTTCTGAGACAGAAGCAAACAGTATGTCCAGAACCTGAGACCCGTGGAAAATGAGGCTGGAGCCAACTAGCACGATTCACAGAATTTGCATGGTAGATAAAAGCGCACAGCTTTTGTTTGGAGAAGTTTGTGGGACTCTGAAGGAGCAAAGTGACTTATCTACATGTTAAGATATACCTAATGTATATAACATGCTTTCACAATATGTATAGAACATATATATAATTCATATTTATAATACATAATTAGTTAAACAGTTACTCAAGACAAACACATTTATCATGGCTAGTTACCTAGCTTCCCCCTGTGACAAAGGAACTTGTAATGTACTCATTTAGATAAGGTACAGAAAATAATATACTATCATTAACTTTTGTCCCCCTGTTGAACTGGGACTTCTATACTTGTTGATTCTGCATATCTGTTACTTTCTAATTTTTGGTCTAGAATGTCTCATTTCTTTACCTGTCTTCACTCCTTTGATGGCCACCACTTCACCTTCTATCTCGGAATACTGGGTTGTTAATTTCATTCTTTGAAAACTATTTTATATACAAGTGGAGTCATACAATATTTTTTACTCTCTCTCTCTCTCTTCTCTCTCTCTCTCTCTCTCTCTCCCTCTCTCTCTCTGTTTCTTTCTTTCCATCTCTCTCTCTTTTTCTCTCTTCTTTATTTCATTTAGCCCAATGCTCTCCATTGACCATTTCTCTTTTGTTTGTTGGACATTTTTATGGTTTTGAAGAAGTACTTATATGCACCCCTTACCCATTTTTAAATTGATGTAGTAGTCTTGACACTACTAATCACTCTACAAACCTTAGCCTATTAACTCTTGGAAATACGGTTTTTTTTTTTTTTTTTAATCAGTCTGTAGCTTGCCTTTTAATTTTGGTATTTGCTTTGCTACACAAAACTGGTCTTAGTAAATCATGTAATTTTAAGAGTCTGTCTGGCTTCCTTATGGAAAGTACATGTTAGGGAGCCAAAGAAGAAATGGAGGCTAGAGAGTGGGCTCAATGATTAAGAGCACTTGCTGCTCTTCCAGAGGACCACAGTTCAATTCACAGCACTTATATCATTGCTCATCACTGCAGGGAATTTAGTCCTAGGGGATCTGATACCTTCTCCTAACTTCTGTGGACAACAGGCACATACTAGACATGCATGGAGGCAAATCATCCATACACATAAAACTAAATAATAATTACTTAATAAACTCTAATTTTAAAAGGGGAAATACTAGACTATCATGGACACCTAACAATGGTTTGGGATCTCTACACTACATGGAGTAAAGGAGTGAGACTGAAGAAAAGTGAACATTTTTGTTCACAAAAGAATTGTATCTGGAATTTATGAAAGAAATTTGGTTGGAGTACATTCTTGAGGCAAGGTCAGCCAGAGACTCAAGTAAAATGACTACCCAGAGTGCTGTACAATGGAGTCAAGTCCAAAGATGGGAGGTCCTGAATGAGTGAAAGGTTAAAAGGCTAACATCAAAGGTCAGCTGGAGCTGAATTCAAGGTACCGCTTAGATTATCAATGTTGAAATATTGCATAGGCAAGCAGATATGGCAAGTTAGAATTGTGACCAGAGTTTTGAACTAGAAATTCCCATCCTATCTATGATGTTTAAAGCTACGGGGCTAGCCTGGATCACTAGGAATATTAAGAAACTCTAAATATGTTAATTATTTTCTTACCTCTATGACCAAATCCTTTATAAAATCAGCCTAAAGGGAAATGGATTTATTTTGGTTGATGGTTTCAGAGTTCTTGGTCTATAGTCCTCAACTCTGTTGATTCTGGGCCTGTTGCAATGCAAACATCATAGAAGCAGAAGAACATCAAAGAAAACACTTTTTGCTCATTGGGAATAGGACCCCAAAGCTAAGTCTAGGACCAACTAAGAGTTGGCTGGATGAATGAGATCAGGTCAGGAAAAGGACAGACTATGCAATCTTATACAGTTCAAGCTGGAGAGAAAAATCATCCCAGACAGAAGAACATCCATTACTGACTAGCACGCAGTGATTTTTTAAATAGTGATAAATGGGTATTTTATCTCACCTATAATAGTATTATAATAAGTGATATGCATCCATAAACCCTAATCTACATAGAAGGAAGACAAGAAGAAGGAGAGGTATCCAAGTTCACAGATTAGAGGTCACTTCATTCACTCCTCTTGACTGAAAAATACTAGTGTTAGGAGAAATGGCATTTTCAACCATCTCCCAATTTTCCAACTTCCCAAAGCAGAGCTCTAATTCTTACCAAGCCATTCTATTTTTATTAGTTCAATTCAAGAAAATTTATATTAATGCATCTATGTTAAACAGATTAAAGATATAACAGAAGCATAAAAAAATCACCTGTGTATCAAGGAGGTTATAATCATGGGTGAAGAAGAGCTCATTTATACTAATAACTGATTACCACTAAAACAAAACAGTAACAAAAACAAACAAACACACATACACTCAAAATGCTTGGCCATTTTTAAATGGGTTTTTCTCATTTGTGTATCTTAACTGCTATTAAACACTACAGGAAAAAAAACTGAAATACTTCATCAACCTTCATTCTTTGATGTTCCCAATTTTCCCCACTGTTTCAGCATTGGTCAGAATTGTTTCCAAAGGATTTGAGGAGTTTTCTCTCTTTGTTTTCATCATTCTTTGTGTCTTTAATAATACCCAGTTCCTGGTCTACACAGATTGATAGGCAGAGGACCAGAGTCCCTTTCCATGTCTTTGGTATACAATAAATATATCCTGATGAAGGTGCATTTAAATATGACCTCGTCAGAGCTTGTTTCTAACCTACAGAAGTTTAACAAAGTGGCTACAATATTACATAACACACATTCACCGTTTAAAGTTAAGTGAATTAAGAAGGCAATATTCCTGGAAGAGGTAGAAACAGAGTTGGAAAGACATTATGATGGCTGTAATAGTCAGGGTTAGAGATTGAGATTAGACTTTTTTACTGAAGTAAACATTCCAAGGATCATATTTGAAATAACATTGATCTTGATGGCCTGGGACTCCGCATTCTCTTTGGATATGCTGCTGCTAACAGTCCTTGAAGATAATAGTAGCAACCATGTGCACAGCCCATTAAAATTTAAAAACACTTTCACATTTAAAATCTTATTAGATGTGCAAATCCACTCTGTGAGGTGGAGTAACTGAGCAGAGAACATAATCTTTGCATCATACATGAGGAAATAGACTCAATAGCATGAATTAATTTGCTGAATGTCTAATACATTATTCTGCAATACAGCTAAGAGTAACATTTAGGGTCTCTGACTCAAAGTCTCCATTCTCTGTATAAGAGTCCAGTCATAAATTGAGGCATGTCAGTGATACAAATGTGATTGCCCTTATAAAATATAGAGGCTAGGGTGAGAACAAGAAGCTAAGCAATTCAAATGATTCAAATAAACATTTGAATAAGTATTTTCTATTTTTTGTGAAAATAAATGTAAACAAGAAGACACTATCCTTTCCCTCAAATTATTTGGAATTTATCTGAGATGAGTAAGAAAACAAATTAAGCTTGCTGGGGCACTGAATTAATAGTTAATAGTCAATTCAGGATACAGTATAGTCACAAGAAGAATGGAAATTGCAGGATAAACCTAAAGAAATAAGTTAAAACTCAGATGAATGTAATTCTTACTTTAAGGTCCTCCCCTTTCCATGTCTAAACATTTGCTGCTATCTGTAGGCTCACCAATCTAATTTTTAAACCATAATAATACCTTCTGGAATACCTTATGCAGGTAGAATAAGCTTGAGATTATTAACACAGAAATGCAGTTCTGAGTATCAGATTTGATGATGTCTGCACTCTTCTTTCTTGAAAATTTAGCCTTTCTCTCTTCCTATCTACAATACTTAAGTGTGGAAAATGAGTCTGGAACAAATTATGCATGACCTTTTTGTTTAGCATTAAAAACAAAATATTAAACATTTTTACTTAGTAACAAGTACCATATGTAGAGCAATTTTTGTCACTGTGTGCCTGGGGAAGATGCTATGACATGTGAAGGTATAGGAAGGCTCACGCTGACTCAAAAATCTTAGCCAGATTCACTTTCTTCTGATTCCACATCTGTGCAAAGCCAACATTTTCATTCCAGGCCAATGTGTGATGTAAAATTGAGCCGTTGTTTCTCCCATGAGAATCCTCCCCTTCATGTAGACATAAAAAAATCATAGTCATTCAACAATATCTCTGTATGTTCAAAGGAGGGGCAATCATGAAGGCTTTATTTATAAATCTACTGAAAACTATTTGAAAATACTCTTTAAGAGTTGATCTCTCAACTCCTTGGTGCTGATATATGTTTTCAAACTTTCAGTGAGACTCTTGAAACAGCTCTCTCTCTCTCTCTCTCTCTCTCTCTCTCTCTCTCTCTCTCTTCCCTCTCTCTCTCCAATATTTGAGTGTGAAAGTCAAGTACTTATTGAAAGTGAGTGTCATTCATTTGAGCTTTGCCATTGGCTCTTTTTCTTCTCATGCTTAAGACATGTCTTATTAGAAGGAAGGACCTGTGTCCAAGATAGGTAAGGCTTGAACTCAAGCTACTTGAGTAAATCCATCATATTTAGAAACATATGCCTTCAGTGGAAGAGAGCTGTCCACAATGAATTCTGAACTGTGAAGTTCCGAATTCTTTGTAAACATGATATTTTCCATTTTGATGGGGCTATTAGGACATGCTGAGATAAAGATGGTTGCATCAGAATATGCTGTTTTAAATAGAATTACTATATTATTTGTTCCAAAGGCGAATATAACTGAAACACATTATTAACATTTAGAAGAGCTATAGATATATAACATATCCTTGTTGAGAATTTAAAGTGAATATAGATAGATAATGAGCAATAAGTGTGAAACTATGCCATGACTAAGAATGATTAAGAGTATTATTTGGGGTATTTATTAGAGAGTAAAGCATTTTCAAATTTGACTACTAATGATTGTACTTAAAACTTGTACTGTAAAAATTATATGCTGTCTACATTCAGGGTGTGTTGACTTCATTTGAAATTATGGCTTCCATGGATTTAAAAAAAAATACAGATCCTTTTTTTAAAATTTGCAAAGTGCCAACCCTAAATTTTAGTGTGTTGGATTGTCCAAACCAGTGATTTCTGGAGACTACATGGTGTCCTATTTTATAAGGGTTTTAAAACAAGCATTTTTGAAATAGGTAAATTACTCTACAGAAACCCTAGGGGACCCAAATTGATAGATTCCTGCAAACACCACCCATTATTCTGGAATCTGAATGCCTGATAGGACTGCGTTCTTCAGCTTTTGCACTTAGACAAACTTTGTTTTCTGCTTTCAGTAGTGACATGTGAAACAAAAAGTAGTCTATGTGAATATTACCAAATGAAGTCTTATGAGAGTCATTTGATTGACACCTTAAAACCAGTTTCCTTAGCACTTCCCAGATTTTCTCATTAAATAAAATTCACTGTTAAAACTTCCAATACTCAAAAGCTCAACCAAATAACAACAAGGGTTTTCCTTTTATTTTAATATTAGAATTGTCTTCCTTCCATATAGAAACATTCCAACTGCACTTTGTGAAGTTCCAAAAATAATGATTAACATTATTAAACCAGAGACTAAAAATCTTGGTACGGACTGACCCATGGGGACATATTACTACAATTCTGTTTAAAATAAAATAATAAAAG
Source organism: Mastomys natalensis (assembly GCA_021653895.1). Taxonomy (NCBI): domain Eukaryota; kingdom Metazoa; phylum Chordata; class Mammalia; order Rodentia; family Muridae; genus Mastomys; species Mastomys natalensis. Next base: position 451,861 of record JAJTUV010000155.1, read on the forward strand.
GGGCGTCTCCTAGGGGGCAGAAGTTGGCCTCATTTTCAAAATTCATTCAATTTGTCAAAGTCACCCAAAGGGGTTCTTTGAAGTGGTTGGAATTGGCTGTCAGACCCAAGCGCTTTCAAGTGTCTTACCTTTGGGGTTCTCCTACCCGGGTTTCCCAGTCCTTGGTTGAAAGTTATAGTTCTCACAGGGATATAATGATGATTATAATTTCAGTGATCTTTTCCAGTAGGGGATGAGGCCATTTGTAAAACTCTTTCCTTTCATCCATTTTTAATATCTATCTCTCAGTGCTCACGACACATTCCACACGAATACATGAGCACACAGGTTTAAGACATTCACAGGCTTTTGTCTACTTTTCTTAATGTAGATTGAATGTAATGTTTTCTCTCTCAAATTAGTCTCTAGAAAACTGACACCATTTCCCTCAGGCACAATACATCATGATCAGCCTTGTAGATACTGATGCTAATAATGTCTTCTTTGGACATCAGTTATTCTTCCATTCACTAGGCATCGTTTGACATCCTATTGTAAACCATTAGTACTCTTTCAGTTTGGAAGAATAGAATAAGAATACTCATGAAGTAAATGTTACCTACTGTAGTCCTGGTACACCTTACAAACTATACCTTCTAGGCAAGTCCCCTGAAGAAGTTTCCAAACAACTGGGGAACTGCTATATTTTATTTCAATTTCACGACAGACTCCTTTTCACACGCACGTGCGCCACACACACACACAACACACACACACACACACGTACCTGAACCTGAAACCTGAAACCTGAAAGGAAGTCCTCTGCAGTGTTTCACCTCTACTGGAAAAGCATGAATCAAAACTCAGTTCCTCTTTCCCATCCCAAATTGGTTTTGTCTTGCCAACCTCTCTACCTAACCCAGCTCGTTGTTCTGTTTTTCTATTTTCCCTAAATGCAACTTACTTTAAGCATGCGTTAACTTGATTGACATCCCAACTGTTCGGGGTGATAGACAATACCCACCTTCTCTTTGAACTGTCTCTTAGGACGTACATCCAGACTGCACGCCCTTTTTATTTTTTTTTTAAGAGAAACAAAATCAAAATGTCACTTCCAAAGAAATATTGGAATATGTTTTCAATTTTGACTGTCACAAAAGGGGGAATCCATGATCCAAATTTAAAATAATCAAATAAAAACTAGCAAAAACAACATGAATATAAAGCCATGTCCCCTGACTGCTCTGTCTGTGCCTTTTCAGCGTGTGCATCTGGTTGTTCATCTCTTTAAAAAAAAAAAAAATCCTTTTTTTTTTTCTTATTTTCTCCCTTCTTGTTTGGAAATTAAATGTTTTTGTATTATGAATATATATAATCAATGTATTTCTTTTTAACTGTTAGATCTTTACCTTTAGAGTTGATTTTCCAAAATGATGAGAAAAAGTTATGAATTGTTTTCTGCAGTTTTTTTTTTTCACACTTTCTTTAAATATGGAACAACTTCAGCTGCAGGACCTTACATCCTCATCTTTCAGATGAGCCAGTCTCATTGGCAATAGGACAAATCATGGGTGGCTTGTGCAAGGTGGACGGTGTCATTTGGAACATACCATTTCTGTACAGAGGACTCATTAGCAGTCCGGTATGTGGGCTCTCTGCTCCAAGCTGTAGATGAGGCTGCGCGGCTGCCGATGAAGTTGTTCAACTTGAATGCATAACTCTAGTCTCCTTGATTTTGCTTTTAACCTTTTGATCTTGAGTATTAGCAATATTATTTTATGTACTTTGTCTATTTTGAAGAGGAGAAAAAAAAAGTTTAAGTGCTTTTATGATTTGAAAAAAAAATCTCATGATGAAACTGTAATGATTTGTAGTAATTGCATGTTGAAGAAGTTGCAGCTTAGGGTGTGTGAGATTGTCAGTGTTAGAGTTCTGTTCTTGATTTCCATAGATGGGCATGTGTAGGCTCATTTGTTTTTGTATATTGCCCATCCCTTCCTTACAGCCAGAAGCTCTAATGCAGCTAGATCACTCCGTGCCGCCCTTACATGGACATGGCGACTCACTTACACATTTACCCCTCTCATCTTCATCTCCTGTGTAGTACACTCATAGACACAACCCTCCCCTTTCCACACCCCTCCTTTCCCATGCTCCCCCCTTCTTTAGCATTGTTAAAATTTATGTGCTGTCATCTAGTCCCCTAAATTAAGGAAGATCTAAAATTTGTCAAAAAGACAATAAAAATCTAAATATATATCTGAAAACTTACAATGAAGAAATTCATTCCAAACCCTATAGACGCACAGATTTTTTTTTTAAAAAGGCAAATTATAATTTTTTTCGGTTTTCAGTCATAGAATGAAGAATTATTTTAAATCTAAAACCAATGCCCTCCTAAGTCCCTCCAAAGTAAAATTTGTTAAAGTGCAGATTTTTTTCTTTTCATGTCATGTGGTGTGAATGTATGTGCTGTTGCCTCCCCGTATCATCCTCTGTTGTAAATTACTATATTTGAAAAATTAGACATTTTGTTCAAAAGTTTTTAAGAAATAACAACAACAACAATAACAACAACAACAACAACAAAAAGCAACTTTCAAGAATGTGGCAATTCTATTTGTCCAAGAGCATTCTTACACAACTTTCTTTTGTAAATTTTTTCTTCCATGCCAAAAAACATGCGGGCAATTTGTTGATGTAAGTTGACTATAAATTAATATGATATGCTTTTCTGTTATAATTTCAATTATCTTGTCTATGTTGAAATTCTGCATTCTCTCTCTCTTTCTCTCTCTCTCTCTCTCTCTCTCTCTCTCTCTCTCTCTCCTCCCTCCCTCCCTCCCTCCTTCCTCTTCTCTCTCTCTCTCTCTCTCTCTCTCTCTCTCTCCCCTCTCTCTCTCTCTCTCTTCTATATTATTTCCCTTTGCTTTGGGTTCTTATATTGTGAATGCCTTGTTGGTATTATTTGCTATCCTTCTGCTTAATTTGTTTTGGCTATGATGTTGGTTTTATTTTCTTTTATATGTATGATTTTGAAAATATGCATTTCATTTTATTTAGGCCTTTTGCTTTATTTTCACTGTTCTGATTTCTGCTGAATTGCATTCAATAATCAATAGGAGTTCTACTGTTAATTAAAAAGCATAGATAGCCAGTTCTTATCAACTAAGAGAAGCCTAGTCTTGATCTAAACTTATTAAGCTTAATTTTAGCCTCTGACTTTAAAGCCTTATAGTATTGGTTACTCTAAAGTGGGATATTAAAATTGGCTAGAGCAAATGGAAGGCATACCCCTCCACATACACAAAATTGACTTGAGTTAGTTCCAAGTATCATCATTGGTAATTTTATCCTTAATTTAATTCCTTAGAAGATATTCAGGGAAATCAGCCCTTTATCTTATTTTCTTTCAGCAAAGGAGAAATAAGGTACTCTCAAGTGACTATGGTAGAGTGGTTCTCCAGGATTATGCTATCATCTTCACCACAGGCTACAAAATCAATTTTACTCAGAATAAAATCATCAAGAATCCCAGGTGTTTACAGTATTGTGCTATGATATTGATGCCTTCCAATGAATAGATCCAACTTCTGGCAAAAGCACATTGCATCACATATATACAGGGAGAAGGCTCAAGCATCCTCCCTCCCTTCTTCCCTATCATCTCCTTTGTCTTCCTCTCCTTTCCGCTTTCTATTCATCCTGAAGGATTTAATCAGGTTAGCTTCACAGGCATCTTATGCTTGTTTCAGGAAGATGCAGATAATTTATCTTTGACTTAGAAAGTACCTGGGGAGGTGTCACCATTGTGTAACTCTGGGTTGAGACTATGCCTTGACCTTAAGGTTATTTGGATCAGTGTAGCAGCTGCATATCACAAGCGCACGGCTGGAGAGAGGCACCATGCAATCTTTTAAATGAAGAAATCACATATTATAACTTTAATTCTAAATATCACTGTTATCCAGAACTTTTATAAGAAATATCAAACTGAGTGGTGAATAGAAGATGTATTTTTCAGCCTGGGAACTTTAATGAATGGGCTCTCTTCACCTCAGTTTCCAGCAATTTTATGCTGCTTGACATGTTGATAGAATTTCAGGTTTAAAAGATAAGATTTTCTAAAAAGGGGTGTTAATATACCTTATCATATTAAAGGCTTTTATGTTTGTTTAAAAAACTATCAATTTTATTAGAGGTTAATAATTTTTTCCAAGTACAAGATCTTTGAATGATTATGAATCTTTCTACAAAGTCTATGATTAAAATTGCCTCTTGAACTCTAAATATTTTATATCTTTGCATATAAGCCCATTGTATTAAACAGGACAGAGAACGCTCAATGACTGGAGTGTCTATAGGTCAAAATATTGATAAAACTAGTAAAGCATTTCTGGGTGGCAGTACAGTGTGTGCTGGCTAGGAATAGACACCATTATTATTCCCATTTCCCTTGCAGTTGAAAGATAACCAATTCATGTGGCTTAAAAGTTTAATTACAATGCTAACATGAGCCTAAGGTAAATGAGTTCAAACTAAAAGCTTGTAAGTAATAAGAAAAAGAAAACTTCACTTGGCATCCCCTAGTTTACTACACATAATTACATCAAGCTGTTTTGACTCCTCTTTCTTGGACATATGTAAAAAACAGATTTGGTAGCTTTTCTGAATTGAACTCTTTCCAGATAAACCATTTACTATTTTTTAGCAGGAGAGAGAGAGAGAGAGAGAGAGAGAGAGAGAGAGAGAGAGAGAGAGAGAGAGAGAGAGAGACTTAGCGTGTTTAACTGAAGAATCTCATCATGTTAAATATAAATTACGATCCTTTGATACATTCAGGTTTTCTTTTTTGATATATGGTGTTTTCTCTACCAAGTACTGGCTGTGTTTGTCCAGTAGTTTTTTTTTTTTTTTTTTTTTTTTTTTTTTTTTTGAAGATCACCAATGTAGAGCCCTTTCTTTAATGGTTCAAAGCTTCAGCTATATCTGTGCATTGAAGTATTCCTATGGCACCAAATATGTAAATGAGTATCTTTGTGTATTGAGTAGATTAGAATGATGCAAATCAGAAATAAGGTAAAGAACTGAAATAGATGTAAGAGAATTCCGGCAATTGGAGCATGGAGTCCTCTCTGGAGGCTCTCCTCTTAGCATCATTCTATGTGTATGTTTGTGACCTTTCAGAGTCAGCTATCTCCAGAGAGGCAGAAAGGCTGGAGCCACATTGAAACTTCATGCTGGTCTTGTTTTTTCTTTCTTTGTTTTTTTCTTTTTCTTTTTTTTTTTAGATGACCCACTACATTCGCCATCACTGACAACATCCTCACAGTTCAGAAGAGTTCTATTGAATTTTTAATACACTGTCTTTTGCAATGGCAGACAGACCCTTTTGCTAGATATCAGCCCTAGAGGCATGAATTATATATCTATAAATACACTCATAGAGCAAAAAAGCAGGGCAGCCTTCAGGGCTAAAATAGACCTTTTATATCCCTAGTGAGCTCTCTAGTTTAAGGAAAAGCAAAGCTTTGTCAAAAAATGTATATTCCTGATTTTAAGATGCTAACAGCAAAGAATACAGATAGTTCTTATTCTAAACCAAAGGAAAATTCCAGAGATGGCATAAAACATAAGGATTTTGATGTATTCCAAGTTTCATATCTCTCTGCCTGTTAGTATTAGACTTGACTGTGTGAATACTTTTCTAACCTTAGAGACAGGGTTGATCATTATATAGTCTTTATAAAGGAGAAGTATATTATTAGCTATTACATCATTCCTAAGAAATACATCCTCTGGCCCCTTGCCTCATATGAAGGTGAATACACAAATACATGAATACATTTATGCCCTCTTGGATCAGTTGACTTAGAGGATTGGTTCTAGGTACCTCTCTGATACCAACATTTGTGTGTATTTATTTAGCCGGGAGAGCTTCTGAGCACATTTGTAAGGGATTATTTTAATTAGGTTAACGGAGATAGGAAGACTCACCCACTTTGAGTGGCATCATTTCCTGAGGCAGGATCTTGGACTATATAAAGATAAGAGAGCAAAACTGAACACAAGCATTCCTTGTTAGTGATTCCAGATGCAATGTAACCAGCTCCCTGAAGCTCCTACTTGCTGTGATGTGCCTCTGGTATGGACTGTAACCTTGAACTATGAGCCAAAATGAACCTTTCCTCCTTCTGACTTCTTTTGTCAGAATACGTTGCCACAGCAACAGGGAAGGAAACTAAGACAATCCCTTAAACCAAATATCATAGTCAGCCAGGTATATTTGTTTATGTCTATTATCCTGGCTACTTCTACTTAGGAAGCAAAGGCTCTTGCTTGAGCCCAGAAGTTGAGAGCAGATTGGACAACAAACATACCTAGATCTGATGTCCAAAATAAACCAAAGAGGCATAGAACTTGTGCATATATCTTCCTTAGTCTTTAAGTATTCTCTGTATTAGTTAAAATAGCAAATGCAATGTACATGCTGTGCAAAGTTGTTAGACTACATGTATTTTAGGGGTAATGATAGGAAAAATGATCTGTACATGTTCAGGACAGACCCTAGGGGGAGGGGCATTTCTATTTGCAGTCCCTTGAATCCTTGATACAATAAATCAATATTATGGAGGATTCAATACATACCGTAGTCATCTCAATTCTTAAAGACAAAAGTTTACATTAAAACTGATTACAGAGCTAGGGGGATAGGTCGGTGCCGACAAGGGACTGTTTGCTCTATGACTATGAGGATCTAAATTCAGATCCCAACACCTACACAAGCTGGATCAGGTGCCATATGTATACTTGTAACCCCAGTACCATGGAGAACAGAGACAGGAGGATCTCCGTGGTATGCTGGTTGCCAGCCTAACAGAGGAACATAAGCTCCAGTTTCAGAGAAATACAGCAGTTAGAGAAGACAGCTGCAATTGTGTACAGGTGCTTATACCCCTTTACACACATGATTATGTACTACATACAACAATCTCTTCTCTCCCTCTCTCTCTCTCTCTCTCTCTCTCTCCTCTCTCTCTCTCTCTCACACACACACACACACACACACACACACACACATACACACACACATATCCAGATACATGCACACATCTATTAAACAAATTAAAAGTAAGTAAGAAAGCAAGTAAATAATAGAATATTTAAACGTAATTATACACCCTAACTCATGTACCTATTCCATGCCGTTCTCATGTCTACAGCCACCTGAAAGGTTTTACCTATTCTGCTGTAATTCCCATTTGCAATAATTGTCCTCCCATGCCAGGCAGCTTCATCTCAAACTCCAGGAAACCCTAATTCCTGGCAGTACCAAGAGAGAAAATTATAACAGCTTCTACAATTTCAGAAGGTAGAGACCAGCAAATTTTGGCCTCAGACTTTCTTGGCAGAGGGCATTGTTTGTAATATCTTATTACTTCAACACCAGGATAAAACAAAATGTTGAAGAAGAGGAAAGATAGTTCTGAAAGATTTTCAGATCTTACTTAGGATATGATAGTCATCGTTTTGTTTTCGTTTTTAAAATAAACTGCTCTCAGCTCACTTCGGAATTCAGCAGCCCTTTAAAAACCACCAGTTTAGAAAGTCCTAAAGCCATATTATCTATGCTATTTGGATTTTTACTTTGTTTTGAAATCGAGATACTTGCTGGACTTTTGAATGAGAAAAGAATAGCAAAGGGGAATGGCCTGATTCAACTGTAAGCTGAACGAGTTTTGTAGGTATTTTTTTAAACAACACTGTGAGGCTTGAGGAAGAATTGTAAAGAGAAAAAAAAACAGTCAAATTTAAGTCTCCAGGTGAGTGTTTCAGGTAGTACAGTCAAATAGCAAACAAATGCCCTCTAGTAATCATGAAGACAGTGATCTTTATCTCTCTTGAAGGTCAAAGAGTTAGGATTTATTTAAATGAATTACTTCTCAACGAACCACTTATTCTTCCTTTTCAACATTGTCTCCTCCTATGCTTAAGAGGTATGTTTCTGTTATAGCCATAAGGAACATAACATACATAAGCTCAGTTTTTATGCTGGTAATGAAGTCATATGCTGAACTTTTGTTCCCCTGTCAACCAGGATTAAAGGGATCCCAAAGTTTGCACGACAGCTGCAGGTCAAAGCATTTGGTTCCCAAGCCTAACAACCTGAGTTCTGTGCCCCAGACCGCACAAAACTTCAGAGTTGGTGTCTTATATTTTACTTTCTGCACACCTACAAGTGAAGATTGGACAGAAGAGTCACCTGAAGGCTTGAAGACCTGCTGGCCTAGAGCACATACAGCAGCCAAAAAGAAGAGACTCTGCCACAAAAATGCAGAAATAGAGTACCAGTTCTGAAAATTGCCCTCTGACTACAACACACAGCCTATAACACATGTGTGCCCCTCTCTCTCTCTCTCTCTCTCTCACACACACACACACACACACACACACACACACATACATACAGACACACAGATACACACCACAGACGCAGAGGGAGAAGACACACTATTTTATTGGAAATAACACCCAGTCTTGTTCTCTCCTGAAAAGTAAAGTTGTACTCACTTCGTCCTCATGGCTTTGAGTTTCCATCCAAGCACTGCCCTCTACCCAGATCACCTTGAATACAGCACATACACACCTCTCCCTACCCTTACAAGTATAAGAAAAAATAGTTTGTGCAAGGTTAGTTTTTAGGGCTAGCTTACCTTTAGGGAATTGCGCTCCAAATCCCATTTATAAAAACTAGCAAAAGTGTGTAAATTATGTATTAACTAAGTCGCAAGGAATATGAATTATATATGTTCACAATGTTAAAAAAAAAAAAATGGCAATACTGGCCCGGCAAAGCTCTGCAAACCCTGCAAAGATCATTTTACTCAACCCGTTCATACTCTGAGAGATAGAACAGAAACTCAAGCTGAGACTCCAGACCACAGACTATCTTGAGATTCTCAGGAAGATACTTGTTTTACTTCCTTTCATAAAATAAAATTATCTGTTAGGTGGGAAATAATCATACAACTCTCTATTGTCCCTGCCCTTCTGAATGATTCACATAAATTATATTCACTTTTCCCTGACCAACTATTTCTTACTGGGTAACAAAATTATTGGCTAGATAGGGAGGCAGCCAAAGGCTCTTGCTATGTTTGCTACCAGGCCTTCCTCTTAACATACCTGGAACCTGGACAGCACGGATGAAATATTCCTGAACCACAGGTGGTGTTTAAAGATACAAGCAGTGGGATGCCAAGTGGAACTGTTCTAAGAATGAATCTTTATAGGAAGAATCATGGAAGACTGTGTAAACTTAATGCTCTGGAATGTTCCTGGAAGTCTGCAGTATTGAACCTGCTCCAAAGCCCAGTCTGGCTTTGTTGCTGATAGAAGAGGAAGGTACCTGAACAATGGGTGTGTTTATTAGCAGAGGCACATATACTAGTCATCCCATCTCAGGAAAATAGCTACCAACAGCAGCATATAAAAGAGCCTTAAGTCCAGCTCAGAAAGAGCCTTCTGATAGTATCATATCATCATCTCAACTTTCTAACTGGAGAGTGAAAATATGCTATTCCTGGAAGTGAGTGTGGTTACATCACAATACTGCTCCTGTGGAGAGAACAGCCATATCATATAACCTACTAGTACCTCCCCTAACCTTCTAAATCCAGAGATCCTTCTCCATTAAGCTCAGGGACTCTTCCTCATCTCAGAGACTGCTCTCCTCGAAAGTCAATGAAAATCGAGCATCTCCTTTGTTTGATGGGTTGCTTGCTGTTAGATCTCCTGTCTCCGTTTCTCCGTTGCAGGAAGCCATAGTTACTAAAAGTTATTCCACCTGAAAACTCTCTGTGCTCATCTTGCTACAGAATTTGAAAAGAATCGATAATTTAAAACAATTTTAAGTTATGAATAGACTATATCTTTCTAGAGTAAATACTGTGACAGAACACAAGTGGTCACTTCTTGACATTGCTCTGCTTCAATTAAAAAGAGATGCCAAAGAGACTGTCTTGCTGACATGGGAGGAAAATGCCAGCTTACAGTTAAATGAGCAACTTCCCTGGCAGAGACTTTCTTGCATCTGTGATGTGCAAGACACCATGATATTGTGAAGTATTCTTAAACTACTTTTTCCCTGCTGTCCACGTGTTTAGTAATCATATAACAATGAAGCTTTCTGGGTAAACTAGTATATAGTTTTTGCCACTCTAGTAAAGAATCACTGATTTCAAAATTGACTTTGCTAAGTCAACTTTTTTCAACCTAAACATGAGTTTCCAGCCGGTCATGGATATCTAGGCTGGGTATTTTTAAAATGGAGCTTCTAGCTCAGCATATATTTCATATAACATAAAAGCCTTGAATACACATGACACATCTTATGCTAATGCAAGACAAGTTGTCATTTTAAGAGTCAAGGGAGTTTCAAGAGATACATAATCAAAATGCATCAGGATGAACATTTAAGCCTGCTATTTGTTCCTGTCTCTTAGCTAATGGGAAATTAGGATAGCCCCAAGGCAGTACAGGAAACTTTTTGAATTCTTTAGTCTTGATCTTGGTCTCAGTAGAATGGAAAATAGATCATCTCCATGCTCCTGAGATCCAGTATATAGAAACCAAGAAAGCAATAAAGAAATGTTATATGCATGCTGATACAACCATCAACGAAACTCACGGTATATGTAACACACACATGAAGTCTTCTTAGTATTTCTAAGAATATTATTGACTGAAAACCATCATCTTGCCAGAAGATCCTGAAACCAGCCTGTTTGGATTCTGCCACTCGAAATCACTTGAGAGTATCTTTAAAATCTTAGGCTCTGATTTCAAGGTTCCAAATTTTGGGTAGGCAGATGTATATAATGAGCTCTATCTCAGCACAGAATAATAAGGCAATAGCCAGAAATTACCCATATGCAGATGTAGCTCCTTTTATCGTAGTCTCAGAAGCATAACCTTTGCCCTGCATTCATTAGAGTAACGATGAACTGTGTTTACGCCTGTACTAATTATGTCTTTTTTTTTCTTTTCAATCCCAGGAGGTGAATTAGTTATTCCTCTTCTTGTAGAAGACCCTTTAGCTACCCCTCCTATTGCTACTCGTGTACCTTCCATTACACTCCCCCCTACCTTCCGCCCCCTCCTCACCATTATTGAGACCACCAAAGATTCCCTGTCCATGACCTCTGAGGCGGGGTTACCTTGCTTGTCGGACCAAGGCAGCGATGGTTGTGATGATGATGGCTTGGTGATATCTGGGTATGGCTCAGGGGAAACCTTTGACTCTAACCTGCCCCCTACTGATGATGAAGATTTTTACACCACCTTCTCCTTGGTAACAGATAAGAGTCTTTCCACTTCAATCTTCGAAGGTGGCTACAAAGCACATGCGCCCAAGTGGGAATCCAATGACTTTAGACCTAACAAAGTCTCGGAAACTAGTAGAACTACAACCACCTCTTTGTCCCCTGAGCTGATCCGCTTCACAGCGTCCTCCTCGTCTGGGATGGTGCCCAAATTGCCAGCTGGCAAAATGAATAACCGTGATCTCAAACCCCAGCCTGATATAGTCTTGCTTCCGTTGCCCACTGCCTATGAGCTAGACAGCACCAAACTGAAGAGCCCACTAATTACTTCCCCCATGTTCCGTAATGTGCCCACAGCAAACCCCACGGAGCCAGGAATCAGACGGGTTCCGGGGGCCTCAGAGGTGATCCGGGAGTCCAGCAGTACAACAGGGATGGTCGTCGGCATTGTGGCTGCTGCCGCCCTCTGCATCTTGATCCTCCTGTACGCCATGTACAAGTACAGGAACAGGGACGAGGGGTCCTATCAAGTGGATGAGACGAGGAACTACATCAGCAACTCGGCCCAGAGCAACGGCACGCTCATGAAGGAGAAGCAAGCCAGCTCCAAGAGCGGCCACAAGAAACAGAAAAACAAGGATAAGGAGTATTATGTGTAAACATAACACCACCAGTCGTATGCGAATTTAAAACAGAATCATTTATATACACACACCTGAATACTTTGACAATGAGATTTAACTTGTTGGATGTGTTCTGTGAGATGGGGTATACCACGACTATGGTGGGAAAAACCATTTTTAAAAGGACACATACGACGGTGTATCTCTCTCTGTAATGGTGAGCCATGCTGCAAGGTTGTAGCCTTGGCCCGAAGACAGAAAATTGTCTCTGCCCTGCTGTATCATAAAGCACACACCTAGTGCCCTGGAGCAAGTCCATGACTCCACCTGACCTTGGAAGCTTCCTTCTCTCCAGGACCTTTTGAAAGGGTAGAAGACTATATGGCTTACTTGTTCCATAGCTCCAAGTGAGTCTGTAATGATGTTTGTGAATCTTGACTGTAACAATGTTGGGTTATTTTTTGTTTGTTTGTTTAATTATGTAAAAAAGCAAACACAAAAAAAATGAGAAAGAAAAATGCTTAAAAAAAAAAAAAGAAAAAGAAAGAAAGAAAGAAACCAAACCCACAAACAAAACAATACAAAAAAACCCAGAAATACCCTTATCTGGTTCTGGCCAGTGTGCGTGTAACTTTCCAAGATCTGAGGGGAAAAATAGCTTTTGAGTTTTCATTTATCTTTTTTTGACAATGACTGCACATAAGAAGAAAAGGAAAAAAATTACTCAGAAAAAAAAATGAGACTCTTGCCATATGAACTCAAAATTACCATGGCATTCACTCCATGTAGCAGGTTGTGCTGTCTCTAGAACCAATTGTTAGTTTCCTAATGCTTTGGTGAACCCATGTGGTGGATGATAATCCATTTGAAAAGCAGGTCCCCAAGATCTAATTCCAATATTTGCCATTCAAACCTACAACAAATGGGTTTGGGGCTGGTGTTATCGGAGCTATTGGTTTCACTTAACAAATACTGTCCCTGTCCATCATCCCAAAATCTGTGAACGGGGAAACATAAGCTCCACAAATTAAAGCAGAGCCATTCCAAGGGAAGGGAAGAAGGGAAAGGGGTGGACTGGATCTGTGAAATGCATGCAAACAAAGAAAAAAACAAAAACAAAAATGAAAAGACAATGCTAGCATCTGTTTCAACAGACTGCAGGGGAGTTCCCAACTTGTAACGCAACCACAAATGATCACACAAGCCACGTCATGGCCGAGTGTGAAAATCATAGATATTTCCCCACCCCCACAACATGATAACGGTTTCCATATGGTTTAACTTTGTAGTCTGATGTGAGTAAATCCTTTCCATCTCCTCATGTCTCCCTTCGCCCATCTTTTTTTAAAGACAAATAAATAAATGAATAAAGCTGCTGTGACACACACACAAAAAGGAATTTAATAGTATAATATATATAAATAAATATATATATATACAGATATATTTATCATGGTATGTTTGATGGGATGACTGACACAGAAATCTGTTAAAGTCTTGAAGTGGAATGAGAATGTTATTTTAAAAGAAAAAATAACAAAACAACAAAAAAGTTAACCTTAAAATGTGAAGAAAGTGTGAGTTTTCATTTTGTCACAGTTAACTGTGTCAAAGAGAATTTAAACAACAAACAACAGAAACTTCTCAGATTTTGTTTACATATTTTACTACATTTTTGCTGGTATAATCCCTTAGTCGTGTATGTACATACCGCTTTAAGAACTGTTATTTCCTTTCGGGTCTATTTGGTTTCTTGTCCATTCTCTTTCTGTCTTCTTTTTGTAAAGAGGAAACAATGTACAGAGTAATTAAAAAAAAAAACTGGTTTCGTGGCCATAGCCATTCAAAAAAGCAAGAAGATAAAATAAGACACATACTCACACAGAGGTGGAGTGTGTCATTTGGAGGGGCAGGCATATACAATTTCTTTTGTACAGATGAAAACCAATCAGCTGTTTAGATTTAGAAATCTACTCTTGCTGGTCTTTGTAAGTTGCATGAATATTTGACTTTGAAAAAAAAAAATATCTTAAAGACACGGGGCAGAAGGCACAGTCTAAAACAACGGTAGCCTTCACTGATGTGTATGGAAAGCGATGTTCCTCCTTATCTGAGATTTCAATGTGTTACGAGTTTTCCTTTTTTGTTGTTGTCATTAAAAAGACAGGACTGTAAAAGAATATTAAAGCACGATTTTAGATAAATGGCCCAGCCTATATGAAGTTGATTATATCTCGATGTCTGTGACAGATTGCTGTTCTTGGAGTCGTGAGATCTTGTGAACTGACCTTCTCCTTTCTTTCTTTCCATTTTTTTTAAAATCAGAGTAAAAACTCATTTGTTATATTCCTTTTAGTGTAAGTTAATATTTGGACAGTTTTACGGGAACTTGTGCATTCTGTACGCAAGCTTTCATCAGATTCCTGTTGTGTTCTTTGCAGACCCTGAAAGAGATTTTTTTTCATAATGTTGTGATTGTTCCTGCTTTTTTTCTTTTTTCCTTTTCTCTTTTATTTCCCATTTGCTTTTTCGTTCAAGGATATGCTTAGCAATAAAATGTTCTTCCCAAAACCCTGTGTGACGATTCATGTTTTTTTCTTAATGTTGGTAAAAGATCAGGTATACAGCTAAGTGTGTCATATTTTATTACGATCATATTTTATTACGAGTCCGGGAAATTAGAACTATTTTCATATGCTATAGGCTGTCCTGAAAACATACTAATTACAGAGTGATCCAAAAGGCATATTCAGGAGATGAGCTAATCCTCAGTCTACCTGAGGTCTTTGTGTTCAGATTGCTGTGATCGACAACAAGGAGGAGAAGTTGCATTCCAGAAAGGTAAGGTGGACAGAAGCATTGTATTCTGAAAAATCCTGCTGGAGGCTTTGCCGTTAAAAGTGTTTGGTATCTTTAAGTGTTTTCTATAAGTCATAAACACTTTGGACATTATTCAAGAATTATATTCAGACATAACCTTTAGCAGAAAGCTTTGGATATCTTTTTAGCTAAGCTTGCCATCATAGTACAGAACAAAATAAAAAACCTCACTGAATTATAAAATGAAAATTTGAATGAGCATCTATGTGTCATTAGTTCCTTCCTAGAGTTTCCACCCACTAGCTTCTTCATCTACTCAGCTTAGCTTGTGCTTTTCTCATGGTAATGGAACTTTTGCCAACTAGGTAGTCAATGACATTTTGTATCATGAACCCCAACTTTATATTTAGCTAAATAGCTGTCCTCGATCCAGTTGTAAAAGATGTGCTTTCAGGTTTTGTTAGTGGCATAGATATACTGTTGACTATCTTGTGAATGGGTTGAAATCAATGGGTTCATTGATGCTAAATTTATGGAGTTCTTTTTTATAGTTACTGTCTCAGATAATTACTTAAAAATATCAATGCCCATGATGTGCCAGGTACTCTGTTGCTTTAATCTATGTAATCTGTTTAATCTGCTTTAAAGATGAAAGAACAGACCACAAATAGCTCAAGCAAAACTAGTCTAATACTTTTCAAATCATGTCACATTATATTATGTTTACCTGGAAGTAAATGCACAACATGTGGACTCTAAGATTAGGTGGAGTTGGTTGATGTCCTAGATGAACTACTAAGTATGCATGGCTCAATTTTACAGATTCTCTGAGATTTCTCTTCTGCAAAAATAAATATAAATAGATAAAAAAAACTCAGTGACTTAATCATACAAGGTAGGATTTTTAGGTTAGAAAAATCACTTAAAATAATATGAAGATCTTTACCTTGTTTTCAATATAGAGAAGATTCTTCATATTAGCCTCTTTTATGTTGTTAATTGTGTCCTATTCTCTATATAATAAGTTCCTTCTCTCTTTGGATATTGTACATCAAAAATGATACACAGTAAAATAATTTACTTAGTAATTATCAAACAATATAGCCAAGTCATTTCAAGGCTTAATAAGTATAATTGAGACGCATAGGCCCAACTACCAAACATTTATCATTGACATTTAATAACATAAGTGTGTCCAGCATAATTTAAAGAAATGTCTAGAAGTTTGGTTTAATAAAATAAAGACATTATTTTGAAAAATGTTAAAGTTAAGAATTTTACAGCTAGATCTTTCACTGAAGTTTTCAAACAGTAGCTTCCACCACAATTCCCTTGACAACTGTGGAGGAACTTGTTGGGAAACATTGCCCCAAGTCCATGCACAAAAACAATTTTCCATTGTCTTTCAATGACAAAGTTGACATGGCACTATCCCTTTCCAATAAGTTTAAATTTGTCCCTGCGTTTGGGAATAGGAAGGCCTAGTTCCAACTCTGACCCTTAATACAGGCTAGTTCTTTGTCAACTGTGACACCTTGACTATACTCACATATTCTTGGAAAGCATAAAGGTATCACATACCTCATAGTGTTGTTGTCAAATTACATGATCTAATGTGGATGTAATTTCTGAGCACACTTCCTGGCCATAGTCCTGAAGTAATAGTGGCTAATTGTTAACAATCAGTTAAAAACAATCAGTTATTATTATAGCAAAAAAGAATCCAAAATTTCTTCTGAAAGTCTAGAAAAGATACATATTGGAGGTTGGCAAAGCAATAGTTTTATTCCATCACCTGAACTCACTACTTTCCTTATTTTACTACAATTAAAATTATATATATTTCCTGAGTTTTTCATCCGTCTTTTAGTCTTTCAACAGTCTCCCACACAGTTCTTTAAAACCCCAACTTTTAGCCAACTTCTGGGTGCATATGCAATAAGCAAGGCGTATGTGGTAATGCATTCTGTGTTTCAAAGGGCCATCTTCTGTGATTCCAAATTTAGGCTAACCATTGCTTTAGAGCAGTGGTTCTCAATCTTCCTTTAATACAGTTCCCCATGTTGTCATAATCCTTAGCTATAAAATTATTTTGTTGTTATACTAATTGTAATTCAGGTACTGTTACGAATTGTAATGTAAATATCTGATATGCAGATGGTCTTAGGCAATCTCTGTTAAAGGGTTGTTCAATCCCCAAAGAAGTTGGGACTCATAGGTTGAGAACTGCTGCCTTAAAGACTCCTTGAAATTCTAAATTAGGTCTCTTCTTGTGAACTCTCTAAAAATTACTACACACTATATACATCATGGACTTTGACATCCATTTTTTGACATTCAATTCAACAAACATTTTTTGAATACTTTGTCCCTTGACAACCAATCGATTATGACCTGTTATTACTTTGTTTCATTGAAAAGAGAAAGTAGCAATTAGGATTTTAACCCCTTTGTTTCTCATGCAGGTCTAGATACAGTTTTAATCATGAAATTTGAACTTTCTCCAAAATTATCCAAATCCTGTATTTGATCCAGCAAAATCAAAAATATATATAATATATTATATATATTATAATAGTATAATCACTATTATACTGTGATCAGGTTGATAATTTATATATTTATTGAATGCTTTATAAATAAATAGTATAACTGAAATTAAGAATCCTAAAACATATTAATATAGGAAGGATGTCCAAATATGTACACGGTACTGGATACAAGTCAGCTGTCGAAAGTACAAAGATAGTTCTTTCAGGATTCACAATGCTTTACTTAAGAGAATAATGATGTAAAGAAAGGCCTTGAAGAATTAAAAGTGGTTATAGGCTTGTTACAGGCTAATAAAAGCTCAAGTTTATAATTTCAATAGCACATCATAAAAATAATGACTAGTAATGATTTAGAATCTTGTCAGTGGAAGATAGGAGAGAAATGGCAGACAGGCATGGGAAGCTCTGGTCATGGGACAGTATGTCACTGGGTATAGGGGACATGGGCATTTTTGAACAAGGTCACAATTGATCTATCCTCAGTAAGCCTGAAAGATGAGAGGAGGAAGAACACTGGCAAGAAGAGAACCTTATGGAACAGGTAAAAAGAGACATCAAGCAGAAGTTTCCATAGTTTTGAGATAACAGAAGATGAGGAAGATATAAGAAAAGTCTCAATGTTCTAAAAAAAAGAAAGAAAGAAAGAAAGAAAGAAAGAAAGAAAGAAAGAAAGAAAGAAAGAAAGAAAGAAAGAAGAAAGAAAGAAGAGATGGAAAGGCCACTTAGAAGCAGTGAGCTATAAGTACCTTGAGGAGTCTCCTGAGTTAATGAGTTAATGAAATTACTTTTAATTCTTTTATTCATATGTATAAGAAAACTACACACACACACACACACACACACACACACACACACACACTCACACAAAATATTTATGTGTTTGTTTTTATACAGAGTTTCACTGTCATCCTGGCTAGTACTTGATAGCCAGTACTTGTGGTGATTGGTTATATAGACCAGCCTAACCTCAAACAGAAGTCTGTCTGCCTTTGTCTCCCATGTTCTAGGATTGAAGTTTTGTGCCACCATGCCCTATTTAAAGTAACTTTTAGGCATCAGTACTAAATCAGTTAGCATTACCTAGTATGAATACTTGAATCTTTATAGCTTTATTATGAAACAAGGTCAACAGACAGCTTCATGATTGTGTATACTACAGAAAAAAGGGACTACAGAGAATGCTCAGTGGTTAAGAGCTTGTACTGCTTTTGCAGAGGACCCAAATTCAGTTCCCAGAGTCATGTCAGGTGTCTCACAATGACCTGTAATTCCAGCTCCAGGATCTGATGCTTCTGGCTTATATAAGTACACAACACACACACACACACACATACACACACACACATACATGCACACACACACATGCACACATACTTAAAATTAAAAATAAAGAAAGAAATAGATAAGCCAGCAGAAAAGAAAATAAACATGAAGAACTAAATAACTTCTCTGAGGTCACATAGTTTTAAAAAGGAGATAGTGATGAGAAATCCAATCCTGGAATTCTTAATTTAGAACTCCTCCAATTATATAATGATTCCTCTAGAGAATCCATTTTCTATTTTCTCAGGAACATTTGAAAGGAAATCTCAGGGAAAGGATCATAGGATGCTATATGAATTCATCCATACATTCATTCATCTGCTGTTATGACAAAATACTATCATCTGAGTTAATAAACAGAAATTTCTCACAGTTTTAGAGACTGAGAGCCTCATATAAAGGTCTAAATGATTCAGCTTTCTGACTTATAGACAACCATCCCTTTGTTGTGTGTCCACACGGTCTTTATTGTCCCCATGAGCAATGAGAAAGAAAGCCACCTAACTTCTCTTTACAAAGCTATTAAGATTGACTAGTGTCCTTTCCTGATGACCCTATATAAAAGTACAGTTACAATCGGAGTTAAGATTTGGATATATGAACTTGGTGTGGGATCATTTTCAGTCTGTAGAAAATATATGTTAGGTATGTGAAAAGCAAAACTTCCAAAGGACTGAGAGAGTGGCAAATAGAAGCAGCTCTAACATTGAAATAATAGCATGAGCCGGATCAATTGTGAGGAAAACCACAAGAGACTGAACCACAGAATAGGATAGAATCCTGAGTAGGGGCCAGGACAGGAAAATATTAGGATAGTGTAAGAGTCAGGACATACAAAAGTCCACAAAGAAGTCCAAATCATTGAGGTATAGAAAATAAATAATGTGAGTCTCAAGAGGCCCTGAAATATTCTGTGTTTAGAAAAGTATGCTCTAGAATCACTATACCATGTTTACATTGTGATGCCATAGCTCTAGATAATCAGCTCACTAAAGGCTAATGTTTCAAGCCTGTAATTACATTATGCCTATCTTGTGGGTGTATTGGGAAAGATCAAGTGAAATAATCCATGTAAATGCTTAGCATATGCCTGGTACATAATAAATCTTAATAAATACTGTGCATTAAAACAATATACAATTGTTCCTGACACACGCAAAAGCAAAACAAACAAAATCAAAAAACACAAAAACAACAGCTGCAACTATGTCATGCCAGCGCTAAAGATCTTAGTAAAACATATAGAAGTTGTGTTGAAGTTGAGTCTGGTTCTTCCCAACCTTATACTCCCAGAAGTAGCTTTAGACTCAAAGTATATTTACAAATACCTTGGCCATATAGCTAGGCTCTTCTCTGGCTAAACTCATAAAGATAACCCTTTTATTTTAATCTACATTCTGCCTTGTAACTGGTTACCTGTGCTCAAGCACCATGTCCCCATGTCCCCTTACATCTTCCTGGTCGAATCTCTTGCACAAATCTCTCCTAGAATTTTCCTCCTCCCAGATATTCCACCTCTCATTTCCTGACTAAGCCATAGGCTATAGGTTTTTTGATTGACAGGTGATGCATCCATATAATACACAAGATATTCTCTCTACGACTAGAGAGATTGTTCAATAGTTAAGAACTCTGGCTCAGTGGTTGAGAGATCACTGGCTATTTTTCCAGAGGACCTGTGTTTGATTGCCAACACTTACTATTTGGGCAGCTTACTACTATCTGTTAACTCCAGTTCCAGATAATCTGATGCATTGTTCTGGCCTCCATGGGCGTTGCACACACAAGATACACAATACATTCAGTCAAAACACTCATACATATACAATAAAAAGAAAAATCATTTTTGAAAATATGTTTTATAAGCATTTTATGTATTTCTTTGATGCCTTTCCTCCCTTTGCCATGAAAATATGTATTTCAATTATCTTTCATTAGCAAAGTTTTCAGTGTTACTGACAATGTATTTCTAAGCTCTCACTTGGCTGAGTCCAAGAATCCTGCTTGTCCTGATCCTTTAACCCTTTATATGAGGAACCAGCTCTGGACCATCCTGGAGTAGCAAGTCAGTTAAACACTGAAAAGGCAAGATGCCTTCAGGCAATTCTGCACCTAACATATTGTCTGTATTTTGCTTTTAATTTAACATTGCCATGGACATTTTCAGATATTCACCAAATAAAAAGAAGAGTACCACAGAGCCCTGTTTACCCTCCATTTAGTTTCAGGATTTTAATGATCTTATTTTCTTTGAAGTTACCATCCAATAGAAAACTATAGTTCAATATTACTCATTGTTTAAAATAAATAGCAACACCAAAAGGTCTCTGAGTCTTAGCCTTGATCTCTATGCTTTGGGCTTTGTAAACTTTTATTCTTTCTGATGGACAATTAAAAACACAATTCCATTTCTTTATCCTAGACCACAAAAAAAAACAGGAGATTAACTGCAAACTGGACTCTTCATCATTTAATGAGATTGACTGGAAACTGAAACGGATATTTGGCAGGTCACTATTTGGATTTAAGTGTGCTCAATTGCCTTTTGAAATGAATGAAAAATTCATAGATCATAGATAGCTGCTATGTCTTTTCTAAGATGTGGCATTGGGTGTTCGAATCTTCGTCAAGGAAATGGGTAGGGAGGAACACTAATTCATACATGGAGAGATTAACAAATATTCACTTTACCCTTAGAAATACAGGCACCAATCTACTCCTATTTTTCAGCAGTTAAATATAATGTATTTGTATTCAATATTAGTACACTGATTTGTGCCAGATAATCATGGAGAAAGATTCACTAAGTACAATTCATATATACATATACACATACACATATACATCATATACACATACATATATATCATATACATATACATATACATATACATTTATTTATTTATATATATATATATATATATATATATATATTATATATATATATATATTCTACTCTGTATTGGAAATGTAAATTTTCTTTTCTTTATTCTCAATCTCCTCCTATTTTTGACCCAGAATTTTCCTGAGTCTTGTGAGTAGAGAATCAAAGACAGAAAAACAATGTATATTGACTATCTGATAGCACATTCTGCTTTATCGCAGAGAAGCTGTTAAGAGAAGGTGCAGACTGAGCCACCCGGAAAGGTTTGTCACTTGGTTTCATGGGATGAAATGAAATGGAAAATAGTTGGTTTCAACCAGTTAACAATGTTTCCTTTTCTACTCTGTTCTGTGCCCCCTGGCTCATTTTATTTTATTTTAGCTTGAGTTTTTAGAGAATCAGCAGGGCATATCCAAATACGTTTAAAGAAGGTTGCTTAGGTTTTCAAGAAAACACAGTAGTGTAGACAGAAAGTAGATGAAATGTGAGGGTCACTAGAACTAGAAATGCTAACAGTTCCCTATATGCTAGTGTAGTTTGGGGAAATGCACCTTTGTGTGTAGGCACCTTACGTGGCTATGATCAGCAACTGGATATGTATTGGTTCCCAACATAAAAAGAGAAGACAAGGATGGCTCTTCATCAGGACCCAAACAAGAGCAAAGATGGAGGAGACACAGTGGAGCTGTTCCTGACTTCCTACATTGTCTGTGTTTGCTCAGAAGGTAGGTCTAAATTAATGTATAATAATTTTTCTCCCTTACTCTCCCTTCCCTACCTTATCTCTACCTATTTGTCTGTCTATCTATCTATACCTATCTGTCTATCTATCTATCCATCTATCTATCTATCTATCTCTTCCTTCAGAAGTAATGTAATAAGCTCTGAATTATACACACATACAATTTCTTTTGCCTAACAAAAATTTAAAATTTATAAATTTAATTTTAAACTTATTTAAGCAGTGGAATAAAGATCATATTTTTAAAATATGCTTTGCTAGCCTAAGCCATGTGTCTACCACAGTGGACAGGTCTCCCTGACATCTTCATTTGGCAGGTAACCATCAGTTCAATATGATGACCCTGATGTGACTGGAGGGGTTGATATTTTTTTTCACAGATAGTTACTTATCATAAGTTTGCAAGTGTGTAATGTTAATAACTTCAGATACAGATAAATTCATTGAATTTGAACAAAAAAAAAGAAAAAGAAAATTTGATATGGGTCCATCAGAGTTAATGCTGAACCTTTTTTAATTTTTTTTATGTCAAGAATTGTAGAATTGGACAATACATTGACATGTGATTTTGATATTTTTTACTCATATTTACACAGAAAGACATTTGTGTGTATTCAAGCTAGAGAAATTTGTCAACACTAGAACATGTTGCAAGATGTTCAGATGAAACAATGGATTGCAAAAGCGTCTGTGAAGAAAGGCCATAGTCCTCTGACCAGAGTTGTATAAGCACTATAAACTTTGGTAGGGAGGATCTGAACCACACAGATGGGTCTATTTTCCCTCATGTCACCCCAAAGAAGTTTGACTTCCTGTTTTCGTTTTTGATTAATTAATTTATTTATTTATTACTTTACATCACATCTCTTTCCAGCCCTTTCCTCTCTTCTCTCTCGGTCACCCACAGGCCTCCTCTCCTTCTCCTCAGATAAGGGGAGTCCTCCCATGGATAACAACCACCTTCTCAAGTCAAGTTGCAGTAAGACTGGGCCCATCTTCTATTGAAGCTAGACAAGGCAACCAGGTTAGGGAAAAGGGATCCAGAGGTAGGCAATGTCGTCAGAGATAACCCCTGCTCCTGCTGTTGGAAGTCTCACATGAAGATACAGCTCCACAACTGTTACATATGTACATAGGACCTAGGTTCATCCCATGTATGCTCACTGGTTGGCAGTTCAGTATCTATGAGCCCCTATGGGCCCATGTTAGTTGATTCTGTATGGTTTTCTGTTTGTTTATTTTGTTTTGTTTGTTTGTTTGTTTATTTGTTTGTTTTTTAGTGTCCTTGACCCCTCTTGGTCCTTTCAATCCTTCTTTTCCCTCTTTCACAGGATTTCCCAAGCTCCTGTTTGGCTATGGGTTTCTGTGTCAGTTTCCATCAGTTGCTTGTCAAAGCTCCCTGATGACAGTTATGCTAGGCTCCTGTCTGCAAGTATAATAGAGTATGATTAATAGTGTCAGAGTGCACTCCCTCTCATGACACGGCTCCCAAGTTGGGCTAGGCTTTGGTTGGCCCTTCCCTTAAATTCTGCTTCATCATTTACCCTACACATTTTGTAGGCAGAACAAAGTGTGAGTCTAAAGTTTTGTGGTTGGGTTGGTGTCCTAATCCCTCCATTGAAAGTCTTGCCTGGTTATAGGAGGTAGCTAATTCAGGCTCCATATCCCGTACTGCTAGGAGTCTTAGCTAGGGTCACCCTCAAAGGTTCCTGGATTTTCTATTGACCTAGGTTTCTAGCTAGTCCCAGAAATGCCCCACTCAATCCAGTTCTTTCTTCCAATACTGTCACCCTTCACCTTCCCTGCATCCCATCCCTCCTGTTCCAATACCCACTTCACCCATTTCCTTCCCTCCATCCAGTCCTGCTCTCTAATTTATTTCCCCTTCTCAATGAGATTCAAGTGTCCCTGCTGGGACCCTCCTTATTGTTTAACTTCTTTGGGTCTGTGGTTTGTAGCCTGGTAATCCTGAACTTGATGGCTGATGTTCACTTATAAGTGAGTGCACACCATGTTTGTCTTTCTGAGTCTGGATTTCCTCACTCATTTCCATCCAACTGCCTGCAAATTTCATGATATCATTGTTTTTAGTGGCTGAGTGGCTGAGTAATACTCAGTTGTATAAATGTACCACATCTTTTTTATCCATTCTTCTGCTGAGGGATATTTGGGTTGTTTTTAGTGTCTGGCAATTATAAATAAATCTGATAAAGTGTCTTATGAACTCATTATGAACATGGTTGAGCAAGTGTCCTTGTGGCATGGTAGAGCTTCTTTTGAGTTTACGCCCTGGATCTTGAGGTAAATCTATTCCCAGTTTTCTGAGAAACTACCAAATTGCTTTCTCAAGTAGAATCAAACCAAAAATAAATCCACGTACCTATAGACACTTGATTTTTGACAAAGAAACTGATAGGAGAAAAACAAGTATTGTCAACAAACTTAACTGGATGTCTCTTTGTAGAAGAATACATATAGATTCATATCTATCTCAAACTCAAGTCCAAGTGGATCATGGACCTCATCAAACAGAATATACTAAATCTGATAGAGGAGAAAGTAAGGAATAGCCTCGAACACATTGGCACAGGAGATAACTTCCTGAACAGAACATCAACAACTCAGGCATTAAGATAAATGGGACCTCATGAAACTAAAATGCTTCTCTAAGGCAAAGGATACCATCAAATGGACAAAACAGCAGCCTACAGAATGGGAAAAGGTTTTGCCATTTCTGTTTATTTTTTAAAGCAGATACACAGCAAACACCAGAATGTGAGTTTTATGCTAAATACATTTGATTTGAGAGCAGTTATCTCATGCTGCCAGAATAGCCCTAAGGATTAAGATAGTTTATTGGGATCAAACGCCTGGGAGATTTGTTATAGCATAGGCTGTTTACTCCTGCCCATTAAAATGCCGACTATGCTTATTTCTTTGCCTCTCTCCCATCTCTTTTCTTCTTTCCTTCATAGCCTATATTCTATTATGTTATTTTCCCCTGATTTCAGATGAATCTACTTAGGTTTTTAAACCTTCTCAAAATTGAGTCCTTGGAAACCCTTCTGATTTTATGGTTGCTAGTGAATAGATATATATACTACTCATCTACATTTTAGGAATGTTAAGTCCCTGATTAACAACCAAAATCTACAGAAATAAAATTGTAAGGGACTGTCTCAGGACTAGGGGAACAGAAGCACATTTTGAATAACTTAACTTGAATAAACACAAACACCCTGGCAATCAGGATATATAGTGTAGGGCCAGGCAAATGCAAAGGTAATTTTCTGCCAGGCATATGCATTTCTTGGATAAGAGGGGAAACTATATGCTTCATAGGCAAATTCTATGCAAATTCTATGTTAAACATTCAACAAAGCAGATGAGTTTACACACAGTATATCAGCTTTCAGGAAAATAGAAGTGAGACAGACAATATTATCACTTAAGCAAGATATCCCAGGGGATGCTGCTTGGGGGTGTTGATAATGCAGCACACTTATTAAAAAAAAAAAAGCCAGGCATGGAGTTTGTTAGGCTGCGTGGCATGATGTTATGAAAACTAAGGCAGGTCAAAAATGTTTGCTGTGCCAACATAAATTCCTCCTGAATCTTTAATGATGATCACAGTGCATGGCACTGAGGAAATTTCTCATGTAAAACACATCTTTGTCATCCTTGACTCTTCATGACCTTGTTGGAACTACTTTTGAGAAAACTGGGTCAATCATTGTTAAGTAGTGTATCCATCAACCTGAGCACCTTTTCACAACAAGAGCACTATCCAACTTTTATTTCCCTTTGTTTCTTTCTCTCTTCTTTCTTTCCTTCCTTCCTTTCATTTCTTTTCTTCTTTCAATACAACATCTCTACCTATACCCAAACACACTTGAAAAACTTTTAAAATATAACTAATCTGTCTGTATTTGTCTGATGTCTGATAACTCTGTGGACCTCTGGTGAATTATTTGGGTACTAGATACAAAAGGAAGCTGGCTTACAAGAGGCAAGTAATAAACTAGGATGTGGAGAGCACAGTGAATTGAAAGCTAAGTGTTTGCCAAACTCGTTGTTTTAAAGGCTTCTCCTGCACTCCTCATAAAAATCCTTTGAGCTCAGCACTTTCTCCCATCTTGTCACAGCTGAAAAAACTCAAACCTAGTGACTGGTCCAAAGTCACCTTTTCAGGTAGTCATAGGCTCAGAATTTGACCCTTTCTTAATGCCTCAGAACTTTGAAACAAGGTAAATTCAGTGTTAGGCTTCATAACACTATCGACATAGTGTGGGTTTTATTGAAGTTAAGAGACACTATGACCAAGGCAATTCCTGTAAAGAAAAGCATTTCATTGGGGTTTGCTTACATTTCAGAGGTTATCATTATGTTGGGAACATGGCAGCATGCGGGTAGACATGGTGCTGCAGAAGGAACTGAGACTATATCTGGACTGGCAGGCAGCGGGAAGAGAAATGAGCCACTAGGCCTGACTTGAGGTTTGTGGATGATTTACCTGTGCATCATGTTCTTGCACTGTCCATGGAGTGAAGAGGGATTCAGATCTCCTAGGACTGGAGTTACAGACAGTCTGAGGGGATATGTTGGTCCTGGGACTTGAACCTAGGTCTGGTGGAAGAACAGCCAATGCTCTTCTGATCCACCTCTCTACCCACAACAGTTACAATTTCATTACAATGCTTAGGAGTATTAATCCTAAAAATGGGCTTTTTTTGGGTGGGGGGTGGGTTTTGGAAACAGGGTTTCTCTGTGTAATAGAGTCCTGGCTGTCCTAGACTCACTTTGTAGACCAGGCTGGCCTTGAACTAACAGAAATCCACTGCCTCTGCCTCCTGAATGCTGGTATTAAAAGGGTGCACCACCATGCCCATTTCTAGACCTTACTATTTTTATTTTGTATTTGGGAAAATTCTGAAGTGTGTGATAAACCTAACACTGAATAGCAGCAGGCAATACAGACCTAAGAACTGAAGATTCTAAAGTCCACATTGTTTATCCCGTACTACCCAGACTGAAGAACAAGACATTCTCCTCCTCAACCTTTTTTGGGGGGAAGGGGGGACACTGCCAGGTTCTACAAGGGGACACTGATTACTTTCCCAGCAGGATTAGAAGAATGTCATGATGAGCTGTTATTTGTCTTTTAAGTCCATCAGTAATATATTGGCTGCATCCAAAACATGTTTACTTTTGTCATTTATTTTAATTTTTATCAAAGCAATACACACATGTGGCTTAAGACAGATAAAAGTTTACTATCAAGACTACCTCTGTCAACTGCACATTCCTCAATTCCATCCTTATCCTGCTATCCAAAAATGGCCATATTTTCTCTTACCTGTTTCTTCTTTTAATTATCTGCCCTTTTCTAAGTAAAGCATGTACCCATCCTACGATTTATTGATCTCAAGTACAAATAACAAATTTCATAATATGGAACATGATTTTGCTCCATCCTAGGTCTTTGCCTTCTAATTTTTCATTACTGTGGTCATAACATGTTATGATCAAACACATAGTTTTGGTACTGTGCTGATTGGGATAGTACAAATATCAAATGATGATCATTGCTGCATTGTATTAACTTTTGCTGTATGGACATCAGTTTCTGGAATGAATAGTAACCTTTTCTTCCATGTTCTTGAATTTATTTGGACTCCTTTCCTAAGAGTTTTACTTACTTTAAAATCCTTGTGGATATGTCTTTTGTTTCCATTCCAAGTGTGGGATGAAGGGCTGCTTCGCAGCAGGTGATTATGATTTACCTCATGCTCTGGTAGGGGCATGGCTTTCCAGCCGCAGATAGTTTCTTGAAATGGGTGAAGTTTGGAATTCTTGGAAATTTTAAGGGAGTATAAATGCCAGAGCCCTGAGAAGGGCCAAGAGAGCACTACAAGGAGGCTGCTGTTTTGTCAAGTGGGCATGAGAAAAAGTAATTGACAAATTAGCTACCCTGATGACAATGATTAGACTTGCCAAAAGGAACTCAATGCCCCTAATCAACAGGAAATAGTCTAAAGAGGTCTATATCCGTTTTCCCTTCTAATCTTCTTTCTCTTCCACCTTGTGTTGTGGGGTTGGAAGGGATTAGGATGGAATAAGAGTTGGAAGAGTAGTAGATGTAAGAAACCAATAAAGTAAAAATAAAATAAAAGCATGCCTACAGACTCCAAATAATTCATTGAAAATTACTATCTACATAGGGTTTTATGCTAAACATGTTTGATGATCTAGCTTGATTAATCCTCAATATGTCTCTACTAAACTACTCAACTTCCTCCAACTTGTATCAATTCCTCCTTCTTCCATCTTCACCTCTAGCATCCTTTATTCCCAACTTGTCCTTTCTCTCATCTCTTCCTATGATACATTTCTTGTTTCCTAAAGTTCTCATTTTTCTTTCTTTTTTTTTAATTTCATCTCTTTGTAGTTTAATTTACACTTGCAAATATAAGAGGATACATAGAATGTGTTTCTATTGATTTTTACATATCTAAAAACATTTCTATTCAAATGAATGACACTTTTGTTCAAGTACAGAATTCTAGGTTAAAAAAAATCATTGTCTCCATTTCATTAATATTTTATATTGTTCTTCCGGTCTCTACTGTTGCCATTAGGAGAATGGATGTCATGTTGATCTTCTACCTTCTGGATATGACCTGGTTTGACTAGAATATTCCCTCTGCTGGAGTGTGAGATGCTGTGATGCTGTCCTTTGGTAGCCATTGCTGGGGAAACCACTCTGTGGCCCTTATAGTCTTCTCAGAGAGAATAAAAGATATTGTATTTCCAGAGATTACCAAATCATTTCTTTCTCCTTTTTCTTTCTGTTTACTCATGAGATAGAAAAAAAGATATGGGCTTATCTGAATACTTTAACTAAATTTATCTACATATTAATGTACAAAGTCTATACGAATAGGTATCTGCTTCATGTTTGTCCTTGAGAAGACTCTGTGCATACCAGCTTCCCTCTCAAAGGTACTTGAAATTTCGCAGGAGAGATATGATTTAATTTTTTTTTAAAGCTGAGCCACAACAGAAAGAATTCATATTGATGCATAGAAAGAGTGTAGCAATGCTTCAAGGCAATATGGATGAATTACAGATAGACAGGGAAAATGCCAAGAGGAAGGTGTGTCTAATGAGTCAGAATGTCTGAGGTGCAGCAAAACTAGGGAATGACATTACCAAGAGGATCTCTGAAGCCAGGTCGATTAGTGGCAGTGGAAAATATAACCAGTCACAGGCACCAGTGTGTGAAAGGCACAAAGATAGGGAAATCAGAAACTTCTTTTCAAATAAAAATTGGATTGGCCAAAAGAATGAAGGCAAGATTGATAAGAAGAAATGGGGGCCATAGCATGGCTGATCTTAGCTGAAAGCAATGATAGATTTTTACTTATATATTTTCTTTTTTTACATTTTTTATTGGTTATTTTATTTATTTACATTTCAAATGTTATCCCCCTTCCCAGTTTTCCCTCTGAAAACCCCTTATCCCACCCCTCACCCCTGCTTCTATGAGGGTGCTCCCTGAACTACCCACCCACTCCAGCCTCACCACCCTAGCATTCCCCTATGTGGGGCATCCAGCCTTCACAGGACCAAAGACCTCCCTTCCCATTGATGCCAGATAAGGTCATCCTCTGCTACATATGCAGCTAGAGCAATGGGTCCCTCCATGTGTATTCATTGGTTGGTGCTTTAGTTCCTGGCAGCTCTGGGGGTTCTGTTGGCTGATATTATTCTTCCTATGAGGGATGGGGAACTGGAAGTAGCCAACACAAAGTCCCAGACACCAGGAAAGCAAGAGGCTCCCAGGACCCAACAGAGATGACATTAGCTGAAATACCCAACAAAGGGGAGAGAGAACCTGTAGAGACCATATCCAGAGGTTAGACATGGTCCCTATTGAGGGATGGGGCCCTCACCTACCCTTCTCAAAATTTTAACCCAGAATTGCTCCTATCTAAAGGAAATATAGGACAAAGAATGGAGCAGAGACTGAAGGAAAGGTCATTTAGAGACTTCCCCACCTGGGGATCCATCCCTTATGCAGCCACCAAACCCAGTCACTATTGCTGATGCCAAGAAGTGATTGCTCACAGGAGCCTGATATGGATGTCTCCTAAGAAGCTCTGCCAGAGCCTTACTGATATAGATGCAAATGCTTGCAGCCAACCATCTGACCCCAATGGAGGAGTTAGGGGAAGCACTGAAGGAGCTAAAGGGGTTTGCAACCCCATAGGAAGTAAACTACTCATATCTTTTCATTGCTAACCCACGACCTGTGCCTATGTGTGTTTATAAGCATAGACCTCCAGTACGTTGTATGGTTAAGTGTGAATTTTACACAACTGACTCCAAGACTTCATAAAAGATAAAATGCATATAGATAGATAGATAGATAGATAGATAGATAGATAGATAGATAGATAACAGATAGATATGGGAGAAGAAAGCAGAACACTTTTTTATACCTCACATTCCAAAGGAGATGGATTTCTCTAAAATACCTCCTTAACAATTGATTACTATATTTATTATATTAATGTCTTAGAGAGAAGGCTAGAACAGGGTGTCATTTTCTGGGTCACCAGGCCAGAGGCATGATCAATAGCTGTAGTACTTGCTAAGTAAGAGTAATGATAAACAGTTCTGATCCTCCACATTGGAGGAAAGCAGTGTGTGTCAACCCACTAACATCATACATTGGGCATTGAGGGTTACCCTGGTTTTGATGTGTAAGACTGCATGATTCCAGGCTTATGCTTGCCCTTCTACAGCACTGGAGTTGTCACTCATCTTGCACTCTCTTTTCTAACCTCCTCATGGATACATTATACTTCTACTTTCTTTTGTGGAAGAAAAGTCACTGAAAAGGAGTACAAAGAAATTGACATCCTCCCACCTTTTCAAACAGTAAAAAGGCACAACCTGCCATGTTGGTGTATGGATTGCAGCGAGGAGCAACAATTATAACACTATTGATTATTCTTTGATTCATATATAATCAACACTTTTGTTATAATATATATTAATAACCTACAAATGACGTACATTGTTTGAAATGTACAAAAGTGGATTATTTCTCCAAGAACTATCTTCATATTGTACATGCTTTGCTTTTCCTCCAAAATGCCATTAAGGTTTTAGGTACTGCATTCCCAGGTTCAAGAAGTATGTTCTCAATTAAAGTTAATTGTAATAAATATAAGTGGTCCAGGGTGCTCAGTCTACCTTGATGATGGAGTGTATCATCCTCACCACTCTGTGCCACCACAGAGGAAAATGTGTGAAGAGAGTATAAGTTAACTTACTTAAGCCTGCAATGGGCTAACATGGCAGAAAGGTCGATCGCTACTATTATCAGTTAATTATTTGGCTTCACTGAAATAGTGTGTGTATACCAAACAAGAGAGAAATAACACTTTAAGAACATGAATAGTCATTGACTCGGACAAGGTATAGAATGACTAATTATCAATTGAGTAAATCCAGTAAATGGCTAAAGAATTGAGGTTATGACATTATTATTACAATTTTACATGGGGATGAAAGTACATGGAAAATGGAAGACTAGAATAGAGATGAGTGTGTGATACTTTCAAAGTAATGGAGAACAGAAAGGATACTACCCCATGCACAGTAATTGTATTTACCTCCATTGAACTTAGTCATCTCCAGGATTGGAGCTGGACTTGAAGTTCCCATCACACAGACATTGACCATCTGTGTTATTCAGCATTATTCACAGTAGTAAGAAACAGAAGATTAGGAAGTCATCTACAGAATAAGGATAGAGAAAATGGTGGCACATGTGCACATGGAATTTTATTCTACTGAAAGCAAGAAAAGAAACTGTGACATTTGCCAGAAATATAAGTCGTGGGACTTGAAAGGAGACCATCAGGGGGAAAAAGAGATCTTGTGAGTGTGAGGGATAGAGGGGAAAAATTGAAAGTATATAATTATGAAAGCAGAAACCTATGGGCAAAGGAGACTAGAAGACATTGGGTAGGAAAGTTGATGAGGGCAATAGGTAAGAGAATTATATGAATAACATATGTGTGAAATGCTCAAATGGAAGATTATTTTGTATGCTACTTCACAAAACCATAAAATACTATAAACTCAAAATAATGACATAATTAATAAAAAGAAAAACCAAAAATACACAAAATAAAACCTAGTTTGAAAATCATATCACAGAACTTATTTTGTCTTGGCTTTTATGAAAGCCATCTATTTTATGTTTTTTTTTTTTTGCATTATTCAAAATGTAAAAATGGGATATTATTTTTGCACATATTTTTTAAAACCTTATCTCATATTTCAATAAGTTCAGATTTTCCCTATCACATGGTAATATGTCTGACATTTGCATCTATGCAGAATACATTGAGGGAGATAAACAAAATGGGAGAAATGTTGATGGGGAGTTTCAACTTTCTTCCAGTGGAGAATCATGAGAGCTGCCTGTGTTTCAATGCAAGTTACATAACTGAAGTATATTTACCTTGAGACCATCTATCAAACACAGAACCATATCTGTTCTCCTGCATTTAGTATCCTGTTCCAATTCTGGGGTTAGAAGCCTACATCACTGTGGTGTGCTCTTCTGCATGGGTTCTCAGGATCAAACTTAGGTCCTTATGCTTGCAAGGCAAACACATTAACTGCTGAAATGCCTTCCCAACCCCAAATTCCTTAATTTTAATGGGGCCTTTGTAGAATGTCCCAGAAAGAATTCTAGCATTGTTCATTATTGTACTTTAAGTGGCTTACTTTGGGAAACTAGAGTTTCACACCTCTAAAATTTCCTGAGAGTTAATGGCCCTTGGTGATGTTTTATCTTGATATTTTCAGGTTTAGTGCTCTAAATCATTCCAATAAGTTCATGTTTTGTCTTGATGAACTTTTCTTTCTCCTTCCCTTCTGCTTATTTCAATCAGCTTCTTAAAAAATAACTATGGGGCTGGACACTAAAGCTTTGCACACGGGGGGCTCACTACCTTTGAGGCATGGTGACTTTACCCTATCAGTCTGTCACTTGCTCACTACACTGCCATCATAATTTACAGGTATTTATCCTGTGGTTTTATGACTGGATGATAGTATTTTATGAATAATAATGAAAAAAAATGAAAAGATGTTTTATCATAGCATACCCTCTTACAATGTAGTAAAATCTTAAATGCAAAGATTATTGCCATTCAAATGCTGTTAACTTTTTTTTAAAACACTCACTCTATTGAAAGTAAAACTAGCCAAACATACACTCTACTTCCTGGTACTTAAAGGGTTGACTTTAGGATGGTTAATGTAAATAGTCTTTGACCCATGGATCTCTCACTTAAAAGAATGCCACTGTTGTTTTGAGCAAAGTAAAGCAGTACAATTTTGACTGAAAAATTGGCAATATGCGTTAGATGTAAGAAGATCCCTAATAAAAGATCCATGAATAAAGTTAGGGACTTGAGGTTCAATTGCATTTTTAATTACTCAGCCCATCAGGAGCATATCCAAACCACATCGACAAGTCTTGAGTCTATGGCAAAAACAATCTACATAGTAGGAATAATTAAAAACCACAGATAATCCCAAACTCTTATGAGGACAATTCATTAAACTTTCCTCCTTGGAGAAATGGTTTTTATAAGAGCTACAGATCATTATACAACTGTGGGTCTCATGCTCCCTGGATTGCCCTGCTGCAGTCTCTGGGGAAGGCCATGCAAAACCATGAAACAGGTAAGTTGGGAAAGGAATAGAACCTCAAGGAGGAGATTTAAAACTCCCCGCTGATGCCAGAACAATGCATGATGCTTTTGGTGGTGAGCCTAGACTGGAGAAGAGTTGTGGCTTTGGATGACAGACATCAGTGAAGCTTTGAGAAAAGAGATGTGCTGACCCAGTTCTAACAGGTTTTGCTTTGACATAACTTCTCTTTGTTTTCTTCAATACAAGACTATGGTTTTCTTATTCCATTTTTTATTTGCCTCATTGACAGCAGTATACTGCGGTAGACTCTTGAGGATAGGCTGAGCATCAGTGACAGAATGTTATCCCTGTATGCATAAGGCCCTGAGATTTATCACTACAAGACAATAATAAAGGACAAAATGAATATATATCACTCTGTCTTATTGAAATTTGAGGATACTGCAGTACTCTGGTCTTTGGTATTTTTTCACGGGTTCATCTTGTCAGTCATAGCTTGATGTATTAGTCAATGTTCTAGAGGAGCAGATCTGATAGGATGAATCTAAGTATATATAAAAAGGAGATTTATAATGGTTTGCAGGCTGTGGTCTAGCTATTCCAACAATGACTGTCTAGCAATAAAAGATCTAAGAAACTAGCAGATGTCTCAACAATTCATAATTATGCCTAGAATGATTTGACTATCCCTCATACAACCATAAACATATTATAAATTCATAATAGGTAGCAATGTCCCTTGAGGGACATTATTTTAGCATCTCAGACTTAAATATGATAACCAGTGATTCTCTTAATTGATGTTACATACATGAAAAAAAATCTAAGAATGAAAACACAAATATCTGCACAAAGCACATTCTTAACAAAATACGACAGAAGCACTTATGTTGATTATAATCTGCAGATCTGCAATTGGTCACGTGGTCATGGCTGGTATTTACAACTGTGGTCCTATCCCACCTACTTGGTATTTTTTCCATCTTCAGCAAGTTTTCGATCTTTTCCGAGAGGAGTGAATCATATCTTCATTCAAGAAGGGTTGGTGCCTTTTCATCCTGCCTGGATTAGGTTGTTGTAGTTTCCCATTGACTTTAATCACCGGACATAGTGGCACTAAGAGATTCTCTAATGCATCTCCTGCACTCCAGACATAATTGCTCTTACCTCCACTGTGGAGAAGCAATCTAATTTCCCCATGGTAACCTGGATCAACAAGACTATTATTTCTTTCTTACCCTGTAGGTTTAAGGGCATCAGAAGCCCAATGTTGCCAGAGGGTCATCTGAGCTTCTAGTTCAATGGAATATTTGTTGTGTCTGGGACACTCTGAATCTAAAATTTCTAGGTCAGCAGAATTAAGATCATAGGGACAGGAAGTGAAAATGTTCCTAGTGAGTCACTAGGGTGATAGTTAGTAGAACTTATCTCTTTCTACTCCTTGTTCTAGACCTTTGTATCCTAGCTGTGGTTATATATATATATATAACCTCCAGAGAACCCTGCCCCAGCCCTCCAGGCTGCTGACACTTAATTGATGCTGTAACTGTGTCTTCAAAGGCCATTCCTTGTTTTTATCAGTACAACTGCTTCAGGATGGTGGGAACATGTTAAGACTGATAGATTCCATGATTGTGGGTTCACTGTCACACTTCTCTGGCTGTAAAGGCAGTACCTTGGTCAGAAGCAGTACTGAGTGGAATATCATGGCACTGGATAAGGTATTCTGCAAGTCCATGGATGGTGGTTTTAGCAGAAACATTATGTGCAGGAAAGGTAAATCCATAACCAGGATATGAATCTAATCAAGTAAGGACGATTATTGTCCTTTTTATGAAGGAAATGGTCCAATGTAGTCAACCTGCCACCAGGTTGCTAGCTGGCCACCCCTGGGAATGGTGCCATATCTAGGGCTCAGTGTTAGTCTCTGCTGTTGGCAGATCTGACACTTGGCATCAGCTGTAGCCAGGTCAGCCTTTGTGAGTGGCATTCCAAATTGTCAAGTTCATACATAGCCCCATCTCTGCTACCATGGGCATTTTGTTCATGGGCTGACTAGAAAATGACCTGGATGAGTGGGGAAAGAGGTTGATTATCCACATTGGTCATCCTGTCTACTTGATTATTGAATTCCCCTCTGCTAATGTCACCTTTTGATGAACATTTTGTTGGATACAACTGTCTTCACATCCTTAGCCTGTTTGGAAAGATCTACTCACATCTGTAATCCCAGATGTCTTTCTCACCAATTGTCCAGTTTCCAATTCTGTGACCATATAGCCAATCCTTGCCTATAGTCCATTTGTCAGTGAAAAAAAAAATCACACATCTGACTATTTCTCCTTCCAAACAAAATGTATGATTATTTGTATTGCCAAAGGTTTTACCCACTGTCAAGATTCCCCTTTACAGGTCCCTTTCAGGGATGTCCAGAAAGGAATTATAATGCTGCAGCTATTTGCTTATGGATGATACCTTCATAACAGAAAAAGCTGCTATTAAACCAGGTACTAGTCTTCCCTTCTTCAGTTAACTGATCATAGGGCACATCCCACAAGTTTGTAAGTGTATGATTGGCAGCAGACAACATAGTAATGGGAGGAGAAATCATAGACATTTGGGCAACTTCTACATGTAACTTCCTTGTGTCTTCAGGATCTGCTCAGACCTGACCTCATATATACCACTTTCATTTGATAATAGATCGCTGCTGTGTATGTCCAACTTTATGTCTTGGTGGGTCAGATAATACACAGCTCAAGATAGGCAGCTCAGATTGCATGGTAACTTGATGGCTCATTGGAAAATATTCAATTTTCAAAAAAGTCCAATAGCAGGCCAAGAGCTGTCTGACAAACTGAGAATAGTTGTCTTTAGATGATGGTAGGGTCTTGTTCTAAAATCCTAAGTGTCTCTTTTGTTATGTACCTATAAGAGCCTGCCAAATGCTCCAAACAGCATACCTATCTTCCACATACATGTCAAGTACCATCAAGTCTGCTAGATAATGTGATATGAGAAATAAAGAAGCCTATACAGAAGCCTGAACCTGTTGAAGAGCCTTCTCCAATTCCAGGTACCATTCAAAACTAGCAGCTTTCCTATGCAACTTCATATATAGGCTGGAGTAACACACCTAAGTTAGGTACATGCTGTCTCCAGAATCCAAATAGACTCATTAAACATCATGCTTCTTTCTTGATGTTGAAAAGGACCAGGTACAATAACTTATCCCTTGCCTTAGAAAGAATATCACTGTATTCCTAAGAATTCTACTGAGGTAAAAGGTTCTTGAATTTTGATTGGGTTGATTTCCCATTCTCTGATGCACAGATATGTTACCAACAAGTCTAAAGTGATTGATACCTCCTGCTTGCTTGGTCCATTCAGCATAATGTCATCAATCTAGTGAACCAATGTGATAATTTGCGAAAGAAACAAATGATCAAGATCCCTTCTAACTAAATTATAACCTCAGGAAAGTTATCCTTGAGGTAAAACTGTAACATTTTAATGGTGCCCTTGCTGGCTGAAAGCAAATTTCTCTGGTAGGCCTTATGGGCAGGTACCAAAATGAAACCCAACCAAAACTAAACTAAAAGGCATTTGCTAAATCAATAGCTGAGTACTATGTACCAGGAGATGTGTTAATTTGCTCAATTAAGGACACTACATCTTGTATAGCAGTTGTGATTGGATTGCATGTAGGGACTTTATGGGTCAAGCCATTATGGACATTGCTTTGTCTGCCCACCCATCATAACAACTAAGATCACCTTGCCGTTGGTGATTCAGTGCTTTTACCTGGCCCTTGCTACTTGGTGTCCCGACTAAACATGTTGAATTTAATTCACACCAACTGAGCAGCAGTGTCTCCAATCTGAAAGCTGGCATAAGAAAAAAAGATGACAACAAAGTTCTTCAAATGTACTGGTGCTCCCCTTGCCATTTTGTGTCTTATAGGATTAACAAAAAGCATGTCTCTGGGCTTTCCCATTGTGGTGGATTCGGTTTCTCACAGTACCCACACTAGTATTGCAGTTTACCTAAAATCCCACCATCATCACTAAGCCAAGGGATATCAGGCATTTCAAACTCTTTCTCAGAAGGCCATCTTCTGACAATGCCTCAGCCAATCAATCATTCAAACTAACTTTGGACACCTTTTAAACTTTGTGAACTTCCTAATTAAACTTAGAATCTCCAGTTAGTGGGCCCACATCAATAAATTCATCCTGATTCCCTTTTATGTCTTTCCCACAATTGTCCCACATGCTTAAAATCCACTTTCACAGACATTCTTCAGTCTTCTGCTTGAATCACTTACCAAGCTCATTAACTCCTTAATACTATTGGTGGGCCCTGAGGGACATCAGGATTGAAGGTATCTCCTTCAGAGAAAGAGAAAGTCACTGTTGGTTTAGCAGACAATAGAGATTTAATTTCCCCAGTCAAAGGCAGAAAAGGCAATAGTTTAAGGGGGTGATTGTATCTTCTGCAGAGGTGGAGAGACTACTTCCTCAAGTGAGATAAAACTTTGAGAATCTGAGAGTTCAAAGTACTCAGCTTCAACGTGGTCCTCCCGCATATCCCTATCCCAAGTTAGAGTATTCCATTCTTTACCAATTAATGCCCTTATTTTGACTGCTGACCCTCTAAGGCTAGGACTTTAATTTTTTATGTAATTCATCCACCTATATAATGATGGCCTCTGTTTTCCCACAACTTGAGCTCTGTGGCTACAGAGATTCTCCTCTCTCCTGCATCTAGAAACTTTTAGATTGATAAGAACATTTGGAGCCAGTCTGGTTTATCTCTGAGTTCATTGTCCTTCACCATATTCAGAGATGCTGGAA
The DNA here is from genome assembly GCA_021653895.1 of Mastomys natalensis. Taxonomy (NCBI): domain Eukaryota; kingdom Metazoa; phylum Chordata; class Mammalia; order Rodentia; family Muridae; genus Mastomys; species Mastomys natalensis. Next base: position 490,712 of record JAJTUV010000155.1, read on the forward strand.
GTTGGTTTCTTTTTATTACATCTTTTATCATTCTTTTCTTTTGTCAAATTATCCAGAAATACTAGGAGCAACTATATTTTCCTTATTTTTCTACAAATTGTCAAAAGTTTAATATACTGACTCACCAAACCCTATGCCTCTCACAGTTGCTGAATCAGGATAATCAAAGGTTTTTGTCTCCTTAAACTTGTAAAATAGTTCACATCATGGGTTCTCAGTATTTTCTAAGCTCCCAGAAGAGGTTTCAGTAACTGTGGGTGGTGACAAATTGGAAAATCTATTCGAGATACTTGAAAAATATTATTCTTATATTTATATATAAGTTCTTAGAAAATGAAAATATATAGGAAAAATATGGGATTTATTAGAATGACTTATAAACTGTGGTCCAAATAATCTAACAATGACTGTCTACCAATGGAAGTTCCAAGAATCCACTAGATGTTCAATCCACAAGGTTAGGTGTCTCAGCTTGTCTTCAGTCTATACCAAAATCTCAAAGAAGTAAGCTCTAATAACAGTGAAGAAATGGACTTGCCAGTGAGCATAAGAACAAACAAGCAAAGTGAGAACAAGTTTCTTTCTTCCATGTCATTTATATAGGCTACTAATAAAAGGTGCAGCCCAGATTAAAGCTAGATCTTCCCACTTCAAAATATCTGGATTAAGGGTGTATCTTTCCACTCCAAGGATCTGGATTAGAAGTGTATGTTCCCACTTCATATGATTTAATTAAGAAAAACTTCCTGATAGGTATGCCCAGCCATTTGGGTTTTAATTAATTCTACGTATAATAAACTTGAGAGCAAAGAATAGCCCTCACACTCAGGCTAAATTCTTATCTGCTGCAGAGCACCTGTTGGAAGTCTGCTATTAACGCCACTGCTACTGCTTTGCTCATCAGAGTCAAGCTGCAGGAATGATATGTGTACATTGTAGAAGTGAAGGGCAGGACCAAGGCCAGGTGAATAAAAGTGCAGATAAATAGATGATGGATGGATGGATGGATGGATGGATGGATGGATGGATGGATGGCAGGTCCAGGTGGATGAGTGGTTACATGGCAATCTGAGTAGTCCAGGTCAACAGAAGAGCCAAAATGAGTTGCTATTCCCAGAACAGTTGGGAATTCACTTCATGAACACACCAGGTTTTCAGATGGCCAATCAGTAGGGCCATGGTCATTGTAGCAATACAAGTCTTATTTTCATGGGGTCTATCTAGGTGAAGTTATTGAAAACTTACTTAATCTGGTATATAGGATAAGTTCTTGGACTTAATTTTTTAACTTTTTTTTTAAACACACACATGTTCTTTTACAACCCTAATTTTATTTTTTTAAATTTAAAAGGTAACATTCTTTGTATTTTTAGGGATAATTTATGAGCCTCTGCCACATAGGTGGTACCAAAGACGTGGTGTCATTGTGTGTGTCTACCCAGGTACAGCATCATCCTCCACCCTCAAAATGAAGTCCAAAGTTTAGATACAATATGAGAAAACACTGTTTTACATAATATGGAGTAACTCAAAGCAGGATACAGCCTGGTCTCAGCAAATAGCAGATGGGGAACATATGAGAAAACAGGCAAGAGGAGCTTTGCAGAGAAAAGAAGTCTCAGAGAAAAGACTCTTGCAAAGTTGGAGCGTAACATACACACGAGTGAACTTGAGTAGTGAGATTATCAATGGAGACAGGAAACAAGACACAAATAATCTGTGAGCTTTTTATTTCCAATACAAAGATCACAGTTGCTGAACTGCAAAACATTTAATGCTATTTTACTTTAACCTACTTTGTCACATACCTTTAAGAAAAATGAGTGGCTTCAAAATGTCTTTATAGCCAGTTATTAAGTATATAACCCCATTATCCTAGATATGTGACTTAATACTTTCTCACCACCTTTGCTTCTGAGTTCCGAAAGGAGTGCAGGAAGCAAACATCATCTTCCAATCTTAGTCCATTCAGAGCTCTGCAATCCTCCACATGTCCTTTAATTTGGTCAGATAGCTAGCTATGGACTGATGCTGGCAGTGACATTGGGAGTCACTTGCAAGACTATAATTTCCCAAGCCTTTACCTCACCCTGTCCCATACACTATCATGCCAAGTTAGACTTATAAGAAATGTACTTCTATTGTACTCTGCCTTTGAGATTTTTTGTATATCCCAGAGGCTCTATATTGTTTTCTCATGATAACTAGTACTTGTCTTCTCTCTAATTAGTCCTAAAACAAGAGAGGACCTAGTCTTAGGGACAAATATGCAATATCAATGTATGGATACTTTCTAGATGTTTAAGAACATCTCCCTCCCCTCTGTTGCTATGGAATGTCTTGAATGTAATTTTAATATATTTTGGTCAATATACTCTTGAGAGTTTGTTTGGAAGTTCTAGCATAGTTACCTTAATACCCTTGACCAAAGAATGGCCCTCCTCTGTTGGAGAAGGCCATCTGTATTGAGCATTTTGAGGAACATTACATGCACTTGTGAGTAAAGAAGAGAACACTTGACCTCATTAATGTTATTATTGCTGTAATGAAATGCCATGACCAAAAGCAACATGGGGAGGTAAAGGTATAATTCTCGTACAGTTTCCTATATAACAGCTTCTCATCAAAAGCAGTGAGGGCAGGAATTCAAGCAGGGCAGAGACCTGGAGGCAAGAGCTGATGTAGAAGCAATGAAGGACTGTTGATTACAAATTGCACCCCTTGGCTTGCTCAACCTGCTTTTTTATAGAACCCAGCATCACCGGTTTAGAAGTAGCATCACCCACGATGTCTCCCTCTACCATTAATCACTAAGTAAGTGCCCTACAGTCTTACCTACAGCCTGATCTTATGGAGGTATTTTCTCAATTGAGGCTTCTTCCTCTTAGATGACTTCAACTTGTGTTAAGTTGACATAAATCTGGCCAACATATCTGTCTATCTAGCAAGATCAGCCAAATCAACTCTGGCAATCAGTGGGCTGACATGTCACAGCCAGATCACCTTCGCCTCCCATTCTTTATGCTATAAAAGTTATGTCTTGGTTTTAGTGAAGTCAAAAAAAATCGTCTATTAAAAATAATGGGGACACAAAGCTAGGTGAGTATGAAATTGAGAGTAGATGGGGGATAAATATGATCAAAATATAATGTATGAAATTCTCAAAGAGTTAATAAAATAAGTAAAAAGAATATATGACAAGCAACAGACTAGAAGAACATATTTGTTACATACATAACTACAAAGGGTTAGGATACCATGTAGATAAATAAACACACAAGTGTTTGCATATATATCTAATTGTGTGAGAAAGTACTAATCCATAGGAAAAGCAAACATACTAATTGTAATAAAATAATAAACAACATTTGAGAGTAAGATAGTGACCTCTAGAAAAGAGGTAGTAAGGATGAATAGGGAGGAGATAAATAAATTTAAGCCATGAGTAAGGTTCTTGAATTAAAACTAATTCTTAAATGAAAAAAAAAATGAATAAAGGTATTACACGAAGCAATGACTGTATCTTATGAACAGATTTATGACTCATTCAGTTCTCAACATATACGTTTCATAAGAACAAATGAAAATTATTGTTTAGATTTTGTAAATAAAAACTTATGTTTTTTTAAACATAACATTTACCCTAAAGTTATATTTATTATCATTAGTGAGTCCATTTTCATTGGTTCTCTTTGACAGCTTTACTCCCCTGAGGCATTGGATGGATTCCATGCAATGAATAAAAAAATCATTAGTGAGCGCAAACCAAGCATTTGGCTGGCACATGAAAATATTATCTCATGATTAACGACAAGATATTTAGATTTACACAATCTCTAGAGCCTTTCATTTAAGGAGAATTACAGGATTTTCCTGAGTTATCTTGGCTATTAATAAATTAAAACAGCTCATTTTTTTTAGCTAGGTCAATTCACATGATTAGCTCCTTTATACTCATCTATCTTGAGATAAAACAATTGTTCCCATTTATTATTCAGAAACCATGCAGTAAGTACAATCTGGTTAACTTTTCCATGAACATACAAGAACAAAGGCGTTTCTGTTTATTCAAAGCAAGCTGATGCATGGTGAAAAATAGCATTAAGAAAAAGTATTGCTACATCAGCAATTCATCCAAGAAAGATATTTTTAATGACATAATCTGTGAGTTGGTCTTACTTAGTGAGCTTCTTCATTGGTCTTGGCCAACAAGATAATGACATATTCTTTTTTTTCTTTCTCCTTATTTAAAAATTTTATTTAATCATTTTTACACTCCAGATTTTATCCCACTCCTGGTTTACCCTCTGAACATTCCATATCCCATATCTCCTCCCACTCCCCACCCCCATCTCCATGAGGATGCCCCCACCCTTACCTTCTATCCCACCAGACCTCCCCACTCCCTGGGGCCTCCAGTCTCTTGAGGGTTAGGTGCATCTTCTATGACTGAGTCCAGTTCCAGCAGTCCTCTGCTGTATATGTGTTGGGGTCCTCATATCAGCTGGTGTATGCTGCCTGGTTGCTGGCTCAGTGCCTGAAAGATCTCACGGGTCCAGGTTAGTTGAGACTGCTGGTCCTTCTAGTGCCCTTAGTCAAGGACATTTTAGTGGTTTGGAAACATGGGAATAACTCAATAGTTTTTAATTTAGAAAATAATATACATAATATAGGAATAGAAATATAGGTAAAATCAACACACCATAAGCCCAGGCTATCCGTTGTATGATGAGCATGGTTTTGAAGTTAAAAAATTAAAGTCTCTCTTATGATAAAGGTGGTCTTATTAGTTCAAGTAATTGAATATGAGCTTAGGCAAGCTATCTTTAAATAAACTTGTAGGTAAAATGAAACAATATGAAGTCACTAAGAAGATTTTGTTTGAAAAAGTATGTTTATTTACATAAATAGATTTGTTACTGTGCTTTATACAAAGTCGTTGCTTTGTGTTTTGTAAGATTTTATTTTAAAATATGTATATTTACAGTTTCAGAAATCAGTTCTTTACATGAATACAAACTACTTATAGCTATGAATAGAAATAAAAAGTATGTTTAAATGAGAGATATAATTGCTTGTATCATTTTTTATATTAACCAAAATAAAGTGTATATAGATAAAAGAATTATTTAACTTATGCTACATAAATCATTTAAAATCTAACTAAAATAACTATTAATAATTGATGTACTTATTTAAATCACTACAGACATTAACACTCATATTCAAAACAATTTTAATTATATGAGCAACAGCTTATGACATGATATTAGAATTTTTGTTGTTGTTGTTGTTTTCAAGACAGGGTTTCTCTGTGTAGCTCTGGCTGTCCTGGAAGTCACTCTGTAGACCAGGCTGGCCTTGAACTCAGAAATCCACCTGCCTCTGTCTCCCAAGTACTGGGATTAAAGGCGTGCACCACCACTGCCCGGCTATGATATTAGATTTTAAAAGACACAAACAACTGATAAAAATCAAGTATAAACAAAACTAATTTTAAAAAATAAAATATTAGAACATAGGTCTACCCATGTTTCATTGTTGCCCTTTCTCCATTTGGATTAGTAAGAAATATATTTAAGTTCTCTAAAATGTATTAGACCTACGTCGATATTGTGGTTTGAGTGAAGTTTTGCTGGAGGAATTACGTCACTAGGGCTGGGACTTTAAGATTTGACAGCAGGGCACCACTTCCTATTCATTCTCTACTTCCTGATTATACATCCAATGTTACCACAGCATACCACCATGTCATGTTGGACTGTACCTTCTGAAACTGAGACCTCAAAATCCCAAATAACACTCCCTGACAAACACACAGAAACACACACACACACACAGAGAGAGAGAGAGAGAGAGGAGAGAGAGAGAGAGAGAGAGAGAGAGAGAAAGAAAGGAAGAGACTCTTTAAATTGCTTCTTGACAGGTATTTAAGCACATTGATAAAAAGGTAAGTGACATACATGCTAAAACAAGCATCCTTGGGGAACAAAAATATTCAAAAAAATTACACATCATTTCTTTAAATGAATTTCTATAAGCAGATTTGTTAACTCAAAGAATAATTTTTTTTATTTATGCCAATTGTCATCCAGAAGGGTGTGAGTAAAGAAACCATTCAAAGGGTAAGGGTGTAAGAGAAGATGAAGAAACAAGCCATCCAAGTTGGAGGGTATTTTTTTCCTTAATATAATTCTAAGGAGCTATTGCGTTCTATGACCACAGTAGAAAGTCTATGAAAGATTTGAGAGGAAAGCATTGAGTCCCTGCTGTTTCTAAGCAGGGCAATAAGTGTGTGTGGAAATTTCCAGTCATTTTCTTTGATTAGGAACCTTTGTAAATGTGCCGAGGAAATATAATCCCCACTAGTTTAAACAGCCTAAAGAAGTCATAGCCGCCCTAACTGAGGCAGCTATGCAATCAACCCCATCCTTCTGAACTCTGTTAGGGAAAGTGACTTATGTATAGATTTTTCTCTTTCAAGAAGTAGTTCTTATTTTCACCCAAGTTTTATTCATTTTTGTCTTTCACTGCAACTCGCCTCGCTCCTACCCGTGTGGATAGGTGCAGCAGTCAGAAGGCAGCTTGAGGAGTCAGCTCTTTCTTTCCACTAAGAAATTCTCAAACACTGAATTCAGGTATCAGACTTGGTAAGAAGTGCTTTAACTGCTTTAAGCGCCACCTTGCAAGCCCATGCAAATGTTTAAGTACAATAAAACGTTAGTCAGGTTCTTATTTAAATGTTTTAATAAACTATGGAAATTTTAAATTTTAATAACAGTAAAATCACTTTTAATTTAGTAATTTGGTAAATCCTAGGAGGAGAACATGTTCTTATTCAAATACGCTTCATTTTATTTCTTGTTGGATTTTAATTGCAGCACTGACCTTTGCCTTGGGCGTACCTGGGTAAAGTTTTCTGTAATTAAAACAGAGTCGTATAATGTGAGGTTAATAAGCAATATAAGCTCTGGAGCCAGCATAGTTGTTTTTGGACTTTTCTTTATGAAATTATGATTCCTTTTTTAATGTGGCAATAATTACAGACACAACTTCATGGGGGTATTTATGAGTTTAATCAGGGTAGTCTGGTCCTACACGTAATAATGTGCATCCCTCACTGTGAGACAGACCCTACATTCCTTGTTATCACCACCACCACCACTATCACCACTATCATCATCTCACCATCTAAACAATGGTGAATAATCTTCTCCATGGGTAGCCCTCAAACATAGAACAGTGACTGGGCATGAAGAATCTTGAATCCCACTCTCCAGCCTTTGTGCTGATGCTGCTTACACGTGACACCTGTTCAGGATTAGTCACCTAAATTCCCCAGGCTTAATCTCTCACCTGTAAGATAAAGAGTTAATAACATCTAAATATCATTGGGAAAATTAATCAATAATAATTTGGAACAGTATGACAGTATGATGACAGGAAAACTGTGTCTTCATTAGTCACGTTTGTCCAATTTTCTCCCTCCCCAAAAATGGTTAGTCATTGATCAGATGTGTGCCATAATTCCCTCTCCCCAGCCAAAGATGGGAATGATAGAGAATACAGATATAAAAGGAAATGTTGGTTACTGGCCCAGCAAAGATGTATTATGTTGCATGCAATTTCCCCTTCTCTGCTTCAGATATTAAAACCTAATTCTTTCGGTTATTCATGGCTGGCAGCGATGATAAATTTAATCTTTATAGATAAAGTAAAATGTTTGGACAAAGTATAACTACTCTGCTGAAGCTAATTGTAAGATACATTTGGGTGAATAATTCATTGTATGCAACACCATGATATCATAGATGGTTAACCTAGAACAAACATCAATTCTAGAAAGGGAATTAAAATTAAAATTAAGTCGACCCTGCTGAGGAGAAAAATGATTGGAGCCCTTTTTTTTTGTTAAAGCGGATCTTACTTTGTTGAAACTTGCCAGGGCCTAGGATCCATTTTGATCAATTTCTGGTAGCCTATCATCTGTTCTGTTATTTCTTGTCAAACAGATTCTACATGGTAAGAGTACTCATGTAAACTAGCTGTGATGGTTAGCCTCAGCTGTCAACAGAATGAGATCTAGAACAAACTACATGGGAAGCAGGCCTCTGGTGTGCCTTGATTAGAGTACTTGGCTTTGAAAAATCTGGTTAGGTCCCACTATGGGCAGCATCATTCCCTGGGCTAGGATCCTGGACTATATAAAAAGGGGGAAAGTGGAGGGAGCAGAAGCACTCATCTTTATCCTGGCATCCTGGCATTAGATGAAATGGGACCAGCTGCCTCAGGTTTCTGTTCCTCTGGCTTCCTCACCCTCATGAACTGTAGCTCAAACTGTAGACCAAATAGACCCTTCTTAAGTTGCTTTTGTCATTTACCACAGTGACTGGCCTGTAAGTAGGAAAGAAATCTAGAGTTGAGTTATAGCAACACATTGGTAAAAAAAATAAAAACCCACCATAGCCCACCACTGCCATTGTGCTACTACACTTATTGGCACTGGGTCACTTAACCTTGTGTGTGTGTGTGTGTGTGTGTGTGTGTGTGTGTGTGTGCGTGCGCGTGTCTGTATCTGTCTGCCTGTGTGTTTGTATATAGACTAGAGATTAACGTAAGTTAACCTCTTAAATCACCCTCTAACCTTATTTTTTTGAAACAGACTCACTCACTAAATCTAGAGTTCACCGATACAGCTTCAGTAGCTAACCAGAAAACCCAGGGACATGTGGCACAATGCTCAGCTTTTATATATGGATACCAGGTCTCAAATTCAGGTCTTCATGCTTGCACACTAAGTTGTCTTTCACTAAGTCCCTCCTTCACCCTCTTGAATTTCCTACTTATCACCAGAAAAAAATGAGCAAAACAAATTAGCAGGCTGTTGTTAGAGTTACATAGATTTATTTAAACAGCATTTAATATTCTGATAAGTGTAAAGTAAATAAAAGGAAGAAATATATTGACACACATATCTATAAATACACATAAATATATATACATATTCTAAACAACATTTCTATCCGTTTTCTTCTATCATCTCCCTGTCATCACTTCTGTCACTCAACTTGGTTTCTTCTTTTTTTAATGTAGTGTTTTCTTTCCTCTGCTTACTGTATAATCTTCTTTAATAAACACAAAGGGAAAGCAGATGGGATGTTTCTGGTTCTCATTTGTAGCTAAAATGTGCAAATCATAACACACCAAGATGTTTTCCCTTAAAAGAAAACAAAAGATGACAAGGCTCAGATAAACTAGTTCCTCCCTAGGTAGCAATGCTGCCATGTGTGTGCAAATTTTCTGTTAAATAATTACTTATTCACCTTTTATTTCACCTTTTGGTTGTTCCCAAGGATTGAACTCAAGCTGTAAGGCTTGTGCAAGTGCCTTTACCTGCTTTGCCATTTTTTTTTTTTGTCCCCTAAAGTATTTATACAAAATGGAAGAGCCATGAATTTGTCTATTAGCATCCCTTTTCTAAAAAGATGTTCCAAAGAAATCCAAAGAAATGGTGCTTTTCCACACTGGATTATGGTTCTTGGCAGCTGTAATGAGTGTAAGATTATGTTAGGCTAGGAACATTGAACTTGTATACCCACCACTTGGGGGATTGTTGATAAGCTGTAAGATTTCCCCAAACAGCCCTGCCTGTGTGTCACAGGCTCAGTGGCTCTACCTTCAGTTTAATGACTGAACCATTCATAATCCCACCTAATGCTGCATACATACAGTGAGAGTAAGGGATGCTTTTTCATACAGGCAGAGGTTGGCTTTACATTCTGGATAAACATGCAAGCCCAGTGTTATAGTGAGGTTTCATATTTAGGTTGTCTTCTCAAAGTCCAGCACAGCAGAACTTTAGGCAGAGGGACTTTTACATATTATCACCTTCTCTATTCTTTCTTTTGTTCATTTGTACTGGAAAGTGCTTCTGCCAAGGGCTGTCTTCATTGTCACCAGACAGGAAACTATTGACTGCATCATCTTTCTTTTTTAAATTAATAATTTTATATTTTAATTGAAATATAATTTTATCACTTCCCATATCCCATTCTTCCCTCCAAACCCTCTCATGTCCCAAACCCCTCCTGTCTCCCCTGTCAAACTGATAGCCTCTTTTCTTTTATTCTTACAGTTAGCATTATATATATATATATATATATATATATATATAAAATGTTATACATAATATATCCAAATATATAACATATATATAATACATACATATTAATATAATATTATATTAGTTAACATAATATATTATGTTATATATAATATACAAATACATAAATACAATGTTAATGTTATGTTAGTATATATGTTAACTGTAATAAAGAAAAAGAAGCTATCAGTATATAATTCTGTTGTTGTTTGTCTATATAAGGCTGACCACATTGTACTGGACAACCAGTCAGGGAAATGTACCTTGGTTCTAATCCCTCTTTCAGTAGTCATTAGTTTCTAGTAGTTTTTTTGTGTAGAGATGGAACACGAGTTTTTTCCCTTTCTTCATTACCATGTCTACTGATACTGTCATTGTTCAGGTCTTGCTTGTGCAGCCCTTTCTAAGATAGGTAGTCTCGCAGTAGGCTTCCTGGTATAAAGCTTCTGACTCTTGTAATTGTTCTGCTAGCACCTCTGAAAAATTTTCTTGAGCCACAGAGGTGGGAGTTATGCTACAGATTTATCCATTGGGACTGGGCTTTGTACCTGTAGTCTATTAGTCTTTGTAATGTGTCCAGTGGTTCTGTAGTAGTCTACTTTTGCATCAGACAGAAAGGATAAGGTGTGATAGATACTTACTTAGGTAAGTGTATCTAATTGGATAAGAATAAGTTTTAGAATATAGTGTAAAGAATTATGCTGGGATACCAAAGTGGTAGTGATAGATTACCTTCTAAGATCCATAATCTCACCAGCCATGGGTAGTTTTAAAATCAGGCATGATTTTCCTCCTGTTGAGTGGATCTTAAGTCTACTTAGCAGTTGGTTACCACTAACAGGTGAGTGCCACTATTGCACTGTTCCAAACATCTTAATTATCACAACTAGATAGGACTAACAATTGATTCCCTCTCTTGACTGATTCCATTTAACTTTCTGGATGAAGCTAACCTTTAATTCATGAAGACAGAGGTCTCTTAGGACATAGGACTCAGATTGAGCTGGCTCTTACCTGAAAGCTTCCTTCCTGTGGTCTAGCTTCCATCATGCCTTCTTCATTTCCTTGTATTTCTTCAGCATGGTGGTGTTTATGCGAGAGCTTAGCCTTCACATGAACCTTTTCTTGCCTTCTTAAATCATTAGCCCCTAAGCTCTCCTTCTCTATAGTGTTCTTGAGGTTTTCAATGTGGTATCCATACCATATATAATTTGATTCAGTATATTCATTTTATGATATGATGACAACCACAGAGCTACCAGGTACAGTTTTGGGGGCTCAAAGAAGCTCTGAGTTTTTAAGTCTTTAAGACTTGTGAGCTGACTCTGCTGCACAGTCAAAATCAAACAGGAAAGGAAGAATGTTATGAATCGCAAGTGGAAAGTTATATAGCACACAGTACAACCAAACAATGGATATAACACAATCATGAAAAATGCCAATTATATTTTTAAATTATAAAATCATAGAATTATTTGTGACAACATAAATTAAACATGATAGACTATGGCAATGACTTTTTAAACTATGTATATATAAAAAGTGAGAAAAATGCTGCTTTTAGCCAGAGAGTATCTAGCAATTTTTGCAATCACAATTTCTGGCAACATTTTTATGTTGGCTTTTTCGTTACTGGAAAGGAAAGATTAAAGTCTAATCCATTCTGCAAAGGCATCCACTTTATCCAAATTGTAGGTATTTTTCTTAGCTTTGTAAAAAGAAAGAATACAATGCCATTAGTTTTAGCGATCATTCTAAACTTTGCATTGTATTGCACTTCTCCTTATCACTTATCCTGCACTTATCACTTCTACCTGCTGCTCCCATGTTAATTTTTCTTCCCAGAAAGACTCTGAGAGTTTTGAAGACACAAATGTTTAAAATACATAACAACACCTTGCCCAGAACCAGAAACTTTATCATCTTAAGTCTCACGTCAGGATACATAAAGCCTGATGGGGCTGCATGGTACTTTTATTCCCATCTGATAAAATTAGGGTTAGCAGTGAATGCAGCTGCATAGCCTGGTGGTAAAAATAACCCACTGACTCTCCTTCCACCGGTGAAACGTTCTGAAAAGGAATGGACAAAGGTTCAAGTATTTATTATTCGACGAGAGTTGCTGAGCATAAGGAAATAAAAGAGTTGGAACACCCAGTGATTTCCTCAACAGTACCTGGAAGGAAGATGGACGCAAGATACGGCAATGTCTTGTAGCTCAACTGTCTTCAGTGTCTTAAGGGGTAAAGTGACATGTGACATTTGCTGAGATTACTCCTTGTTTCTGTAACCTAACAAAATGGAAAACATGCAAAAGTAAATAGCCTCCTCTTTGGGGGCCACCTCTGCACAACAGCATGGTAGACAGGCCACTTAACTAAACAAGGTTCTAATAATATTTTTTAAGCTAAATATCTCTTTCATTCAAGGAACCTGTGTTTTAAGACCAAAGGTAGTCTTCAAAATACGGTGATTTATAGTAAAATAAATATATTTGCCTTTTCATCCCATTCCCAATCAAAGGGCTCCTATTTCCCTTGGAATTGAAGAAAACGGTTAACAAATTCAAAGTGATCACAAAAATAACGCCAAGGCACTTCAGTAGTAATATTTTTTTAATCAGTTTGGGAACAGATTAACCCAACCAAAGTGTTTATGAGCCATCTTCTTAGACTTGATCTCTAAATTCTAGGACTTGGTTTTGATGATCATTTTAAGGTTTTCCGTTATGCTTCCATTGGTGTCTGATATCATTCATACACTGTTCTCTGCAGCTGTTCTTACCACATAGTCTTCCAGATGTGTTCACCTCCTTGATCTTCCTCAAGCATCATTTTAATCGTTTCTATATCTGTCTTATTAGTGGTTTGGCAAATGAGATGCTTATATACACATACAAACTGAATATTGTTGCATTAGTCAGTTTGTTCAGGAAACCATGAGACATTTCAGCAAGAATATTTTAGTATAAAAGATTAAGTAAACAAGCAAGAGGTGAGTGACTGAGCAGTGTTTGGATTCTACAGCAATAGAACTCTGATATCCAACCAACCACCGAAGGAAGACAAGCTAAAGCTCGGAGACAGTCAGGCCTGGGTGGTCAGAAGTCAGCCAATGCCAGCCAACTATCTTTTTTTTTTTTTCTTTATTCTTTAGTTACAGTCCAGTCTTTACCCTCCTCTCCCCATTCCAGTCTGCCCTCTGACTGTTCCTCATGTGATACCTCATCCCCGACCCCTGTCTCTAAGAGATGTACCCATCCCCTAAGTCCACCCTACCAGACCTCCCCACTCTCTGTGGCCTGAAGTCTCTCCAGGGTTAGGTGGTTCTTCCCTCATGAAGGCCAGACCATGCAATCCTCTGCTGTATATGTGTCGGGGACCTCATATCAGTTGGTCTATGCTGCCTGATGGTGGCTCAGTGTCAGAGATCTCAAGGGCCCAGGTTAGTTGAGACTACTGGTCTTCCTATGGGGTCCTCCTCCTTCTCAACTTCTTCCAGCTTTTCCCTAATTCAACCACAGAGGTCCCTAGCTTCTGTCCATTGGTTGGGTGTAAGTATCTTCTTCTGAATCTTTCAGCTGCATGTTGGGTCTCTCCGAGGGGAGCCATGCTAGACTCCTGTTTGTAAACACACCATAGCATCAGTAACAGTGTCAGGACTTGCAGCCTCCTCTTGAACTGGATCCCAATTTTGGCAGGTCACTGGACTTTCTTTCTTTCAGACTCTTTTCCAATTTTGTCCCCGTGGTTCTTTCAGACAGGAACAATTCTGGATCAGAGTTTTTGACTGTGGAACGAAAACCCTATCCCCCACTTGATGTCCTGTCTTTCTACTGGAGGTGGATTCTACAATTTCCCTCTCCTTACTCTAGAGCATTTCATCTCAGGACTCCTTTTGAGTCCTGAGAGTGTCTTACCTACTAGGTCTCTGGTTCATTCTAGAGGGCCCCCACATCCTACATCCTGAGATTCCCTGTTTCCATTGTTTCTGCTGGCCCTCTGGGGACAGCCAACTATCTTAAGCTTTGTTTGCTGTACATATTTATAGTTTGGAAGTATCCCATAGCAACTATACTTCTCAAACCAATTCCACCCAGTAGCTTACTTCTTACTAGCCTGCTTCGAGCATCCTTAAACCAGTATTCTCCAATTAGGGTATACGTGATCTTTCCTTTCCTTCATGTGAAGGCACATATTCCTTCCATGTTCTCACTCTTTATAGTCCCCATTCTCCTTCTGTTTCTCCTTGAGCCTTGCCAAATACAAATTATACTGGCTGAGTCCTTTGCTATACAATAAGTTCAGTTTATTCCGATTTGGATGGCCTCTAGATTACTACAATGGAATAAAGATAACAAATTAAACACACTGATATAATGCATAGTTAAATGCTAGAAGCTGGCACCAGATTTAGGTTTTAAAATACAATATGAATAAAAACAGCAACTTAAATATTGAAGTCACATTGTGTAGGGAGATACTTGAGGCAAGGGTTGACACATCTAGATGATGCTAGGAAGTAGAAAGGCTGTGGCAGGGTGAAAGGGTCTCAGGGCTCCTGCTTGTGTGTACATATTGCCCCTCAGAGGCTGCTGGAAAATATCCTTCTCCAGCAGATACGTAAGACTGGCTCTAGATGCTTAAAATGGTCAAAGTTGAAGGCACTAATAGGCTCCACTGAGATCAAGGACAGCAGAGAAAAGACACACATTTTAGAGTCATTCTGCTAAACTTAGCAAAGATTGATGACAAACAGAAATGCATTCTGCAGCCTCTAGGGCCACCACAGCAAAGCAGCCTTCTGCACAAAGCAGACAGACCACAGTTCAACAAGTAGCACACTTCCATCCTTTAAAGAATTTTGGCCACTCCCAGCCATTATTTTCCAATTTGTTCCCTTCGTTCATATCCCCCCCTTTTTTTTTTAATTCCTCTTCTTTTTATCTAATCTCATTGAAGGACTTGACTACCTCTTTATTATACTGTCCCCACCTACCCTATGCCCAGAGAAGCTAGATGTGTATACCTTAAATCAACCAAACAAGCCTCTAAGGTGAAATAATGTCCCCTCCTTTGTGGGACAGAAGCAGCTGGAGCCCATTGGGATTTCTAAGTGGCTCTTTGTCCTTGTTTGCTTTGCAAGGCATGCTTCCATGGTATCTGTGCATATGCACTGGCAGATGCCAGGGCGACTACAAAGGTGAGGTTTCTGGGAGGAGGTGGGCATTTTACAGTCTCGCTGTGGGAAAGTGTGTGTTTAACAAGGGCAAGGGCATAAGGACTCGGTGGCTGGGAAATATGCAAATGCGGGAAATGAAGTCAAGGTTCATCACCGGAAAAGTATGCTTTCTTGCTACTTTTAAAAGCAATGTAATTTGCAAAAGTTATGCATATTATTGTTTTAAAAAAAAAAAAAACATCTCCTCATATATTACTATGTCAACATGAAAACTGAAAATGCTGCCTGGTCCTGATTATTTTCATTGTGCAGATTCAGCTACTCTTCATTGAGGGGTGCCTGTTATTTTAGGTGTTCTTTTTTTGGATCCCCCATACATAAGGATTTGGGGACTAACTACACAACTTCTCTAGTGAATGGATCATAGAAAATCTGATGTAGGTTGTAACTAAATGCAATTGTGGTTTGCCATCTCTGGCTGTGGGAGATGTTTCTAGTATCACATGAACACTCTTTAGCTGGTCCCCTGGAAGATAAAACCCCACATGGGGAAGGCTCCTGTCCCATCCTGTTCCATCTGCATCCCAGATATGTGACTGGATATGACTGACATCATTCTAGAATATCCTTCTTCAGCTGAATGAGAACAACTTCCAGATGAAGGCACTGAATCATAACTAATCCAATGTTTTCTAAGCAACTGTGTTTTATAGTGCTCTGTTACGTGATGTAAGCTGCTGAAGAGACAGTTAAAATAAGATGAAAAGGGACAGACATATTAACACAAATGAAGCTGTGCAAATATTTGAATACACCATTAGAAAATAATCACCAAATGTATTTTATTATATTTGTCAAACTTCCTAGGAGTACACGTAAGGAGAGAGTCCTTACTCAAAAGCCCACAGTAAAAGAAAAAAATCACTTTCTTTTTAATTATGGAGCTTAATATCAATGGCTATTAAAAAGTCACACAGACTTAAATTACCCCAAATCCCTTGTATCAACAACTTAACAGTATGATGAAGTTTTTATACTATCAAGAGAAGCTCATAAATCAAGGTACTTCTGAAACACACTGTTATAAAATTTTGGTAGGTGGGTGATGGCAAAGCAGGGAAATTCTGATATCACCCTTAGACAGTAGCTGTCAGAATTCATAGCACTTTGGTTGGTTAGAGAAACTAGGAGTCAGTTCATATATTCCAAAGGATTTACCAAATGGTCACAAGATGTTAGGTCACTTGCAGAGGAGGCTAATAACTGGTTGTCAAAAAGGACTAAGGATGCCCATGGATAGTGTGTCTCTGGGCTTACAAAACTTCTCCATGCCACTAAAGTTCTAGTCAGTGCATCAACCTTGTAAAAAGTTCAGGTCATGATGAAGTTCTTTTCAGGAACTTTAATCATGTCATCATTCTATCGTTAGAAGCACTGGGTCATCCATCAATTAATGAACACCCTTTGTACTTGCTTTGTGAATTAGAATAGTGAAAGTTTTTACCTTCTTCCCTTTTACATAATTTGTTTCCCATTTTGACTTAGGAATATCTCAGTGCCAGCAAGCCTGTTCATATGCTTTCACTGGATTTCAGACTCATTTGGTCAAGACAGATTAAAGAACAGAGAAGTAGTCATGACTCTGTGGAATCCCAGTGAGTGTATCACATTTGAGTTAACTGGTGACTTTGCTGCATCACAACTACCTATTCACCAGTAAGTCACATTTATCTTTTAATTAAGTCTTTCATCACCAGCAGTGATTTGTTTGGTTGGTTGGAAATTTGCTCTGTAGTATTGTGATTTATTTTTTGGTTTCCTCATTGTTGATTTATATTTTCATTTCCATAAAGAAAGTATATTTAAATTCATGATATTTTCAGATTATATTGGATAACTTTAGTTGCTTTTTTAAAAAATCATTTGTCTTTTTAGCCTAAATGCTGAACTCCTAGATTCCAAAAGAAGCGACAACTGACACTCTATAGAAATAACTGTATCAGATGTAAATAATGGCAATTTTATTTCTTCCCTTCTGTATTGTTTCTCTATAAAACCGAATTGATGGAATTATATATGTGTGAGTGTGTGTGTATGTGTGTGTGTGAGAGAGAGAGAGAGAGAGAAATGTGTGTATGTGTGGAGAAAAGAGAGAGAGAGAGAGACAGAGAGAGAGAGAGAGAGAGAAAGAGAGAGAGAGAGAGAGATTGTTCCTATATTAAAATTAATATATAAAATAGAATTTATTAAGTAGCTTATAGGCTGTGGTCTGGCTAGTCCAATGTTGTTCCCCAATAGGAGGGCTAAGAATCCAAAAAGTTCTTTAGTTCGCGAGTTTGGATAGGTCAACTGCTCCTTAGTATATGTTGAAATCCCAATGATGTCAGTTTTAATCCCAGTAAAAAAACACCTCAGCACTGGGACAGATGAACTCGCCAATGAGAGTGAGAACTAGCAGGTAAAAAGCATGAACTTCATTCTTTCATTTATATGTGTGTGTGTGTGTGTGTGTGTGTGTGTGTGTGTATGTGTGTGTGTGTGTGTGTGTATACTGCTTCCAGACATTGTGGCCCAGATTTAGGATGGCTCTTCTGACCTAAAATAATCTAATGAAGAATGAACCCTTGCAGGATTATTTTGTGGCCCAGCTGTTTAGGTTTTAGTTGATTCCAGATGTGGTCAAGTTGACAGCTAAAGTTAGCCATTTCTCTCTCTCTCTCTTTCTCTCTCTCTCCTTACTCTCTCCTTTCTCTCTCTCCCCCTTCTCTCTCTGTGTCTCCCTCTCTTCTCTCTCCATTATATGATAGATATAGATAATATAGGTATATGATATGATATATGATTATGGTATATGGTATTTGATATATGGTATAATATACAATATATGATATATGATATATATATAATTGGTATATGATAAATGATACATGACACATGATACATGATAAATGATATGATATATGATATATAGGCTATATGGAGAAAGAACCTGTGATATATATATATAAAATAAAGAACGACCATACAGTATATCAAAGGTGTTTCATGTACCTGTTAAGGTGACCCTATACATTCTCTCCTTAACCATACACTGAATCATGTTAAGGCATGCGAATATTGAACTACTCTTATACTCATGAACTAAATCATTTTTAATCGCCATGGATTGTGTGTGCATGCATGCTGTGCTCTACTGATGTTTTAAGATACTATGCTTCCCTTCACAAATGTAAGTGTTAAATAACTTTATTCTTTTTACTTTCATCCTACCATGGTTTTTAAAGGTTTTATTTTTTAATTATGTGTATGTGGGGAGGGGGCATGTGAGTACAGTGTGTGCAGAGGCCAGAGGAGGATGTTGGTTGGATCACTTGGATCTGGTGTTACTGCTCTTAAGCATTGAGTGATTCCTGTAGTCCCTATCTTGCTCCAAAATGTCTTAGTATTATTATTGTTCTTCTTCTTGTTGTTCCAGGGATTAAGTCCATAGGATGAGGTCTGCAGGGAAACTGCTTTAACACATCAGGCCACCTCACTGTCTACAGTAACTAATTCTGGTAGCAGATTAATGCAGATAATCTCCTACTCTTGCTATTTCAACTCATGATAGAATTGACTATAGTGAAGTATGTACTAGAAACTGTTTTCCATATTTGGAATTTTGATATTTTCCAAGACTGACTTTAAGGTAGTACAATCACCTGTCATAGTGGTAGGTAGTGACATTAAGCTGCCGTTCTGTCACCTGTGGGAACGTTGGGGTGAACTGTAGAAACCCCATGATGCTTCAAAACTGATACTCAGGAGATGAGATGAGTTGTCTACTTAAGGCCCTTTCAATTTACAAGGGGTTTATCAGGATATAACTGCACCACAATTCACAGAGCATGTATGCTTATCCTTTCTCCTTGATGGTCTGACATTTGTGAGCAATATCTTGAGGGACAAGGTTGTGTGTGTGTGTGTGTGTGTGTGTGTGTGTGTGTGTGCATGTGTTTTACTCTGCCAGTTGTTTATATCTATTTCAACCTCAGGGTAAGTTTTACACCTCTTATCTCTCCACTATACAGTATTCCATTTCTCTACTTTAAGGAATTTCTATTCTTTCTTTTTCTCTAATGTAGTCACTTTACATCCTACTCACCGGTTGCCCCACTCCTCCTTCCTCCCTCCCCCTTCCCTTCTCCTCTGAGAGAGGTACTCCACCCCACCACTGAAGCCAGAGAGGCAAACCAGCTAGAATAACATATCCTAAGGACAGGCATCAGCTTTTAGGATACCACCCCCCACACAAACCAGCCCACTCCAATTATTTAGGACCCACATGAAGACCAAGCTGCACATCTACGCATGTGTGGAGAAGCCTAGGTCCAGCTCATGTACGCTCTCTGGATAGAAATTTCTATTCTTACCTTCTGAAACAACTTTGAAATTTCTAGTTCTCTCATTTGTTTGACTTTTTTTGTCAGCTTTCTGAGACACGAACTGATAAGAACTAATATGTACAGGACTCTATAAACAAGCATGGCACCCAGTGTTCCATGAACTCAATTTGGTATTTGTAATGCTCTCTTCTGTTTGAATGTGATAGCACTGATTCAAGAAACAAAACTATGCTAGATATTTCAACAGGAAACACTTTCATGGGAATTTTCAAAGCAAGTTTAGGAATACTGAAGAAGCAAAAAACGAACACCCTGACGAAATTCCAAGTTACATAGGACAGTGATTGGTCCTACCTGTAGCCCTAGGTCTGGTAGGATAACTAGGAATTCAAAAGAGTTTTGGTACATAGCTGTGAGTAAGGGGTGGCACTCTAGCCAGCGAAATGGGACCAAGGGTTAGTCTCAGGGAAGGAGGCAGCACCCCATAGACTGATAGGTAGGGAAATATGAAGACACCTGTACTGGCATGTGGAAGAAAACAGAGAAGACCAGCTGCTGCTTCCAAGATTCCTTCCCACTGCTAGGACAGAAGTTCCTGGAACAACAAGCAAGCAGATACTCCTACCACTGCCTCAAGCTTCTTGGTTGTGCTACTGTGTCCCCTATTAACACAACTCCACAGGAAGCCAATTGTCAGAGGAAACATAACACCCTCCCCAGCTGTGGTGCCACAGAGGATATTAGAAGGTAGACTTGGAGCATGGAACAGCTTAATAACAAGCATCAAAATGTATATAATTATTTTTTAATGTTACACAGCTAGTAACGTGTATCTACAGCTTGTTTATAGGGTTTGTGTTCAATGCTAACACTGCCTCTATGAGTATTTGAAGTTTGTAGTTTCTTGGTCTGCTAGCCCAGCTATCACTTCTCCTAGACTTTGGCTCTTCTTTTATTGAGTGCAGCTGCTGAGTTGTATTTCGATGGTGACAGTCTCAATTTCTCCTCTCTGTCCAGTTGAGGGTGTTGTGAGTGAAACAACCTTTTACATAAATTGCCTTTACTAATAATGCCCTGTTCTGCTTGGTCTCCTCAAGATGCAGCTCCTGTTTTGTGGGAGAATTAATTTGAGAGCATCAAGCCTCTCTCACACTGCTGTTGACCACGTGCTCTCATCTATGTAGCTGGAATCTCTTCCTGGGTTATCCAGGTTTTTTTTTTTTGCTAATCAGGAGGCCTGACGTGAGACACTGTGGCTTCTTCTCTAAGTAGCTCTCTTTTGGAAGCCCTAGTCACATGCTTGCAATTCATAGCAGCATAGTTATCATCTGACTTTGTTGCCTCTGAGTTCTCAGTACACTGCAACTATTTTCTTTATGTCCAATAGTTCATCCACTTTACAAGAAGGTGACTATAAAAGGGTAAAAGCAGGGAGAAGGAGGATGATGGTTCAGTGGGTGAACTGCCTGCTGCACAAATGAGAAGGCCCAAGTTCACTCCCTCAAATCCATGCAAAAACCAAGAATGGTGGTACAAGCCTGTAATTCCATTGTTCCATTGTTCTCTCTCTCTCTCTCTCTCTCCTCTCTCTCTCTCTCTCTCTCTTCGTGTGTGTGTGTGTGTGTGTGTGTGTGTGTGTGTGTGTGTGTGGTGTTAATGGTTTGAATAGGTATGGCCCCCATAGACTCATACTTGCATACTTGGCCCTTAGGGAGTGGCCCTATTAGGAGGTGTGGCCTTGTTGGAGTAGGTGTGGTCAGTTAGGAGAAGTGTGTCATGGTTAAGGTGGGCTTTGAGGTCTTCTATACTCAAGTTGTACTCAGATTGGCATACAGTGTACACAGTTCTTCAGTGCTACCTGTGGATCAAGATGTAGAATTTTCAGTTCCTTCTCTAGCACCATATCTGCCTGCATACCTCTATGTTTCCTTCCATGACAATAATAGACTACACTTCTGAAACTGTAAGCTAGCCTCAGTTAGATGTTTTCCTTTATAAGAGTTGCATTAGTCATGGTGTCTCTTTACAGCATTAGAAACTTTAAGACAGTGTCTATGTAACACACACACACACACACACACACACACTTTTAAAAAGCTAATATTGAACCTGAGAATGCAGAGGAGAAAAGACTAAATTCACGATTGTCCAATTAAAGTAAGCTGTGTTTTGAGGTACTCTCAAGACTGGTCAGCTGGCTGTCATCTCTCCCTAAAGATTTGATATAACAGCCCCTGCTGGGTTCTTAAGGTTCTTTTTATAGGAGAGATAAGTTGTTCACAGGAGAGCGAGAGAACTGGCTGTTACAAATCATTAGAAAAATATAGTGTAAGGGAAGGAACAAAGGTAAAAATATACATCATGTGAATGGGGTCACAAGTTTACTTTAGGTTGAAAAATATGCTTTGGAGTTTACATCAGATCTTAGAAACAGAAATTTTATTCTTAACTACTAATAGAAACCTTAACTTGCAAGGACTTAGCATAGGAGAAACAGAACTTATTCTTTAACCTCAAACAGAACCCTTAACCTGCCCTTAACACAGGACAAACAGGAACTTATTCTTACCTATCTTGACTGCAAACAGAAACCTTAACCTTCGAGGTGTATTCTTCCTGTTTTGGTCTCACAATGCTTGACTCTTACGTTGATCACTTGGTGATATGAAGCTCATTAAATGTCACTCCCCAACTTTCAAACAGAAGAATATGCTCATTATTGGGAGATTTCTTTGTTTCAATTTGCATTCCTTTCCCTTGGCATGGTGAAAGAATTTCATGGGCTAGTGAGACAGCTCAGTCCAGACAAAGAGCTTGCTGAAAAAGCATGTTGACCTGAGCTTCATGACAGGCACCCATGTGAAAAGCTAGACACAGTGGTATGTCTGTAATCCACAGATGGGCAGGCAGAAAAAGGAGGATCCTTGGAGATTGCTGCTGTTGAGGATCCAGCCCAATCAGCAAGCGCTATACCAGCAAAATATAACCATTAATATGCATATTCACATATATGCACATATACATATAAATATGCATACAATAACAATGAGAAAAGAGGCCATGAGTTTTAAGGAGAGTATGGAGGGATATGTAGATGGGTTTGGAGGAAGGAAGAGGAAGGAGAAATGAATTAAATTATAATCTCAAAGATAAAATAAAAATAAATAGGTGAAGTATTCTTCTGGTACATTGTGTGTTCCACAAACAACCACTCTAGCCTTTTTAGCTCTAGGATCTTAGGACTCGGCATTTCTCTCATCAAAATGTGGAGTTTAACTTTTACCCCTTGATGTAGGTTATTGTGACTGTCCAAAAAATGAAAGCAGAGACATATGTGACTCTAAAGGCTAGGACAAAAGAGGTGATAGTTTCATTCTGGCTATTTCCTCCAGGGACATGAAGTTCTGGATATTAGCCAGTATATTTTGAAGAACTGAATTTCCTGGCAAATGTTAAATATTCTAAAACACCTTTGCTCCTTCCTTTAACTGTCAGACTATTGAGATTAGACGTGTCTCAAAAAAAGAAATTTTGAGCTATTAATGTGTCTCAGTAAGTAAAGATGCATGTACCACAAGCCTGGGCCTGTGTGATCTTAGGGTCCATGTAAAGGTGGGTAGAGGAAAACAACTCCACAAAATTGTCCTCTGACCTCCACACACACACATCACACACAGCATGGCATGTACCTCCCCACACAAATACACTATAATAATAAATACAAGTTTAAAAATAGAATTTCCACAAGTTTTATGCAGGGAGAAGGAAAAGATTGGGATCCTGAGATCAAGCCACAAGGGTGGGACTTTTTTCTCCTGAAAGATGTTTCATAGTCGCTTGGAGCACAGACAGTGGTGATAGGTGGCAGGGATCACACATTGCTGGAAGATTGGAGAACTGCCCCCATTTCAATCTAGCCCTCTTACCAGAACCTTAAATATGGCTTGGGGGATGTTGGGGGGGCAGTGGACTTCTTTTTTCCTCTTCCCAATTTGGAAACATTGAAAAATTTCTTTCTACTTTTGACTATTACGTGTGACTTTAACTGTTCTATTAGGGTAGATGATCAGCAGAGCTCATGGGGACCAGTAGAGTCACATGATTTGACTGGAACAACTCCAGTACAGAACTCACTCCCACCCATATGGAGAGGCTACTTGGAGGAGATGAGATTGACAATCCATGCTGAATTCCACAATATTGCCATTGTTTGCTGGAATTAATTGCCAGGCCTGAAGTGAACATCCTTCAGATGATATTTCAGGCCCATACTTTGGTGTCTTCCAGTCATTGCACTCTTGCAGCGAATTCTAATTATTTTGTATTGCCTCAGAACTCATTTTGAATACAGGTTTAAATTAGAATCACTGTTCAGTTACTTCATGCACTTTCTATTTCTCTACCGACTGCTGGCTCCTCAATGCATTCAATCCTGTATAGGTAATCACCTGTGACTACCGAATGCAACTTACCTCACTTGCCTGAGGCCTATGTACCTTCATGAACTGCAGATGACACAGGCATCAGCTCCCAACCATAGGATGACATCTCAGGGTTTAATGTCTGTTTATTACAAATCCATCAAGACAAAATTCTCCTTGGAAATCTTTTAGAAAACTTTGGATCCATGTAAGGTTTTGACTCCCAACCCCCATGCCCTTTCTCACACTCTCCACACCCTGACTAAGCACACATTTCTCAAACTGAAATAGGTTGCTCTCACATTCCTCTGAGAGCTGTAATGGCATACGTTGTTCGTATTCCTTTGTTTAATTGTTTCCTCTGTATTTCACATTCCAGACATATCCTAACCTAACCCCTTTCTGGGCTATCGACCTCCTTCAGAATGATTATCATAAGTTTAAACTGGACACTGATCTGATAGTCAATACAAATTTCCTATGAGAATGACATTTGGTATTGCACTTGGAATGAGAACATTTCCCCCAGACCCGTGTACTTAAATGTTTTGTCTCCCATCGGTGATGCTATTTGGGGAGGTTTGGGAGATGTGGCTTTATGAAAAGAAGTACATCACTGAGAGTGGACATTGTGGGTTCAAAGCCTCATCATTCTCAGTTCATATTCCCTCTCTCATGTTCCCGTTCCCTCTCCCCTTCTTTCCCTCCACTACTCCCTCCTCCTCTACGTGCTCCGTGCTTGTGGTCCAAGATATGAGCTCTCATATTGCTGCCCCAGCAGTCTTACCTGCCACCTGCTGCCATGTGGCCCCTGCCCTTGTGGATTCTAATGCTCTGGAACCATCAGTCCAAATTAATTCTTTCTTCCATAAGCTGCCTCGGTCATGGTGTTTTTAAACAGCAACAGAAAACTAATTCATCCTGTCATAAAAATTCCTTGTAGGGCACAAAGTAAGAAAGTCATGAGTAAATACCCAGGAGCCCTGTCGAGGTAGAACTGGAGTTATAGGCACCCAGGTAAAAGGTCAAGGCCAAATTAGAATAAAATACACCAGCTCTGTTCACATTCTTGACCCACAGACACTGTAATTAATAGCTGTTTGTCCTACTCATTTCTCCCCTTTTAAAAAATAGTAGTGAAATATATATGGCATAAAATTTTCATCATGACAACTTGTAGGTCTACAAGACAGTGATAATTAAACACATTTGTAAGGTTGCACAACTGTCCTCGGCACAAATCTATATTAATTCTTTTCAGCTTTCTACTACTTAGCTTCCATGTTGCTGTGATCAGTCTATCACTGAGGGATGTTAAGGCAGACTCTCAAGCAGCAACAGATGCAGAGACCAGAGAGAGGAGATACTCATCTCCTTGCTCCCCATGGCTTCCATAACCCAGGAGCACCTGCGCAGGGGTGGCACACTTCACAATGGACGTAGCCCTCCCGCATCAATCATTAATCAAGAAAATGATGCACAGGCATGCCCACAGGCAAATCTGTGGAAAAGAACATCTTCATTTGAGGTTTGTTTGTTTCCATACTTAGTGTCATGTTAACAAAAACTAACAAGCATGACTTTGTACAAATATAAATGCTATACGATTAAACACAAACCTCTACTCCTCTCAGCCTATTCTAGTGTTGGTGCCAGTAATTTTTACTACTCTAAATACCCTAAATAAGGAGGATCATACTTACTAAATATTTTTGTGAATACTATTGGCATATTGTACTATTTATCAGAATTATATTCTTCACTTTTATTTTTAATCACGTGCATTGTGTGTGCCTGTGTGAAATGCACATGTAAGTGAGGTGCCTAAGGAAGTTAGAAGAAGGGATCACATTCCCTAAAGCTGGAGCTACAGATGGTTGTAGCTTCCTAATATGGGTTTTGGGAAATCACCATCTGCAAGACCAAGTGTTTTTAACCACTGAGCCATCTCTCCAGCGAAGCACAAGTGTTTGCCTTTGAAGCATTAGTCTTCTGGGGTTTTTTAGACATTTTGTTTTGTTTATGTTTTGTTGTTGTTGTTTGTATTGTTGTGTTTTGTTGTGGTTTTGATATCATTGTTTAAAAGATTTTCCTTTATTTTTTAGTGGTCTTGACACACTTTAAAGAAGCCCGTGGACCACAAATATAAGCTTACTTCTGGGTTCTCCTTTATACAGAAGAAGTGCTCCTATATATCAATTAATATCACACTGTTTTGATTATTGTAACTTGCTTTAAAAATGACGAACTATGAGTCCTCCAGTTAGGCTGCTCCTTTTTAGGACTTGATAATTCAAGTTCCCTGTAAATCCATATATCTTTTGGAATCATGTTTTTTATTTATATGTCTACATGTATATATCTACAGAAAGAGTATTGAAATTTTCGTGAGTGATTGCTTTCAATTTGTATATCACATTGAGTAGTGCCTGCAATTTAAGAAGACTAAGTCTTCCAGTCCATAAACTTGAAATGGGTTTCAACTTGTTTACTCTTTTTCCAATCAGGGTTCTGTACTTCTTATTATACATATATTTCACAGCTTTAGTTCAGTCCAGTCTCGAGGATTTAGTTTTCTTGATGTAATTGTAAATGGAATTGATTTTGTAATTTCCTTTCTGGATTGTTCATTCATAGTGTATAGAAATGCAACTAACTTTTGCATGTTGACTTTTTGAATCCTGTTGCTTTGCAAAAATCATTTAATAGTTCTAATAAATTTTACTGTATGTGAAATCTTTTTTATATTCAACATATAAGATCAATTTAACTGTGAACCATTTGATCACAGTACTTCTATAATTACAATGCAGATGCCTTAGTTCTGTTTATATCTTAATTGTTCTGTTTAAGAATTTTTAGCACAATATTAGACAGAAATGAACAAAGCATGAATTCTTGCCTTCTTCCTCATCTCAGGAATAACTTAGGTTTTCAGCATTGACTGAGATATTTACAGTAGATTGTTAATATGTGATTCTATTATATAGAGATAGTTTCTTGATATTTTTTAACATCATTTTGTCTTGGATATTGCCAAATATGTCTTCTGTATTAGATTACTTCATGTTTTCTAATGACTTGGTTAAAGCAAATTCTTTGTTGTTATGTATTATATGCCAAGCCATCCTTGCATTCCATCAATTGATTTCACCTTGTTAAAATATGTACTGTAGCCGGCAGTGGTGGCGCACGCCTTTAATCCCAGCACTTGGGAGGTAGAGGTAGGTGCATTTCTGAGTTCGAGGCCAGCCTGGTCTACAGAGTGACTTCCAGGACAGCCAGGGCTACAAAGAGAAAACCTGTCTCGAAAAACCAAAAAACAAAAAAAAAAAAGTACTAGTAGTACTGTATATAATATGCTGTAGATTGTTTGCTTATATTTTATTGAGAATTTTTTTTATTGAAATTCAAGATCTACTAGTTCATAGTCTTCCTATCTTTCATTGTCTTTGCTTTGATACCAGGCTAATGCCCATCTCAGAGAACAAGTTAAGAAGTGTTTCTTTCCTTTGATAAGAGTTAGGGAAGACAGGTTTACAAAGCATATTGGTTATTTAAATAATGAGTAAAATAGATTAATGAAGCCACCATATCTGGGACTTTTCTTCACGTGAAGACTTATTTAGATCAATTGCCTTTACCATTTACAGATCCATTCAGACTTCTTATTTCTTGATTATTTACTACTGCATGTTCTTTGTTTTTAAAAACTTGCTTATTTCATCTAGGTTATCCAACTTGTTGACATATAACTGTTTAAAATAGACTTTTGTAATGCATTTGATTTTAGTAAAATCAGTAGTGACACTTTTATGTATTTATGTATTATTTATTTATTTATGGCTTTAGCAATTTGAATCTTTTATCATTTTTCCTTTGCTCTACCCAACTCCATTTATTGATAAAAGAATCAACTTTTGTTTCATATCTTTTCTCTACTAGTTTTCTTTTCCTCCTATTTCATTTACTTCCTCTTTATTCAGTATTCCTCACCATTTGCCAGCTTTGGGTTTAGGGTTACTTTCCATGCTAGAAACTGTTAAGCTAAATTATTGGCTTGTGTTCCCATTTCTCGTTGTCTCTGTAAGACTTGTACTCCAAGCTGCACTATAGTACTACTTTTTCATATCCTGTAAGTTTTGAAATGTGTGTTTTCCCTTTTAGTCATTTCTGTGTATTTTGTAATTTTCCTTCTAAGTTCTTCTTTGAAAGTTGAGGATGTGTTTAAATGCTGTAGATCAGTGGGAGACTGAGTTCTTCTCTTGCAAAACATTGGCTAAAATATTATAGCCATAATGAATAGAACATTCAGAATGTCTAAATGTGCTAGAAATGTCCCTTTTCACTTCAGATCTAAAAAGGTTTTGTCTATTTATTTTGATAGCATGTGATAAAAGATATAAACGTTGATAATTGCATTAGCTTAAGGTATTTTATTAATCTTTTAAGAATTCCATATATATATTTTGATCATATTCACCTCACTCCTCCCATACCCATCTTCGACCTTACCACTTCACATCTTTGTTTTGTTTTTTGTTTGTTTGTTTGGTTGGTTGGTTGGTTTGGTTTTTTTTGTTTGGCTTCTTTTGTTTTGTTTTTGTTATTGGTTTGATTTTTCTTTTCCTGGTAACCCATTGACTTCAATTTGTGCTTTCCATACACTCCTGGGGGGGACAAAAACTGAAACTTATAGTCACACATATGGTCCTCATTCATCTCCTATCATATTTTCACCTTAGATATATTTTGTACACTAATACAGCTACTGCTTGTTTTCAGTCCCTTACTTGGATAAACTACATTCTGCATCCTTTTACTTCCAACTTCTTTGCATCTTTGAATCTAAACTGGTTCACTAGCAGACAGCACATGGCTGTATTTTGTCCTTTATACCTCTTGCTGCTACTCTGTCTTTTGAACAAACAAATTAATCAGATTAATGCATTTCCTTTTGTCAATTTTCTAGATTCTTTTCTCACATATGCTATTCTCTTTTGCACACTCTGGTACAATACCTAAGATCATAAAGTTTAAGGTGCCGTCATTTGAAGTTTCTGAAGCCATAGTTAACATTTTGGTTAACTTTCCTTGTTTATTCCCCCTTTCAGAATATTGAAGACATCAACTTCCTTATCTCAAGCTTCTGATGAGGAACATTATTTGACCATCTCAGAGACTGTCTTTCTAACTTAACTTCTCACAAGCTAACTTCAAAATCCTCTCTTTGCCTTCTCCAAGTTTGATTACAGGGTACCACTGTGCAAGTTTCTCTGAGTTCAGCTTAACTTGGAATTGGCTGTAATTTGGATAGCAATGATTGTGAAATGACCTTATGTTTAAAGGCTTGCTCCCCCTGGTGGTGCTATTAGGGGGTACCGGAAATGTTAAGTTTTAAGCAAAAGTCCTTCCATCACCAAAGGACTACCCTCAAAGGGTATTGTAGTCCTTGGTCTCTTCTTTGTTTTCTGCCTAGTTGTGTAAGTAGTGCTCTAACTATGATGTGCTTTTGAAAAAGCATAAGCTTAAAACAGTTAGATCACCAAGTGTGAACTAGTGTCTCTTACAATTGTGTGCCAAAAATGAACCTTCTCTCTTAATATATTCATAGCCTCAGGCATTTTCTTATAGTGATATAAATGTTGTACCAATTTCTTTAAATGTTGTAATTTTTCATCAAATTGGGGAGGCTTTAAGTCATTATTTATGCAAACATTTTCTCTGTTTCTTCTCCCTCCCTTCTGTGATTCCCAAAATATGTGTGTTGGTTCTTTTGAGTTGTCCTACAGACCCATACACTCTGCTCATTTTTTCAGTTATTTTTTTGTTCTTCATACTTATTACTCGTCACTGAACTATAACCAAATTCTGAGTCTTCCTTATGCCCACTAATACCTGCCTATCAGTACTGAAGTGTATTTCTTCAGCTCCAGATTATAATTTTCCTTTCTTAAAATTATTATTAGTTTATTAGTATAACCTTAATGTTCATATATTATTTTAAAATTTTCTCCATATCTTCTCTTAGTTCTTTTTAAATTTCTAAGATATTTTGTCACAGTTTTTGCGTAATATGTGCACTATCCAACCCTTTTCAGAAAAAGCTCATTTTCCTCCTTGTAAATAAGACCCTCACTCTGGTTATTTCTTTTTATCTATTGTCATTATTGTAGAAAACTGGACATTGGAAGCAAGCATTGTATCAATGCTACGCATCATATTCTTCACCATCTATTGATGTTTCTGAGAGTTTATTTCTTCTTTTGTAGACGTGTCAGTCATCAATCTAAGGTGTAAACATAGTCCTCTCTGACACATCCTATGTCTGCACTTTACCTAGGCATATGCAACTACATCTGATTTTCGCCATTGTCAATAGCTCTTTAATATCTGGGGAGGTTGTACTGGCTGGTTTCATGTGTCAACTTGACACAAGGTAGAGTCATCAGAGAGAAAGGAGCCTCAGTTGAAGAAATGCCTCTGTGAGATCCAGCTGTAAGGCATTTTCTCAATTAGTGATCAGTGGAGGAGGACCCAGGCCATTGTGGGTGGTATCATCTCTAAGATGGTGTTCTGAGTCCTATAAAAAAGCAGGTTGAGCAAGCCATGGGAAGCAAACAAATAAGCAGCACCCCTTCATGGGCTCTACATCAGTTCCTGGCTCTAGGTTGCAGCCCTGGTTGAGTTCCTGTCCTGATTTCCTCCAATGCTGTATTGTAATCTGAAAGTGTAAGCCAAATAACCCTTTCATGCCAACTTGCTCTTTGGTCATGGTGCTTCATTACAGTAATGGACACCATCACTAAGACAGGAAAAACAGACTTTGACCTTAAAATTCACCAGACAACAGGCTGGTGAATAATTGGAGGAGAGGGACTTGTAACAATGATAAGAAATACACAAAGATTGTCTCACCATCTGGAACTCCCTGTCTAGAAGCAATAATAACCCAAGCATGAATCATTTACAGTTAAGGGACATTTTATGGTCACCTTACCTCCAAACAGTTCACCAATTCTTTCAGGAACATATAACAGCTACTTGAAGAAGCTGAGAAATGGGAGACGGATGAGTAACTACTGTGTCAAACACAGAAATGGACAAAATCAACCCCAGTGAGCTCTCATTGTCCTTTAGAAATTGTAAAACTTAGCCGGCGGTGGTGGCAGCCTTAAAATCCACACTTGGAGCAGAGGCAGCGGATTCTGAGTCGAGCCAGCTGGTCTACCGAGCGAGTTCCAGACAGCCCGGACTACACAGAGATAACCCTGACCGAAAAAAAAAGAAAAAAGAAAAAAAAAAACCAAGAAAACACAACAAACAAAAAAAAAAAGAAATTGTAAACTTAGATTTTAGAGTTCAAATAATCTTGACAGAGCCTATAGCTTTGTCCTGCTGTTAGTTCTTGTCCGACTGCTGTGGTAAAATACCCACCAGAAGCAACTAAAAGAAAGGCTTATTATGGCATTTATTCCAAGGAAGGCCAACTGGCAAGAGCTTGAGGAGTTGACTCCATTGCATCTACAGTCAAAAGGAAAGAGAAGTAATTCTGTGCCAACTTATAGCATTCTGTCTAAACTCCACCAGAGTTAACTGCAACGCCAGTTGTTCCTCCCCACAGTTACCGCAACAGCAGGAGGACTGCCCACTATAAAGGGGCTACTTCCTCCCTTCCCTCTCTCTTGCTCCTTGATCTCCCCTGCAGGTTTGCTCTGCCCCCTTCCCCCTTCCTGTCCCCTTCTCTCCACGTGGTCATGGCTGGTCTCTACCTCTCCACTTCCCTCTACCTCTCTCTCTCCTCTCTCTCTCTCTCTCTCTCTCTCTCTCCTCTCTCTCTCTCTCTCTCTCTCTCTCTCTGCCTCTACTATCCTCCTGGCTCCCCTCCCCATGCCCTGAATAAACTCTATTCTATGCTATACCGTCTTGTGGCTGGACCCTCAGGGGGAAGAGATGCCTCTGCATGGGCCCGCTGAGACATCCCCTTCCATCATTGGTCCCCTATCCTATCACAACTCTGTACCCTTTTTATTACCTAGTGATTATATCCCAAAGAATGATACCGCTCTCATTAAGGGTGAATCCTTTCACTTCAGTAAACCTAATTTAGATTACCCCTCACAAATGAGCCTGTGGATTCATTACCATGGAGATTCTATGTCTCATCAAGTTGACAATCAAAAGTAATCATCTCGGTGGTAAACTGACTCATGATACAGCCTGCTTTTCCACTTTTGCAGAACCGACAATCCTTTATGCTACTAAATTGCAGCAAAAACTTAATGTAGTAGTGAAAAAAAAAATACACAGCCTACCATTACAGTGAACAAAATGGAAACCTTACCTCCTTACATTATTGAAATACCAAAATATTGGAGGTTATGTAGTTAAAAGGTTTTCTATCAAGACACATACCTAACAGAATATATTACTTACTAGATGTGAAAGTATCACTGCACCGTCAGTGATCCAGGTGAGGGACCTTTCTCCATTCTCTGGCATTGTGTCTGGTTTACACTGAAATGGTTTATAATCGTAATAGATCTTCCCCATGTTTAATTGAACACTGTTCTTCCTATGTTTAAAGGCATTTTTCTCCCGGCATCCTGTCAACCTTGACCTTACTGCCACATACTAAACATTTTTGCTGAGAGTCAGTTTTTTTTTTTCTTTAGCACCTGCACTTCCTTGCTTTTCAATTTAGGAGATTTGATGAGAATTAATAATTTATTCATTTGGAAGAAATTGATAAGTTTATTATTTAGTAAGCGTATCTGAGAATGCCTCAGGCTCATCTATCAATACTCCCCTCATAAATAAAAATGTAGTCAGGGTCTTCCCCAAGTAACTGACTAGGTCAACGCGTTAAAGAGAAATCCTACTAGTTAAGGCCTGGTTTGGCTGTTAGTTCTAATGAGTAAGACTCTTTTTGTTCTGAAAGGTTTGTACAGGAAACACAGGAATATTTTCTCCATGTGTCCATGTGAAAAACAGCTATGGAGTTCTGTGTCACATTTGGATTCCGTCAAAGATCATCCTACATAACCTGGCTGCCTCTACATCTGTACCTGTAATGAGATTTAGGAGACTAAAAGATTTACACAACAGCTAATTCTAATGCAATTTCTATCTTTCTTCATTTATAGCCCTGCCATGCCATTTATGGATAAAAAGAATGAAATTTTTACAAAGGATTAATTTAATGTTCTAGAAGAATTTTCTATATCTGCTTGTTCCTCTGCTACCCCATATGTGAAGAAGAGGCAAAAAGGCCCTGGGGAGTTCAGGCTTATTTCTCTACTTTGGTCAGCTCCAAAGAAGCTCTAGGCTCCTCTGATGAAAAAGAGTTTACTTTGTTTCCTTTATTCCATGTTCATTTGAAACAGGGTGACACTCTGTAGCACAGGCTGGCCTTGAACTCACAGTAATTCTCTTGTTTCAGCCTCTTGGGTGAAAAACGTTCTATTTAACAATTCTGTATTTTTTTTTCCATGAGACTTACCTAATGAGCCATAGATACTTGTTTTGAAGTTGAATGTGCTAGAAGGCTGACAGGGTCAAATAACACTTGGCTATTTGGTGGGTAAAGTAATCCAGTGCCATTTTAAGGCATTACCACACAAATAATTGTCCAAAATGCTTAAAATCCACAATTTAGTATTGATGATTTCCTTGTATATGTGCATGCAGGTTTGTATATCTGTGTATGTTTGCATGTGAAGGTACACATGGACACATATGTGTAGAAGACAGACAATAACTTCAGGTTTCTTGGCATGCTGTCTCCCTTGACTTTGAGACTAGTCTCTCGCTGGCCCTGAGCTTAGTGATGTGAATAGTTTGACTGGCCAGAAAACCTATATCTTACAGGATTTAGGATCACAAGCAAGTGTTATCATATCTTGCATTTTTTACCTAAATTTTGGACATGAGTTTGGAAATCTCATGCTTACATGAAAAGCATTTGCTACCTGAGGAACTTTCTCAGCTCTTCCTTAGAGCTTGAAAATTTCAGAAGCTACATTTCCTATTGTCAGTATGAGTGTGTATGTCTATACAAGGAAACAAATATAACAGAAACCTGTTTTGAGAGAAATGTCATGAAAGCAGACAAAGCAAAAGACTCTAGACAATCCCCTATCTAATCTTCCCAGAGACTTTCTTTCTGAGTTTTGTAGAGGTGAGGATGAGAGTTGAGACAGTCTACCAAGAACATTACATCTACCACTTCAGTTCCTTTAAGATAGGCCATTTCAGGGTTCTCATCTCAAGTCATCTTTGTGTGCAGTTGCCAACGTTTCTCCTCAGTAGTAACACCATAACTCAGTGCTTCTCAGCCATTCGAGATTCCTCTGTTGAGAATTATCTGTTTAGTTCTGTCCACCATTTTTTAATTGAGATATTTGGGTTGTTGGTGACTAATTCTTTTGAATTCTTTGTAAATTTTGGATATTATCCATTACTCAGAGGTAGGGTTGATGAAAATTCTTTCCCAATCTGTAGGCTGCTGATTTGCTTTGTTGACAGTGTTCTTTGCCTTATAGAAACATTGTAGTCCCACTTATCAATTGCTAATCTTAGAGCCTGACCCACTGGTGTTCTGTTCAGGAAATTGTCTCCTCTACTGATCTGCTCAAGGATATTTCTCACTTTTTTTCTATGAGATTTAGTGTATCTTGTTTTATGCTGAGGTCCTTGATCCACTTGAACTTGAGTTTTGTGCAGGGTGATAAGTATGAATCTATTTTCATTCTTCTACAGGTAGATATCCAGTTAGTCCAGAACCATTTGTTGAAGATGCTTTCATTTTCCCATTGTATAGTTTTGAATTCTTTATCAAAAATCAAGTGGTCATGGGTGTATGGGTTTATTTCTGCATCTTTGATTTGATTCCATTGTTCAATGTGTCTGGTTTTGTACCAATACCATGCACTTTTTATCACTATTGCTCTGAGTACAGCTTGAAGTCAAGAATTGTGATTTCTCCTGAATTTCCTTTATTGTTCAGAATTGTTTTGGTTTTCCTGGGGTTTTTTTCCATATGAAGTTGAGAATTTCTTTTTAAGTTCTATAAACACTGTGTTAGAATTTTGATGGATGAAATTAAAGTGTGGATTGCTTTTGATAAAATGGCCACTTTTACTATGTTAATTTTATCTATCCATGAGCATGGGAGATCTTTCCATCTTCTGACTACTTCTTCAATTTCCTTTTTCGGGACTTTAAGTTCTTGTCACACAGATCTTTCACTTGCTTGGTTAGAGTAATAATATTTTATATTATTTGTGGTCCATTGTAAAGGGTGTTGTTTCCCTAATTTCTTTCTCAGTCAGTTTATCATTTGTATAAAAGAGGACTACAGATTTCTTTGAGTTAATTTAGTACCCAACCACTTTGGAGAAGGTGTTTATTAGCTGCAGAAGTTCTACGGTAGAATTTTTGTGGTCAGTTATGAGTATTGTCATATCATCCGCAAATAGCAATACTTTGACTTCTTCCTTTCTATTTTGTATCCCTTTCATCTCTTTTAATTGTCTTATTGCTTTGGCTAGAACTTCAAGTACTCTATTGAATAGATAAGGAGAGAGTGGACAGTCTTGTCTTGTCCCAGATTTTAGTGGTAATGCTTTTAGTTTCTCTCCATTTAGTTTGATGTTGGCTATTGACTTGCTGTATATTGCTTTGATTATATTTAGCTATGTGCTGTATCCCTGATTTCACTAATACCTTTAACATGAAGGGGTGTTTTATTTTATCAAAGGCTTCAGCATCTAATTAGATAATCATATAATTTTTCTTTCAGTTTGTTTATATGGTAGATTATGTTGATGAATTTTCATATATTGATCCATCCCTGCATCCCTGGGATGAACTCCTACTGTGATCTTGATCTTGATGGATGATGTTTTGATGTGTTCCTTCGATTCGGTTTGAAAGTATTTTATTGAGCATTTTTGTATCAATGTTCATGAGAGAAATAGATTTGAAAAATTCTTTGTTGAGTTTTATGTGGTTTAGGTATCTAGTGTGGTTAGCATAGAATGAGTTTGATAGTGTTCCTTCTGTTTCTATTTTGAGGAATAGTTTGAGGAGCATTGGAATTAGCTCTCCTTTGAATGTCTGGTAGAATTCTGCACTAAAACCATCTGCCCTGTGAGGGTTTTTTGTTGTTGGTTGTTGGGAGACTTTTAATGACTGCTTCTATTTCTTTAAGGGTTATGGGGCTGTTTAAATAGTTTACCTAATCTTGATTTAATTTTGGTAAATGGTATTTGTCTAGAAAATTGTCCATTTCATCAAGATTTTTGCAATATTTTGGAGTACAAGTCTTTGAAGTAAGATCTAATGATTCTTTGAATTTCCTCATGGTCAGTTGTTATGTCTCCTTTTTCATTACTGGTTTTGTTGATTTGAGACACTGTTTCTCTATCTTGATCAGTTTTACTAGGCAACTGTCTATATTTGTTAATTTTCTCATAGAACCGTCTCTTGGTTTCATGGATTCTTTATATTGTTTTCTTGGGTTCTAACTGATTGTTTTAGCCATGATTTTGATTATTTCCTGCCTTGTACTCCTTTTTGATGTGTTTGCTTCTTTTTTTTTTTCCTAGAGCTTTAAGGTATACTTTAAATTGCTGAAATGAGAACTTTCAAATTTCTTTATGGAGGCACTTACAGCTATGAACTTTCCTCTTAGCACTGCTTTGATTGTGTCCCAGAAATTTGTGTATGTTGTGTTTCCATTTTCATTGAATTCTTGAAAGTCTTTAATTGTTTTCTTTATTTCTTCCCTGACCTATAGATCATTAATAGAGTTGTTCAGTTTCCAAGAATGTGTAGGTTTTTTAGGTGTTTTTGTTGTTATTGAAGTCTAGCTTTTATATTGATTATATATAATTACTAGTATATATTAAAATTATATATAATTATCATTATTGGTATTACTTCCACATTTCATTTTAAATCATTGTCTTATTAAAGAAAACTTAATGGATCACTAAGTTCTTAGTTAAAGAAAACCTATTTGGTTTAAGGTCATTGTTTCTCTTGACGTCCTACTTTTCCAAATAAAGTTTTATTAGTTCTTATTCACCAACACCTACTATGTCATAGTATTTCACTGACAAAATTGATTTAAAAAAAAAGATGCTATGGAGATACAAATGAATTTTTAAATCTCACTTAGGAAAAGGCAATGTTCATTCCTAGTCTTCAAGGCATGGGGAAAACATTGGTACAGAAATGAAATGCTCCTTACAAAGATATTAAGGTCCATGTGCTCCACTATGAGGAATTTTTGATTCTATTGAACAGAAGTATATCTAATTGAATATATCCTGTTATATAGGGGGTTACCATTTTGTATTTAGAACTTCTTCAGGTTCTAATTTAGTCAAATCTTGGGGTGTTTAGAGTGGAAGAGCCATGCATTGACATGAAATAGATATTCATGTAATCAAACAATCTCCCTTCTCATCTTCAGCTTTAGGTAATCCAGGAATCATTATTTTGTACTCAGGCTATCTTTTCCTCTGACCACTTCAAAGTAAAACTATCATTATATCTGAGTGCAGTTATTATTTCCACAAAACTGACTTGAGAATGCGGGCTGTGCCTAAATGGCAAGAGTTGGCCACCTATAGAATTCTCAACCTGGACTCAGAACTGAAGTAGTCATCTGGCTCTGGGGACTGGTTTTACACTTAAGGGAGTTTCCTGGGAAAGATTTTCTAACAGTAGCAGTCACAGTGTTCATTCAAACACACTCAACATACATTTGGTGAGTCATAACCTGTGAAATGCAGACTCTGAGCCAAGTCACTCTCAGTGGAACTGTTCTGGAAGAAAAAATATTTTCATAGGAATCCGTGATAAGCCCACGGTGATTAGCACGTTCTTAACAACTGAGACTCTAAAGAAGTGTGGTTTCCTGCTAAAGTTTTCCATCTGGAAAGTAAAGGCTGGAAAAGCCCAAGGAGTGGTGGGCACAGCTAATGCCACACTCTACAGCCAGCTCCAAAGACTTAATTAGAAAAACAAAAAACGTTTGTTGGAAACATGACCCACCCCACTCTGAAGTGCTCCCAAAAGTTCACAGTTTCCAATAGCGGTCGAAACTTACAGTTGTATAGATATTTCCATCCTACATTTCCCTTAAAGTTTAATGAGAATGCCTCCCTTTCTCTTTCTGAGTCCCTTGCCTTTAGTTAAATAAACCTTACTCAGATCGCCCGGGATCTCTAGGTACCTGCAATGGGAAGTTGATGACCTTGAATTCAGAAGAATGTCTGCAATTAAATTACATATGAAGCAAGAATAAGTACATTTTTGTAGGAACCTCTAAATCTAAGAAAGGTATATTTTAGTGAACCTTGATGAGGCTTTCTTTCTTTGTAAGTTGTCAGTACTCTAAATATTTCCTAACATCGGTGGGGCAGTGGTGTCGCACGCCTTTAATCCCAGCACTTGGGAGGCAGAGGCAGGTGGATTTCTGAGTTCGAGGCCAGCCTGGTCTACAGAGTGAGTTCCAGGACAGCCAGGGCTACAAAGAGAAACCCTGTCTCGAAAAAACCAAAAAAAAAAAAAAAAAAAAAAAAAAAAAAAAAAAGAAAGAAAAAGAAAAATCTAACATCAAGTATGATACACATTCTTGATTGTAAGCCTGGAATTAACTAACACCAAAAATGAAGGGCACAACTGTAAGGGATTGTTAGTTAATTTGAAATGGGAGATCCTCTTCTAATCTGGATCTTTGAGATAAGAAGACAAGCCTTTAAACCAGATCTCTTGAATTGGAAAATGGCACACCTTTAATTCAGATCCTGTGAGCTAGGAAAACCTACCTCTAATTTGAGCCCTACCTTCTGCTGGAAGCCTAGATAAGAATATGAAAGAAGAAACATTTTGCACTTGGCCTGCTTTTTCTTATTTCCCTAGCCAAGTCCATTCCTTCACTGATATTAGAACCTATTTCTTCAGGAATTCATCATTTACTAAAGACCCACTGACACATTCATCCTTGTCGACTTAGCAGGTAATGGATTCTGAACCACCACTGTTCACAGCTTGTAAGTCACTAGATAGATAGATAGATAGATAGATAGATAGATAGATAGATAAGGAAAGAAATAAACTCCCCTAGAGAACCCTGACTAACACTAAGTTTCTGTGCCCCTTCCATCTTTGTCCGATTTTCTTTCTCATACAATAAAAGACAGTGTTTTGTGTGGTTTGGGTTTTTTTTGTGTGTGTATTAAAGAATCTTTGTCTACCTAAATTTGACACATCGCACTTCTCCTTTCCGGATCATGAGCTGAAATTTTTCCTTTTCATTTCTCAGAATATGCACTTACAAATGATATGAAATGATCAGCAAAGATAGCATTAGTGAGAGAACATTCTCCCGCTGTTTCTGTGCACGCCCTTCAGCCCAGTGCAGATTAAATTTTAATCCATTAATTAAATCATTAATTCCTTAAGGGCAGAAAATTACATCTGTTCTCTCTCTCTCTCTCTCCTCTCTCTCTCTCTCTCTCTCTCTCTCTCTCTATTTTTTCCT
The DNA here is from genome assembly GCA_021653895.1 of Mastomys natalensis. NCBI lineage: Eukaryota > Metazoa > Chordata > Mammalia > Rodentia > Muridae > Mastomys > Mastomys natalensis. The sequence continues at coordinate 530,420 of JAJTUV010000155.1, forward strand.
CATTGTACTTTGTAGATGCTCAGTAGATTGCACTTTAGAAAAGGTGCTGACATCTTTTGAAGAAATAGTAATATTTTCAAATTTTCTAATCCAAACTCTGTATCTTTCTATCAATCATTCTTATGATTCCTCTCAGATCCCTTCATTTCAATTGTATTCTACCCTCCACCCCAAGAAAAAGAACAAAGCCATGCCAATTTCCAGGGAGCAAGCTCATGCCCTCGCCTGGCTGTATTTACTATGTATGCAGGTGACAGCTAGCTTGGCCCATCAGTCACAGAGGTAAATTCTCACAAGTTCCCCAGATGCCTCTATCTATTATTCCTGGACCATTCTATCTGAGAGATTTATCAATGAAAGGCTGTTTCAGAGAAACCTAACAATCCTTGCATTGAGGGTCACTCAATCATTCAGACAGTCGAAAGCATCACATTAGCAGAGTCCCTCGATGCATGGAATAATGCAAAGAGACGAATAAAAAATTCACACTGAACTTGCTCTAGTGGGAAACCTATGAACTGTAGAGGTTAAAAACATGGGTTTTAAATCAGCTTATATAGGTTTAAATCACAGCCTACTGATTGCCAGCTGTGGGCTAGGAGATAGTTTCTAAATGACCCCTTTCTTTATATTAAAAAAAGAAGCAAGAATACTTACAGGATGCTGATAGAAATGCAACAAATAATAATACAGTTTGCAACCTATAATCGCAGCCTTGAGGAGTAGTTTAGTTGGGAGTGCCAGACAGTTCAGAAGCCCACAGGAAATCCTTCTCAAAACAAAAAAAAACAACTAAACAAAAAAAACAAACAAAAAGAAATAATTCATGTATGTGCAAAATGGGATGAGCTTGTAGATGGTTTCCAGTTTGAGTGCAGTTCAGGCCCATGCATTTTTTCTAAACCTTGCACAAAAAAAACAAATAACAAAGTGTAAACAAGAACCAGTCTTAGGACTGTCAACATTTAGTTTTAAAAGCTTGAAAAAATAGTACAGTTCCTCCTACTAAGCTTGAAAAAGTCCTGAAATTATAGATCCAGAGATACTTTTACTTAAATCACAGGTTTCTTGTATCCAGGGAGTCCATTCTGCCAGACCACAGCACTCCTATGCCACCACATGCAGTCTTGTCACCACACTTTGAATTTCGCAAGATTAAAAAAAAAAAAGTTTAGTCTGAATCACAGGACCTAGACCTTAAGCCAAAGAAGCATTTGATTTTATGTCCAACTTGATAATTTCAAATTATTTCTTAGTTCAGTGCTCTAGTAATATTAATAATTGATACCAATTTAATTTCTCTGGGCAAGACACTACAGTCCCTGGCACAAATATTCCTTCATCAGAGGAGTATGGTCAGTAGTGTCATTGGGACAGACTCCCTGGCTAGGCAACAGTTATTGTGCTTACTTTACAAATGAGCCAGAATTCAAATGGAATTCGTCCTCTGATTTTGAAAACACTTAACATCTGGCAGCTCCTTTGATGTCTCTGTCTCTTCAGGGCATGGAACTTCCTGCTTTACTCTTTACTCTGAAGGATGCCTTTGGACCACCTGTGCTATCATGATGGCCCTTGGCTGATGGCTAGGACATCTCTCATAGGCCAGTTTTTATCTACTGATGACAAAGCAGAGGAAATATTGAACAGTTCAAAGTGTTAACATCGATTGATAGAGCCCAAAAGATTATAAATACAATATCTAATGAACTGCACAAGGCTGAAAGCAGTTCCTCCACTATGAGAGAATGCCTAGAAATCTTAGTCAAAGCCTGATGATGCCATAAATCTGGATGTCAGCATTTTAGAGTAATACCCAAACTGTCAAATATTAACTAGAAGTCATTGTCCATGATGCAAGTGGTAATATATCAAGGTAAATCATTACCAGGAAGACCTTAAAAGCCAAAAGCCAAGACAGACAGGACACCAAATCTATCAGTTAAATTTACTCTCCATGAATTATAATTCACATTATAATTGGGCGACTTATGTTCTTCAAAAGTCCCGAAGCTCAATATCCCACGGAGATGCTATATATAGCTATCAACTTGCCTTACTACAGAGGCAATCTGTGGGGTGAAAAAGTATTCAGGTTTTAATTAAAGGCCATGTGATTTAAGCTGTATTCAGATTAGAAACATTTTTAAATTGCACCAGTGATGGAGTTGTACCCTTCTTTGGAATTAGTATTAACAACAAGAACAACAAATATAACTCCTGTTTACTAGTTTTCAAGTAATAATCTTTCAAATGAACACTAATCAAAAATCAAAAGCTGAATATATCTTTTTAATAGATATATTCCTTCTAATAAATCTATTTACATTTAAATTTTCATTCTTTATCCATTCTTCTTTCTATCAATGATATGATATAAATACCCCATTAATAATTTCAACATAAGAATTAAGTATAACACTCAGCTGATTAAACAAGGCTTCTATTAGTCTTGTCCTAGAAAAGAAGCCTAAATCCCCAACTGAATATTAAGTATTTCTAAATTACCCTATTAATTTTATAAACTTTTCTTTTTATCTAACTTCCAAAATTTGTATGTAAACCACAGATACATAATTGACTGACATTTCTCTAATGTGTCCTGATTTCTTTTAGATGACTGAATAAATCATATTCTTTTGTCAACAGGAAAAAATACAAGCCATTCTCCAATTGCCAACCTAGTAACAACTGACACAGCTTCTTGCTTCTCCTATCTATGTGCATGTCTGAATCAGAGCATCTGCCTCTTTGTGGTCCCCTTGGACCATATCACAGTGACCAGGTCTACATTGTCTTTGCATTTGCAGTACTCAAAATGAATTATTGGAGTCAATGAATAGCAAGGATACATTTTTTTTAATGGATCACTCCAAGAACTACTAGTGTAAGATTCTTGTGAGCCTTAGCTTACCAGAGACCCCCTGAGTGAACCACTCAGAGACATGAATCGATGCAAAAAGCAAAAGGAATTTTAATGATCCAATGCACTGGGGTCATCCTGCACCCAAAGGAGAGGCAGCAACCCAGGGCAGCCCATTTGGTCAGTTTTTATAAAGTTTAAGGGGTAGACTAGAGAAACTAGGCACAATATGATTGGCGAACAGTGTGACTTTTAAACTGATTGGTCTTTGGGGAATGAGGTGGCAAGGACTTCCCTTGTCTGTAAGGGTTGGTCAGTCCTGCAGAATGTGTCTAAGTGCTCTAGGCCTTCACCCTTCCCTCCCCTGTGCCTAAAGAATGTTAATCTGCCTCTCCTTTCTTCTTCTAACTGAGGAATGTTAATCCAGCAAGTGTCCCATGACCTTTCCAAAGTTCCTGAGCTGACCTCTTCACTAGAATACATCTATACAGGCCACAGTTCAGACACAACATAGTATCAGTAGGAACATTAGAGTTGTGAAGTGCACACCTTAAACCTTTAGTTATAGTGGTACATAAGTCACACATGCAAACATTTGTATACTCTTTTCTCAAATTTGAATTTCTTTTGGCTACTCACACTCTTCTCCATCAGTTGTAGAACTCTGAGAAATCAGAATAAAGGGAACATTTTTGCATTAATGAAATTATCTCCTTAATGGAATAATGTACCGTAGTCACTGTGGATCCACCATGCCATTCTATTAGCTTTGCCCACCTTCGTGAATCCTGATACAGAACATTGTAATTTATCCTTTTTCTGCTGAGTCTTGGTGGAGACAGAGTGACATGGTTCCTGACTCTGGGACAGGGCTCCAGTGTGAGCCTGCACAAGTGTCAATGGCATCTCTGGGCATAAGGCTTGTTTGTAAAATACTGTACGTATTTTCTGGAACCAGTAGTAGCAGTGGAGGACTCTTTCCTTCTGAGGAATGCACTCCTTGTTCATGTTAATGACTTCATGATAGTTAGAAACAGCACAAATCCAGGAGTCGAAGGTGTGGCTATGTAGCAGCAAAATGGTAAAGACCAGGATCTGCCAGATAGCCTTTAAGGCTATGGGAAAGAACTCTAAAAACATGGGTTCAAAATATATGTAATTCTTCAACTATGCAAAAAGTAAGGATGCAATATGAATGTGAGAGACTTCATGATTCTAAAGAGGCAAAGACAGCTGCATTAATGAGCCAGCTTGTTAGAAAATACAAAGGCAGGCAGATTCCTGAGTTCAAGGTCAGCCTGGGACACAGCAAGTTCCAGGATGTGATAGAAATGGTAATCGCAGGATGAGTTCCCATCCAACTAACAGAGCAACTGTACTTAACAGAGGCAGGCAGACCTCTGAATCTTTTGCATGTTAAAAGGATATGTGTGCTTTCTGTTACCTAACAATTAAGAGGCTGGGAGTCGTGGGATGCTGACTCATAGGATAATCAAAAGGGAACCTGGAGCAAATATTTGAATTTATATGAAAATAAAAAATCTGAATTTTTGGTCTGCAGGAGACAATCTAGCAGAAAGAGATAGCAGTTCTTTAGAATTTTCTCTAGTGAGAGCAGAGCTGTCTAGAGAACTTTGGAGAGTGAAAACAGCCTTCAAGAACTTTTCTAACAGGATTTCTGACTCAAAATCCCAAGAATTACTTAGAGAGCTGACATACCTCTTTTAGAATTTTTTTGGCTTTCTGATTTTGATTGGAAAACCATCCAAAACCTTTTAAAATTTTTACTAGTAGAGAGATCTGTCTCAATCAGAGAGTTTTTAGAACAGCAAGAAAAAGCTGTCTAGAGCAGAGCAGAACACACACACACACACACACACACACATGAAAGAGGAGAGAGAGAGAGAGAGGAGAGAGGGAAGAGAGAGAGAGAGAGAAAGAGAGAGAGAACAGTCCAGAAAGCCATCTCAGCAGAACCTAGGCCACCAGCTTGGACCCCAGATTTGACTTCTAGTTGTTTCTTTTCACTGTCCCCAGACATCCCTTCTCTCAGAAACCCCTCTCCAAGCCAAGGCTGGTCCTTGGTATTTTCTACTAATCTCTTTCTTTCTGATGCAAAATAGAGCCCAAGTATGTTTTCTCTGATACTTTGAGCTATTTCCCTTTCACTGAAGCTACCTCCTCCTGTCATGTGCTTGCTTGTGGCACTCCATGAAGAACTCAGTAAGGCATGACTTACTATCTTTGCCTTCTCTATTTCTCTCCTCTAGCCTATAGCTGAGGTTTACAGCTTACCTGCTCTCTCATTTTTCCTTCAGATTCTAATAAAATTAAACCCAAGCTTCTTTCTGAGTCAGTCCTTAAATTATTTTATTGATGATACTAGAAATACAAAGAGAGAGCTCCAATTTCTCTTGGAAAGCTACTCAAAACAGACAGGTCACACCAGAACAATTTCAAAACTTCCTCCGAAATCTGACACACAGAGGTTAATTTCTCATGCTCCCTATTGGATACAGGTCAGCAGATGAATTGGTTCAACTCTGTCTATCAGAGAACAAGACTCAGAGTTTCCATCTCGACCCATTCATCTATTGTCATTGATGCATTAAAATATGAACGTTGCAGATGTGTACCATCTTTCAGAGCTTTTGCTTAAACGCAACACACACACCTTTCTAATTCTATCCCTCTAGCCAAAGTTAATAATGTGGCCATACCTAATATCAAAACTCAAAAGAAATTGTGTCTAATATACGTTATTAATGAAAAAGAAAAAAAAAATTACACGTTTTTAGGTTGGTGTCTTATCATTTTACATTTGTCTTTCTTTACCACGTTTCACTACTTAAACTTCTCTCTCACTTGTGGACTACTGCAATGCCCCATGTAGTAGCATTCTGCCTGATCTTTTCTGTTTTTCTTTGGCTCTCAAACTTTCTCTCCATCACTGACAAATAATCACTCTAAAGTGCACCTTATGTCATGCTTCACAAGAAGATTCAATTCAAAATTTAGTTATACAAAGTTCCTTTATTGTTCAGCATTGTTTTGGCCACCTTGGGTTTTGATTTTCCCACATGGAGTTTAGAATTGTTCTTTTAAGGTCTTTAAAAAATTGTGTTGGAATTTTGACAGGGACTTCATTGAATCTGAAGATTGCTTCTGGTAAAATGGGCATGTTTCATTATGTTAATCATACCTATCCATGAGTACGGGAGATCTTTCCACTTTCTGATATCCTCCTTCAATTTCCTTCTTCAGGGACTTAAAGTTCTTATCATAGAGATCTTGCCCTTGCTTGGTTAGAGTTACACCATGATATTTTATATTATATGTGGCTATTGTAAAGGATGTTGTTTCCTTAATTTCTTTCTCAGCCAGTTTATCATTTGTATAAAGGAGGTGTACTGATCCTTTTTTTTTAGTTAATTTTGTATCCAGTCACATTGGTGAAGGTATTTATCAGCTTTAGGAGTTCTATGGTAGAACATTGTGATTTACTTATATAGTATCATATCATCTCCAAATAGTGATACTTTGACTTCTTTCGCAATTTGTATCCCATTGATCTCTTTTAGTTGTCTTATTGCTCTGTCTAGAACTTCAAGTTCTATATTGAATGGATAAGATAGGGAGAGAGTAGCCAACCTTGTCTTATCCCTGATTTCAGTGAAAATGATTTGAGCTTCTCTTCATTTATCTTGACATTGGGTAATGGTTTACTATATATTGCTTTTATTATGTTTAGGTATGCACCGAAGACGTCAGCTCAGGAACTTTGGAAAGGTCATGGGACACTTGCTGGATGGGAGAGGCTAATTTACATTCCTTGGTTGGAGGACACTTGCTGGGAAGAGGCTGATCAACATTCCTCAGACCACATGGAAGGGAACCCACCTGTGGGTGGGGAAGGCCCAGAGCACATAGACACTGCGGGACTGACAAACCCTTGCCACCTACAGACAAGGGAGGTCCGTGCTGCCTCATTCCCTAAAGACCAATCAGTTTAAAAACTCACACTGTTCTGCCAATCACATTGTGCCTAATGGCTGCTACCCCTAGAGATTGTATTAGACTGTAGTGAACAAGCTACAAAAGGAGTTGGGGTCATCTCTCCTTTTGGGATGCAGGATGGCCCCAGCATGCTGGAACTTTAAAAATTCCTCTTGCTTTTTGCATCGATTCACATCTCCACATGGTTCACTCAGGGGGTCTCTGGTAAGCTAAGGCTCCCCAAAAATCTTACACACCTTCTTTCCCTGATCTCTCTAAGATGTATAACATGAAGAGGTGCTCTATTTTGTCAAAGGCTTTTTTAGCATCTAGTGAAATAATCATGTGTTTTTTTTTTTTCTTTCAGTTTGCTTGTATGGTGGATTATGTTAATGGATTTTCATATATTGAACCATCCTTGTATCCCTGGAATGAAGCCTACTTGATCATGTGAAAGATGTTAGTATTCTGTATAAACTCCACCTCCACAGTTATCTGGCAACACCCAGGTATGCTCTTCCCCACAGTTACCTGGCAACAGCCAGGTAGGCCTGCCCACTATAAAAGGGGCTGCTTGCCCCTCCCTCTCTCTCTTGCTTTCTTACTCCCTTGCCTCTAGCTTCTCTCTGACCCCTCACCTCTCCCCCTTTTTCTTCCCCCTCTCTCCACGTGGTCATGGCCGGCCTCCACTTCTTTTCTCTCTCTCTCTCTCTCCTCTTCCCCCCCCACCATCTTCTTCTGCTCCTCTCCCACCTCTGCCCTCTGCCTAAATAAACCCCCTTCATGGAACCATCTGGTCTGCTCTTATCTGTTCTAAGCTGTGTGCCAAAGTCTAACAAAAGACCCCCTCGAGGGAAGACCCTCGCTCAAGTAGTGGAGTTCACGGCCACCCAGAAACTCACAAGAGACCAAACTTGCTGCAAACCACAAAGGCTTTATTCAGGATCAACGGCAGAGGTCGAGACTCACAAGAGGAGTGTTGACCCTGAGGCAGAGGAGAAGGGTATTTAAAGAAAAAACAGCAAACCAGGGGAGTGAGGGAAAATCATAAAATCATCAGAGGACAATATCATAAAAACAGTGAAAAGTATCTGGCCTATTATTTATTCGATCATGTGGGAAACACCTTGTGTACTTTTTTTTTTAAAAATTTAATCTTGTTTAATCATCTGTCATGTGGCCAGCCAATCCTTGGAACAGACCAGATGACTGGTATTTTCTTTATCGTCAGCCAGTTTCTGGAACCCAGAGCCCAGAGCCTATGAATCAGATGACCTGCATTCTTGGTTCCGTCCTTTTGTGGTCGGCTAAGTTCCTGGAACACAGCTGGCCTGGTTTCAGCCTCTATATGCTAGGGGTCTCAAAAAAGGTTTATTCTTTTCACATGGTGGATGGTGTTTTCGTGTATTCCTAGATTCAGTTTATGAGTATTTTATTGAGTATTTTTGCATCAGTGTTCATAAGAGAAATTGGTCTCAAATTCTCTTTCTTTGTTGAATTTTTGTGTGGTTTAGGTGTCAGGGTGATTGTGGCTTCATAAAATGAGTTCCTTTTGTTTCTATTATATGGAATAATTTGAGGAATATTGATATTAGCTCTTCTTTGGATGTCTGGTAGAATTCTGCATCATTCAGCCCTGGGTTTTTTTTTAGTTGGGAAACTGCTTCTATTTGACCTCAATCTGTACTACAGAGAAATAATGATAAAAACTGTATGGTATTGGTACAAAAACAGACACATTGATCAATGGAATCAAATCAAAGACTCAGAAATAAACCCACACACCTATGGGCACTTTATTTTTGATAAAGAAGCCAAAAAAATCATACAATGAAAAAAAGAAAGCATCATCAACAAATGGTGCTGGTCTAACTGGACATCTACCTGTAGAAAAATGAAAATAAATCCATATTTATTACCCTGCACAAAACTCAAATCCAAGTGGATCAAAGACCTCAACATAAAACCAAATACACTAATTTCCATAGAAGAGAAAGTGGAAAATATCCTTGTACACATTGATGAAGGAGACAACTTCCTGAGCAGAACACCAATGGTGCAGGTTCTAAAATCAACAATTGATAAATGGGACCTTATGAAACTGAAAAGCATCTGTAAGGCAAACAACCTTGTCAAAAGGACAAAATGGCAGCCTACAGATTGGAAATTTCTTTACCAACCCTACATCTGACAGAGGGCCAATACCCAAAATTTATAAAGAACTCGAGAAGTTACTCACCAACACCCCAAATAACCCAAGTAAAAATGAGGTACAGAGCTAAACAGAGAAATCTAGAATGCCAAGAAGTACTTAAAGAAATGTTCAAAGTCCTTAGTCAATCCGGAAAATTCAAATCAAACCAACTCTGAGGTTCTATCTTGTACCCATCAGAATGGCTAGGATCAAAAACTCAAGTAGATAGCACATGTTGGCAAGGATGTGAAGCAAGGGGAATACTCCTCCATTGTGGGTGGAAGTGTCAACTTGTACAACCACATTGGAAATCAATTTGGTGTTTTCTCAGAAAACTGAGTCTTTTACCTCAAGACCCAGCTATACCACTCCCAGATATATACCCACAAAAATGCTCCACCAACCTACAAAGACACTTGTTCAACTATGTTCATAGCAGCTTTATTCATAATAGTCAGAAAATAAAAGTGTAGAAGACCCTCAACTGATGAATGGATAAAGAAAATGTGGTACATTTACATAATAGGGTCTCTATCAACTGGAGTGAGGGGAATATCCCCCAAGCTGTTGCCTGTAGATAGGATATGTTCTTATCTGGGCTGCCATGTCTGGCCTCAGTTGGAAAAGATGCACCTAGCCTAGCAGAGAATTTATGCTCCCAGGTTGGGGGATACTGGGTAGGAGTTCCACCTATTCAGAGAAAAAGGGAACAGGGGATGGGAAGAGGATTTTGAGAGGAGGTGACTGGGAGGGAGGCAGTGAGCAGGATGTAAAGTGAATAAATAAAAATTAATTAAAAAAAAAAAGCAACAACTTTGTGATTCCATACCTGACTACTAAATTAGAGCTCAATTTACTCATCCATTAACTCTTCATCTTTCATTCGTTCCACAGTTCTTGAGTACTCAGTAACTGACAAACTCTCCCTCATAACTACTATGGTTCTGGATATTACAGAACTTATCAGACACAGAGAGAAAACGATGACAGTTCATTGTGATGAGATGAGTACTCTACAAGTGCTGTCCCACAGGGACACAACGAAGGAAGTAACTGATAGAAGATCAGAGAAAGCATATCTGAGCAAGAGATACATACATAAGATGGTTTTAGGATCGTTAATACATGTGCCCCAAGTGACAATGAGGAGCAGGGGATGGGAGATAGAAGACAGACCATACTAATGAAGTACCATGGATAAAAGAAATGTATGAAGATAATTTGTGTGCTGAAAATTGGAGGAAAGGAAGGAAACAGTAAGAGGATGGGAATCATTCAACTATGTAGGAAACATATCTGTCAGGAGAGTCTGAGACCGAGTGACACAGGGGAGAAGCTTAACTAATTTTTTAAAAATGTTTATTAATCATTCCATTCATTTACATCACAAATGATATGCCACTTCCCTGTTACTCCCTCCAAACTCTCCCGACGACCCCATATCTGCCCTCCCACCTCCTTTTTGCCTATATGAGAGTGCACCCCCACCCACCCACACTTTCCCGTCCCACTGTTCCAGCATCCCCCTACTCTGGGACATCAAACCTCTCCAGGACCAAGGACCTCCCCTCTAGTAGATGTCCAGCAAGGCCATTCTCTGCTACATATATATCTGGAGCCAAAGATCCTTTTAGGTACATTCCTTGGTTGGTGGTCTAGTCTCAGGGAGAACTGGGTGGTCAGGCCAATCTCTGTTGTTCTTCCAATGGGGTGTCTGCAAACATGATGTGGGGCTGTTCCCCAGTTGGCCCTTCCTTCAGTCTCTGTTCCATTTTTGTCCCTGTTTTTCCTTTGGACAGAAACATTTCTGGGTTAAAAAAACTTTGAAATGGGTGGGTGGCTCCATCTCTTGACCAGGGTCTGTGTCTATCTACTGGAGGTGGTCTCTGCAGATTCTATTTCCCCCATCTCTGTGCATTATATCTAAAGTCAACCCCATTGGGTTCTGAGGGCCTCATGTTTCTCTGGTATCTGGGACCTACCAGTGGCTATCCCCAGTTCCTCATCACCCCTGCTACCTATTTTTATTCTACTGTAAATTAAACACTTATAAGAGTGGATAATTTGAATTACCATGTACAGGATACATTTGAGCACATTTTTTTTTTTTTTTTGCCAGAAAAATGAATATGGTGGTAAGGTGGCTAGGTAGTCATCAGTGGGCTTAGAGATCCCTCCCACATTATCTACTTTTGGTCTCATTTCCTGTTTCCCTGATACCATTAGAAAAGGAAACATTACAAGTTGCTCTCTTAGAATTTAAAGTACTCTATGAAGAGGTATTCTATTCAGGACTGTGCTAAATCTCCTTAAAGAATGGTTACTTCCTCCTTGTCCAAAAATTGACACAGCATTCTCCCGCTGGCCCCGGAGCAGAGACATATTCTGCCCCAAGATTAAAATATTACATACTATTATCTCTCCAATTAAGACTCAGTCTAGGTGGGCCTGTCAGTTACGTGGAACAGAAAGCACCCTTCAAGAAGTGTGATGAGAAGATGGAAAGAATAAGTATCCCCTTCATAAAACAAAGTACTTATACTACTTAGAAGTCCTTTATCTGATAAGCTACTTTACAAACCTTAACTAATAACTCCACCCACTTGATTTTTGAGTTCCAATTCACAGAGAATAACTTTTCCTTTTTCTCCCTCATTATTATTATTAATTAATATTATTATTTATGTATTTTGATTTGAACTTCATGCCTCTCTTAAAAGACACAGCTCTCCTTTTCTCTTTTCTACATTCATCTCACTACAGCTCTAGGGATTTTGGATTTAGTCTTTATGTCTAATTTTTTTCCACTTTTCTATGTCCCTCTTCCCAGCAGCTGCCAGGATTTGAGAGATCTGAATGCACTAGATGTCTGCTTGCCCTGTGGATTTATTGTTGTTATTGTTTTAACTTTAATAAAATAGTCCTCAAGCTTTCGTCTCAATCTTTTAAAGTTATTTTATCCAGGTAACTAAGAATATACGAAAGAGCAGCCCCATGTTTTCCAGTAATAGTGGTATGTGCATCTTTCCCACACTAATCCCATTGGACAAAGTAGAGAAACGGAAAAGGAGATTTGACTCTTAAAGCTTATCACCACTGCCTGTACTACCTGAACGTTTCTGTATCTGCCAAGAAAGAGATCCTTATCTATCTCCCATAGGGGAAGGACTGCAATTGCTAAAACTAAATTCCAAATCTCATCCTGCAAATTGCTGAATTCCAAAGCAAATTGAATTCCAAGCCTTTCCCTGGAGTTTCTAAGAGTTCAGTAAAGACTGTTTTCTTCAGACTGTAAGTTATAGGGGAAACTTAAACTTCAGAATTGGAAAACTTAAGGGCAGTAGAAGTCACTGGACCTTGAAGTGTCAGGGTCAAGTGTCACCACTCCATGCCAAAGGCAAGGTAGGCATGGTTGCCATAATGGATAGAAGAGTCAAAGGAGCAACCAGGGGAGTGTGACTTGTACAGAATTTAAGTGCTGGCTGGTTGGTCACACTGCTCCTAGGAGTGAAATGGAAACCTATTAAATTGTTATTTGATCTGTATAAGCAGAAAAGTGGTTGGCGAAGTGAAAAAGTCTAATGTGAATTACACAGAAAGTCAGGACCCCTCAATCCATTCTCAGACTTCAGTCAGTTTACAGAACTCAGATCTCATGGGAAGGAGAAGGCTGAGTCTCCTTGAGGAAGGACTCTGATACACTGCCAAAAGTTTATACTATTAATCTGTCTCCCAGCCTTCTCTGACGTGACTTATAGTCTTTTTCTGGGATAACTATGCATTAGGGGAATAGAAAGCCACTTTCAGAGATTGGTAGACACCAGCTCTAGCCCAGTCTGTTTCACAGTGAGCTGGAGTAGAAAAGATAGCCCTGCCCAGACATGTGAAATGATGATGTTCAGAACAACAGATGTGGTTCTTTGTAGCTTCCAGCTACAAATCTGCATATTATCCCTGGAGAAATGATGTCTTGAGTTTCATCCCATTTTGGCATCCCCAGATAGTGCAAGCAAAGTGTTAGATACTGCCTTTCATCTATGTTCACTGAACAGGAGAATGAATGAATGAATGAATGAATGAATCAAAGGAATTATGAGCATCAAATGAGAATAGGCTGAAGCTAGGGTACAACTGTGTCAATGACCTTTTTTTGATGTTTGACATTAAAAGCTCATCTCATAGAAAAGAAGGATGGAGTATTATTCCTTGCCATCATTCACTGATAAGTATCTACAGATCATATTAGAATTAAGATCCAATAAATTAGTAGCAGCCTTTCAGCATCTGCCTAGAACTGCTACTACTAGGAATTTTACATATATATAGACTGATTTAAAGTTTAGATCTCAGTTAATAGACATTCCTTCTTCAGTCCTCCTAAGAATCTTAAAGGCTTAAGACTTGACAAGTAAGGAAACAGTCCAGGAAACATGAATTGACTTGCCAAAAGTCAGCATGCCCTGAAGGAAAAGAGGGCCTTGCATTCACCTTTGCTAGAGTCATCCTAATGTTTTCATCTTAGCTGAAGGAAAACTTTGATTTCTGGCCCAGGGACTTGCATATGTGTTAATACTCCCAGTTTTCTGGAGGAAGCACAACTCACTTCAGCATGATCATAATGTAGATGTCTATAATGACTTCCTAGCCATGGAAATGGATGTGATCGGATGACACAGAGGAAAGAGTGGGCCAGGCTACTCACAACTATCATGTCACAGCCACAGAGACACAGGGATTCCAGGTTGACAGCAGTACACCTAGCTGCCATGCTATCTAGGGAATCAGAGGCAGCCTGACTCTTCTCAAGTCTCATAGGTCCATACACCCCATATGTCATATTAACCACACCTACTGTTCTCCAAAAGCCACTATCTGACTGATTACCCCAATATGTGCTCTGGACTTTCCAGGTGTCCACCCCACCACTCCATTGAGACTTCTAATCCAATTTGATAGAGACCATTACCTATTTCTTTTTGGTATGGGTTCCTTCTCCCTGTGTTCTCCTGGGGCCTTAAATGAAGATACTACATCTTTGTCTCAGGAGGCTGGCATGATGTTTCAGACTCCTGACATGCTGGTAGTAGTAATAAAGTTCTTGCCTCAAGGACAATTGGACTCAGCAGGATCCCTGCCTCTCTGTCTTCCCTCTTTACCTTCTCCTCTCCCTTCTTCTTTTCTTCTCCTCTCCCTCCTCTTCTCTTTTCCCTCCTTAAAAGCTGACAGTCATAAAATATTGTCATCATTGTTAGCTGATTTTTTTTTGTTTTATTAGAATCATAGACAATCAGTGGACAGAAAACAAAAATGTAAACAAAGCCCCCAAACCTGGCTCATTTCCTCAGAGGAATCCAGAGTTGAGTACAATATCATTTAAATTTAGTACAATAACCAGTGGTCAAGGATCTAACACCATGTTTGTGGTGGTTCAAATAGGTTTGGCTCCCATAGACGCCTGTGTTTACATGCTTGGCTCACAGAGAATGGCACTACTAGGAGGTGTGGTCTTGTTGGAGGGGATGCAACATTGTGGGGGTGGGCTTTGAGGTTTCCTAGGCTTAAGAACCTTCCAGTTCTGGAGTCCCCTCCTGGCAGCCATCAGATCAGATGTAGGACTCTTGGCTCCTCTGGCAACAAATCTGCCTGCATAATGTCACGCTTTCGACCCTAAAATTAATGGACTGAACTTCTGAAACTGTAAGCCAGCCCCAACTATATAATGTCCCTTTATAAAAGTTGCCTTGGTCATGGTGTCTCTTCACAGCAATGGAAACTGTAACTAAGACAATGTTGCTTCACACTTCTGAAAAGAGCTAATGTCTCAATTCACTAATGATAAGGGAAAAGTGGGCCTTTGCCTTAATACCCTCTAAGCCTGTTAATCTTTATAACATTAAGAAGTAAACATGAAGAAGCAGAACTGTTCCCTTATGACTTAGTTGTATACTTAAGCCAAAAATGTTTCCTCAAGTGTTGATAAACAGACTTCCTCAACTGTCAAGAAAAAAGAAAAGTCATTATGCATTTCCCAATCAAGGAATTTAAAGGCTGTGAATATATAGCTGATGCGAATTTGTTGGAATTGAGGTAAATATTTGTCCTTTCTCTTTTCATGAGAAACTCAAAATCCTAGAGCCCATGTTTGGCTCAATCAGGAGATTACAGCCATCTGCTGGGAGACAAAACTGTCAATTATAAAGCAATCTGGCTTTTCATTTTATTCCATTTCCAGGTTCAATGTGGCTCAAATGAGGTGGCATCTTTTCATTAGTATTATTAAAATCAGGAGGTTCTTGTTTCAATCTGCCTCGTGACCTTATTCTCAGTATCCCAACATGCACAGGTCTCTGAACCTGGGTGTGAAATATCAGACCAACCTTCCCTTGAAAGGGTCCTTTAATAAAACAATCCACTCCTGAGAAGTCACTGGGCTCTTTAGACATGAACACAACAAACAAGGGGTTTCTTTCAATCCAATTGTGTTTTAGGCTAAAAAGCAAAATCATGGCAAAGATGTCCTTTGTCAGCTAGTGAAGAACATTTAAAGGGAGACATGGAGGTTTTAAAAAGGAAGGTTCGTGAAACACTAAAAGCAAAATGGCCAATTTAATACCTTCCGATTAAGCCACATGAGGAAAAGGAGGGACTGTTGGAAACCTTAGCAGAGACATTTTAATGGGAAAGGCAGTGACCCTGAAATTGTGACCATTAACGTCCTAATGGAGGTGAATTAGCCTTTGCTTTGGCCTGATTCCAGCCCAGAAGAGTCACCCTGGTTCCTTGAATTCTTCCTGTAGTTTTACTGGAAACAGTTACCTTGTATTTTGCCTTAAAATCATTAAATTGCCTTTCCGTGGAGGTTCCGAAACTCTCTCATGTTCCTCACCAGCAGAGGAGACAGGAATTGACATTTAAACCAACACCTTGCAATAGAGAAGAGAGAATTTTCACACTTAGATCTGTGTATGGGTTAGGCTTAATGACACGTCTTAGGGGCTACAGAGGGCTAATGACCATGGTTCTATGGCTCCATTTATATGATGTAAATTGTATTTACTGGAAGAATTATTCCTCAAGGCCATTAGTGACCAGAAATAAGTGAAAATGAATTTGAACTTTCCCAAATGCAGCTGCTTCCTCTCTTCCATTCAGTCCAATCATCTCATCTTACTTTTGATAATGGTGACCCAATCTTAGTAAATAATTTCACACAGAGACTTTCATAACTAACAGGGAAGGATGAGGGGTAGCCATGACAGGGTGGGCTGGAGAATATAGGTCATTTGGCAGAATGCTTTTGTAGTAATATAAAGCCCTGAGTTTGGTACCCAGCCCTGAATAAAACAAAAATAAACAAAATGGAGGATAGTGCCACACATATGTATCCCTAGCTCTTAGCCTGCAAGAGCAGGAGGTTCTGGAGTTCAATGTTCATCTCAGTCACATAGATTGTTTGATGCCAACCTAGGCCTCCAGGGACCACATCTCAAAACAAGAGAAAAATATCAAGTGTATATTTTATTGGCAAAGAGAATACTGGATTCTGGTTTATAAATTAGTTAACACTTTTAAGATAAGTGTGAAAATGCTTTTTTGGAAAAAGAAAACATGTTTAAAGCAAATGAATGGGGCAATCCTGAAGGGCACCTCATTCTATTCCAGGAAGCAAAATGGCTGCCAGGTTCAGGAAGGTGAAGTTCTATTTTAAAATGCTCTGCTTTTTCCATTTAACTCTATCCTCCAGCATGGAACACCTTATCAGAGAAGGGTCCCCAGTGCTGTCCTTATTCATTTTTATTCTTCAGTCTGCCTTTCTCGGACCATCCACAGGCATGTCTCTGGTCCATCCCCATCAGTAAGGCTGACAGGTTACCTCTTGGTAAGGAACACTTGCCTCACCTTACTGCCTCATGCTATTCTTCACGACAGTATCATACCACTGGACCATCTACTGTGACACTCATTTTAAGAATCCAGTATTCAAGAAGGTTTTATTTCTGATCCTTTTGCCATCTGTATTCAAGGTTTATGCAAAAATATCATTTTAGCAATAGCCTTTAGTGGAGTATCTGCGCATCTAGGGTATTAGAATCAGTCGAGTTTATTTGATCTGCATCGTTCCGCAAATATATTAGCCACTTAGTTTGATGAGACTCAAAGCATTTGAGGAACTTAGAAAATGCAGAAAGAGTCCTCTGACCTCCTTTCTGTATCCTAAAATCAGCAGATGAGTGTCTGCTATTGTCTTAGGCAACTCTTATAAGATCAACATTTAATTGGGCTGGTTTACAGGTTCAGAGGTTCAGTCCATTATCACCAAGGCAAGAGCATGGCAGCATCCAGGCAGATATGGTACAGGAGGAGCCGAGAGTTCTACATCTTCATTTGAAGGCTACTAGCAGAATACTTGCTTCCAGACAGCTAGTAATAAGGTCTTAAAGCCCATGCCCAGTGACACACCTACTCCAACAAGGCCACATCTGCTCCAACAAGGCCATACCTCCAAATAGTGCCACTCCCTGGGCCAAGCATATACAAAACATCACAGCTATGAAAGTGTCTACCTTACCATGAAGAAAAGAGGAACTCACCCTTTGAGATAGAGTTGATACTGAGATGTGTCCACTTAAATAACTCACTAAATTAACCCTTTATCTTCCACTAGTTCCATCTTGCATTTTCTAGCCACTTCTTTATGTATGATTTATCATTCTGAAAAGGCCAAATATTGTTTCCTTTGTTAAAGTGGTATATAAATTTCTGGGTCTGCTATTCCTTTGAATCTCACTTTTCCCCTGTGAACTCCAAAACACACACAAAAAGATTACTGATGATTAACTAAATGCTTTTCCTTCTAGTAGCCTATGTTTTGCTAGCTTAATTGATAAGCCTCCAGGTACTAAATAAAGAGAGTGGGAGAAGGGTTCTTCCTTCCTGAGACCCTGAGAAGTTCAGTGTCAATACCGTTAACGTCAGGTCAATGCTGAGAAAATGATTGAAGTATGATTGAGACTTTAGAGCTTATGTATATAGTAAAGTACTATTGATGGGACTTTCCCTGATGGCAATGGATGATAAAACAGATTCAAAGCAATTTATATCTGCATATCATTCTGTTGAACGGAAAGGAAAAAAAGGATCATGACCAACAGACTGTGGATTCCAGTATGTCTCATTGGGCAGCTCCTGCCGATTTACCTACATTATCAATATTATTCTTTCCCTACTTATTCTTAATTCCTTCACCTCTTAGGGCAGTTAAGGGAACTCTTCACAAATCCCTGTTACAACTAGGGAATTACATAGCCCGCTTGTCACTGAAGGGAGGTGAGATTAAGAGTGACAAAAAGACATCGATTTAGCTATATAGATCTTTCCATTCCCGTCTGTCTTTTGGAATGAATATGAAATGTTTGGAAAGGGCATCCATCTTACCACCATGAAGTTAAAGCTTTTGGTGGTAGGCAAAGTCGAAAGGAAGGTTCATTAGAGTTTTGGTCTGCAGGCATGAAGATTGAGCTTGATCTCTTAGCAGTCATGTAAATAGTTAGGCATGGCTGCTGCTGCATTGGCAGAGAGAAGACAGATACAATGTGAGACTTCACTGGCCAGTCAGTCTGTGAACTGACTAATTTTGGGTTCAGTGAGACATCTCATCTCAAAGCAGTAAGGTAGAGAATGGTAGAGAAGGACACTCACCTTCCTCTGTCTTCTGCATGTCTACTCACAGGTTCTGTACCCACATATCTTACATTCATGTACCACATATACACGCAACACACACACACACACACACACACACACATACACACACACACACACACACACATACACACATACACACATACACACACAACACAAAATACAAATGATGGACCTAGAAGGACAAAGAACTTAGCATTCAATGATTTTCCAGAACAACTGTACCTACTTTAGGATATCCTTTCTTATTTTTTTTGTGAAAGAAAATATTTACTTTGACTCTAGTCAGGGAGTTTGTTGGGTGAAGCCACTGCAATTCTCTGTGATAGAAACAACTTCAGAGACTTTAGGATTGATGAGAGGCATATCTAGTTTGGGGAAAAGCCCCAAACACCTAATGGGTTTGACTTTAAAGTTTTAAAGAATCAGCTCTTACTTTTCCGTAAAAAGCATTCACTGAATAACTGAGTTAACCATGAAGCTATCAAAGGAAAAATACAAAAGAAACAGGCTTAGTAAATAGACACTTAAGTGACTTGTTTCCTTTAACTGTCAAAGAGCTACTGTCATTAGGGAACTATTAATCTTGATCAAAACTAAAGTGCATTGAGTAACATTATTGCATATGTGTATTTTGTGCATATTTATGTGTGTGAATGTGTGTGTGTGTGTGTGTGTGTGTATGTATGAGTGCAGCAGGTGGAGGACAAAGGAAAAGCCTGGGTTCCTGCTGGATGTCTTCCTTGTGTTATTCTTTTGAGACAGTGTCTCTAACTGCACATGGAGCTAGTCTGATGGACAGTAACTTGATCCAGCCCACTGTTTCCACCTCCAGGAGCACTGGTGTTAAAAGCCTATGCATCCTCACATTGTTTTTGTTTTTGGTTTTAAATTCAGTTCTTGGATCTTAACTCAGATCTTCAAACTTGAGTAGCATGTTTTCTTACTCACTGAGTCATTTCTTAGTTTCCTGGAAGAAAATATCTTCCTATGACAGATATCTCCTTTTCTGTTAGGAAAGATCTTTTTGTACAGAGGGGCTCAGTACTTTAAAACTGCTAGGATAATAAAGGAAGTCGAGAGTAGTTCCCTCTATTAATGCACTTCAGCTGTAACAACTCCTCTGGACCTAATGAAATGCCACTAAGAAGTGAGATTTGGAGAAATTGGTACTTTCTGTATTTTTCAGATTTTCTTATTCCTCCATGACTTAGGCTCCTTTAGAACATGAGCACTGGATAGAGTCTAAGATGGTGAAAAAGCTATTGGAAGAGAAGTTAAGAAAGAGATAGCTATGCCTCAGTAGTGTGGCCGATTGACTTAAATCCCTTGACGTGAGGCTAGTAGGCGGCGTTCTAAATCACAAGTTCTCCCCCAAAAAATTCCCGAAGGCTTTGTAGCTAGGGGCCGTCTTAGTTCTCCCTCTCCCTGTAAGAGCCATAACACATCAATCAGCGTTACTGTCCCAAGACTGTTTGCCATCAAAGAGGCCAAAGGTTTCTTGTTTGCAATTTCATCAGAGAGCTGTTCTGATCCAGCCAAATGCACGAGAAGGACGGCAAGCATCCTACATCCTCACTCCCCACAGAGAGCTCATAAAAAGCCCACATTCTGGTGTTGCTTTAGAGTGGGCTGAAGCAGCTGTTGAACAGCGACTCTACACAAGACTAACAATTCCAATTCTGATGGAATCTTCCAGGGAAAATTCAGGAGGCAGAATCTCAGCATCTAAGTCAGGATGCTGAGTTGTGTAAAACCTAGATTCTCTTACCTAAAAGGAATCTGGGATCTTTACCAGCAGTAATCCAGTAAGAAGTGAATTTTATAACATGGTGATGGCAACAGAGTCAAATCTCTGGCCAGCAGCCCCCTTGTAGGGAGCCTGGCTTTGCATCCGCATCCGGCACCTCCTGCTTGTGCCCTTGGCAGGTCCGCAAGAGAGGCAAGGATGCCATTAAACCCTGCCAACCTGCAAAGCAGCCAGGAGCTCAGCAGAAGGTGCAAGCTTCCTGGCTCCTGTGGAGTCCATCTGGATGCTCCCCGCACACCTGTTTGGGAGGGATTTGGAAGCCTGGTTTACAAATGTAAACTGGTCCACTGCTGATCTTTGACTCACTGACCACTAACCAGTACTTTTGAGGGACTTGATGCAAAGCGATCTTTTCTAAGGCCTTTCTCCTCTTCCTTTGTCAACCGTAGATGGTGAAAATATGCTGCCACTCCGTATTTAAAAAAAAAAAAAAGTCTGAGATGAACAGATGTAAAGGTGATTTCAATTCCTCAATAAAGGTGACAGGAGGCCAAATTTGATACTACACTAAGTCCCATATAACATTTAAAAATGAGTTTTTTCAGCCATAAAATTACTAATTGATCTGTCTTGTAAAAAGATAAAGGAAATGAATGCCTATTTGAGTTTCATTTCTGTCAGCCTCCCAACTCCTTATTTTATGTAGTGCAAAATGAATTTTAATGAAGCAGCTTCCAAATTTCAAAATATGTCATTACCCTCGGAAGTAATTGCCACATCCGACTGCCTTTTCCTCTCTTAGTGTCTGCCTTTCCAGTACGGAAGTCAATGTTCCGTGCCATACGCTCTTCCACATGCCATTTGAGAAAAACAAATCAGGAAAAGACTGCGCCAGGAAGAAGTCATGTCTCTAGTCCTTCAACAACTATTTAGAGAAACTCTGCTGTATATAAGATGCTGGGATGGGGTGGAGAAGGGGCTTGTGCTAGTGAGCAGGTATGCATATGTTCCTGAGGATATAGGCATGTGTGCCTTCGGATACTTGTGTAGAGAGATCAGAATGATGATGGCATTTTCCTCTATCACTCTCTATCTCAGGTTTTGAGACAAGGTCTTTGAGTGATCCTGAAGCTTGCCATTCAGCTAGCTATTCTCTCTAGTGGACTCCAGGAATCACCTGTCTCTGCCCCCTTAGCATTGGCACTGAAGATGCTTGTACTGGTCTAGAATTTTTATGAGTACCAGGGATCAAATTCAGGTACCATGCTTTCATAGCAAGCCTTTTACTCACTGAGTGCCATCCTGATGTGTTGTGTTTGGGTGCTTCTAAAGAGACTAGTATGGAAAATAGTGAAAGCCCCTTATGCTATGGAGTTTGCATTTTAATGCTTAAATGGCAATAAATTAAACATGCAGTTATATAACAGTCAAGTGATTATTAATACTATGCATAAAAAGAATGGATATTGTTAGACAGGGAAAGACAGAAAATAGGAACATATATATCTCCACCAGCAAGCAAATACATACACACACACACACACACACACCCCACACAAAGAGGAGACAAGAGGGTCAGAAAACGAGAATGAATAGCCAATAGGATGGTAATGAAGGGGAGAGTCCAGTGGCAGTCTGAAAACAGAGCTTCTTACTGGATGACTCAATCTTTACTCTTGACGTCTTGAGGACTTCACGTAACATTCATATGAACCAGTTCTCTCTCTCTCTCTCTCTCCTCTTCTCTCTCTCTCTCACTCCCACACACACACACACACACACACACACACACACACACACAATCTACTCATTTAAATATGAAATGAAAGACATTTTTATGAGAACACTAATACTGGAATGGGGCTGAAAGACATAACTCCCCTCAAACCCAGGTGTTATCTTTGGTGTCTTCTTTTTGCCTCCCGACATCCATTGGCTTCAAGATGCATCTTGGCTCTGATAACTTGTTGCAATTGCCATCTTCTGAACCCTTGTGCAAGCCAACCCCACCCATTTCATCTCCTGTTTTAAAATAGTCTCCTGATACATGACCTGTCTCTCATCTCACTGGCTTCCTGTTTGCTGAGTCCATCTGTATGTGAAAGGGCCTCACAAGGGGGAGTCCCTCACGCTGATCTGGGAATAGGCTTACCACCCAAGGACACACGAGACCATCTTATGCAATTAGCAAAAAGGTAGTTTTTTAATAACGAGGCTCTTGTCATCATATCTCATGCAGGAGACAGGGGATTCGGATGAAGAACCCAGGAAGTTGGGAACTTTTATAGGTAGGGGGTGGGAAGAGCAGGGAGATTTGGCGGGTTACACATGATTGGATATTTTAAACATCAGCAATTTGCATAGACCAGTTATTTTTGACCATGAATCCTCGGACTCAAAAGTACCAGATGACCCATTACACATTTTCTTGTTTAGACTTGTATGTCTTTACGTCCTTGCTTCTTTTTCGTTTTTGGTCACTGCCCCTGAAGAGGCTCAAAATTATTATTATTATGGCTAATTTTAACAAGTTGTTAGTGGTCTCGACTGACCATGAATTCCTTGCTCTGTGTCTCAAGATGTTTTTAATTTTATACTCTAACATATCAACAAAGATAGTCAAACTGAAGCCTAAATTAAATCAGTCCATGTACTAGGTCAAACAACTTCTGTTGGAGCCAACTTCTGCAGAAAGCAGCTATCATCTTTGCAGCCATCTCAAGCTATACCCTGACAAGAGACTTGTTGTCAACAGCCTACAACAGCTGAGAACACTCTGATAAACATCATGTTTTTCTCCCATATCTTGTTTTGTTGTTTAGTGCCTCAGCTGCAAGGTGCACATGGTAAAGTGTCTTCAGCTGTCTCCCCCTGCTTATGCTTATAGATATCCTTGATTTCCTTTCAATAAAGGGAACAGGACTTGAACAGACTCTCTTCTTGTCTCCATTCCTCGAGTCTCTCGCCTCTTCCATTCCCTCTCTCTCTCTTGCTAGACCCTGAACCGCAGGCCAAAGCAGCAGCTCAGGCCAGGACATAGTGGCCCCCAAACCTGGGGCAGAACGGGCAGGTACAAACTTCTAGTCTGTATATATACCATGTGTATGACTTGTGGCTATGAACTTTGAGATGTAGGTGATAGAAATTGAACTCTGGTCCTCTGGAAGAATAGTATATGTTTATGTGTTCTTAACTAGTGAGCCATATCTCCAGCTTTCCCACACACATCACACCAAACACACACACACACACACACACAAGAGAGAGAGAGAGAGAGAGAGAGAGAGAGAGAGAGAGAGAGAGAGCGAGAGAGCTGTATCAAAGGATACATTTGTTCCTTTTGTCTAGACTCCTTCTTTTCTAGATGTTCCTATGGCTCCATCTAGATTATTACTAATAAAATCTCTCTCCAAAGTCTCTCAGAGTCACCCTACTTTAATGCACATTTTGCCTCATTTCATCATGCCAATTAGCTTTTCTTCATAGACTTTATCACCCTCTTGTACCATATTAAATATGTGTTTGTTCAATGCTTTCCATAAGCAGAGTAAAGCTCTGAGAAGTACAGACTATGGATCTTGTTGTTTACAAAGCCCCAAGGTCCAGGCACTAGACCTAATATATAATAATGCATATAACATTGTCAAGTGAATTAGTGACAGCAAAAATAATATCATTTTAGAGTAACTCCTCATGAAATTTTTGAGAAGATTAAGTACAGTAACCCATGAATACCAGAGACTTCTAATTATCTTCTAATATTTATTTTAACGTTTTTTCATGGTAATATAATCTATTATTTTATTTGACAGATGGCATCCCAGAACAAAGACTCTATTTCCAGAACCTGATTTTTAGCTGCAAATGTTCATGTGACAAACTTTCAGTCAAAAGTATTCAAGTCAAAGAGTTATATACAATTCTGGGAAAAAATTTTCCAAAAGACAGGTGGTAGGAATCCCCTCTACCTGTGTGTTCCTGGTGACTATAGCCTGGGCATGATGGCTGGGACTCCAGACCTCAAGCATTTGCCTTGAAACTTTACATGACCTTAAAAGCATAAGACAACCTCTGAGGATCACAGCCAAGAGAAAATGGGTCACTGATGTGACACACTGTTAAATCATGCCAATTTACTGCCACAGAACTACTTAAATTTACAAGAAAACATACTTGTTTATTATTCCATTTCCTAAGATGATTACAAAACATTCAGAGTAAGGTAAATATATAAAGAAAAGAAGTTTACTTCGTCCATAGTTCTGGAGGCTTATGGGGTATGGTCATAGATCAACTTGACTTTGATTAAGGTCCCATAGTGGGTGACATACAGTATTCACATAGGAAGTGGGAGAAGCTAGGAAGTGACCACACTTGTTTTTGCTAACAGCCCTCTCCTGAGAACTGACTGGGATTCTATTGAAACTACCACTATGCCTTGGATAGGTAGTACCATGAACTACATCCTAATAGATCTGCCTTTTAAAGTTTCTGCTTTAAACTCAGTACCACGAGAGACTGAGAGTCAGTTCTCTAATACCTGAGCTGTTGGAGTGACAAACCACAACCAAATATTGCCATTCCACTCAATGCCCCTCAAGGTTAAGGCCTTTCACAATACAAAAGGCATGCATTCATGTTATTTGTTCAAAATTTCTAACCTCCTGCTGAGTAATTTAAAAGTCTTAGTACAGAGGTGCATATGATTAGTCCATGCCTGTCATTTCTGTACAAGTAGAGGCAGGAAGATTATCAACTCAAGGTCATCTTCAGCTTCTCAGTGAGTTCTAGGCCATCGGTTAAGAACTTGTCTCAAAACAAACAAGCTAAAACTAGAAAACCAACATAAGAAAGAAGGAAAACAACAACACCAAAACAAACAACAAAAACAAAACAAAGCCCAAGTTCGAAGTCTTCTAAGATTCAAGGCAAACTTTCAGCCGAAGGCCCTGTAAATATCAAGAATAAGTTATATATTTTTAAAATATATTTGTAAGACAAGTGTAGGGTTAATACTCTGATTTCAACAGGAAGAAATTGGAAATAGAAAGGGGAAATTGGCTTAAGCCAAACCAACCCTTTTAAAACCCAGGAGGGCAAACACTGAATTCTGCAGCATCAAGTTTAGTATCCCAGGTGCACAGTGGGAAGACGGTGGGACTCTGAAATCTGAAACAGACCCTATGGTTTTCATTACTAATAGGATCCCCTAGCTCTCTTGTGTTGTGTGCTAGTATTGGTAGCTTTCCTAATGGGTGTTCTATGCTGCTAGCTGCTTTGTCTTTCTGGGACTCATGTAGCTGCAGCTATCTTCTTATGACTCCATTAACCATTATAGCACTTGAGGCTGTCACAGGGACTGACCTTTGGTAAAGTTCTATCTGATCTCCAAGGTCTTCCTTTGAAAATCCAAGGGAAGCTGGCTTGAGTTCCATGGACTGCTGTCAGTTTGAATGTAGAGGCAACTATAGGGCACATAGAGAAAATTAGGCATAAAATCTGTACATACTCCTTCCTGGTCTGTGGAGGTGACCCTGAGAGTCTCCCATGAAACAACTGTCTCCCAGAAGGCCTCTGGGCCTGAGATAAAAGGATAGAATCAGTGCCAGCTGAGATGCCTTCAAAGCCTTTACTGTCTAAATGCACATCATTGGCTCGAGCTCACCAATACAAATCTCTTTGGTAAGTAATAGGCCAGTCATTTGTTTGATTCTTTTCCCCATGGTAACCACTCTATTTTCTTTCCTTTGGTTCCAAAGTCTCACTGTAAATTTGACTAAAAGCTGAAGATAATGCCATGTCACAGCTTGAATGGTCTGATGATTTGAAATTTTTTTCTACCAGATGAACTCCTCTATCACTTTTAATGTTTGCCTCTACAAAGTTTTAGCACATAAACACAATGTGGTAAACTAATTTTTTATTGTTAACAAAATGGCCTTTACTTCAGCTTTCAATCAAATCTTTATATCTGGTTGAAACTAGTTCTCTAGTCTCATCTTCTGAGACATTAGTAGAATTGTCCATAATGATCCGTTTATAGCACTCTGTGCTATGTCAAGCCCAAACCCTTCAAATTATGTCAAGATTTATATATAACTGAGTTCCAAGCTGCTTCTTCATATCCAAGTAAAGTATAGTAAGAATGCAGTTCCTTAGGATTGAGAGGACTGAGTTATCCAGAGCCAGGCTGACTCCATGATAGGCTGCAAACTGCAGTTTGGGAGACTAGGCCTAAGTTTTTGTTTCCCAGAAATAAAAGCCTGGATCCAAGAACCTGTGGTCAGCCAACCACAGCCATGGGCAGTCAATCTAAGGACACCTTGTCCTCTGGTCTGAAGTAAAAATAGGTAGCTTAAATAAATAAGCGACCCCCAAGGAGGTCTCCAGAGCTCTAACCAATTTTAAAATTAGACTCGTAAGATATGAGCTAACAATCAAGGTAAAATGGCACATATGCCTCCTGGAATTCCTCTAACTGACAATAAAAGCTGGGCTTGAGTCACTAGGTGTCTCCATTCCCAAATGAGGAGACCCTACATGCAATAAGAATCAGCTAAATAAGCATGCTTTGCTTTCTTATATTATTTAAGTATGGGATATCACTCTTTGGGGATTCTTTGACCCTAACAATATAAACTTTATGTACTAATCAGTTTTCCATTACTGTAACAGAAAACCTGATGCAGTATCTTCATTAGAAAAAGTGTTTATTTAGCTGACAATTTTAGGGTACAGGCTTAATGCTTAAGCAACAATAACGTGCTGGCTCTGACTATGATTGTTCTGACCAGGGTCCCTCTGATGATATCACCTCATGAAAAATGGTATCACAATGGAAGGAGGTCATGGAAGAAGAAAAATTACCATCTTAAGACTAGAAGTCACCTATAGACTTGGTCTCTTAAAATACGATAAAAATCTCTATTTATGGACCCTGAGAGGCCCACTAACCCCTTAAAGATTAATGTTAGAGTATCCTAAAGCTTCTTTGTATTCCACTTCTTGAAGGTTTTGTTCCCTCCCAACATCATTGTGCTGATGACAAGCTTCCTATTAATGAACCTTGGAGGCCTTCTCAAGCTAAATCCAACACAAAGTAATGCATATTATCTTTAATCATATTTACTGTGGTTCTCCATGCCTTGCAACTGTATATATCCCCGAGAATGTGAACAAATTGATTGGAATTAAACCTTGGCTTATGATAAGCCTACAATAAATATTATCTTTTATGTTGTACTCATATTATCTTGCATGTGGTGGTGGTACTTCTCTATCTTCTTAGTATTTCATTATATGTTGAGTACCTGCTAAGGACAAGAACAGAAGCAAAGTAGAACTAACTTAAAAAGAATTGTGGTGAAGGTACAACAGAAGTAAAATTATGATGCAATGTGAAATGTACTTAGTAGTGACCTAAGATACTATAGGCCTGCATAGGAAGCATAGCAAAATTCTTGTAAGAAACATAAGTGGCCATTAAAGACAATATAAAACCTGGCTGAGAAATATGTACAGAAGATTGTAATGAGAACAAAGGACTCAAGAGAGCACAGAATCCTTTTCATATGGAGCTTCATGAGTCCCACTAATGTCAACTCATTCATTGTCTTTTTAACCTCACCTAACACTTGATTACAGAGGTGACATCACTACCTACAAAAAGACTTTATATCCAAATAGTTTGATTAAATAATAAACTGAAAGGAAAAATATTTCAGGGTAAATTTTGTAGAATTAGGACTGTCAAAAGAAAGCATAAGAGTATATTTGAATGTGCAGCTTCTGAGCAATGAGAGTGCTACAAGAGACAGAATACAGGCAAGAATAAATGAATGAAGGAAATTACAGAAATATCACCATAATAAAAAATTCAAATTAAAGGAACAGTTTTGGAATCCATTTTTAAAGTATAAACCTATAACTATTCCTTATTCTGTATCTTAATATCTGTATCTATCTATCTATATATCTTATAAAACCCATTCATCTGAAAGAGACAGAGGAGAGAGAGGAGAAGAGAGAGAGAGAGAGAGAGAGAGAAAAGAGGTACACATACACACACCACAGGATTTCTACCTTGGGACATAGCCATTGTTGCAATCTCCATGGTGGTTTCTCTTAAAATCTATCATTTCTGAGCAACTACCGGTCTGGGCCCAGGCATGGAGCAGATCCTGGGCGGCAGCTCTGCACTGAACCTCACAAAACCTGGCAGAAGTGGGGCACCCAGGAGCTCTGACCCAGGCAGTATCTCAGGTAAGGAGACAGCAACACCCACCCCAAACAGGGAGAAACTGGGACCGACCCACTGGGACCCACTGGGACCCACTGGGACCCACTGGGACCCAGGGATTTCACTCCTGGCCCTGAGCACGGTTCTTCAGGTCTGGGCCCGATCGCGCTAGCAGATCCCAGGTGGCAGCTCTACACCCAATCTCACAGAACCCAGGGGAAGCAGGGCTCCCAGGAGCTCTAACCCAAGCAGCTTCTTAAGCAAGGAGGTAGCAACACTTGCCCCAAACAGGGACTAACCAGGACCCATTGGGACCCAGGTACTCACTCCTGGCCCAAAGCACTGGTTCCTTCTGGTCTGGGCCCAAGCACTGAGCAGATCTTGGGCCCTAGCTCTAACCTCAGCAGTAACACCCAACCTAAACAGTTCTGACACAACCAAGAGAGTAGGAAAGACAGGCTCCAGTCAGAGATAGCACAGGTAGCACCGAGGAGAACCAGATGGCAAAAGGCAAGTGCAAGAATACAAGGGCCAGCAACCCAGAGCACCTGACATCATCAGAACCTAGTTCTCCACATTAAGTCTTGACTCCCCATATCACCAGGAAAGCAAGAGTCAGATCTAAAATCACTTCTAATGATGATGACGGAGGACTTTGAGAAGCACATAAATAACACTCTCAAAGAATTCAAGAAGTAAAAATACAGGTAAACAGGTAGAAGCCCTTAAAGAATCACAAGAGAACACAACCAAACAGGTGAAGGATTTGAACAAAACCATCCAGGACATAAAAATGGAAATAGAAACAATAAAGAAATCACAAAGGGAGACTACTCTGGAGATAGAAAACCTAAGAAAGAAATCAGGAGTCACAGACGCAAACATCACCAACAGAATACAAGAGATAGAAGAGAGAATCTCAGTGCAGAAGATACCATAGAAAATATTGACACAACTGTCAAGGAAAACACAAAATGCAAAAACTCTTAACACAAAACATCCAGGAAACCCAGGACACAATGAGAAGACCAAACCTAAGGAAAATAGGTATAGAAGAGAGTGAAGATTCCCAACTTAACATAAACCTTCAACAAAATCATAGAAGAAAACTTTCCTAACCTAAGGAACGAGATGCCCATAATCATACAAGAAACCTATAGAACACCAAATAGACTAGACCAGAAAAGAAATACCTCCTGTCACATAATAATCAAAACACAAAATGCACAAAACAAAGAAAGAATTTTAAAAGCAGTAAGGGAAAAAGGCCAAGTAACATATAAAGGCAGACCTATCAGAATTACACCAGACTTCTCACAGAGACTATAAAAGCCAGAAGATCCTGGACAAATGGCATATGGACCCTAAGAGAACACAAATGCCAGCCCAGGTACTATACCCAGCAAAACTCTCAATTACCATAGATGGAGAAACCAAGATATTCCACGACAAAACCAAATTTACACACTATCTTTCCACAAACCCAGCACTACAAAGGATAATAGCAGGAAAGCCCCAATACAAGGAGAGTAATCATACCCTAGAAAGAGCAAGAAAGTAATCCTCCTCCAACAAACCCAAAAAAAGGTAGCCACACAAACAATGCCTCCACTTTTAGCAAAAATAACAGGAAGCAACAGTCTCTTCTCCTTAATATCTCTTAATGTCAATGGACTCAATTCCCCAATAAAAAGACATAGGCTAACAGACTGGATATGCAAACAGGATCCAACATTTTGCTGCATACAGGAATCACCTCAGTGACAAGACAGATACTACCTTAGAGTAAAAGGCTGGAAAACAATTTTTCAGCAAAATGGTCCTAACGAAACAAGCTGGAGTAGCCATTCTAATATTGAATAAAATTGACTTTCAACTTAAAGATTCAAAAAGGATAAGGAAGGACATTTCATATTTGTCAAAGGAAAAGTCAACCAACATGAACTCTCAATTCTGAACATCTATGCACCAAATGCAAGAGCACCCACTTTCATAAAAGAAACCTTACTAAAGCTCAAAGCACACATTGCACCTCACACAATAATAGTGGGAGACTTCAACACCCCACTCTCAGCATTGGACAGATCATGGAAACGGAAACTAGACAGAGGTACAGTGAAACTAACAGAAGTTATGAACCAAATGGATTTAACAGATATCTACATTTCACCCAAAAACAAAAGAATATACCTTTTTCTCAGCACCTCATGATACCTTCTCCAAAATAGACCATATAATTGGTCACAAGACAGGCCTCAACAGATACAAAAAAATTGAAATAATCCCATGCATCCTATCAGATCACCATGGTCTAAAGCTGGTCTTCAATAACAACAAAGACAATGGAAAGCCCACATTCACATGGAAACTGAACAATACTCTACTCGTTGATAATGGGGTCAGGGAAGAAATAAAGAAATTAAAGACTTTTTAGAATTTAATGAAAATGAAGACACATCATACCAAAACCTATGGGAAACAATGAAAGCAGTGCTAAGAGGAAAACTCATAGCTCTAAGTGCATACAAAAAGAAACTGGAGAGAGAACACACTAGCAGCTTGACAACACACCTGAAAGCTCTAGAACAAAAAGAAGCAAATACACCCAAGAGGAGTACATGGCAGGAAATAATTAAACTCAGGGCTGAAATCAACCAAATAGAAACAAAGAGAACTATACAAAGAATCAATAAAACCAGGAGCTGGTTCTTTGAGAAAATCAACAAGATAGATAAACCCTTAGCCAGACTAATCAGAGGGCAGAGAGACAGTATCCAAATCAATAAAATCAGAACTGAAAAGGGTGACATAACAACAGAAACCAAGGAAATTCAATAAACCATCAGATCCTACTACAAAAGCCTATACTCAACAAAATTGGAAAATCTGGATGAAATGACAATTTTCTAGACAAGTACCCGTTACCAATGTTAAATCAGTAGCAGATAAACCATCTTAACAGTCCCATAACCACGAAAGAAATAGAAGCAGTCATTAAAAGTCTCCCCACCAAAAAAATTCAGGTCCAGATGGTTTTAGTGCAGAATTCTATCCAGACGGTTTTAATGCAGAATTCTATCAAATCTTCAAGGAAGATCTAATACCAATTCTCTTCAAACTATTCCACAAAATAGAAACGGAAGGAACACTACCTAATTCATTCTATGAAGCCACAATTACGCTTATACCTAAACCACACAAAGATCCAACAAGAAAAGAGAACTTCAGACCAAACTCCCTTATGAATATCGATGCAAAAATACTGAATAAAATTCTCTCGAACCGAATCCAAGAACACATCAAAACACTTTTCCATCATGATCAAGTAGGCTCTATCCCAGGAATGCAGGGTTGGTTCAATATACAGAAATCCATCAACGTAATCCACTATATAAATAAACTCAAAGATAAAAACCACATGATCATATCTCTTGATGCTGAGAAAACATTTGACAAAATTCAACATCCCTTCATGATAAAAGTCTTGGAAAGATCAGAAATTCAAGGTCCATACCTAAATACAGTAAAAGCAATATACAGCAAGCCAGTAGCCAACATCAAACTAAATGGAGAGAAACTTGAAGCAATCCCATTAAAATCAGCGACTAGACAAGGCTGCCCACTCTCCCACTACCTATTCAATATAGTTCTGGAAGTCCTAGCCAGAGCAATTAGGCAACAGAAGGAGATCAAAGGGATGCAAATTGGAAAGGAAGAAGTCAAAGTTTCACTATTTGCAGATGATATGATACTTAAGTGACCCCAAAACTTCCACCAGAGAACTCCTAAACCTGATAAAAACTTCAGAAAAGTGGCTGGGTATAAAATTAACTCAAACAAATCAGTAGCATTCCTCTACACAAAGGATTAACTGGCTGAGAAAGAAATTATGGAAACAACACCATTCACAATAGTCACAAATAATATAAAATACCTTGGTGTGAATCTAACCAAGCAAGTAAAAGACCTGTATGACAAGAATTTCAAGCCCTTGAAGAAAGAAATCGAAGGAAATCTCAGAAGATGAAAAGATCTCCCATGCTTATGGATTGGAAGGATTAATATAGTAAAAATGGCTATCTTGCCAAAAGCAATCGACAGATTTAATGCAATCCCCATCAAAATTCCCACTCAATTCTTTACAGAGATAGGAAGAGCAATCTTAAAATTCATTTGGAATAACAAAAACCCAGGATAGAGAAAACTACTCTCAACAATTAAAAAATTTCTGGGGGAATCACCATCCCTGATTTCAAGCTGTACTACAAAGCAATAGTGATAAAAACAGCATGACATTGGAATAGAGACAGGCAGGAGGATCAATGGAATAGAATAGAAGACCCAGAAATGAACCCCCATACCTATGGTCACTTGATCTTCTACAAAGGAGCTCAAACCATCCAGTGGAAAAAAGACAGCATTTTCAACAAATGGTGCTGGTTCAACTGGAGGTCAACATATAGAAGAATGCAAATTGATCGATACTTATCTTCTTGTACAAAGCTCAATTCCAAGTGGATCAAGGACCTCCATATAAAACCAGCTACACTGAAACTAATAGAAGACAAAATAGGGAAAAGCCTTGATCACATGGGCACAGGGGAAAAGTTCCTGAACAGAACATCAATGGCTTATGCTCTAAGATCAAGAATTGACAAATAGGATCTCATAAAACTGCAAAGCTTCTGCAAAGCAAAGGACACTGTCAATAGGACAAAGTGGGAACCAACAGATTGGGAAAAGATCTTCATCAACCCTACATCTGATAGAGGGCTAATATCCAAGGTATACAAAGAACTGAAGAAACTAGATTCCAGACAATCAAATAATTGTACCCCTATTAAAAAATGGGGCACAGAACTGAACAAAGAACTCTCAACTGAGGAAACTCGAATGGTTGAGAAGCATCTAAAGAAGTGTTCAGCATCCCATGTCATCAGAAATGCAAATGAAAACACCGAGATCCATCCTCACCTCAGAATGACTACGATCCAAAAAAGGTGACAGCAGATGTTGGCAGGATGTGGAGAAAGAGGACAATCCTCATGTTGGTGGGACTGTAATGTGGTTTCAACCACTATGGAAAGCAGTCTGGTGATACCTCAGAAATTGAAAATAGTGTTACACGAGGCCCAGCTATACCCCTCCTGGGTATATACCCAGAAGATATTTCAACATGCAAACGGGCCACTGCACCACAGTTTAAGCGTGCTTATTCAAATAGCCAGAAGCTGGAAAGAACCAGATGTCCTATCAACAGAAGAATGGATACAGAAAATGTGGTACATTTCACAATGGAGTATACTCAGCTATATAAAACAATGAGTTCATGAAATTCTTAGCAAATGGATGGAGCTAGAAAATATCATCCTGATGAGATGACCCAATCACTAAGGAACACAACATGGTATGCACTGACTGATAAGAGGATTTTACCCCAAAAGCACACAATACCTAAGACACAATGCTATAACCTCATGAAATTCAAGAGAAAGGAGGAAGACCAAAAGTGTGGGTGCTTTTGTCCTTTTTAGAATGATTCACCAGAGCTCCCAGGGTCTAAACCTCTAGTCTGAGAACAGGTAATTGAGAGTGGCCTTGTCAGACATCAGTGGAATTGGAAGACCATGGTCCCAAAAGTTTGGATTCCTAGTGTTGGAGAATCTGAGAGCAAGAAGATATGTTTGGGAGATGTTAGGAGCACACCCTCATAAGATTAGAGGAGGGTAAGGGGAGAATGGAGAGGAGATAACATTGAAAGGTAAATATGCAAAATATCCAATAAAATAAATATAATGGGTCTGACAAAAAAAAAGATAGCTTACTTATTTCAAATTATTTTCAAAAGTTTCAAGAGATGCTAATTGGCTAAGATCTTATTTTAAGCTCTCCACAAAAGAATTTTAGTCTCTGTTATAATTCTCCAGAGAGATGTAAATCCTAATTTCCCTCAACAACCAATTGACAAATGAGGAGCAATTTTACAAAAAGTAGAAGAAGCTATTATTAATCGATATATTATAAAGACTGATTAGTTGTTGGCTATTCTATAACAGTCCTTTGATAAAAGAGATTTTTAATGTAGATTTATATTTCTTTAGTGTCTTTATGACTCTCTGAGTGTGGAAAAAGCGGCTGCTGGCTCTTCTGCCCAGATCTTACAAAAACTCTGAAAAATGTGTTTTTAAAGACAAAAGAGGGGGAACTGTTTCCCCCCAGAAGGAGTGTCCTGAAACACTCTCTATCATGCCTTGTTTACTTTTAACTCTCTAAAACTGAAAGCTCATGGCAAATCTGCTGCTGACTGCCTCTGGCATCGCTGAGACCACTAAAGACTATGCCATAGCTATGTGGAAGGTCCCTCTTACCCTTAAATGGAATGACCCGGACCCAGTTCTCATATGGGGCTGAGGACTGATATGCCTGTTTGATACCACAGAAGGCACAGCTAAATGGCTGCCAAAAAGTTTAATGAAATAAAGAGATACCCCACAAAGCCAGGCCCAACTATAAATAAGATGAATAACAATTGACCTCCAGGGAAGAGAAATCTCCCTGAGAATTCTCTTCTTTTTCCTTTCCAGATAAAAATGAAACACCTGTGATGTCTGCTGGTAGAAGCTCTAATCCTGATGCTGGCCTCCAGACTTAGACTACTCAGACCTTTGATGGGCCATTGACAAGGACACCAAACAGCTAGAGATTGACATCACTAATCTGAAGAAATCCCTCGTTTCAATGTCTGAAATGATCTCCAAAAATTGCAAAGGACTTTATTGGACTTGATTTACTCTTCTACAATAGAAAAGACTGTGTACAGCTCTTGACTGTGTACAACCCTTAAAGAAGAATGTTGCCCTTACATAGACAAGACAGGGATGGTTAAAGAAAACATGAAAAAGGTCAGAGAAGACCCAGAGAAAAGACAGAGAAAGAAAGAGAAAGATGAGAGCTGGTACAAGGACTGGTTTTCAACCTCTCCATGGTTGTCAACCCCACTTCCTCCCATCTTGGGACCATTAATTGGGTTATTTTTGCTGATTTCTTTTGGTCCCTGGGCCTTAAATAGGCTGACTAACTTTGTGATACAACAGATAGATAATTTGATAGCAAAACCTATTCAGATACATTATAATAAGTTAGCTATGGAGGACCACAAGACTCAAGATGAGGTTGTTACTTTATCCAGGGTGTTCCTCAAACCCATCTCCACCCAACCTAAAAGAGGGGACTTCCGCCCCTAGACCAAGCAGAGAGGGGCTACCCAGAATCCTCTCTGACTGGCGATCTGAATTCTTGCTTAGTCTGTGAGGCTAACCACTGCAAGGGAATATAAATAAAAGTTAAAAATATCTATCTGGGTTTCCTGAGGGACAAGCCTGACTGCATAGGAGTTGATGTCAAAAGTATCCCCTCTTCAGGAAAAAGACATGGGGACAGGTAAGGCCCTCATGCCTCACTGGACAACGACAGGAAGACCAGAGCCATTACAAGATCCCCTTCAATTATTGGAGGTCAGGCCTCTATCCCCACCTTCACAAGATTAGAATCGCCAAGGCCCTTCTATACTTAGAGAAGGGAGGAGATGTCAGGGGCAGCCCTGCTTATACACTGAAGGCCTAAAATCAGCCATAGGCCTAAAATCAGCCATAGGCCTGACATACATACATGCTAACACAAAGTCTTGGGTCTCTGTGGAAAAACACTGAAACAAATGGGTATAAGCTATTATAAACAGGCAGCTGTTTTAGAAATTTACCAGCCCGAGTAGTCATAGGTCTTATAAATAGGCAGCCTCGGTGGACAGTACCAACTTAGATAAGGACAAATGAATCATAGGCAGAGTCATAGTGACCTGTCCCCTGAACCTTCACCCAGCCAATACCCTGTTCTGAAAGGTATCTGTACTCCCCCTGAACACCTATGCTCTGGTGCCATTCCCTTCCCCACACCCTGCCTTTTGTGTTTATAACCTCTGTGTAAATAAGTAAATTACAATGTGATTTAAAAAGCTAAATAAATTTTTAAAAATCAAAAAAAAAGTAAACTAAAAAGAAAAAAAAACTATCATTTCATGTTTTTTGAAGCAATTCTTACAGTAGTAATAAAAGGAATTAAGTAGGGTGCCATCAATATGTAAGTGTCTTTTTAAAATGTACTGTATATTATGCACTCTTATTAATTTGTAATAAAGTGTGATATTTTGTTGCCAGTGGCAACATGGATAAAACTGTGGGACACTAAGGTAAGTGAAACAAACCAGGCACAGAAAGACAAATTCTGTATATTCTCCCTCTTATGTGCAAGCTAAAACGTTGATCTTACTGAAGAAGTAGAACACTAGTAACTAAATATTGGGAAGGAGAAATAGAGGGTCATTAAGTAACAGCCACAAAACCAAAAGTACACACAAGGAATGAACATTAATAGTTATAATACAACGTGGAGACAATGGTCCACTAATATTTAGTCTGGGCTTTATAAAATTTAGACGATAGGATTTCCAAGGTTACCACCCCACAGGAAAAATGGCAAGTGTTTAAGGAGGTAGAAAAGAGAACTTCCTGGTTTGATCAGTACACATGGCATGAGGGCACAGACATACCACTCTTGATCCCATAAATAGCTTTCCTTATTAGAAGAATTTGCTCACACTTTAATGTGGATTCTTGGGACACTTGCCATCATCCATTTAACAGCCTGCACCAAAATGAATTTAATTTTTTTCCCAAAGTTTTCTCGAGCCTCTTACATTGACTTGGTGTTCATCAGCAAGTTCTTTGCACTAACTCTTGATATTTATTTTGATACTATCTCACATCAGTATTTTAAACAAAGTTCTTTTCAACATGTCAGAAACAAGTTCATCTCAATCTCAGACAAGCATACCTCTAAAAATAGAAGGGAGTTACAATTCAAAATACTTGGCCCATAAGATTATGAATCACAAATTTCAAATTCCAAAGAAGACTGTTGAATAAAAATAAAACAAATGGTTAAAATTAACTACAACCAAAGCTAAGTCTATAATTATTGATGGCGAGAACTGAAAAGAAATCGTAAAGCAACACTGGCTAAATATGCATTTATTAACATATATCTATTGTGTCAGCTTCTCTTGCAGAAATTTAAAAGCAGCTTCTTGTCAATGGCATCATTCAAATCTTTCCTCAGAGAGAGCTGCAATTGTTGATAATCGCATGCAGACTGAAACATCTCATTTTATGCCCCCCAAATGCGTGTTTACTTTGTATGATAAATATGGCTATGAAATGGAGTGTTTCTGGCATTCTCAGATCAAATGCAACCGGGAGGAATAACTCAGATGCATCCTGATGCTTTATATTTCTACACACTAATATTTGCTTCACACCATATGTCTCAGCAACACAAGGATGCGGTGATGGGGAACAGCCCCATGGTTCTCTCCTCTCACATCTGGTCTTTTGAGGCATTCTGATGGTTTAGAGATTCATGTTTAAACCCCAAGATAGGTGGTATAATCAAATGCCTTAAAAGTCTTTTTTTTTTCTTATCATCTAATTTGCATCAATGAATAATGTAAGGATCTCACTGGATTTAAGTAGAACTGATACTCTGCTGGATCCTCCCAAAAAGTCATGCAAGATGCCATTCACAGAGCAGTAAAGAAAACCAGATGTCAGTCAGCCTTCGAAATGATAGATACCTTCAGTTCTGCTGACTCCCAAAGAATAATAGTAACATTATCTGCCTCCAAGATGGCTTAGCTTCTTAATTAGGGTCTCTACTTCTGTGATGAAACACCATGACTGAAGCAATGTGGGGAAGAAAGAATGCTTACATTTCCCTATCACTGTTCATCATTAAAGCAACTGCTTGGGACAGGTACTCAAACAGGACAGGAACCTGGAGGCAAGAGCTGAAACAGAGTCCCTGAAGGGGTGCTGCTTACTGGCTTTCTCCTCATTGCTTGCTCAGCCTGTTCTTATAAAACCCAGGACCACCAGCCCAGAGATGCCCCACCTGTGTTGGGCTGAATCCTCCAAATCAATTACTAATTAAGAAAGTGCTTTATAGGCTTGCTTAGAGCTCAATCTCATAGAGGTAATTTTTCAATTGGG
The DNA here is from genome assembly GCA_021653895.1 of Mastomys natalensis. Taxonomy (NCBI): domain Eukaryota; kingdom Metazoa; phylum Chordata; class Mammalia; order Rodentia; family Muridae; genus Mastomys; species Mastomys natalensis. The sequence continues at coordinate 569,267 of JAJTUV010000155.1, forward strand.
GTTCCCTCTTCTAAGATGGCTCTAGCCTGTATCAAGTTGACATAAAATTGGCCAAGAGTTACCCTCCTGGGAAAACAGATCAAAACGATTGCTGTGCTGATGCCATTTACAACACATGCTCATTTCACAGAGAAAATACTTCCTCCTCTTCATCTCTCCAGCATTTCATAGAAGCTCCCCATCAAGTTTCCCACTGATCATCTTACAGGTTGGAATTTTCTAACAGTATTTATCTGTCTCCCAGTATGTGGTGTGGCTTACTATGCTCTCCTTCTTGCTATACTTTTTTCCCCTGTTGAATGATACACCTCTCTGAATTTCTAACGACTCTAAAAATTCTCTGTCTCTAGGATTTCTTTACTTTTTTCGGGCTTTCAATTTGAGTGTTTAACAAAACTATGGTCTTATTCCTTCTTTTTTTTTAATTTATTTTTTTAACAACTCCCATACCTGGATTAGCCCCTTTTTAAAGTTCAGTTGATAAACACCTATTATCTCTCTTTGATCCCGTTTACCACTCTGCTCTCAGGAGACAGTGGTCTCTGTGGATTCCTTAGACTGTGGATAACTTTTTTTTTTCCAATGAAAGTACTAGCAGGAAATTCAGTGTGAGAAAGACAGAGCCCATTTGCCCATTCCTCTATACAGGAGTAGTTTAGTTAGCTCTAACTCCCATCAGAACAATAAACTTCTAATTTGATTAAACTACATCTATATACCATCATCATCCACAGTCCAGTGTACAAACTAGGATTTACTGTTGGTGAACTCTATGGGCTTCATAAAATATGTGATGATATATACCCACCATTATATTGTCAAATAGAGTAATTTCAGTATTTAAAAAAATCTCCTAATTATTTGGCCTATTTATTATTCTATCACTAACCACCCAACCATTAAAAGCCAGTATGTTTTCCCTGTCTACAGTATTATTCAACCACTTTTTCACCTAGGGATATGCATTTGAGTTTCTTCCATGTTATTTAATTAATTATTTATTTATTTCATGTATGTGAGTACACTGTCGCTGTCTTCAGACACACCAGAAGAGGGCATAGGATCCCCATTACAGATGGCTGTGAGCCACCATGTGGTTGCTGGGAATTGAACTCAGGACCTCTGGAAGAGCATTCAGTGCTATTAACCGCTCAGTCATCTCTCCAGCCCTCCTCATGTTTTCGTTTGGCTTCATAGGCTCTGTTCTTTTTACCACTGAGTAATAACTCCTGCCAGGTTGTACCACAGTTTAATTTACCATTCGGCAACTGAAGGACATTAAGGCTACTCCTATGTAATAATATCCAAGTCAAAAGCATCTGTAAAGACTTTTTTCATACTTACATAATGCATACATCATGTCAATAGGATATGGTGACTTTCTTTGTTTCTTTTCTTGTCTCTTTTCTTATACCTTAGCAGAAGCATTTAAAGAAAATTTTATTTTGACCCACAGTTCCAGGTTACAGTCTATCATAGTGGGAAGTCACAGCATAAACGCTTATGTGAGCCGACCACATCGCATCCATAGTCAGGAACAGAGAGCAATGATAAGTATATACCTCTCAGTTCATTTTCTCCCTTTTCATATAGTTCAGGATTTTCTTCCTGGGAATAGTGCCACCCACAGTAGGCAGGCCCTTCTAATTCATTGAAACAGTCAAGATAATCTCTATCAAATTCCCACAGACTCTTCTCCTTACAATCCTATATTTTGTCAAAATGACAATGGTACAATGACAGTGGCATTGCCTATAATCCCAACAGTCCAGAGGTTGAGTAAAGAAGAGGGTGAGTTTGAAGCCAGCCTGGGATACATAGTTAAGACCTTGTTAAAAACAAACAAACCATAAGATCATCTAAACTATATTCTCACTTACGTTATTGACATATTCTAAAACCAACTCCGTTCTCTGTTGTATGCATATGTCTGTAGTTCGTGTTCAGTTGATTTCTATAAAAGATGTGAGATCTCTGTTTGTCTGTATTATTTTCATTTCTTGGTTTTCTCATGTGTCCAGTTATTCCAGAACTATTTTTACAAACTGTTTTATTTTCTCCATAGTATTGTTTTTTTCAATTGTCAGTGATCACTTTCCTGCATCTGTTGTTTGAGCAAAGTGTCATATAACTTGTCTTGGTCTTATACTCCCAAAGTAGTCAAGGAAGACCATGAACTTCTGATCCTCCTGCCTCTACCCATCAAGCACTGGAATTACAGACATGGAAAAAATACACAGTTTTAAGTTTTATGCAACATTGGAGATCAAATCCAGGGTTTCCTGCATACAAAGCAAGCCTTCTACCAGCTGAGATTCATCCCTGGCCCAACTATGTGTTTATATGTATGTGTTCTAGGCTATTTTGTTTCATTGATCTATTCATCTTTTCTGCCACCAATAGAACATTTTCTTAATTACTGTAGATTACAGTGAGGCTGAAAGCCATGCATTATCAATCAGTCTTCTGCTTCTTCAGTATTGTGGTCACTATTGTGGTTGTTTTGCCTCCTCATATAAACTGTACAATCAGCTGGGATTTAGGAAATAACTTGATAGAATGCTGATTGGGCTTTGGGTGAATTTATAGATTCAGTTTTTTAACAAACTCCCAGGTATGAATATTGAATCTTCTTATCCAAAAACATGAATATTTATTTATTTATTATTGATTTTACAAAAGCTTTTATAGCTTTTCTTCTTTTATCTTATTCATATTTTGTTAAACTAATCCAATTATTTTCATCTTTTTTTGCATTAATTAAATAGTATTGTGATTTTGACTTTAAAATTTGCTTGCTTGTTGTCATTTTGTTGGAACTTGATTAACTTTTCTATATTAATATTGTATATCTCAATCTTGCTATATCCGCTTACTAGTCATACAAGTTTTAAAATTTAATTGTATTGTTATGATTTTCTATAAATAGACATTCAGGTCACCAAAAACAAAAGCATCTGTATTTCTTCCATACATTTATATGGGATATAAGTGTGTTTGTGTGTGAATTCATTTATTCACTTTTTTTTTCTGATTTGTCTTACCCCATTAGCTAAGACTTACAGTATGATTTTGAAAAGCACTGGTGAAAAAGAAAATCCTTCTCTGATTCCCAATCTCAGTTGGAAAGCTTCAAGTGTCTCATCTCTAAAGACAGCTGTTGGAATCTTGTAGCTGTGCTTTAACAAGATAAGAACATTCCTTTATAATTTTTTTCTGAGAAATTTAATCTTTTCATTTATTCTTTGACAGGCTCATACATGTAGAGAATTTTAGTCATTTTCACATCTCACATACTCTCTTGCTCTGCTGCTAAAGTCAGCTGCTTGGCAAGAAATGCTTTTCCTTCTTTCATGCAAATTTTTGCATGACCACAGAGTTTAATTAGGGTTGCTAGCATGAACATGGTGGGAGGTTATATTACTGGAGCATAGATAATTTTCAGTGGCTATACCTCTGAAGAACATAACACTCCCTCCCCCAGCAACCATTACCTGCTAGTAGTCCCTCCTTGGGAGGGAGCCTCCTCCCTTCTCTGATGAAATGTTGACAGATCCAGCATTGTAAGAGGTCAGGTCTAGTGCGAGGAATCGCACTACAGTGAGATCATTATCAGGAATGGTTATTAAACTTTCTCAATTTCCCATTTCTGAATCTATAGACGTGATCTTGTGGCTTTTCTGCTTTAGCCTATTACAGCTAGACATAAAAGTTCTTATACTGGATGTTGAACTAGCCTTGTATGCATAAGATAACTTTTAATTACAATTATACTTCATTTACTAACCTGGGTCAGGATTCTACATCTATTACTATGAAAAATAGAACTTTGCAGTTTTCTTTTCAAATATCTTTATCTGGTCTTGGTGTTAGAGATTAATGAGTTAGGAAGTATTTACTTGGTTTCTAAAATCTGGAAGAGATTCAAATGATTCTGAAATTCTTAACAGGTTTAGAATTACTGAGTGAACCATATGGTCTAGCTTTGGAAGGTTATTCATTATTGATTTAGCTTCTCTGATAGACATTCCTCTATTAAATTGTATATTTCTTGATGTAGGAGTTTTTAAAAATACTTTTCTTACTTTTTATTAAGAATTTAAAATGATCTTACTGCTTTTTTTCCTTTGTACGTACATTATACTTTCAAATAAAGTTCCAATATACAACTACAAGATTTACAATTCTGTTTTCAAATAGCACTTTACTACATTATAGATTGTTGTGTCTGATTCCTTTTGGTAATAAGATTTAAAAAATGTCTGGTTCCTCTCTTCATTCTTATTATCATTGCTGCATATATTTAACAAATACAAGAGCATTTCATAAATATATACATATAATTTCACAATGTATTGCTATTAGTATTTTTAAATAACTGTTTTCTTTAATTAAATAGTAACAAAATAGTCTTTTTTTAATCTTACTTGATCCTTCAGTGATGATTTTTCTCTTGCTTCTGTTGATTCAAATTTCTGACCTATCATTTAACAATTCCTATGAACAATTCCTATTCCATGAATAGTTTTAATTTATGTGAGAAAGTGTTTCCCATTTTCCTTGAATGGGTGATTTTTCAGAGTATCCAACTCTGTGGATTTTTCACTTGAAATACCTTAAATAACCATTTTACTCCACTCTTTTCTTACGCAGTTTCTAAGCCACAGTAGTATTTGCTTTAACTTTTGGTTAGCATCCTCTCATTGTTCACAGTGTCACATTTCATGGAGATAACTTATTTCAAAACTATTGTATACTTGTTTACCCTCTTGTATTCTCTCCTTTTAGATATCTTTCCATTGAAACACCTAAATATTGAAAGAGCCATCTATGAATACACCATTTTCTCCTCCTATTTCTCTGTATCTAATTTTTCAACCACTTAAAAAAAAAACACTTCAAGTCAGAAAACTGGATCCACCTTTAACCCAACCTTACCTTCATTACCACCATCCAATTTAATACTAAGTTTAAGACTCAGAATTGAAGCGCTGGAGAATTGGCTCAGTGGTTAAAAGCATGTACTGGTCTTGCAGAGGACCTTTGTTTGGTCCTCAGTTCCCAGATCCAGTAACTTACAGCTGCCTGTTACTGCAGCTCAAGGGATCCTACACCCTCTTTTGGCCATCTCAGGTATTGCACTCACATGCACACACAACCACACACACACACACCACACAATTAAAAATAAAATAAATATTTAAACAATATTTAGCCTTGAATTTTTTTTAAATTAATTCATACCCTCCACTGCTATGCTATACCAGATCTCTCTTAATTTTTATGTAGTTTTTGTAACAATCCACTTTTCCATGATGAGGCTTTCTAAATACTGATTTCAGAAAGTCAAAACTCCATTCAAAAGCTATTAAAGGGTAGCCAATGAGATGGCTCCATGTAGAAAAGTTCTTGCTACCAAGCCAGGCAATCTGAGTTCAACTCCTGACATACACGATGTACAAAGATAGAATCAACTACTATAACTTGTCTTCTGACCTTCATGTGGGCATTGAATATACACACATCCACCTCCAACTCTATATACAAGTAGACAAGCATATTTTTAAAGGAGACAATGTACTTATGCTGTGTCTTTCAATAATATTTCTTTCTTAGCATGGTCCTATGGTCCCCAAATATCTGACCCAAGCTCTTGAATAATATTCACTATACTTTAATTTAAAAAAAATTACAGCCTATTTCCATTAGAGTAAAAGTTCACAAGTCGGGTGTTATGGGTTTAATTGTGTCCTCTCAAATTCATTGGATAATATTCTAATTGCTTTGGATCCCTATCCAGAAATACATACTGCAGCTATTGGTTATTGTTGATGTAATTAGTTAAAATGAGGTTATATTGGAGTAAACTAGGTTCCAGGTTGAACAAAAACACTGACATGCATAGAGAGAAGACAGTATGAAGAGATGCTGGAAGAAGACAGGTATCTACATGCCAAATGATATGATGCAACTTTCCTTTTTTGCACAGCCCTCAAAAGAAACTGAACGTGCCAATATCTTGACTTTATAGTTGTAGCCTCCTGAAGTTTGTTGCAGTAAATCTTTCTTCTTTCAGCCACTAGATTTGTGGTTCTCTAATTCAACACAACACAGAACATATCTGCATTGATTATTATGATATCCCCCATTTCCAATACAATTTCAAGCACATGTGGTAGTAGATGGCCTATATCTTTTGAATGATTGAATGAATTCTAATTATTCTAAGATGAAAAGGTACATCATTAAGCAAGTAGGTTAGAACTATACAATGAAGTATAATTGTTGAAAATCAATGATATCTAAGTGAAACATAACCTCTAAATCTAGGCATGAAGGATCAAACCTGTAAAACTCAAAAGATGATGCAGGGGAATGGTCATGAATCTGAAGCCAGCATGAATAAATAGTGAGTTTTTCAGCACAGCCTGTGGGCTTTTATAGTGACACTTCATCTCAACCAAACCAAACCAAACAACAAAATGAAATGAAAATGTAAAAGAAATCCTACAATTGAAAATTGAAGGGCAATGTTTTTTTTTTTTTTTTCTTTTTTAAATCAAGTCCCATCACATTCTGTACTAATTAACCAATTAGGAAAATGGAAAAAAGTTTTCATCTGGGAAAAAAGAAATACTAAGGATCATTTCTCAGAGTAATAACTTATTTTGAGTATGTTCTATCAGCCTTATCTTTCCATTTGTGAGTCCCTCAAACTGTATTCATCTGCAAAATGGAAACTCATGTTGTCAAAGGAAACATAAGCACAGGGAGAGGAAGATGTTTGTTGCTCTTATGTGCATCAGAGGTACCAGGCAAAGGAGACTGTTTGGGCTACATCTCTCCATGAATCAATCTGAGAGTTTCAACTCCCTCTACAGAGCACTTACAGGCTGAGTTTGGAAACAAGGTTAAAAGTTCCAGAATGAAATATATTGGTTCATTCAACTTTATTCAGTGTTCTTCAGGTTAAGGTTGTTCAGCTAGCATATGGCATGAAGATTTCTTAAAGAAAAGTGACTCTTATAGAAGAATAGGCGGAAGGATTGTGGGCCCTAAGGAGATAGGAACAGCACAGGGAGATCAACAGAGTAAACGAACCTGAACCCTTGGAGCTCTCAGAGACTGAATCACCAACCGTGGAGCATACCTAGTCTACACAGATCTACCTCATGGGCTGGACCTAGGCCTCCCTGCACATATGTTGTAAATGTGCAGCTTGGTTTTCATGTAGGTCTCAAACATCTGGAGTAGGGGCTATCCCAAAACATGCAGCCTGTATATGGAGTATGGTCTTCTAGCTGAGTCCTCATCTGGCCTCAATGGGAGAGGAAGCACCTAGCCTCTCAGAGACTTAAAGTGGCAGGGTGGGGGATACAGGAGGAGGGGGTACTCAGAAAACAAGAGATGTGGGAGTTGTGGGAGGGGGTGACTGATGGGTTTATAAGCGAATAAGCAAAAAAAAATTAAATTAAAAAAAAGGTAAAAAAGAAGAAAAAAGGAAAAAAAAAGAAAGAAAAAAAAGAAAAGTGAATTCTGTAACTCTATAAACTTCTAAGTAATCTTTCTCTCAAGTCATTTGCACATTAAAATTAACCATCAGTATGAGTGTGTGTGTGTGTGTGTGTCTCTGTGTGTGTGTGTGTGTGTGTGAGAGAGAGAGAGAAGAGAGAGAGAGAGAGAGAGCATGTGTATGTCTGTATGTTTGTTTTTGGATATATATATGGATACATGTCATCAAAGAATGGAGATTACTTGAGTGCAGCCACTTTAAAGGCATTTTTTTTTCTGATTGCTAGTTTCTACAATGATAGCACAAATCAAGTCTTTAAATGTATTTGATGTTCATAATATCTGTTAAAAATATTTGCAATCTCACGTAAGTCTTCTAGCTTGAGAAGCTAAGTTGCAACTGATTTTCACACTTTCATCAAAATTAAATCATCACATACCCCCGCCCCTGGGTTTTAGAGACATCTTCAAATGTTGGTCTGTTCTTGGCCTAAGGCCTGAAATCTACAGTGGACTGAACTTGAGTTCTCTTTATTTAAAACATTGTATGCATCATTTTCTTGGCACTCAAACCCTAGATCTGCAGACCAACAATGCCTTTCTATACCTGGGACATGTGCCCACATTTTCTATTATCCGTCCATTTGCCATGCAGTATAGACTCTTACATTGAGCCATTCAGAGCTTCCTACTTTAGCATGGAACAAAGTCAAAGATTTCTGCAGGATCCAGAAATGGTGAATCTTGAAAGAGTTAAAAGATGACTTCCCATGCCCCTTAACCCTTGAGCACTCCAGTTTGCTAATACCTGGTCACTCCAGGCATGACTCCTGCCTAAGTCAGAGGTGTTACATTTTGCTAAAGCATATTGATATCCCAGGATGCTTCCTCCATTGCTGAAACATTTCATAACCTATGCCAAATGTCACTCTTTCCCCATCAGCATGGCTAATAGAAAACTGAGAAGTGAATGTGCTAGGTAAAAAATGAATTTCATGACAACAGTCTAGAAACATCTGCAGTTCAGTTCTTACATCAGTGACCTACAGTGAACTTTGAGTGACTGATAAGTGAATGACTAATTCGGTCTTTCATTTCCTTATCTGCTTTTCTGTTTAATTGTATGGGGGAGGGGATTAGATGCTAAGGTTTTGTTCTCCAGTTGGTTTTTGATTTGATTAGTAAATAAGCCATAGGCCAATTGCTGAGCAGAAGGAATAGTTGGGACTTCTGAGTCTCTGGAGGCAAGACAGGGATGCAAGGAAAAGAGAAATGGGTTTGTCATGTTTTTGATGGAGAAAAGCTGACCAGTAATGTGAGACCTCAAAACGGATTGGTCAAACAGGCCACTCCTATAGGTGGGTAGTCAGGGGTGTCTAACAGGGATTATTTAGTTGAATAACTAAAGTTTAGGGCTGGTGGAGAGGTAAGGAGATAAGAATATTGATGAAGACATGCTTTTCTAGGCCAGAGATAGTAAAGCCCAGCAATTGTGCCAAAAGGCAAACTGAAATTGAACAGCGGTGTGTGTGTCTGTATTTTCGTCCTAGGATCCAATATTCTCTGAGTGGGAGCTGGTAACTCAGTCTGTTCCAGGATTTAAGATGCAAAGCAAGAAGACAAGAGAAGTCATACTAGTCCAAAAGGAATTTGAATGTCAATATTTCTTGTGTTTCTAAAATGCAAGTCGGTTTTACGGATTCTGTCATGGTGGACATCCCCATCAACACTGATCAATCAGCCTTAAGGTGGCTTGTGTGAGTATTCATGGGAAATTCTTCAGATAATCTGATACAACTAACATTAAATAAGATGAGTGTGTGTGAGTAGTGTGTTGTTATATTATTGGACATGTTTATGAAGGGGTACGTGTGGAGGATAGAAGTAACCATCATGTGTGCTCCTCTATTGCCTTCCACTTTAGTTTTTGACAGTCTCTCACTGAGCCTGATACTCACTGATTGGGTTAGACTGGATGGCCAGTAAATTACATGAATCCTCTGTTCTCCACCTACCCAGAACTGAGACTGCAGGCCACTTTAGCTTTACCAACTTTTTACATGGTTTCCAGGAAATGACAGGACTCTGCATGTGTGGCTAGCACTTTACTGATGGAACCATCTCACTAGCCCTTAGAAGGATTATTTTAAAAATACTTAAGTGTTCTTAGTTCTTTACTTGAGTCCAAGTGAAATAAGTAAGAAGAGGCTGGCAATATGAGTCAGTGGGTAAAAGCACTTGCTGTCAAATTGAAGACCTGAATAATCCCTAAATTCACATATTAGAGGGAGAGAATCTGCACCCACAGGTTATCCTCAGACCTCCACATACAGACCACATGTACCCACCCATCCCCAAAAAATAAATGAATATTTTGTAAAGTACAACAGAAATTAGACTTGAGTTTTAATATGAATTAGGACAAAGAAAACAACAGAAGGGTGATACTGTTAAGTAAAAGTAGATCTCAAAAAATAAAAACAAGTAAATTTTTCCTAGCAAAAACAAACTCAGGCATCATATGTAAGCAAATAAAATCAACATGTGTCCTGGAGGACTGAAGAATAGCTCACGGAACTCACCATGGATGGATTTCTCCTTTAAGAAAGGTCATGGCCTTCCACAGTTTTGTTAGCTCAGCACTGGGATAATTGTTTAATGCATGAGCCCTGCACATATGACTTGGTAGAATATCCAAACCTGACAGTTGGCCTGTGGTTTTATTGTTCAATATTTTTGTCAATTTTAGGTGGGAGGTTGGGGGTTGAAGTACAAGGAACAAAAGCAATTTTCTGTCTTCAGTATTGACTTTCATGATAACGTCTGCTCGAAGCCTGCAGAGAAACTTGGGAATTGGAACCCTTTTCAATTAGCAGAAGAAAACCAAAGAGAATTTCCAGTAGTGACTTAATTAATCCAAATACAGCAGGGAGCACACCCTAGTAGTGAAAGTGAGATATAGACGGAGGATGCCAAAAATACACTTCCTACACTAGACCTTGAAAACCAAATGGCCAAAGGTCATTCTGCTTGTCTAGCTGAACTTCAGTTTCTTCAACCTAAAAAATAAATAAATGACACTTGATTCAGTTCAATAACAGGAACAATATTTATGGAATACTTCTTGCTTTAACAGCATTCTTAAAATAGAGTAAGAGGCCTGCAGAAAGACAAGGCTACTACATAAGTAGCCTTATGTTTATACTTACCTTATGTTTGTCCCTTCTCATCTCTTCCTTGATGTCAAGAACAGTTACATATTTTTCTTCACTTTCAGATATTCCTGCTTTCTTGGATGGGAGATATTATATCAGTGCTTCTGAGCCAGCATTAATAGGACCAATTTCAATTTTAATTCTCCCTCTCCCCTTCTCTCCCTCCCTCCCTTTCCCCCCTCTCTTCCTCTCATCATTACATCTTGTAAAGTCCCCTAGGTTGATTCTACAATAGTCTCCAAGTAACTGTCCTTGGGCCATGTACATACATTTTGGTTTCTGGGTGAGATTCCAAGGAGCTAATAGTTGGTTTGAAGTCTTCTAAGAGAAAATGTTTCAGGGTGATAAAACTCCAAATATCAACTTGTTACCATTTTACAAGGTGCAAAAGGGACACACTCATCTCTCATCTCTCTAAGGTAAATCCAGACCTGACAAAGTGGACAGAAAACTCCTATGTAGCAACTCTATCCTGGTGGGGATATGTCAACTGAGCTCAGAGGAAGACAGTTCACAATGACTGTGGTGGGTTTCTGTAGCTTCCCCTGATTGGTGCTTTATCATCTATTTTTTTCCAATTAAAATGCAGATTAAGTATTATAAAACATAAGAAGTTGATCTGAAATTATAAGTGATTCAAAAAAAAATCTATTAGATAATATTATTAGTTTAGGTTTATTGCTGTTTTATCACTTGGGCGGGAGAGATAGCTCAGTTAGTAGAGTACCTGCCATACAAGCATGAAGATGAGTCCCTCTTACAGACATAAAAAGCTGGGTGTGATAGTACAAAGTTACAGACTTAGAGCTGGGGAAGCAGGAGTCAGGTGGATGACTGGGACTTGTTGGCTAACCAACCAAGCCTAATAAGGTGATGGGCTTCTGGAGAATGATAGCATAGGTTGATCTTTGGTCTTCACATGCACAAGTACACATGTGCACTCAGAATACCACAAAGGGTCATGGTCTCCTTTGACTCTTGTACATATCTTTCCTCTCCACTTGCCTAAAACCTAATCCATAAGTAGAAAAGCCTTCCTTGGGAACTTTGGCAATGTCCCAAGAAGGCTGACTGTCTACTCATGTATATCAGAGTCTCCTGCTACTGTCCTCTTTCTTAAAATTTCTCATACAAAGCTGAATTCAAGCTGGATTCATTTGTTGTCTTGGTACCCATAAGAAATGAGAGGAAGATCACCTTAGTTTAGCGAGGATTTTCAAGCATAATGTTATCCAAAGCATACTAAGGTTAAGCATGTTCTTTGAATTAATGTAACGATAACAAAGCAACCAGCAAAAAAAAACCTTTTCAGTAAGTAGAATAATTTGCATTTATGTGTTCTATGCAATTACTTCAGTACTTCCCACAAATATTTGTCTATAGATAATGGATTACCTTTAAACTCTTACTTTCCCTAGGTTGACCTCTGATTCAGATGTACTTTCTCAAGGCTACAATTTGGTCACATCTGTCTTTTTTATTTTTTTCAGACCACAGGCTCTTTGAAAAAGAAGAGGGTGCTCAGCTCCCTATGACTAGCAGGCAGGAAAATAACTAATTTTTAAAATAAGTAAACTATCAATCTGAAAAGAGGACTGACAATACCCACGCCCATCACTAGCAGAGGTCATAGGTATTGTGGATTGCATGGTAGCTGCATGATTAATCAAATGAAGGAGATAACTGCAGGCACAAGGTAAACTGGGATACAGGAGAGTTTACAAAAGCAAATCCCAAATGCATCCATGACTAAAGAACATGAAGTATAGTCAGGACTCAAAACTCAGTTCCAATAGAGAGACAATGCTATTCAAACACTAACTTTAGGGCACAGAATGATTAAAATGTTGGTCACAGATTAAAGGGGTATGTTATTTAGCTAAGAATCAGGAGAGGGAGCAAAAAAGAAAACATGGGAATGTGATCAGTTCTGACTACAGACAGCTGGGTGGTAACTAGGGAGAAGGAAGGGTGGAAAATTTTTGTCCATCAAACAGGTGTGTTCATTTCACAACAGCTTGGCCACTTCTTCAGCCCTTGCCTGCTGCCTGTAAGAACATAGAATCATTCCAATGACTACATAGCATATGAACACTCAGTTGGATACATTGTTGATTGTTGCATGGACTTTACCCATCTTATCAAAGCACACAGACATCAGAGCCTCTACCCTACACCAACTTGAGCCAGATCGTCTTCAATCTTTGTGTTCTTAGGATTAACAAGCACTTGGAAAAACACTTTAGGGATGACTAGACAAGGAATCTATCATAACCAGTTACAGTTATCAATGCAACCCCATTAATAACAATACATGTTTTGTTGAAAAAAAATTACAAAGCTTTTCAGGTGTGAAAGCCATTTCCTATGTATTGGTTACCAGCCATAAACTGAGTTCTTAGGATCCAAACTAAGCAAGCTAGCCACACACACACACACACATACACACACACACACTTAAAACTATATATAAAATAAAACATATTAATTAAGTTTTCCTTCTCACCTGTGAGACTGACCCTCCATATACAACTTTGAAGCTTGTTTGTAGAATATTAAAAGAACCTGTCATCCAACCATTTTTAATCAAATCACTTATTCATAGTGAGATCAATATTACCATACTCCCTCCTACACACATTTTGATAGCTAGAAAAAGTCAGACTAGACCTATGTTTAGTCATCTGAATATCACCAAAAATTTGAGGGACACTTTAATGCCTTTGGGGGAAGAGGTATATCAAAGACTGGAAGACAAACCTACTGGTACAGACACACTTAGAAACAGAAGAGACTACTGCACTTCCAAACATAGTTCCAATCATTCTCAGTGGAGGGACTAACATGGTTCACTCTTAATCAATGCCTGTAAAAATTGTCATACTTTGAGAAGCCATAACCTTTGATTGCTAGTCTATTATTTTCTGGGCTTCACAATCATTTCTAGGTACACGATTCCTTGTGTGTGCATTAATTATCCTGTTGTATTCTTGGTAGTTTCTTTGAACTTTTCCATAATACTTCTAGAGTTTACCACTAGCTCAAGATAATTCTGAGTACTTCCAGTCTTTCATTGAGCATCCTGAGCCCTATTATGTACACAGTTTCTACTCATTAAGGCTGCCAGTCCTACAGCTGGTGGCTCTCTCTCCTCGTTCTCCTGTTCCTTCTTGCCTAGCTTTGATAGAGGGTCACCTCTTTTTATATTTATTTGACCATGGATCCACATCAAGTTGGGCTCTTTCTTTCTGTAACATTAAGTTCTTGCTAGACCTCTTGCTGTGTAGATTCCATATTGCTCTTCTATCAGTCCACAGCATAGGGTTTGTGACTGTGTGGCCTGGATTGAATCTGATGTCAACCCTATCAAACCCTGTGACTTTAAGTAAGGCACTTAGTCATTTTCAGCTTCTGGTTCACCAATTATAAAGGAGCATAATTAATAAACTATCAATGCACAAAAAGAAAAAAAACAAAAACCAAACAACCAAATAACAAAACAACAACAATAATAACAACAACAAAACCTCATAGTTCTAATCTTAAAGGAAGTAAGAAATAGTTTATTCTGAAACCTTCTCAGTGGCTATGAACCAGAAATACATATTTAGGTCATACCAAATTCCATATTCTAACAAAGAAGCAATTTCATGAAGCTTTTGTGGTTTTATAGAACAAAGAAAGTCATAAATCAGGCCAGGTTAAAATCCATTGGTGAGTACACTGAAGACGTGGTTGCAGACAAGATGGGGAAAGCTTTTTGATAGGCCTACAATGCTTTCTGGTTGCATTCTTTGATTTTGGACTTGTGGAAGCTAGTGGTCTGTTGGTTAATATATTCCAAAAGGGTTTTGTTATTAGTCCCAGGATGTTAGTTCTAACACAGCAGTGGATAAGGAATAACTGTTGTGGGAATGTAGGTAAAATTATCCTCTGAACCTGCAACATTTCAATCTCTCTACAGTCTTGCAGTTTTAATCAGTCATCTGGTCTCTGTAGACACAGCTTCTCTGCAAGAGTTCTCATTCACAAAACCCATATTTACTACAGTAAGAGATTTAAAGATTCCAGGGTTGTACACATCCTGAATTCCTCTGTCATAGACTCATGTGCTTATTCTTGGATGCTTTGAAGTTTTTTTACAGTCCTCATTGCCTACTATAAATCTAAGTTTTGGAAACAGATGCTTTATCACAGGAGATACTAATGTAAGGAAGCTATTTCTTCAAGGTAGAATTTCTGCTCAAATTTGAACATAGGTTTAGCAGTCAAGGTACCACTGTTCTTTTGAGAATAAGGAGGGGACAGTATGAAAAGAGAGCTACCCCTGAGGAGCTTGTAATTCAAATTGCATAATGAACTTTGATAGGACATGCTATATTTGAGAATCATAAAAGACTGGACAGTTTAAAAGTGATTTCATACTATATGAATGCTGTGTATTTACAGAGGAGCGAGCCAGTCATATCACTCAGTGGTGAGTTCAACAGAGAGGAAGGCAAAATGACAAGGCTCTCAGGGGAAGGTTAGGTGATTGGATTACTCTAGCAGTGCCTTAGTTTAATTAAGTAAAGTAGTTTCCCAAGAAAGTTTATTCTATAAGCAAATTCTAAATTTAAATGTGAAGAACTGAAACACACACATAGATAAGTACTCATTTCTTTCTTTTTAATAGATATGTCACACGTCATCACGAAAGCCAAGCAAGTAAATATCCTTGAAGTCAAAATATTGACTTAATGATTCAAAACCTTCAAGGCCAACATAGTGAAGATTATGAATGTAATGTAGTTCTAATGTTATTGGCTGATATTTTATAGTCTCTTTTATCATCTGGTGCTGCCTACTATGTGTCTCTGTAGCATTTTTTGATTTATGTTTTCTTTCCTTTTCAAGACTTAGTACTAGATATTTCTTCTCCCCTCTCATGTGTTTATTTTATAGGCTAAACATATTTCACTTCAACATTTATAAATCCTCTTGCAAACAACTAGTTTAGAACAGTCCACCAGTTTGCAATTTCCTTGGATCATCTCAGTGGCCACCCATTGAGCAGAATAACGTTCTTGTTCATATCGTTTTCTGTCCTCTCCCACCATTGTCCACTCTCTGTTGCCCATTGGTACTTGTCAGTGATTCATGGAAGTCACTCAATTTATATTTGACATGTATAATTATATATGTTTATAGAAATTATTTTGAAATTACCTTTAAGACTGAGAAGGGCAGAATACTAGAGTGATCATTTTTCTACAGATAAAAGAATGAAGGAATATCTCCTGCTTGTACATGCCAATGCAAAAGACTCTACAGATTTGTAGGTATCATCATACACTACTATGCAAAGCAGGTTTCTGATAACAAACATACAAATAGTTTTGCTGAATTGTGTGTTTCTTTGTTTCCCCTTTTCTACTTTCTCTTCCTTTACACTATTATTTGGACTGAAATTCTCTATGCCCAGAGCCTGTATTGGAAGAGACATTCATTATTTATTTGGGTGATTTATAGAATGTCTCATATGGCAACTACTTATTGAATTTTAAAATTAAACATAAATTACATAAGTTAGTCACAATGTGCAGTATATAAACTGCTTTTGCTACTACTGGGCACAGATTGATATGGCAAGCTACTGGAAATGAGGGAAAAAAAAATACCTACTAGCAGAGGCTATATCAAATAAATCTTCTTTGCATTGGGATGAGGTAAGTACAAGTTTCAAATAGAAGAGTGGGGGGTACTTAAAAACATTTACTTATAAACAACCTATAATACATACTACATACACACACATACACACACACACAGAGGGAGAGAGAGAGACAGAGAGAGAGAGACAGAGAGAGAGACAGAGAGAGAGAGAACAGAGAGAGACAGAGAGAGAGACAGAGAGAGAGAGACAGAGAGAACAGAGAGAGAGACAGAGAGACGAGAGAAGAGACAGAGAAAGGAGTGTGTTGAGGAAAGTTGAGGAACCCCATCCAAATGGATACATCTACAAAACATGCCCCTACCCCTCAGGGAACATTCCAGAAGACGGGGCAGGAAAAATGTAAGAGTCAAAGGATTAGGGAGTTCGGTTTGGGACTGTGTCTCCTCATAATATCAGAAACTCTACCATGAAGTCTAACCAACCTGACTGCCTAAACATGAAATGAATAGAAACAACAGCAATAGACATTGTAGAAGTGGATGGCAGTGTAGGAAGAGGCCTCAACCCTACATAAAGAACTACAGGCAGATATGGAATGCTCAGAGTAAGAGAAATGGTTATCTAATACCAAAGGCAAGTCCTGGAAATATATAAACAAGTAACAATATACAGCCTGAGTAGGCTATATTTAAGAATTGTCCTAGTTTGGGTTTTACTGCTGTGAGGGGACATCATGACCAAGGCAATTCTTATAAGGATAACATTTAATTGAGGATGGCTCACAGGTTCAGAGGTTCAGTCCATTGTTATAAGGTGGTAGCATGGCAACATCCAGGCAGGCAAAGTGCAGGAGAGCTCTACATCTTCATTTGAAGGCCACTAGGAGA
Source organism: Mastomys natalensis (assembly GCA_021653895.1). Classification (NCBI taxonomy): domain Eukaryota; kingdom Metazoa; phylum Chordata; class Mammalia; order Rodentia; family Muridae; genus Mastomys; species Mastomys natalensis. The sequence goes on from JAJTUV010000155.1 coordinate 586,537, forward strand.
AGACTAGTTTCCAGACAGCTAGGATGATGGTCTTAAAGTCCATGGCACAGTGACACACCTACTCCAACAAGGCCACACTTCTTAATAGTGCCACTCCCTGGGCCAAGAATATACAAACTGTCACAAGAGTGTGTGTGTGTGTGTGTGTGTATGTGTGTTTATATGTATGTAACAGCTACCAACAAAAACAAGGCCATAAAAATGAAAGATAAACAAGGGGAATATACATGAGGGTTTGGGAAGAGGAAAGGGGAGAAAGGAATGATGCATTATATTATAAACCCCAAAGTAAATGAAATAAAAAACAAACAAATAAATAAGCAAACTTGGTTAATATAGTAAATTTTACAATGTTTTTTTAATCCCATGTGAACTATTACATGACATCTTTAATCACATGTTTATTATAATTACATTAGAGTGATTTTTCCAGTTGCATATGTACTTCAGCCTTTTGTCTTTCATTAAACCATAATTAAAGAAAAAAGTAAAAGACAGAGGGTCTCATCATGAGCCCCCATTGGCCTGGGACTTCATATGTACACTAGACTTAAACTCAGAGATCTTTTTTCTATTGATTTAATCTCAGAGAGGCTTTCCTTGTAGAATTGGTGACAACTTTCTGTCATTTTAGAATACTAATTTGTTTAGCATTTAGTCCCAACATTCATCCCCAGGACTTTATGAACACTGACACAGGCCACATAAATTGAGAATGTTGAGAATGAAAAACAAACATTTCAAAGAAGAAAACAGTGATTGGAAGTGAAGAGTGAAGATGGAGTTGATGCTAATGAAGCTATATATGATCCTCATACATAATACATCAATGTATCTTAGTCCTATAGGAAGTTTTAGCCATAGCATCAAGTATAAGTATGCACTCAGTGCTTGGGTTGATCATGATGCTTATGACCTGGAATCAAATTCAAATACAAGATGCCAGATCTTTTTGATTAAAGACATGTGCTACCACGTCTAGCTCAGAATCTTTTGTAAGCAGCTCTGCCATACACCAAAATAAGGTACATAAACATTGATGCACCCTTTAGAAACTCAAGATGATAAATATTGTCCTCACATATGAGAGAAGAGTCTTACTTATTTAGTTTGTTGTAGGAGGAATGAAAGCTTTCCAAAAGAATATCTATCAATATGGAAGACAACAATAATTCTAAATCTTCTAACTTTGATAAGTGCATTAAATTTATGTTCCAATTTGCATTTAATCCAAAACAGGAAACAGACACAAACACAAAGCACAAACATGTGCCTTATGAAGCAATAACTCCTACTGGATAAACTACCTTAGAGGGATGCTTGTTAAGACATACGATATTCAAAAGGAGGTGGAACATTCCATGCTGCAAAGAAGCTCATTAAACTCAGAAAGTTAACTCAAAGGCTTCAGGAAGTCCCTGAAGTTGATCAGATTCACTAGCTTCAAGCATATATAAGAGTAAGGACTACTGAGAGACATCTCAGACCACCCAAGCTGCCTGAAGAGGATGCTTGAAACTGCTGAGTTGCCTGCAGGTTGTTCAGTATGTTCCATGTCAGCTTTTGTGAATTTGGGTGAGGCAGGTTTCTTTGAGTCATTTTTGTTCCGCAACAGCTCATCCATATTCTTATAACTAAATCCAATAAAGTCATTGGTCCACCAAGTAGGACTTTGATGGGATCCTTAATTTTGTCTGTTACAAGTTCCCTATCTGGGGTGGTAGATGTTTGTTCTCTGCATAAATAGTGTCACATAACACAGAAACAAAAATATCATCACCCTCATAAGATCAAGGGACAGCATAAATAAATTCTAGAAGCCATGATAAATAAAATACGCATTTTGGTGTGATGTAGTCATTCAGGGTACAAACTGAGAAGGCAGAAGAAAAAGATTAATATAAATATAGCAAGATGGGTGAGGCATAATGAAAATAATCAGTTTAAAGTTGTCAGGCCTCAGATATGAACTGTCAACATAAAAGTGTCACATGGACATTTTCAGGTAAACAAAAGCTGAGAGAATTATATTGCCAGCTATCTACAAAATTTCACGCTGAGGGAAGATGATAGCCAATGGGTCCTTATATCTAAACAGAAAAAGAAAAAGTGCTGGGAATATCGTACATATGCCAAATAACAAGGCTTCTAAAATCTGACTTTCAACTTTCCTTACAAGTTAATTGGGTTTTGAAGATAAAAAAAAAAAAACGATAATGAAAGATTGCTTTTATCATATGTGAACTAAAATGTTTTACAACCCTATAACAAAGGATGGAGAAAGAGAGATGAGAATATATTATTGTAAGGGCTATATCCCATATGTTACGGAGTGACATACTATTTGAAAATTGTCTATGGTAAATTAGAGATGAATTTTGCAAACAGGGGAGCAACTGCCAAAACCCAGCCACATAAATGAAAACAATAGTCTTTAATCTAATGAATTTGCAAATGCTCTCTAATCATTCTCTCTCGGTGGTAATCAATTCTTCAGATTATCCAGCCTCTCCTTCTGCCACTGGCCTGAGTAATATAAAATACCCTGTGGAGTGAGACCCAGCATGATAAGAAGGAAGACAGGCTGTAGCTTTTCTAAAATCCATGATGCTGCAGACACTAAAGTGCTTGAAAGAAAAAAAAAAATTCTATAAGGATCAGCAGAGATAAGATGATGAAGCAGGCAAAGTCTGCTTTGAGTCTTTGTTAATCCTAATATATAAAAACTGCTGTTAAATGTAATTACCTGACTTCACTGCACTCCCACTTGTCTTTCAGAACCATCTCTTCTTAAAGCTTTTCAACTTCTTCATCCCTAAACTGGCTGGGCCATGTTGTCATTGAGGTAGAAGGCACACATTTGTTTAATGCTTTAAAAAAAAAAAATCCTGTTATTTGCCTACAGGGTCATAAACTCTAGGCTCTTTGCAGTATCTAACTGAGCAGATTTCATTAGTTACTAACGTTAACTTGATTGTTTTGTTTTTTTTGTTTTGTTTGTTTTGTTTTGTTTTTCTGTAAGGCTTTCTGAGCTTATTTGTCTGACAGTTAATCTTGGTTGCTGGTATTATTAGATCTGGAGTCATTTAAGAGGCATACCCCGGGACTTGTCTATAAGCATGTTTCCTGAAAGGATAAACGGAGAGGCAGATCTTCTCACCTCTAGAAAGAGCAGCACTTTTTGGCACCAGTCCAGATACAAGGCGGTCCCAGGGAATGGCTGTAGTTCTTTTGCCTGCTTGCCAGTATTCCTTGCTGGTGAGTGTACTTGCTCTGTTCATTCCTCTGCTATGCTCATTTCTTGCTCACATCATAACTCAGCGTTTCCAGCCCTCCAAAACAGGCTGAAGACCTGGCCTTCTCCAGTAATTCTGTAAGCTTTGAGGATTCAACTTGATGGACTGAGTATCGCCTGGGTTCTTAGCCAATCTCATGTACATGACTTGTCACTTTGACGTTTTATGACTAGTAAGTCTTAAAGTACCCAAAGATTCAAAATTATACTACTAAAAAATCACTTGTGAATCTAAACATAGAGATTCCCTGCTCCCCTGCGCCCCCCAGAGTCTCTTCTATCCATGACAGTAAAAATCTTTGCACTAGTGTGGTAGCCTTCAAAAATTGGCTTGCCTACAACTTTGACTATAATTAAGATAACTTCCAAGAACAATGGCCATTTAGACCGGTGGGTTGTTCAGTAGACATTTTTACATATCTATAGTACCACGTTTGGTGTGCATATCTAGCCACATGCATTCTCTTCTTCTGGAAAACCCACATCTTTGGCATTTTAAGAGTCAATTTCTCTGGCAGTGATTCTATTGAGCATGGGCAGATGACTCAAACCAAGCTACAGTACATTAGTCTTTTCCCAGAAGGTTCAGAGACACAACCAGAAAATTTCAGATTTATCTTGGTCTGATATCATGAATGTAGAGAATTTACAATATAGGGAAATCAACTTGCCCACGTTTTTAGTCATATGGAGGTAGAAGCAAAATATAGAGCCACATTAAAGCGGTGGAATGAAGCAGGGGCAAACAGCAAGTAGACGTGAGTTATAAAGCCACATCCTATTCCTTGATTTCTAAGGCTCCCACATGGATGGCTGAATTCCTACACCCTCAATGAAAAAAATCACATGTGGGTATTTCTTTTCATTTTAAAACGTTTTGTTGTTGTTTTGAGGTTGGGCTGGCTAGTTTTATGTCAACTTGACCCAAGTTATTATCTGAGAGGAGTGAACCTCAATTAAGAAAATGCCTCCATAAGATCCAGCTGTAGGATATTTTCTTAATTAATGATTGATGGAAGAGGATTCAACCCATAGTGAGTGGTGCCATCCCTGGGCAGGTGGTCCTGGGTTCTCTATGAAAGCAAGTGGAACAAGCTATGAGGACCAAGCCAGTAAGCAACACCTATCAGTGGTCTCTGCATCAGCTTCTGTTTCCAGGTTCCTGCCCTGTTTGAGTTCCTGTCCTGACTTCCTTTAATGAGGAAGAATGATGTAGACGTATAAGCTGAATCAACTCCTCCCCAAATTGCTTTTTGGTCATAGTAATTCATTGCAGCAGTAGATACACTAAGACTGAAATAATGTCAGATTCACAACAGTTTCCAAATTAGAGTTCCATTGTAATTTCACCCTGCTATATCCACCAGTTGTGGGCCTCTGCATTAGGAATTATCTACTGCAAGAAGCTTCTCTGGTGACAACTGGGAGATGTACTGATCTTTGCTTATAGCAGTAAGACACTAGGAATCTTTTTCATATTGTGCCCATTGAGAGCAATAATAGCAGTAGTTTCTTTCCTAGGGCCTATGACCCATCAAGCCACAGACTCTTGGCCCCAGTAGTGCCAGGTGGGTAGGAACATATGGGTGGATCTTGGAGGAGTTAGAAGACCATGTTGGTGTGGTGAATACTGTATAAAATTATCAAAGAAATAATAAAATATTGTTTTATAAAGCAGCCCCATTCTCATCACAGACAGTCATCACTCCATTAATCTCCACCTATGTCTAGTGTGGCTTCCAGCTACTCTGAGGCCTCAGAACTTGGTTGATTTCGAACTTCTTTTATTAAAAATGGCAAGTCTTCAACCGAATCTTGATGGAAATAGAGGATGTTTAATAGAGAAGAACATCACATAAAAGAATGGACAAAACAGCTTGTGATCAGTCCTGTACTATCCTGTCACAGAAAGAAATCTAGCTCTCTCGCTCTTTCTCTTTCTCTCTCTCTCTTCTCCTGAGATTGCATGTCACATCTCAGTGATTCTTGGCTTGAAATAGGCATTAGAGAAGTAATGCTACTGTCAAAACCTCACACGAAGGCAGGTTCAACCAGAAAAAAATGAAAAGCAAAATAAAGTCTGAGAGGGAATACAAATCTTATTCTTTATGAAAGTGACAATTTTTTTCTCTATCGACAAGGACTAGGTAGATCCAGGTATCCACAGCCAAAGACTTTTACTGAAATATGGCTCTTGTTGCCATAAAAATACCCAAGTATTTGTAGAATTTTATATTCACAATTCTCTCACAATTCAGGCAGTTATTTTTTTTTTTAAAAGGCTAACTTTCACTGTGACTGATAAAGATACCCAAATAGTTATGCCTTTCAATTTGCTTTTCCACAACAACATATACTCTATAAAGCTTATTTAGCATTCCTCATACTCACTAGCAACATGGTTTCCTTAAGACAACATATTCTACCATACATTCTATACATAATCCTACCATCTTCATGTCAGTTTTATCATATGGTCTTCAGAGGCTTTCTAGGCTCCATTATACCTACATGTGAGTCACACATAAGAGAAAAATTTTTATCCTTATTAACACCCATTTTAGACACTTTTAGAAGTTGCATATAACATTTTACATTTTCTTCTTTGTCTCTGTCTCTCTGTCTCTCTGTCTCTCTCTCTCTCTCTCTCTCTCTGTGTGTGTGTGTGTGTGTGTGTTTTGTGTATGAGAGAGAGGGTGCGTGTGCGTGTGAGTGTGCATTCCTTTGCATGAATGCAGTGTCTTAGAAAGCCAGAGAAGGATGTTATATCCTCTTTAGTCGTGGGCAGTTGTGACCTACCATATGATTACTAGAAATCAAAATCTAGTCCTCTTGCAAGCCAGTAGTGCTCTTTACCACTGAATCATCTCTCCTTCTTCAGATATTTTTTTTTTATTGGAACTTTTATTTACATTTCAGGTGTTTTCCCCTTACTCCCTTTCCCCCTCCCTCCCAGGAACTCCACTCCCTATCCCTTCCCCCCTCCTCCTGCCTCTATGATGGTGTACCCACACCCACCCTCCCCCATACCTCACCTCCCCACCCTCAAATACCCCCCCAAGATGTCCAGCCTTCATGGGACCAAGAATCTCTTCTCCTACTTATATATAGTTCCCTTGCATATATAGCTGGAGCCATGGGTCCCTCCCTAAGTGCTCCCAGGCTGGTGGTTTAGACCCTGGGGGCTTTGGTTGGTTGGTATTGTTGCTCTCCTCATGAGGTCCCGTACCCTTTCTACTCCTTCAGTCTTCACTCTATCTTCTCTGTTGGGAACCCATGATCAGTTTAATGATTTGCTGTGAGCATCCACCTCTGAATATGTCAGGCTCTTGCAGACCTCTAAGGAGACAGTTATGTTAGGCTCCTGTCAGCATGCACCTCCTGACACCCACGTCCACATCTACCTTTGGTGACTGCACATGGGATGGATACCCAGGTGGAATGGTCTGCAGACGGCCCCTCCTTCAGTTTCTGTTCTGCACTTTGCATCCATATTTGCTCCCTTGAGTATTTTGTTACTTCTTCTAAGAGGGACTGTAGCCCCTCCCCCAATTGGTCTTCATTCTTCATGAGCTTTATGTGGTCTGTGAGTTGAATCTTGGGTGTTTCAAGCTTCTGGGCTAAAGTCCAATAATCAGTGAGTGAATACCATGTATGTTCTTTTGTGATTGGGTTACCTCACTCAGGATGATATTTTCTAGTTCCATCCATTTATATAAGAATTTATCGAATTCATTGTTTTTAATAGCTGAGTAATATTCCATTGTATAAATGTACCACATTTTTTGTATCCATTCCTCTGTTGAAGGGCATCTGGGTTCTTTCCAGTTTCTGGCTATTATAAATAAAGCTGCTATGAACATAGTGGAGCATATTTCCTTGTTATGTGTTAGAGCATCTTCTGGATATATGCCCAGGAGTGGTATAGCTGGGTCCTCAGGTAGTGATATGTCTAATTTTCTGAGGAACCGCCAGACTGTTTTCCATAGTGGTTGCACCATCTTGCAATCCCACCAACAATGGAGGAGTGTTCCTCTTTCTCCACATCCTCGCCAGCATCTACTATCACCTGAGTTTTTGATCTTAGCCATTCTGATTAGTGTGAGGTGGAATCATGGTTGTTTTGATTTGCATTTCCCTGATGACTAGGGGTGCTGAACATTTCTTTAGGTGCTTCTCGGCCATTTGAGCTTCCTCAGTTGAGAATTCTTTGTTTAGCTCCATACCCCATTTTTTAATAGGGTTATTTGGTTTTTCTAGAGCCTAATTTCTTGAGTCCTTTGTATATCTTGGATATTAGTCCTCTATCAGATGTGGGATTGGTAAAGATCTTTTCCCAATCTGTTGGTTGCCGTTTTGTCCTATTGACAGTGTCCTTTGCCTTACAGAAACTTTGCAATTTTATGTAGTCCCATTTGTCAATTCTTGATCTTAGAGCACAAGCCATTGCTGTTCTGTTCAGGAACTTTTCCCCTGTGCCTAGGTGTTCAAGGGTCTTCCCCACCTTCTCTTCTACTAGTTTCAGTGTGTCTGGTTTTATGTGAAGGTCCTTTATCCACTTGGACTTGAGCTTCGTACACGGAGATAAGAATGGATCGATTTGCATTCTTCTGCATGTTGTCCTCCAGTTGAACCAGCACCATTTGTTGAAAATGCTGTCCTTGTTCCACTGGATGGTTTTAGCTCATTTGTCAAAGATCAAATGACCATAGGTGTGTGGGTTCATTTCTGGGTCTTCAACTCTATTCCACTGATCTTCCTGCCTGTCTCTGTACCAATACCTGGCAGTTTTTATCACTATTGCTCTGTAGTACAGCTTGAGGTCAGGGATGGTGATTCCTCCAGAAGTTCTTTTATTGTTGAGAATGGTTTTTGCTATCCTGGGCTTTTTGTTATTTCATATAAATTTGAGAATTTCTCTTTCTAGCTCTGTAAAGAATTGAGTTGATATTTTAATGGGGATTGCATTGAATCTGTAGATTGCTTTTGGCAAAATGGCCATTTTTACTATATTAATCCTGCCAATCCATGAGCATGGGAGATCTTTCCATTTCCTGAGATCTTCTTCAATTTCTTTCTTCAGAGACTTGAAGTTCTTGTCATATAGATCTTTCACCTGCTTGGTTAGGTTCACCCCGAGGTATTTTATATTATTTGTGACTATTGTGAAGGGTGTCATTTCCCTAATTTCTTTTTCAGCCTGTTTATCTTTCACGTAGAGGAAGGCTACTGATTTGTTTGAGTTGATTTTATAACCTGCCACCTTGCTGAAGTTGTCTATCAGGTTTAGGAGTTCTCTGGTGGAGGTTCTGGGGTCACTTAAGTATACTATCATATCATCTGCAAATAGTGATATTTTGACTTCTTCCTTTCCTATTTGTATTCCTTTGACTTCTTTTGTTGTCTAATTGCTCTGGCTAGGACTTCCAGTACTATATTGAATAGGTAGGGAGAGAGTGGGCAGCCTTGTCTAGTCCCTGATCTTAGTGGGAATGCTTCAAGTTTCTCTCCGTTTAGTTTGATGTTGGCTACTGGTTTGCTGTATATTGCTTTTACTATGTTTAGGTATGGGCCTTGAATTCCTGTTCTTTCCAAGACTTTTACCATGAAGGGATGTTGAATTTTGTCAAATGCTTTCTCAGCATCTAGTGAGATGATCATGTGTTTTTTTTCTTTGAGTTTGTTTATATAGTGGATTACATTGATGGATTTTCGAATATTGAACCATCCCTGCATTCCTGGGATAAAGCCCACTTGATCATGATGGATGATTGTTTTGATGTGTTCTTGGATTCGGTTTGCTAGAATTTTATTGAGTATTTTTGCATCGATATTCATAAGAGAGATTGGTCTGAAGTTCTCTTTCTTTGTTGGGTCTTTGTGATGTTTAGGTATGAGTGTGATTGTAGCTTCATAGAACGAATTGGGTAGTGTTCCTTCTGTTTCTATTTTGTGGAATAGTTTGAAGAGAATTGGTATTAGGTCTTCCTTGAAGGTCTGATAGAATTCTGCATTAAAACCATCTGGGCCTGGGCTTTTTTTGGTGGGGAGACTTTTAATGACTGCTGCTATTTCTTTAGGGGTTATGGGACTGTTTAGATGGTTTATTTGCTCCTCATTTAACTTTGGTACCTGGTTTCTGTCTAGAAAATTGTCCATTTCATCCAGATTTTCCAGTTTTGTTGAGTATAGACCTTTGTAGTAGGATCTGATGATTTTTTGAATTTCCTCGGTTTCTGTTGTTATGTCTCCCTTTTCAGATCTGATTTTATTAATTTGTATATTGTCTCTGTGCCCTCTGGTTAATCTGGCTAAGGGTTTATCTATCTTGTTGATTTTCTCAAAGAACCAACTCCTGGTTTTGTTGATATTTTGTATAGTTCTTTCTGTTTCTACTTGGTTGATTTCAGCCCTGAGTTTGATTATTTCCTGACACCTACTCCTCTTGGGTGTATTTGCTTCTTTTTGTTCTAGAGCTTTCAGGTGTGCTGTCAAGTTATTAATGTGTGCTCTCTCCAATTTCTTTTTGTGGGCACTTAGAGCTATGAGTTTTCCTCTTAGCACTGCTTTCATGGAGTCCCACAAGTTCTGATATGATGTTTCCTCATTTTTGTTAAATTCTAAAAAGTCTTTAATTTCTTTCTGTATTTCTTCCTTGACAAAATCATCATTGAGTAGAGCATTGTTCAGTTTCCACATGCATGTGGATGTTCCCTTGGTTCTGTCCTTATCAAAGACCAGCCTTAATCCGTGGTGATCTGATAGGTTGCAAGGGATTATTTCAATCTTTGTGTATCTGTTGAGGACTGTTTTGTGACCAATTATATGGTCTAGTTTGGAGAAGGTACCATGAGGTGCTGAGAAAAAGGTATATTCTTTTACTTTAGGATGAAATGTTCTATAGATATCTGTTAAATCCATTTGGTTCATAACCTCTGTTAATTTCAATGTGTCTTTGTTTAGTTTCTGTTTCCATGATCTATCCATTGGAGAGAGCGGGGTGTTAAAATCCCCCACTATTATTGTGTGAGGTGCGATGTGTGCTTTGAGCTTTAGTAAAGTTTCTTTTATGTATGTGGGTGCCCTTGCATCTGGAGCATAGATGTTCAGAACTGACAGTTCATCTTGGTAGATTTTTCCTTGATGAGTATGAAGTGTCCTTCCTTATCTTTTTTGATTACTTTTGGTTGAAAATCGATTTCATTTAATAGAAATTGTTTATATTGCCACTGCTAGCTTAAAGGGAGTTTGGGAAATTTAGTCCATATTTGGATGGTTGTTAAAAGAGAGGGTGTTGAAAAGTTGATAGCTGCCTTTGTCATAGCTTCTATTAATAGTAGCCATCTGTCACTTAAAGCTATCCCAGATCTTTTGATCTCGCTTCTTACTATTCTTTTTGTTTACCAGTTACCATCACAGCAAATCCCTAGTAAGTTGAGAAGCCAGAGATGAAGCCAGAGAGAGGATAGAGAACTGTTTGAAGTTCATTGTGTCAAGGTTGAATTGTATAGATTAGGCTTTGGTTTCCTTTGGACTCAGATTAGAGAGAGATGAAATAAATAAAAGCATAATAAGCTATGTTGAATATTATTTTAGCATGCAGGATAAAATAAAATTGTCATTAGTCTTTAGTTTGTAGTCCCCTTTAATCTACAAAGTATTGTACATAATAACAGAATGAATTTTTGATGCAAAGAAAATGAAATCTAAAAGAAAAAATATTTTTGGAAGGTGAGTAGATTGGAAACATACTTAGGTAAATAGTGGGAAATTCCTACCAGATTAAATTGTGAAAAACTCTAGGGGTATATTTAATGTAATAACTTCTATTTCTGAATTTTATTTTAAAAAGAACATTATCCAGGAATGGTTATTGCCTCAGCTATTAGGAAGACTGAAGCAGGAGGATAGCTCAAGTCCATAATGAAAGACCGTTCTCCCTGTATACAAAACCAAACAAAACAAAAAAGAACAAAAACAAAATTAAAACAAAGCAAAAACAAAATTAAAAAGATAACTAAGACTTAAAGATTCCTAAGTAAATACATTAAGATTCATTGTCATTTAGCAAACCTTTAACAGGCTAGCTATTACTTTAGTTGTTGTGAATTCCAAATCCCAAAAGATTGAGTTACTACCAGGCATATAAATATCATGGAAAATTTCCAAAATCAATCCCATGAGCTCAACTGTGTGAAGTTGAAGAAACCAAAACTTAATACTATAACCATTCCACTGGATTCTGATTAGTACTATTTGGTGTGTTTTCATGTTGTTTTCAAACACACCAATATTTTCTGTAAACCATTACTTTATACTAACTACCTCCATAGATAGTCTGAAATAACAGCACTTTGAAATCTTTCCTGGGATTTCTGATTTACATGATTTTTACTGCATGTCTAAAACCCGACATTTCCAAAATGGACTCACATGGTTTCTGCATAGACTCTAACTAGGAGCCCAACTGAAACTTTCAACCACACTCCTCAAGATCCTCTCCCTGGGTCCTCTCCCTGGAGCAGCTTGGGATTCCTCCCAACATGGCAACAAGGATCTAAAGATTGTTCCAAATTACAAAGTTAGAGATTATGGACCTTTCAAGGATGATATTTAGAAACCATACAGCTCAACACTTGCCTTCGTTCGGTTCAAAATAGATCACTAAATGATACCAGTTCTAAAAATTGGCAATGGCTACCCTGTGGATTGATAGAAGAATGTAAGATGGAAGAAATCATTTTATTCACCTTGTAAACATGACTTTTGTCCTTGCTAGATGAGAAATATCATTTTCTTGCCACATTAGAAAAGAATTTTTCGCTCTCCATATCTTAACTCGCATCTTATATTAAAACCAAGTTCAGAGTAAGATCTTATTTCTTTTTTATGCAATTAAGAATTATTTGAGCAGGGCAGTGGTGGCGCATGCCTTTAATCCCAGCACTTGGGAGGCAGAAGCAGGTGGATTTCTGAGTTCGAGGCCAGCCTGGTCTACAGAGTGAGTTTCAGGATAACCAAGGCTACACAGAGAAACCCTGTCTCGAAAAAACAACAACAAAAAAACAACAAAAAAAAAAAAAATATTATTTGAGGTCTTGACTACAGAGGTGTATGAACTACTTATTCCATACTTAGACTGACCAAACCTTGTGAGAGGAGAGGTGAGATAAAAGAACTATATAGTGTGCATTCCCATTACAATGTAAGAGGTTAACACTACATAGCTGTCACTTGGTTATAAAAATTTTGATATCCAACCAGGCACCTGTTGGCAATCCTTCTTGAACCAGTTTTTAAAAATGTACATTAACTTGGGTCTGTCCTTGCTCTCTGAGATTGACTCTTATCATTGAGCTAATATTTTAGATTCTAGGCCAGTCAACCATGCTTTCTTTTCCTTAAGAAGTAGCCCCTTGTTTGGGGTGAAGAAATGCCTCTCACCCTGCTTCCTGACCACAAAATATTAGGATTCAAAAGCCTTTTTTCATTTTGAACTAAGTCCTTTTTACTGATGGTTGATGGATCTTCTTCTGAAGATGCTTCTGGAATCTGGGAAGATTTCTCTGGCTCCCACTACAGTTATTGTCATTGTTCATGAGACTGACTCACTTGTGAGGGTTGGCATCCCTACACAAAAGTGACACTTATAGAAGTTAAGCAATAGACACTTTAAATTATTTTTTTAAAAAGACATATGACCTTCGATCTTGAGGCAAAGTTTTGAGAGCTGTAGAGTATTGCCCTTAGATTTTCACAAGTTCTGTTTTCTACCTGAGGGAGTCTATTTAAAAAAAAAAATACACACACACTCTTAAGTTTTAGAAGGCTTTTAAAATTTCTAGATGAGCAAGTCTGGGAGGCACAGGCTTTTTATCTTTACAAGGTCTTAACAAAGACTCTTACAGACACATCCTTGACTTGACCTTGTTCTGAAAGCACAATATACTAGTATCACCCTGGGTTTGTTCTTCCCTCAGAACCATTTCTTGCCTTGCCAGTGTTTGCCATCTGGAGAGGCTTGGACTGAGAAACTGTTTTATTTTCCAACTTTGTAACTTTTAGATTGGAAAAATTTTTTCCCTCTGCATTCTGATTGAAATCCAAATTGCTTCTTCAGAGCTCCGCTTCTCATCTCTTTATTATCGGCAGTCAAAAGAAGTCAATTGACACTTTCAACACTCTGCCTAGGAACTTTTGCCAAATCTACCATCCGCTGGTTTTATTTGTCTATGTTCGGTGTCAATGCAGGATACACCACTGGCAAATCTCCCTTCACCATAAGACATTGGATGTCAGTGCTCCGGGACACTCCAGAACGTTATCAATGTTCTCCTTGTCTTTTTGAGCACTGCTGAGTAGCCTTGTTGCTCTTGGTACCTCTGCCCACCATCCAGCCCCTTCTAAGACACTGCCATGTGTTTTAGGATTTACCATAGGATTCTGCTTCATCTCTGTAGTACTCACCAACTAAGCATCTTTAAACAATAAAAATGTGTTCTGTATCAAGATAGTATCAATTGATACTTGAGCTTCTGTCCCCATAGAGGTGATAGCTTGGATAAGTGGAAAGTCAAAACATGGTCATTCATGTGAGGAGAAACTGGTACCACCTACTCATTTGATGCTTTCATTTAAAAGACATTAGTATCCTCTACATGAATACCTCCATATACATATTGGGGGGTGCTACTTGACATGATTTTCTCACATTTCACTTGTTTCTTACTTTATCTCCATAAGATAGATATAATAGCATTTATTTATTCATTTATTCAGAAAATAGCATTAGTGAAGCTGTGCATAAAGAAATCTATGATTAAATCAGAGGACAAAAATGCCCTACTTTTAAATTTCTTGATTCATCTGAAGTCCTTTTAATTCTGAGTTGCCAGTACCTCCTTGAGGAGGTTTGCATGTAGGGTTGGAATTAATCACTGGTTATAGCTCAAATCAGATACAGGAAACTGAAGTTTTCAAAGTTTTTAAAAAAGTACTCTTGCCAGGTAGTGGTGGTACACACCTTTCATCCCAGCACTTGAGAGGCAGAGGCAAGCAGATTTTTGAGTTTGAGGCCAGCCTGATCTACAGAGCAAGTTCCAGGACAGCCAGGGCTATATAGAGAAACCCTGTCTCGAAAAAAAACCAATAAATAAATAAATAAAATAAATAAATAAATAGTTTATTAACTTGATAATTCAAGATTTGAACCTAGATCTGTGTGGCTTCAAAATCCACACATTTTCTGTGGCAAGAAGAATATACAAAGTTATGCAAGTATCCAACCCAAAGGTAGTCGAAACTTATGAGGTAGAAATGAAATAACAACTTCAGGCAGAAAACATCACACAGCAAGAATAAACAAGATGAGATGACCCTCAATGAGGTAGATATGACCTTTGGTCTTTGAAAGAGGAAAAGGGGTCCTTGTTGAACAAAAATGAAAAAAATTCATCAAGACAAGTTGGTAGCAAATGATGGTGTCATTTCTCTAAACCATGTCTGAGGGACTATCCAGACACACAAATAGTATGTAGCATGCCTAATAAAAACAAAAATTCTTCTTTCACAAATGAAAATTAATCCAGGATATTTTAATGTGGAAAATCCTACAACAAAGGCAAACATATATGTAGATGTAAATAAATAAAGACAAAAGTAATGTTGACATCAAGGCAATCAACTGAATAGATGTTCATTAACCTTAGTATACATTTCTAAGGGAAAGAAATAAGACACAAAGAAACCCATCATGATAAATGCTCACAAAACTGTATCTGAGGAATGGTCATCAGAATGGATTAAACCAGTCAGAGAAATCAAAGGAAGAGGAAGTTTCCAGAAAGACACTTCTGTACCAAGAGAGCCATAGGTATCCCAATGGGAAGGCTATATGCTGAGAATGTTGATTGAAAGAAAATGCAGAGCCATCAAAGCAGAGGAAGACCCAAAAAGATTGTTTTATTGGTCTGCAAGCAACTTCTTTCTTTCTGTTTATGTGACAGTCAGATAAGCTGTGATAATTCAATCTTTTAAAAAACATTCAAATGAGTTCCAGACAACAAGTATATTGTTTCGATAGCGGTATCATAATGATTCATATCCCAGAAAGGATAAATGAACGACAGGCTGAATGAGAGAGAAGCACTTAGCTAAGATAATTAAGTTGGCTAGACTTAATTGAGGGCTCAGGAGCTCCAAGATTTGGACTGAAAATGGTGGGGGATAAGTTTATTTCCAAATATGGAAGGAACTTTTTGGGTTTAAAACTGAAAAGGACTAATGATTTAGTATCCAAATTGTCCCACTTTAACTTCTTGCTCTACCCAAAAGAAATACCATCATAAAAGCAAAAATACTCCATAGTTGAAAATATTAAAAATACTGGGCAACTATATCTGTTTAAGCTTTCTATTTCCTGTAAGAATCATTTATCCTGCATAGAAAAGCATTTATGGTAAAGGGATGGTTAGCTCTAAGTGGCAAGTTGACATAACCTTGAAGAAAGTCTCATTGGGGATTTTCACCATGGAGTTGGGATTCGTACACAACTGTAAGGGATTCTCTTAAACAAATTAATCGATGTGAGAAGATGCACCATACCCCAGGTGGCACCTTTTCCTAAGTAGGGAGTTCTGTCCTGTATAACAGAAGAGAAATAGAGCTGAATAGAAGAAGGCAGTTTGCTTGGATTTATTTGTCTCTGCCTTGATTGTGGATGTGATGTGACCAGCTATTTCAAGTTCCCTTCAAATTGCCTTAGTTGCTGTAATAGACTCTAACATAGAACTGTAAATCCTTTCTCTCCTAAGTTGTTTGTGGCTGGTATTTTAATCATAGCTACTGGGAAGTAAGGTAGAACAAACAGGATATTAAAATGGGATTTCCTTGTCTGTTTCAGCTGTGATCATAAAGAATAGGACAAAACAATAGAGGCCAATTACCCCCATGCTATAAAGTGAGAAGGTATACTATACATGCAGAAACTACAAAAACATTACACTGTAAATGTGTTTTAGAAAACCTTATAAGATTAGTTGCTTCAAAGATATTTAAAAGACTGGAGAATCCAACAAAAAAGACTTTTTATAGAGAATGTCTTTACAGAGAGTTATTGGAGTACTTCAGAATTCATTACCCACTTAATTCAAGCATACAATTCACTCTCTTGAAAGAGGCTAGCAAGGTATGCTTACCCTTTCACCTTCTTCTACTTAAAGCCTAATTAAGAGAAGATAGTTATTCATAGATTTTGATCTTTGTTCCTGGAGATCTCTGCAATATATGGACTAAAGACATCCTCATTTCATGAAAAGCTCAAATGTAGGAACTAATAATGGTTGCTTTGGTGTAGAGTTCTGAAGCGAACTTTAATGGACTTTAATGGGATCCAATATAGATATGACTGAAGAGAGTCGAATCTACCCAGTGAAACAGAGGGATGCCAAGAGAGGAGTCAGGTGCCATCCTGATGCCTTGAGTCATGAGAGAAAATACAAGCTGACTTCTCGAAAAGAAGTATTACCTCAGCTCTACAAATTATGGCTGTAGTTTTCCTGTGGGGAAATATTTGGAAAATACACTGAAAGCTTCCCCCAAGAGATAATGAGTCAGCTTTGACCATCTGCCAAGCCTAGAGATCAACAATGTGAGGTCATGATAAGGAAAGTTGTAGCCATGTTAAATCTCTTCTACCCCTACGATTTCTTCTGCTTCTTTTGACCCTCATCTGAAGCCACTCTCAAACTCAAGTGTTAGGGCAATTAGTTTTAGAAGAACAATAAAATCTAGGGCAAACCTCGGAGCCTGGATTATCACTGCAGTCATTATGACAATTATAGGACCAGGTAGCTATTGCATAGAAAAGCATGGGAAAATGTTCTCATTAGATAAGAGCCACTGGTAAGTATAAGAAGCTTTTTCAGGGTGTTATTCCATGCCCAGGAAAAAAATTCCACACAGATCTTTTAAGGAGTATTATATTATATTTACCCTAAAATAGCATAATCATTTTGCTACAGTATAATATAAATTTAAAGGAACCACTTATGAAGAAAGATCTTGAGTCAAACATTAGCTATGCCTCACGTAAGCTATATAAAGTTGGGAAAAATGACCTAGCCATTCTAAGCTTCCTTCTTGGGAAAGTGGGGATACATTGTATAAACATCATTAAATTAATGTAAGAGATAAATAGTATCATGTAAGTCAGCTGTTCAGTGCTGTTACTTTCATAGATAATGCTTTATAAATGATAGCTATTATTATTATTAATTATTTATTAAGCAGTCACAATTAATCTTTTATTTGCTTTTCCCCAAGAGCTTCCTAAGCTGATATTTTTATACACCAAAAGCTATTACTAACTTCACTGCTACTCATTAAACTCAGAATCAGGTTATAGATTTGTAATTCTTCACTGAAGGAAGAGTACAGTCCTTCCCATGACTCTGAAGCACTGCAGGATGGAAAATGGGATGTACCACACCCAGTTGAAAACTGCAGGCAAAACTTCAGTAAACAGAAAGTGATTATTTTGGCATCTCTCAAGTTCCCTACCCAGTAAATCTTCCTCTGCAGTTTTGGTAGGAATGTTATAGGAATTTTGGAAGACTTGTAGGAAAACATAGAGATTTCTCACCCATTCTTTTAGAGAATGGTTTTGCTGAAATTCTAGTTGCATGAGGTACATGCCATACTGATATTTTCAATTTTTTTAATTGTTTTGTAAGGGAGGCTGTCAGGTGTCTTTCTTAAGGTGCAGAAGGAAGCAGTCAACATAACGTAAGTTGAACTGTCTTGGAAACTGAAAACCACTCATTTTAGAAGATTTAGATGATCAACCTCAGGTGTTTTCTTTTTCTTCAAAGATCAGAATAAAATCAAGCTATTTAAAACTAAATTGCAATGGATAAGACTACTTAAAATATGAAAGACTGACATTTACATAGTGAGACACATATCCAGCAGCTATTATTTCTAACTAGCTCTGTACAGACTTGCTTGTGATACAAGATCTTCTAGACGCCTTCTCCATTAGAAGCAGGTCTTTTGCTATTCTCGTATTCTGTGAAGAACTCTCAGTGATTATGTATTTGTTTTGGCTTTCTAAATGTTTCTTTTAGCCAAGTAGTGGTGGCTCACATCTTTAATCCCAGCACTTGGGAGGCAAAGGCAGGTGGGTTTCTGAGTTCGAGGTCAGCCTGGTCTACAGAGTGAGTTCCAGGACAGCCAGGGCTACACAGAGAAACCCTGTCTCGAAAAACCAAAAAACAAAAAAAAAATGTGTCTTTTAGTTGGTGATTTCTTTGGAGCTACCATACATTACTTGTTTCATAAAATTAAAAGCATAAAATAATATAAAGTAGAATGTTTCTCTTACCCATATTCACAGCCAACCAATGGCTCTTACCAGGTAGAACTAATGTTATCTGTTTAATAGCATATATTAAAATATAGAATAGAATTGAAACTCTGCATATATATATATATTATATATATATATATATATATAAAATTGTCTATTATACAAGTTACAGATATAATGTAATACGTCCTCAACCTAAAAGCTTTAGACATTATTTCTTGTCTATATTTGAAGAACTTCTTCATTCTTTTCAGCTGCATGAATTTATTTAATAGACATCCATCATGATTTAACTCCTTTTCTATTTGTAGACATGTACCTTATATCCAGTTATTTCTTACTTCAAGCAATGCCACAATGAGCAATCTGCATAAAAGTATTTAAATATACATGAAACTATATCTGTAAACCAAATCCCAAAAGAAAAATGACTGAGTAAAAGATATGTACATTTGTAATGTGATAGTAGCCATGCAAAGGCAACACACACACACACATCCTACCACTCTGCATCACATGGTACAGAAAATTAATTTTATGGGGAAAATCCACAAATAACAGGTTGTTCTCTATCTTCCTCATATGACTACACAGAAAAACAACTCTTACTCTGAAACAGGTAATGATCCCCCAACTTGAAAATAGTTGTAGCTAGTCTATATGTAGAAAAATGAAAATAGATCCATATTTATCATCTTGCACAAAGCTCAAGTCCAAGTGGATCAAGGACTTCAACATAAAACCAGATACACTTAATCAAATAGAAGAAAAAGTGGAAAAGAACCTTGAAATCTAAAAGAAATCAGCAGAGATAACCCAGTTAATGGTCCCAAGATGGGAGGAAGTGGGGTTGACAACCATAGAGAGGTTGAAAACCAGTCCTTGTACCAGCTCTCATATTCCTCTTTCTCTTTCTCTCTCTGTCATTTCTCTGGGCCTCCTCTGACTTTTTTCATGTTCTCTTTAACCATCCCTGTCTTGTCGATGTAAGGGCAACATTCTTCTTTAAGGGCTGTATACAGTCAAGAGCTGTACACAGTCTTTTCTATTGTAGAAGAATAAATCAAGTCCAATAAAGTCCTTTGCAATTTTTGGAGATCAATTCAGACATCGAAACGAGGGATTTCTTCAGATTAGTGATGTCAATCTCTAGCTGTTTGGTGTCCTTGTCAATGGCCTATCAAAGGTCTGAGTAGTATAAGTCTGGAGGCCAGCATCAGGATTAGAACTTCTACCAGCAGACATCACGGGTGTTTCCTTTTTACCTGTTCTCAGGCTGGAGGTTTAGACCCTGGGAGCTCTGGTTGAATCTTTTGATACTCATTCTAAAAAGGACAAAAGCACCCTCACTTTGGTCTTCCTCCTTCTTCTTGAGTTTCATGAGGTCTATGCATTGCGTCTTAGGTATTGTGTGCTTTTGGGCTAATATCCACTTATCAGTGAGTGCATACCATGTGTGTTCTTTCGTGATTGGGTCATCTCACTCAGGATGATATTTTCTAGCTCCATCCATTTGTTTAAGAATTTCATGAACTCATTGTTTTTAATAACTGAGTAGTACTCCATTGTGTAAATGTACCACATTTTCTGTATCCATTCTTCTGTTGAAGGACATCTGGGTTCTTTCCAGCTTCTGGCTATTATAAATAAGGCCGCTATGAACACAGTGGAGCATGTGGCCCTGTTGTATGTTGAAATATCTTCTGGGTATATGCCCAGGAGTGGTATAGCTGGGTCCTCAGGTAACACTATGTTCAATTTTCTGAGGTATCGCCAGACTGCTTTCCATAGTGGTACAACAGATAGATAATTCGATAGCAAAACCTATTCAGATACATTATCATAAGTTAGCTATGGAGGACCACGAGACTCAAGATGAGGTTGTTACTTTATCCAGGGTGTTCCTCAAACCCATCTCCACCCAACCTAAAAGAAGAGACTTCCATCCCTAGACCAAGCAGAGAGGGGCTACCTAGAATCCTCTCTGTCTGGCGATCTGAATTCTTGCTTAGGCTGCAAGGCTAAGCACTGCAAGGGAATATAAATAAAAGTTTAAAATATCTATCTGGGTTCCCTGAGGGACAAGCCTGACTGCATAGGGGTTGATGTCAAAAGTATCCCCTCTCCAGGAAAAAGACATCGGGATGAGTACGGCCCTCATGCCTCACTGGACAACGACAGGAGGACCTGAGCCATTACAAGATCCCCTTCAATTATTGGAGGTCAGCCCTCTATCCCCGCCTTCGCAAGAATAGAATCGCCAAGGCCCTTCTATACTTAGAGAAGGAGGAGATGTCAGGAGCAGCCCTACATATACACTAAAGGCCTAAAATCAGCTATAGGCCTAAAGTCAGCAATAGTCCTGACATACATGCATGCTAACACCAAGTCTTGGGTCTCTGTGCAAAAACACTGAAACAGTAGGCTATAAGCTATTGTAAACAGGCGGCTTCTGTGGAAATTTACCAGCCCAAGTAGTCATAGGTCTTATAAATAGACAGCCTCGGTGGACAGTACCAACTTAGATAAGGACAAGTGAATAACAGGCAGAGTCATAGTGACCTGTCCCCTGAACCTACACCCAGCTGATAGCTTGTTCTGAAAGGTATCTGTACTTCCCCTGAACACCTATGCTCTGGTGCCATTCCCTTCCCCACATCCTGCTTTTTTTGTGTTTATAACCCCTGTGTAAATAAGTAAATTATGATGTGATTTAAATAACTAAATAAATTAAAAAAAAAAAAAAAGAACCTTGAAATCATTAACTCAGGGGGAAATTTCCTAAACAAGAACTCCAGTGATCAAGAATCTAAGATAAACAATTAATAAATGGAACCTCACAAAACTGAAAAGGACATACTAAATAGGACAAATTCTCATCTACAGATTGGAAAAAAACTTCACCAATCCCCTATCCGATAGAGGGCTAATATCCAAAATATATAAAGAACTCAAGAAGCTAACCTCCAAAAACCAAATAACCCAATTTAAAAATGGGGTACAGAGCTGAAGAGAGACTTCTCAACTGAGGAATCTCAAATGGCCAAGAAGCATCGAAAGAAATGTTCAACACCCATGGTCATCAGGAAAATATAAATCAAAATGACATTAAGATTCCACCTTATACCAATCAGAATGGCAAAGATCAAAAACTCAGGTGACAGCAGATGTTGGCAAGGATGTGGAGAAAGAGGAACACTCTTCCATTGTCCCTGAGATTGCAAGCTGGTATAACCACTTTGGAAATCAACCTGGCAGTTCCTCAAAAAATTAGAAAAAATTCTACCTGAAGCCTCAGCTATACCACTACTGGGCATATACACAAACGATGCTCCAACATATAACAAGGACACAAGCTCCACTATGTTTATAGCAGCCTGGTTTCTAATAGCTCGAAGCTGGAAACAACCCAGATGTCCCAAATCAAAGAATGAATACAGAAAATGTGTTACATTTACACAATGGAATATTACTCAGTTATTAAAAACAACTACTTCATGAATTTTGCAGACAAATGGATGGAACCAGAAAATATCCTGGGTGAAGTAACCCAGACCCAAAAGGACATATATGGTATGTACTCACTTATAAGTGGGATATTCATTCAGAGCTCAGAATACCAAAAATACTCACAAATCATATGAAGCTAAACAAGAAGGAAGGGCAAAGTGTGAATGCTTCAGTCCCATTTAGAAGGAGGAACAAAATAATTATGGGAGGTAAAGGGAGGTATGGTAGTGGGTAGGAGAGGGAAGGAGGAGGGAAAGAGGGAGAGTGCAAGTTCAGGTATGGAAAGAGACAGGAGAGACATCCAAAGGGCCAGAAAAATAAATAGAAATATGTGGCACTGGGTGGCAGGGAATGAGGGGAATCCCTAGAAAGTCCCAGATACCAAGGTTGTGAAAGGCTCCAATGACCCAATGGGGATGACATTAGTTAAAATACTCAACAGCACGGAGATAGAACCTGTAGAGACCACATCAATGAGATAGGCATGGCCCCCAGTTGAGACAAGGGAACACTCACCCATCTCAAAATTTTTAACCCAGAGTTGTTCCTGTCTAAAAGAAACACAGGGACAAAAAGTGAAGCAGAGACTGAAGGAAAGGCCCATCAGAGACCATCCCACCTGGGGATCCATCCATCCTTAGACACCAAACCCTGACAATATTGCTGATGCCAAGAAGCGCTTGCTGACAGGAGCCTGATACAGCTGTCTCCTGAGGGGCTCTGCCAGAGTTTGACCAATATAGATGAGGATGCTTGCAGTCAACCATTGGACTAAGCACGAGGACCCCAATGGAGGAGTTAGGAGAAGGACTGCAAAAGCTGAAGAGGTTTGCAACCTCATGAGAAGAACAACAATATCAACCAACCAGACCCCGCAGAGCTCCCAGGGACTAAATCATCAACCAAGGAATACACATGGAGGAACCCATGGCTCCAGCTATATATGTAGCAGAGAATGGCCTTATCTGGCATCAATGGGGGAAGGGAGCTCTTAGTCCTGTGAAGGCCTGATGTCCCATCATAGGGGAATGCTAGGGTGGTGAGTCAGGAATGGGTGGGTGAGGAGGGGAGCACCCTCATAGAAGCAGGGGGAAGGGGGAGTAGAATAAGGGATTTGTGGAAGGGAAACTGGGAAGAGGGATTACATTTAAAATATAAATAAATAGAATAACCAATAAGAAGTGCTTGCAGATAGGAAGCCTAGTATGACTATCCTCTGAGAAGCTTTGCCTGCACTTAAGACAGATGCAGACACTCACAGCCAACCACTGGACAGAGCCCAGAGACCCCAGTGGAAGAGTTAGAGAAGGACTGAAGGAGCTGAAGAGGACTGCAACCCCGTAGGAAGAACAACAATATCAACTAACTTGACCCTTCAGATTTCCCAGGGACTAAATGACTAACCAAAGAGAATACATGGGTGGGTCCATGGCTCTTGCCACATATGTAGCATAGGATTTCCTTTTCTAGCATCAATAGAAGGGGAGGCGCTTGATCCTGTGGAGGCTTGTTGCCCAGGCGAAGGGGGATGCTATAGGGTGAGGCAAGAGTGACTGGGTGGGTGTGGTGTACCCTCTTAGAGGCAAAAGGGAATAAGATGGAAGATTTGTGGAGGGGAGACTGGGAAAGGGCATAACACTTCACATGTAAATAAATAAAATAATCAATAAAAAAAGAAAAGAAAACATTCTTGTAGGACAGACATTCAGTAATAACCTTTGTATAGAAATGCTGCTGATAACACAGGTCTTGCATTAACCCAATGATCAAACCCCATGCTGGTGAATGAGGTCTTCCATAGGCTACCATGAGAAAGTAAAAGAAACGCTGGAGGAAGTAGACAGCTGTGTGGGGAATGATCTCTCTTCTAGACACACCTTACAGTGGGATTAATGGTCTGCTATCCTGGACATGCAAAACCTGTCACCCTTCTCTGTGCAAATCTAGTAAGAAGCAGTATTTGTATCACCAGGACCTATTTATTATAATAGTGAGAAATGTCCAACGTGGAGAAATTATGCAATGAAAATTGCCAATGTTGATATGGAGCCAAAATAAATATGGATATTGTATTCACCACTGGGGGGGGGGAGAACCCTCCAGAGGTCCAGGGGCAATGGAGAATCACAGGAATGAGAATGGCTTTCTCCCCTTTTCTGTAGAAATCATCACTCTTTATCTCTGATAATATAATGGTAAAATATGGAGTCTTACTGTGATTTATGTTGAGATTTCCTTTATCATTTAGATTAATCATCTTTTCATATGTTTTAAAAATAATTCATTTTCCTTTTTTTGTGATATGCCTGTTTATATTACTGTTTTTATAGTGAATTATTGGTTCTTTTCTTATTGGTTTGCAGGAGATTTTTATCTATTATATATGTTAAGGAATTAATTCTGCTTCTGTAATATGGACTTCAAGAGTTCCAATTTATCATCTGATTTCTGAAATTGCTTATGATGGCTTTTATTTGACAAGAATTTAATTTTCCATATAGTTGAATTTATCACTTTCCCATTTCAGCTTCTATATTATAAAGAAACTTCCCTTGTGTTACAGGCTTATTTAAAACAAGCTAGCAAATAAGTAACAGAACTAACTGTGTACTGTGGTTTCCTCTACTGCTTTGATGTAATACTATCTCCCTTTAATTTTTCTAGTTGCCTCTAACTTTCCAGCTTGCTTTTGTAGTGAGTGTCATTGTGTGTGTGTGTGTGTGTGTGTGTGTGTGTGTGTGTGTGTATAGAACAAGATATGTAAAAAGATATATCACAATTCTTGCCACCTTTTCTCTCCATGGGATACACTGGAGCATTAATCCTTTATTAGTAGGTCCCCAATTTAGATTCCTGTAACTGTAAACTCCCCAAGTCACAATTTCTCACAAATGTAGAACTCCTGAAATGAGAGACACTGTTAGACTTACAACAGATATTTTCTAGAAATTTTGACATTTTTTCTATTTATCAGAAATATTTATTGAATATTTTTATTGAATTACATCAGCTTTAATTTATATCAGTACTGGATACCTTTATATAAGTTGACAAAAAATTCTGAAACCAAATTTCTACAGGGTAATTATGGGT
Source organism: Mastomys natalensis (assembly GCA_021653895.1). Taxonomy (NCBI): domain Eukaryota; kingdom Metazoa; phylum Chordata; class Mammalia; order Rodentia; family Muridae; genus Mastomys; species Mastomys natalensis. Next base: position 611,802 of record JAJTUV010000155.1, read on the forward strand.
GTTAATATGAACATAAAACTTGAAAAACTAACTCAAAATTTATCTGAGATTAAAAACAAACAAACTAACTAAAAAAGGCCAAACAAAATATTTTGAAAGATCAACCATGTGAAGAACTTATCTCAATAGAGACTGATAGTTCTCTAAAGCTAAGCTGCTATGGTACTGATACAAATGTATACAAGAAAGTCAATGAAATGGAACACAAAGCCTAGAAGTCAATAACTACACACATAGAAACTTAATTTATGGTAGATATAGTATAGATCTCATGCTCATGGTAGGCAGAGTGAGGAATTGGGAGGAGAGGAAGAGGAGAAGGAAGAGGAAGAGCTAAGGCGGTAGAGGAGGAGAGATGTAGCAGCCATTGAGAACTGTGAATGCATCAAGGACAGACCTGGGTAACAAATTTTATCTTAAGGTTAGATATTGGGAAACAACTCTAATTGTGTGGGCATCTTGTTTTTTTGTTTTGTTTTTTGTTTTATTTTTGTTTTTGAGCATTTCTAAATATATAAAGCCTTTGGATAATAATTAACTATTAGAGTCTCATTTCTACCGGGTACTGCATGGATGGAGGGATGGTCTGGGCTCAGCCAAGCATTGTGGAGACAGTGTGGTAGATTAGCAGAGCCATCTTCCACGTAGGCGTCTCATGGGTACCAGGACCGGTGCTTCTGGCCAGTCAGAGCCGAGCAGCGGTGAGAATACGCTGCTGCTCATAGCCTCAGGCCTTTCCTAGTTAGGAACATGGCGGCCCCACCAAAAAAGCAAAATTGGATGCCACTGTTATAAAATTTAATCGTAATACACCCATACAGTGACTCACAACTGTGGGTAACTCCAGTTCCAGAAGATCTTACACACTCTTACAGTCTCAGCTGGCACCAGGCTTGCTCATGGTACACAGATATATATGCTTGCAAAAACACTCCACACATAAATACAAAAACCACACAAGGACCCAACAAAAAAGGGGAACTTCAGGCCAATTTTGCTTATGAATATGGATGCAAAAATACTCAACAAAATTCTTGCAAACTGAATCCAAGAACATATCAAAATGATCATTCACCACAATCAAGTAGGCTTCATCCCAGGGATGCAAGGTTGGGTCAATATACAAAAAGTCATTAACATAATTCACTATATAAACAAACTCAAAGGAAAAAAATCACATGGTCATTTCCTTAGGTGCTGAAAAAGCATTTGACAAAATACAACACACCTTCAAGTTAAAAGTATGGGAGAGATCAGGAATTCAAGGCACATACTTTAACATCATAAAAGCAATATACAGCAAACCAATTAAATGGAAAGATACTTGAACCAATCACACTAAAATCAGGGACAAGGATTTCCACTTTCTCCCTATCTATTAAATATAGTACTCAAAGTTCTAGCTAGAGCAATAAGACAACAAAAGGAGATAAAAGGGATACAGATTGGCTAAGCAAAAGTCTAGGTATCACTGTTTGCAGATGATATGATAGTATACATAAGCAACCCCAAAATTTTACCATAGAACTTCTACAGCTGATAAACAACTTTAGCAAAGTGGCTGGATATAAAATTAACTCAGATAAATCTGTAGCTTCCTTTATACCAATGATAAACAGGCTGAGAAAGAAATTAGGGAAACAACAACCTTTGTAATAGCCACAAATAATACAAAATATCTTGGAGGTAACTCTAGCCAAACAAGTTAAAAATCTATATGATAAGATCTTCAAGTGTCTCAAGAAATAAATTGAAGAAGACCTCAAAAAATTAACTCCTATGCTCATGGATTGGTAGGATTAACATAGTGAAAATGGCTATTCTACCAAAAGAAATCTACAAATTCAATCCCCATCAAAATTCCAACACAATTATTCAAAGACATGGAAAGAGCATTTCTCAGTTTCATCTGGAAAAACAAAAATCTCAGAATAGCGAAAACAATTCTTAACAATAAAAAAAATTCTGGGAATATTATCATCCCTGGCCTTAAGCTATACTACAGAGCAATAGTGATAAAAACTGCATGGTATTGGTACAAAGACAGACAGGTTGATCAATGGAATAGAATTGAAGACCCAGAAATAAAACCACACACGCACACTCGATCTTTGATGAAGAAGCCAAACATATACATTGGAGAAAAGAAAGCATCTTGGATAAATGGTGCTGGTCTAACTGGCAGTCTGTATGTAGAAAAATGAAACTAGATCCATATTTGTCACCTTGCACAAAGCTCAAGTCCAAATGGATCAAGGATCTCAACATAAAGCCAGAAGAGAAAGTGGGAAAGAGCCTCAAACTCATTAGCATGGTAGATGAGGGAGGAATTTCCTGAACAGAATTCCAATGACTCAGACTCTAAGAACAAGAATTGATAAATTGGATCTCATGAAACTGAAAAGCTACTGAAAGGCAAAGGATAAATCAGATAAAGGATAAATCGGCAACCCACAGATTGAAAAAAAAAATTCACTAACCCCATATCTGCTAGAGGGCTGATATCCAAAATATATAAATAACTCAAGAAGCTAACTACCAAAAAAAAAATCAATCAAAAAATGGGGTATAGAACTAAACAGAGAGTTCACAACAGAGGAATCTTGAATGGCTGAGAACTTCTTAAAGAAATGTTCAAAATCCTTAGTGATCAGGGAAATGCAAATCAAAGAGACCCTGAGATTCCACCTCACACTGATCAGCATGGCTAAGATCAAAAACTGGTGACAGCACATGTTGGAGAGAATGTGAAGAAAAAGAAACATTCCTCCATTGCTGGTGGAGTTGCAAAGTGTTACAACTACTCTGGAAATCAATCAGGAGGTTCCTCAGAAAACTGGAAATAGATCTATGTGAAGACCCAGCTATATTACTCTTGGGCAGATACACAAATTACCCCACCATGCCACAGGGGAACATGTTTCACTATGTTCATAGTGGCCTTATTTGTGATAGCCAGAAGTTAGAAACAACCAGATGTCAAATGACAAAAGAGCGGATACAGAAAATGTGTATCATTTGCACAGTGCAATACTACTCAGTTATTAAGAAAGAGGACATCATGAGTTTTTCAGACAAATGGATAGAACTAAAAAAATCATCCTGACTGAGGTAACTCAGACCCAAAAGGACATGCATGGTATGTAGTCACTAATTAAGTGATTACCCAATCCATACAGAATACTCATGATATAATCCTCAGAACTCAAAAGGGTTAACAAACTGAAGGGCCCAAGTAAGGCATCCTCAATCCCACTTGTGATTGAGAAGAAAGCAATCATGAAGGATGGGGGTAGGGAGGGACCTGAGTAGCAGAGGGAACAGAGAGGGGAAAAGGGGGCATCATCAGGTCTGGGGGGGGAAGGGGAAACAGGATTGAAGCCCTGAGGGCCAACAGAATGGAAATAGGCAACTTTGGGAGATAGGAGTTGTGGGGACCTTATAGAAAGTACCAGAGACCTGGGAGGTGGGACTCTCAGTACTCAAATGAAGGGACCTTATATGAAATGCTCTACAGTGGAGAAAGGGAACTTGTAGGGTCCAGCACCAGTAGAAAGACAGGGTATCAAGGGGAGGGGTTGCCATCCCACAGTCAAAAATTCTGACCTGGAATTGTTCCTGTCAAAAAGAACTTCAGAGACAAAAGTAGAGAAAATCCTGAGGGAAAGGAGGTCTAGTGACAGCCCCAAATGGGGATCCAGCTCAAGGGAAGCCTCCAAGACCTGACACTATTACTGACGCCATGATGTACTTACAGACAGAAGCCTAGCATGGTTGCCTCTGAGAGGCCCAACAAGCAGCTGAAAGAAACAGATGCAGATACTTACACCTAACCAATGGACAGAAGTTGGGGATCCTTGTGGTTGAATTAGGGAAAAACTGAAAGAAGTTGAGGAGGAGGGCAACCCCATAAGAAGACCAGCACTCTAAACTAATCTGGACCCCCCCAACCCCGAGATCTCCCAGACACTGAGCCACCAACTAGGCAGCATACACCAGCTGATAGGAGGCCCGTGATATATATACAGCAGAGAACAGCCTGGTCTGGCCCCAGTGAGAGAAGAGGCACCTAATCCTAAAGGCCCCAGGGAGCAAGGTGGTCTGGTAGGGTGGGGAGTAGGGGTATTGGGGATATCCTCTTGGAGAAGGGGGAGGAGGTATGGGATGAGGAACAGTCAGAGGGCAATCCAGGATGGGGATAAAGACTGGACTGTAAAAAAAAGATTAAAGAAAAAATGTAAAGGTTAAAAAAAATTATAAAGAAAATGTCTTAAAAAATAACTGGAAGGGTAGTTTACACAAGAAACTTGAGTGACCATCCCTTTGCTCTGTAAGAAAGCTTTCCTTACTCCCACCCTGGATGTTTGTGGGTATAATGAACATCCTGGAATTTCCTTGGGATATCCAAGTGCTTTGGTAATGTTCTAATCAACAGGACATAGGATAACTTCCCAGGGCTACCAGAACAAAGTCCTTCAAGCTGATGAACTTTAGACAAAGATAGCTGCATGTTCTGTCATCCTACTGAAGGCTAGAAACTCGACTTAAAGTATCCCCTTACCCAGTGAAAAGGCTTTTCCTCCTCCTCCTGATCTCTGTGTCTTTCTGTGTCTTTCTCATGAAAAAGACACCAGTCATTGAATGCAGAGCTTGTTTTAGTCTGGAATGACTTCATCTTAAGTAATTACATTTTCTATGATGCCATTTTCAATTACAATCGCATCCTGTGGCTCTGTATGGATATGAAATTTGAGCAGCTGGTATTCAACCCACTACATTGGCTCTCCATTTATTTATTTTATTTATTTATTTATTTATTTATTTATTTATTTATTTATGTTTTTCAAGACAGGGTTTCTCTGTTTAGCTCTGGCTGAGCTATTTGAAACTTTGTAGAACAGGCTGACTGAGAACTCAGAGATCTGCATGCCTCTGCCTCCCAAGTGCTGGTATTAAAGGAGTGCTATACCATACCTGGTGGCTTCTTTTCCTTCTCCTCCTTCTCCTTCTCCTTTTCCTTCTCCTTGTCCACCTTCTTATCCTCCTCTTCCTCCTCCTTCTTTTCTTCTTCTTTTAATGAGAAGAGATTAGAGGTAGGTTGTGCTTGCCTTGAACTTGTTTCATAAGTGAGGCTGTACTTAAGCTCCTGATGCGTCTCCCTCAGCCTCCAAGCCACTGGATTACAAATATCTACCAGCTTACTGACACATTTTAGATTTTAAAAATATAAATATCCATATTTACCCTTATTTTAAAAAGTACTCTGAGACTATTCTTAGATCTCTAGCTTGATGTATCAATTATATTCTTTGATATTTTTAGCCAGGAGACATGTCATCTTCTCTTTTCTTTCTGTGTCTGACTTAATAAACTGGCATAACAATCTAATAACTCCCATTTTATGCACACACAGACACACACACACACACACACGCACGCACACACACACAGTTCTATTCCTTTAGAGAATCTTGCCTAACACAAACATCTTGACTATTCTTGGTATTCTCTTGAAAGTTAAAAGGTATATAGACTTCCTTTAGGTACCTACCTGACATTTCAGGATCTTTTTATATAATGTTAAATTGTTGGTCCTATAATCATATCTGGATGTCATTTTCATTCTAAAATGTAAATCAATTGAGAAAAGATATTTCATCTTAGCCTAGAAATTAAAATTAACCCAAACCACAAGGAAATCCCTTCTTTAAGTAGTCCTCTATCCCAGGGCTCATTTTCTTTCCTAATGATTTTTTTCCACCCTTCTTAAAAGACACTATGAGAGACAACAGATTATTCCTTATTATAATCATAATATCACTTAAAATTCCCCCTACTGATGCACTTGTTATCGCATTTTCCTTCAAGAATGGCACATAAGCTGTACTTATTCATTTACTCAGCATATATTTACTGCACACCTTCTGTATTGTGCTACAAACAGATCCAATTTTCTCCCAATAAAATCACAGAGTAGCATCCTTTTCTGTTCTGGTGGTACCAGGACAAATGATGTTGCTCATGGGTCCATCCAGACACAGAGACTTTCTCCACCAAACAGTCCTAGCTTTTCTACCACGGAATAGGTTTATCATAAAGGAAAAATCATATAACTTTTTTCATTTGCAATTTTTTTTTTTTTTTTTTTTGGTTTTTTGAGACAGGGTTTCTCTGTATAGCCCTGGCTGTTCTGGCACTCACTCTGTAGACCAGGCTGGCCTCGAACTTAGAAATCCGCCTGCCTCTGCCTCCCAAGTGCTGGGATTAAAGGTGTGCGCCACCACCGCCCGGCCATTTGCAATTTTTTAAAGTTTCAACTGAGCCTGATAGTGTTGAGACTCTTGGATGATGTTATATGTATTAACCGTCCTTTTGCCTGGGCACTATTCTAGTTCATGATCACATATGAAAATACCACAAGTCGCATGCCTTTAATCCCAGCACTTGGGAGGCAGAGGCAGGTGGATTTCTGAGTTCGAGGCCAGCCTGGTCTACAGAGTGAGTTCCAGGACAGCCAGGGCTACAGAAAGAAACCCTGCCTCGAAAAATAAAAAAAATAAAAAAAAAGGACAAAAAGAAAAAGAAAAAGAAAGAAAATATCACAAATTACTTAGCCACTGTCCTATTTATTTGTTTTGTGAGTGTCAGGGAGGGTGCATGTGTGCCCAAACATAGACATGTCACTGTGCACATGTAGAGACAGAAAATTTTCAAGAGATAGTTCTCTTTGTCTACTGTGTGGTTCCCAGAGAAAACAGGAAGATTCACACTTGACCATAAGTGCCTTTACCCACTGAGCAATCTCTCCAATCCACCTCAAATTCTATTGGGGCCATTAAAATTAAAACTACTAGGAGCAGTATGCACAAGCCATATTGTAAATATTTATCTTGATTAAGCTATGCTTATATGTTTATGTCTATGGTCTCTTTTGAGTCAGTTTTGTTATGTTTCCATGTAAGAGCAAAAGTTAATTTTCCATAGTTTTTCCAACTAGTTTTTCACAACTGGTTATTGAAAGAATGATTCCTCCTTTGTCCTTCATTGGTTTATTCTGGCCCTGTATTGAAAATTAATTGACCATATATGCATGCGTTTCTTCATGGGCTTTTTATTCTCTTACATTGACTAGATATCTACTCTAAGACCACACTGTCTTGATCACCCTAGCTATGTAATAAATCTTGCACCCTGCTTCTTTTCAGAATGTGAATTCTACTTTTCTAAACATTCTGCCTTTGTGCACAAATGTTAAGATATGATTACCAGTTTATAGAAAAAGAAAAAATTATGATTGGAATTTTATTGAATCTATAGATAGGTGCAAAGAAAGCACCTCTAAACATCATGGATTTTCCATCCTGCAGTGCATGTTATTTCATGATTTATTTATTTATTTTTACTTTACATGTACAAGTGTTTTACTTGCATGTTTGTCTGTGCACCACATGAATGTCTGATGTCCTAATATGTCACGTGAAGGTATTAAATGCCGGATAACTAGAGTTATGGAGAATTGTGAATCTCCATGTGGAACCTATGACTTGAACTCGTACCTACTGGAATAGCAGTGGGTGCTCATTTATCCTTGAGACATCTCTCCAGCACCTGACTCTGTAATTTCTAATACTATATTTTTCTATTCTAAAACTTCCATGTTTTTCTCTCCTAGGTTTGAATTTTCATTTTTATTTTCATTGACTATGAGTATCTTTCCCTTTATTAAAACCATAAAAGCATGGTATCCAGTACTTGCCAATGCTTGGTAATATCTGGTTCGGTCTTTTTAGAGCCATTCAGCCTTTAAGCCAATAGATTTGGATTGTTTCCTGAACAATATTCAAGTTATATTGCAGAATATTTGCATTTTTGTGTCCTTCTTGGAAATTTAACAGCTTTGTTTTTATAGACAGCATATTTGGTCTCAGTGAACCCACAGAGACAGTCTTTTCAGGAGGGCAATTCAAATCTCAGTTCAGATGTTTATTCTCAACTCTCCTTTGTGTTTGGCTCCTACGTTCATTTTCTTATGATCAGAGGCAGAGGTGATGTTTAGATGCTTTTCTCTCTAGGGTCCCATACTCTTACGTTTAGGCCTGACAAACTTATAGATTTCTATTAGACTATTTCCTGCTGTGATCTATTCTACTTGATAGCAACCCTAAGGCTAAAACCTACTAGAATATGTTTCAGGATATTTGATCATACTGTGAATGCTGAAATTGTGTTATTTACTGAAAGAAATAGCTAGCTTTGGTGTGGCTCATTCTTAGCACATACCTTTAATCCCTCAGGATGCAGACATAGTCTTAGTACACATCTTTAATCCAGAACAATGGTGGTAAAGTTAGTTTGCAGAAGGAAGCACCCCTGTCAGAAAGTGATATCTAATTCAGTAGTAGACAAAGTGATGAAGCAGAGAAAGATTTGACAGAATAGGATGTGTCCAGCTCCCACTAGAAAGGGAAGCTACTTGAGGAAAGGAAGAGGAAGCAGTTTCATCAGGAGAGTTGTTCAGGTTGCAGAAAGAACAAGCTAGAGACAGGTAAAGACAGAATGAGCCAGAGAATGAGAAGGACCCAGAAGATTAGAATATATTGCCAAAGTTAATATGAGGCCAAGCAGAGCAATTCAGTGAGAAACTAAGAGAAGCCAGATTGAATCACTCAACTTCGAGAGAAGTTTTGATAAAGAAAAGCTGAGTTGAACCAGCCAGCCAGAGCTCAAAAAGAAAGATGAAGGAGTGAGCTTATTCAATAACAAGTCTCAGAAGCTGAAAACATTCTTAGGCGTAGATTAGATTGCATAGAGGCTAGAAGCTTCTAGGACAAGGACAAGGTTAGCAGATAGAGGCAATAAGCCTTCAAGATGACGATTACATCAGAAGAATTGAAAGATGCTTTTACAGAAATTTATTACTCTATTCTTAATCACCAAAATTAAATATCTAGAACTGGTTAGTTTATAAAGAGAAAAGGTTATTAGCATATAGATAGAAAGAGTGAAAGTTCAAGATTAAAAAGCTTCATGAATATTTGTCATTGATAAGATCATAGTGGCAGATGATATCATGGAAGGGCATATGTGAGATCAAGCGCATGGTAAGACAAGAAGTCAGGGAGCAGCTAAGAATTGCTTATGAAAACTAACCAGGCCCCTAAGAGAACGACATTCATTGCTTCAATGGCTAGCTCCTCCTACTGACTTAATTACTTCCCAACTCTGAAAGGTTTCACCATGTTCCACATCACTACACTGTGAACTGAGCATCAAGGATATGACCCTCTGGGAGACGTGCTGAAAGAATAACAAAGAACAAAAAGAGGAGTCACAGAAAACCAGACAGTGCCTTTTGCTCCACACAAGAGTTAACTGCCCTCTCAAATATTTTAATGCTAAATATTTTCTTAGGAGCTTTGTTGTGCTGTGCCCAGAGTTTATAACTGTTACCTAGGAGAGGACAAATTAGGTAGGAGATTATCCCAAAATAAGCAGGGAGAAACAGAACATTTAAAATATGCTTATATGGGAGAAGATGGAAAGACCTTCCATACTCATCGATCGAAGGATCAATACTGTAAGGATGGCCATTGCACCAAAGCTAATGAAGAGATTCAATGCACTTCCAAACTCAGAGTTCCAATGCTACTCTCCACAGACAGAATTTTCTTCCTATGGAAGAGCAACACTTGCCGGGAGGTACCACTGAGAAGACCACCATTGATGCCTCTGGCCAGTATTGCCTCTACATGTCCACATGCATTGGCAGTATGTTTGTAAACATTATCAGGCAAATTATTTTTAATTGCTGTTAAAAAGAAATGTGCATGCTTATTGTGGGCCTAGATGCTGCATGGCAGATAATTCTATACAACCTGAAAAAGGGGAAACCATTGACCACCATAGCCACTCTCGATCTCAATGGGCTGACTGCTGAATAAAAGAACATCAGCTTCACCATGTGGAATGTGGAAAAGAGCCGGCTACTGGTGTGTCACTATCACCAGACCAGCCAAGGTTTTGATCTTCAAAGTGGACATCAATGAGAGACTGTGTGAACAAGGCTGGTGAAAAGCTCGTGAGAATGCTTGCTGAAGATGAACTCTGTGATGCTGTCCTCCTGGTGTGTCTCAACATGCAGGACCTCACCAATGCCATGAATGCAACTGAGATCACAGACAAGCTGTGACTGCACTCTCTGCACCATAGGAAGTGGTATTTTCAGGCCATCTGTGCCATCAGGGGACCAGTTCTACAAAGAATTAGACTGGCTGGCCAGTCAGCTCCAGAATCAGAAGGGAACCAGACTCTTCCCTAAATATCACTTTCACTTTTCTGCTTTTCTTTCGGACAGTTGCATGCAGCTCTGTGGCCCCAAGTGCCAGAAAAAGCTCTCTCCATGGGTTGATCAGTGTGTATCTCAATATTGTTTACATATATAGACAAAGACTGAAGCCAGATTGTTATTTTTAATGTAAATTGTATCTATTCCCACAGAGGCAGTTTCATATACTCCTATGCAGTATTTCTTATTTTCAAATTATTATTATGAAAATAAAATCAACGGACTCAGTACTGAGAATGGATTTGATTCTCAGAGACCCTGGCCTCCAGGAATCATTTGGTTATAGACTACTGTTGGGATCCACTTGGTGGTTGGTTTTAATTGAAACTGTACATTAAAAAAAAAAAAACAGTAATTAAAAATATAAGACAGGCATACTTAGACACACAGAAGAGAGCCTATTCCTATTGAAGTAAGGGCCTGAATGCCATCAGCTTAGCTGTTCCCTGGGAGAAACAGGAGAGACAGTGAAAAACAAACCATCATGCATTGCATGGTCACAGGAGAGCCACTGTGACTTGCCTGACTTTGGATCATCTGCATTCCATAGCATTGTGTCTACACATCTGCTCACATGTTACTAAGGGACAAGCTGGGGGCCATAATGATGACCAAGCACAGACTTGTACTTTGTTGGTATGTGGCCAGCTAAGATGACAGTCTGAATACTCAGTTTGCCCCTTGGGCCTACTTGAACACATTGGTAGGAGGCTAGGGTCTCAGTAGTAGGAGTAGGTTCAAACTGAGAGGGTCTGTCCAGTCTACATCCATGTCTCAGAACACTCACATCTCCATTTGTGAAGTAGCTTCGTCCATCAACCTGCAAGGGTTGTGTTTGCCATCAAACAACAGAATGTACTTTCTCTTTGTATTTTGATAAACACTGAAAAAGCTGGAGCTATTCATTTACCTTGGGGGAACAATCCAACTGGTTTATTTGGTGTAATGGAACCTTTTACCAATTTCAATACACAATTAGTTATCATCTATTTTGTATACTTTGTTTTCAGTGTTCATTTCAACAATCACTGTAATTACATAGTTAATTCATAGTTATATATAGTTATTTTGGTGAAGTCTCTTAGAGATTAAGTATATCAATGCAGATGTACAAAAAAGCAAGGAGAGCCAAAGAAATCCTGAACAAAAATAATACTACAGGAAGTATCAGAATATATCTGATATCAAGTTATATTACAAAACCATAGTAATAAATACAGCCTGGTTCGGCAGCAAAATACTACTATAAAAATCAATGCACAAAAACAGTTTCCAGATGCAAACACAGCTACCTGATTTTTGACAAAGACACCAAAATATTCATTGAAAAGAAAACTGACATCTTCCATGAATGGATCTGAGACGCCTAAGTATCAGCATACAGAAGAATGAAAGTTATACCCTTATGTTTCAGCTTGACAAAATTCAGCTCCAAATAGATCAAGGATCTCTACATAAGAGTTGATACTCTAAGCTTATTAGAAGAAAAAGTAGTAAGTATACTTCATAGAAGCATAGGTAAGGACTTCCTAGAGAGGACACTGATAGTATAGAAAATGAGACCAACTATTGACCAATGGGATCTTATGAGACTAAAAAGACCCTGTACAGCAAAGCAAACTGTTAACTGAGTGAAGCAGCGTCCCATAGGATTGGAAAAAATCTTTGCCAGTTAGCCATCTAACAGAAGAATCATGTCTCTAATACACAAAGAAGCTAAGAGGGTAACCATTAAGAAAACGAACAATCCAATTAAACAATAAGCAGAAAGTTCTCAAAATAAGAAATGCAAATGGCTAGGAAACACTTAAAAAGTTTTCAACATCCCTACCTATCAGAGATGCAGACTGAAGCTACTTTAAGATTCTATCTTAACCTAGGCAGAGTGACCATCCTCAAGAATTCAAATGCCAACAAACGCTGGCATAGGTGTTGATAGTAGTGGAAGTTAGTCCAGCCAGTTTAAAAATCTGTCTGAGAATTCACAACTAGAAAAAGAATTAGTAATAGAAGTACCATATGATTCAGCTATTCCATTGCTGGACATATTCCCCAAAGACTCTATATCCTATCACAGATAAACTTAAATGTCTCTTTTTATTGCTGCTCTATTTGCAATACCTAAAAGTAGATTCACCAAGATGTCTATTAGCTGATCGAAATGTACTGCATATACACAATGAAGGTTTTTTTAACATGTGAGGAATAACAAAATAATGAAATTTATAGATTAATGAATTAAGTGGGATAAAACAACTATGCTGAGGTAACACAGACCCAGAAAGATGAATGTTGCATATTCTTTCATACATGTTTCCTAGTATTGAATCTTTAGTTTTGTGTGGTTATATTAGAAGCTAAGAAGCTAGGAAGGAACCATAGTGGGGGGTATCACAGTGTATGTGGGTATGATGGTGAGGGGAGATAATAGAGCATGGTCAAAATGAAAGAATTGAGGGGGAAAATATTAGGAGTTGAAAGGTTTATTCAGGCAAACGGTAGATGGGTTGGCCAAGATAAGGAGGCAGTTGGGCAGGGGCTAACCAAAATGAAGGATGTATGACAAAAGTTATATAGAATCCGTATCTTATATACCAATTTAAAAATACAATATTTAAAAGGAATTAGGGGTCATATCCTGTCTGGTTTGACAATGCTGCTTCTAGAAGGAGTAGGTTGCCAAACCAAACCAAATTCCCAGTGCCAGGTATAGGACATCTCCTAATAACTTGTCATGGATCCTCAGAGCCCCCATGATGATATAGTACTTACAATTCTTTTTGATTACTGTTTAGAGCTAGATGATGAGATCCTATTGCTGAAGACACCATACGTCTTAGTTGGATGATATAGTGAAATCAAGTGGAGACTGACTTGGAAACTCTCCCAGCTGGCTAGCTTTTATAGTGCTTCAACATACTGTGTTGGCTGCTGGAGGAAAAGAGGCAGCCACAGTCTTACCTAGCTGATAACCTAAAACAGCACAACCAGCTTAACAGGAAAGACATGTCTACATGTCCAATAGTGGCCTGATTAGTGGAAATCTATACCTGGTACTATAAGTATGGCCCTAAACCTATGCTTTGGGAGGCCATTCCTTCAAGGGGGAATCTATTTTTGTTTAGCTAAAGTAACAGTTTCAAACTGCCCTTTTCATATCTATATATTTTACCTATAGACAAATACTACATTTAGTCTTAACAAGAGAAGTCTCTCTTTCCCATGAAGAACAACAGCAAAGGCACTCTCATGGCTACTACATAAGGTTCTGGGACTAAATTACAACTGAAAATAGCCCTAAGCATTTATAGTATCCCTATTCTCCAAATTCAGGGAACATCATAGAAAAGAAAGTAGAAAGAATGTAAGAGATGAAAAGGAGAAGATCTAAGAAATGCTATCTTTAGGCATGGCAGAACCATTGTAACCTAGACCTCACACAAAGCACAGATGACTGCTTGCACTAGGCCTATACAAGGCTGACCTCTTCAACAGTCAATCAGGTGAAGTCCACAATTCCCTTTTTCTCCTAGCTGACCTTTTAACTCTATACAGATTCTTAGAAAGGAAGAGTCATTGTCTTTAGTTGTGAGCTTATCAGGCTCCAAAAAATAGCTCCAAATCCCTGCTCAACAGAAGTCTCTAGTTAAACTCAGTGGATCTCCAAACAAAACCAAAAGACAAGGGCATCAGAAGGGACTTTCTTTGAAAAAAAAAAAAGGGGGGGGGAAGGTTGTCATGGGTAGAAAGAAGATAAGAGAGGACAGGGATCACAATGCATTATATATGTGTGTGAAATTGTTAAGGAATAAACTTAATTATTAAAAAATAAAATATGCTTATAATTAGAACATGTTGATAAGAAGATAGGATTTCATACAAAGAAAGAACACTTGGGAAAATATTTAATGGTCTGTTTGTTTATATAAATGTTAAGCCCAGGACCCAGTGGAATAAAAGGTATTTTAACAAGCAGAGTGTAAAAATTTTCTCAGTATAGTAAAATATCAAGAATACAGAGTTTGGGGTGAGGACTGGTTTTAACTTAAGGATGGAAGGCAACTACATTCAATAACAGCTCAGAAAAATACAAGGATAAACTTAGAACCAGACACTTTGCTATTTAAGTTTGTGTTCAGTTGCTGCTTTTTCTGTAATTGCAAAGCAGAAACAAGTATATTCCATTCCTCATCCAATTGCTGCCCAATATCGATTGTATATACTGCCATACCAGGTAGTTTATGCAAAAAACAAAACAAAAAGGCGGGGGGGGGGGAATCATCACTAAATTAACTTTAAGACAACAGCATCCTGGAAAGATTAATGACATATAATTTACCTTCATGAAAGAGGCAAGCATCCAGTAAATTAGAAAATTCATGCAATCATCCAAATAAATTGTTAAATACCCCGCCAAGTGCTTACCTTATTGAGTATTTGACAAATGGATCTCACATCCATTTTATTACATCAATAGTATTTTCACATCATTCACTCTATTGTTGGCTTAAGTACATGACTTTACACTAACTGTTATGTGCTCTTAACTCCATTCATAAGCATACAATGAGGAATGTTCAGGATAAGCAATTCTTTTAGAGCACTGAGTGGGTTCTGGTCACGTGTTACTCACAGTACTGCTTCAGATTGCTAGATTCGAAGGATACTCTCACTTTGTCTATATACAATGCCAAAAGTTAAATTTCTTCATACAAAAGATTCCGGTATTATTTCTGACACCTCCAACACTTCATGATTAGTTCCAAGTAGCAATTTCCTTCTGACTTAATAAGAAAACCAGACAAAATTGACAAGCAGGGTTCCTACCCAGGGAACAATAACAGCTAAATAGAAAAGATTGAAGCCAAATATAAAGCAATTGAGTTTTAATTATGCTGCTGACATTTCCCAGAATCAATATACAATTTCTGTTTTCTTGTTAAAATTATGAAAATTATTTGTAAAGCCTATTCTGATTTATTTGCATGCCCCTTCTGGCACTCTTAACCTTAACTTACAATTCCTTCATAATGATTTTCTTCTATACTTACTAGTTTCCTGGTGTTTCTGTAACAAGTTACTACAAATTGGACAGCTTACAACAATAGGATTTACTTTTTATGGGTTTGCAAAACTAGAAACTCAAGACAAAGGAATGAGCAGAACTATGGTCTATGCAAACCCGGGTGAAAAATTCTTCTTTAAGAATTCATCTTAACAATGGCTGTTTCCTAGAGTCCTAGGCTCTCCATGACTTGGGGATCCTTGTTTCTAACCTGTCTTCATCTTTACATGGGGTTATCCCCGACTTTATCTTCCACATTGTTTTCTTATTAGAAAAAAAAATCATACAGATCAGAAATTACTTCTTTGTCAATATAATTTCATCTCAGTTAATTACACCCTCAATGACATTATTTCCAAATAAAGTTATATATCTTTATGGTATAAGCTAGACTCTAGCATTTTTTTTTTCTTTTCAGGGTAAATTTCAATCCACACCACTACTATTCTCAGTAATTTGGGTGGATCTAATTTCTAACTTCTTCACAGGATGATTATGTGTTCCAGATCCAGTCCATTAAAAAATTCCATTGTCTTTCCACATTTCTGGATCAGGCCAGTAAAAATGAGTTAAAATATAGTTTAAATTTCTCTCTTATTTCAATAGAAGAGGCATACTTATTGGGCTTCATTCATTCCTTATTTGTTTTTGTCTGTTCATTTGTTTTTTGTTTGACTTTTGAATTTAATCATGAAAGTATGAATCCTTAATTCATGATTAGAAGTTAGTTAGTTAGTTAGGTAGGTAGGTAGGTAGGTAGGTAATTAGGTAGGGAGTCAGTTAGTTAGTTGGTTTGCTTGTTTATTTTCCCATCAAATAAAGGATAAAGCAAAGATGAGAGGACTGGAGTGTGGGAAATACAAAACAGAAATGGAAAGTATATTAGGTAGAATTCTCGAAAAAATGGAATCAATAGAATAGCATGCTAATAGAATAGCATGCATGTTCACACACACACACAGAGAGAGAGAGAGAGAGAGAGAGAGAGAGAGAGAGAGAGAGAGAGAGAGAGAACACATAAGAACTTGCTTCAGGGAATTACAGAGACTAGATGTTCCAAGATAGTAAGAGAGTCAATAATGTAGTTTCAGTTTACATTTAACTCCTGAAAGTCATGAAAAAGAAATAACCAATGGTGGAAGTTCCATTTCAAAAAATGCATGTAATGCATGTTCATGGACCAAAAGCAGACTTTTCCAACTGAACACAAAGTCAGGAAATAAATGCTCTAGCTCAGAGTCAGGCAAGAGAGCTAGTTCCTTTTCTTGTTGGAAGGGTCGGCCATTTTGTTCCTTCTAGCCAAGTCTCGAACTTATTAGAGGAGGTCCATCCACATTATTTAGGAAGTCTATTTTAGGAATTTTTAGAAATTTAATCTCCTTCAAAAACAGCCTCACAGACATCCTTAGAATGATTATCAAATATCTGGTTTTCCCATTGCTAGAGCAAGTTAGCATATGAAATTATTCATCTTATAGAAAATGCACTTTCCTTTGTAAGGCTTGAGTTACGGAATATGTTCAAGATCTCAGAGTGTTTCCACTGACATCTAATGTGTTTTTTATTCAGGTCAGTTCCTTTTTGTCACCAAAATCTCCATTGTTTTCCTAATTATCTTTGTGATTCTCAGTCTTCTATAACGTATTCGAATTCTCCCTTCTGTACTCTTAGCTTCGTCTTCCTATTCTTTTATGCATGATGGCTTTATTTTTATGAATTTCCAAGAGCTACTCCCATGAGTCCAGGTGGGAGCACCACATAATTAATACCATTACTGGGATGACTGATGACGTTCTCCACCTGCTTCCATCTTCAGACCTTCCACAAGTTAACAGAACCCTGTGCACAGGAGGCTCTTTGTTAATAAACAGAACCACCAGTAGTTCTTTTACACATGCGGGAGTAACAAGCTGTAAGTATTAATTTTTGCATTTCTAAGAAGGTTGTTTTTCTCATCTACAATATGACGGTTATGTATACTCTTTCTGGCTTTTTTATATTATCTAGAGTTGTGCTCTCAAACCAAAATAATTCATTATGAACACAATCAGCTAGTGGTCTTGGAGAACAGGTAACCTTATGCCTAACAGTGATTAGATGGTTTATTCCATTCAAGAAGCTATTCAAAGTTCTCACAGTTTTATGAAAGTTTATAAACTGAAACTTTTCTAGCCCTTGAGGTCTCTACATTTACAACCATATAGAGAAGTAACTCAGATAACCAGGCTATAAACTCAGATTGTTTTCTTTAACATTGCATTCTGTAGGTATTTTTTAATTACAGTGACACACAATCATAATAAAATATTGTTTCCCATAAGACAGAAACCATATCAACTCAAGGATAAATAAATTATTTAAAGGCAGGAATATCTCTAAGAGTTAGTGAAATGATGCTTAGAAGATACTTGAAATTTTTTGCACTGTTTCATTCTAAGGCCTGCTGATGTTCTTGGCATGTTAATTTAACAGTGAAGAAAGTTGAGCTACTGTATGTATGACATGATAACAGTACCTAGCCAGATACATGTGAATATTTCTGGAGTTACTTGTAAATTGAATTATATTAGAGCCCTTCTAAGGGAAACGTTACATAAATGGATCTTATAGAAATCCCTTTTAAGAGAAAGCCATTTATTTGATAAAAATAAAATGTTTGCAGATTTGATATTTATGTTTAAAGTTTGGGTTTCTTTGTTTTTGTTTTAATTTTGGAGTCTTGTTAAGCAAAGTATATCTAAAGTTCTCTTTTTGTGAAATTCATCATAAATCAGAAAAGATTGAGCTATCAAATTCTCCAAAGCTAGTGAGTACAGGAGATAAATACTAGTTAACAGAAAGCTATAGAGAAGTGAAACTAAGTCCTTTCACAATTTCTCTTTTGAGTAGATTTAAAATATTTTGATTGAAATTTTAACACATACAAGGATGATACATTTTCATTTTGGTAAACAAAACTATTTCAAAACCTGATACAAAATGAAAGAAAAATCTGATGTGGAAAGCTTTGAATTCATCCTATAACAAAGGACAGAAAGCAAGTTCACTTTAATTTGAAAGGAGTAAATAAAAATATAATTCATGAATCCATAAACTTTCAATTCTCCAGGAACGTCCAATTTTGCAAACACTTTCTGATGCTGAACTCTGTCATTTTTAAAATCAATTTGAAAGGTAGATTTCTATTGTTGATTCCTGTTGAGTTTCTTTCTGTTGATTATTGATGGAAATCTCTCCATGTCTGTAGTTAACTGATTATTTTCTCCCATGAATTGCCCATTTGTTCATCATATTGAATTGTTCAGTAATCATTCAGAAATTGATCTTTGGGTCATGAAATGGGGTATATATATGCATGTGTATGTATGTGCATTCATGTTAACAATATAGTATATATTTTATTTTAAATATCACTGGTCATATAAGCAACCTGGGTCTATATGGAGTAGTGTTTTGGGTGACACATTTAAGAAAGCTTTGCTACTTAAAAGGCTTTGTCCTTTTGTTGTTTATGTTTTATGTTTATATATTTTGAATGTTGCTATACTAAGGATCTAGCTCGCACCTGATCTGCCCTTTTCATCTTTGGCACTACAACCATTGGCCACAGAGAGGAAAGCAATGACATACTCAAAATAATACTAACACGATTTGGGAGCAATGGGGAGTTTGCTGATTTTGTTTTGGTTTCATTAACTGAAGTAGTTATGATTCTTTTCATAAATGTCCAGTGGTTGTCATATCCTGGACTTAAAAATCAGTTTATCCCCTATATCACAGCGAGAAATAAAAATGAACATTCCTTATCCTCATGGTTTTTGTGGGTCGTAGATTTAGGGGAGATTCATGTTTTGGGTTCTCTCATTGTGGAGCTGTAAGATAAGGCAGCACATACTTGATGATGTGCCTGCAATTGAAAGCTCTGCTCCAAACATTCCTCACTTCAAAGGCTGGTAAGGTAATGTAGCGGTGGTAAGACCTCACTCAGATCTACCTCTCTAGGGCCTCTCATAAGACCAATTGTGTGTCTTGTTATGGTTTTAATGTTTCCCAAAACTGGTGAACCAGGTCAAAAGAAACTAAGTGAAAGAGAACTTCTTTGTAGCTTGGGGAAAAGAAAAAGAAAGAAGGAGAGAGAGAGAGAGAGAGAGAGAGAGAGAGAGAGAGAGAGAGAGGAAGGAAGGAAGGAAGGAAGGAAGGAAGGAAGGAAGAGGAAGGGAGAAGGGAAGGAAGGAAGGAAGGAAAGAAGGAAGGAAGGAAGGAAAGAAAGAAAGAAAGAAAGAAAGAAAGAAAGAAAGAAAGAAAAAGAAAGAAAGAAGAAGAAAGAAAGAAAGAAAGAAAGAAAAGAAAGAAAGAAAGAATATCAAATAGTATCATGGAAATAATGAGTTATTACTCAACTAATAACTAAGAGTTCTCTTTCTTCATTTCTAGTTTTTTCTTTTGTTCTATTGAATTAATCTCAGAGAGGCTCTCCTTGTAGCTTTTCAGATCTTTGGTGACAACTTTCTGTCATTTTTAAATACTGATTTGCTTAGTACTGGGTCCCAACATTCCTCCCTAGGACTACATGAACACTGACACAGGGCACATAAATTGAGAATGTTGAGAATGAAAAATAAACCATTTCAAAGAAGAAAAGAGTGATTGTAATGAAGAGTGAAGTCGGAGTTGATGTTAATGAAGCAAACGAGCAATGGTTACTATGTGATCTTCATGCACAATACATCAATGTATCTTAGCTTGTAGGAAGTTTTTCACCACAGCATCATATATAACAATGCACTCAGTGCTCAGGGTTGATCATGATGCTCATGACCAGGAATCATATTCAAATACAAGATACCAGAATACATAAAATGGTGAAAGGAAGCCTGAGTGTTAAAGAATGAATTGTGCCTTCAGATCTTCACCCCAGCAATGGAATACTAAAATCACACAGATAACAAAACTTGAAATTTTGTACTCAGATATCGTCATCATCAAATTAACTTCTTTCAACTTAAAAAAAACATATTGAAAATACAGATGCTGGAGAGCTGGCTCAGTGTGGCGAAAAGCATTGTCTACAAGCATAAAACAGGATTTTTGAGTTAATTGCCAATTTAGCTGAAAAACATGAGCTTGGGATTTAGTGAGATGCTCTGCCTCAAAGTAAAAGGGCAGAGGGTAATAAAGTAGAATGCCCGACATCTTCTTCTAGCCTCAGCAGGCATATAAATGTCACATATCTACACATACATCTGTGCATATACTATGAGCACGCACACACACACACACACACACACACACACACACACACACACATAGACAGATACTCTGCTACACACCGATTTTTAAGTGGAAAATACAGTATTATTTGTTTTCTTGCAGCCTATACTCCCTTACACAATTTGGTGGTAGAAGGGTGCAATTTCCCCCAATGTTCATAAATACAAGAACCTGTTAACCCTTCACTATCCAAAACAAGTGGTTCTCTGCAGCAGAGAATTCTTGACAGTCATGTGTCATAGATCTTTCTATAACAGACATTTGTAGCATCTGTTCACCTGAATGACAGTTGGGAAAATGCACTTGTGAAGCATATGTCTTAATCTGTGCTCTGCCACTGTGAAGAAACATCCTACCCAAGGCAACTCTTAGAAAAGGCAGCATTGAATTGGGGCTCGAGAATGGTTTCGAAGGTTTAGTCCTTTGGCATCAAAGAGAGCATGGCAGCACACAAGCAAATGAGCTGCCTGAGAAGTAGCTGAAATTCTACATCCAGATCCGTCTGCAGCAGAAAGAGAGCATCACTGGGTCTGGCTTGGGCGTTTGTAAACCTCAAAGCCCACTTGAAGTGATACAAATCCTCTAGCAAAGCCACACTTCCTAATCCTTTCTAGTAGTGCAACTCCCTGGTGACCAAGCATTGAAATCTAGGAGCCTACTAGGGAAGCGAGTGAGCATCCTTATTCAAAAACCACTACAGCATCCCACAAAGAAATAAACAAATAAAAAATGAAGAGTGTAGTAAAACACAGAACTGCATTGGTGCTCTTCAAATCCCTTTCCACAACAACAACAACAATAACACATAGTGCCCATGTAAACAACACCAAGCCTGAGTAAAAACTTCCTAGTGGGACCTAACCAACTACGTCATTCACAGTCACATCAGTTCACATGGCTGCTGCATTTTTTTTTAATTGTTGTATATATTCCCCCCTTTTGTATTACATTTCAACCAGAATTCTCCTCCCTCCTCTCTTTTAGTCATTCCCCTCACCTGCCCCCCCTTCACTCCTCTCTTTCTCTTCAGAAAGATGGAGGTCTTCCATAGATATAGACCAAACAAGGCATATCAGTTTACAAGACCAGGGCCTCCTTTCTTAAGCTGAAAGAGGCAACCCAGTAGGAGGAATAGGGTCCTGGTGGGCAACTTAATCCCCCTTACTCATCACTTTATCCCAGTCCTCAACTTCACCAGACTTTCCCTGGGACCCCATAGGTCACTGCAGCCAGAGAAACAGGTAGACTAACTACTGATCTTCAATCTTCCACCCATTTCTCCAAATCCAATCCCTCAGTCTCCCTGCCCCAACTCTGTAGCAGAACTTCTGCTGCAGCTGTCCCCTTTTCCAGCTCCAGTGAATCATCTACTTCTTCACCAAGCTTTCTTTACACACTCATCCCAGTACTCAACCCCCCAACTCCAACAGGCAATCCCTGAACACCCACAGGCCACTGAAGCCCCAGTACCAAGTAGGCTAACTGCACATATTCATCTCTACCTCCTCTCCTCCAAATCCAGTCTCCCATTCTCATCCCCAGTTCTGTAACAAACTACCTGTTATGGCCTCTCATCATTCTCTGCCCCCTTTCCTAAAAGACGGAGGAGATCCTGATGGAATACCCTGCTTTTCTACCTGCTGTGGACCTCCTCACTTTGCCCTCAACCCATCCCTACTTCTAAGTTCTCAATACAGTTCTCAATACAGAAACACATTTGACCCTGAAGCCCCAGTGGCCACATCTATCAGGATCTCAGAAAATTTTCTTATCAGATAATGCACAGACACCGCACTCTCTTAAAGAACCAGAGGGGGCAACAGAAAGCAAGGAACGAACTCTTCAAAGCAAGTTTTGTCAACAAAATACAAGAGATGAAAAGAGAATCTCAGACATTGAAGACACGAAAGAATAAATGGATACCTCAGTATACCACTCATGGGCATAGTATTCAAAAGATTCTTCATCTTACCACAAAGATACTTGCTCACCCGTGTTCATTTCTGCTCTCTTCATAATACTGAGAAACTGTAGACAACCTATATGTCCATCAGCAAATGAATAGATAAATAAAATGTGGTAAGTTTTCAAAATAGAGTATTATTCAGCTATTAAAAATTGATACAGGATGAAATCAGAAAAAAATCATCCAGAGTGAGGTAAAAATCAGAGTCAGAAAAATAAATATGAATGTATACATATTATAAAATCTATTAAGTCTATGATAACTAAGCTATAATCTGTTGAACCATAGAGATTATGTATAGAATAAGGGACTAGGGGTGACAGATAAATCTCCCTAGGAAAGGTAAATAGAATAGACAGTTATGGATGGATGGGAGAAAGCTGGGATAAGATCAAGTGGGAGAGTGCAGGAAGAGAAAGAAGAGACAGTTAACATTAAGGGTCATTTAAAGGGTAGTATGGAAACAACAGAAACTTTCTTTTTTTTTTTCCTTTTTTTTTTATTGGAAATTTTATTTACATTTCAGATGTTCTCTCCTTACCCCATTCCCCCCTCCCTCCCAGGAACTCACTATCCCTTCCCCCCTCCTCCTGCCTCCACGTTGGTGTACCCCCATCCACCCTCCCCTGTACCTCACCTCCTCACCCTCGAATATCCCCCCTCAACGATGTCCAGCCTTCATGGGACCAAGGATCTCTTCTCCCACTTATATATAGCTCCCTTGCATATATAGCTGGAGCCATGGGTCCCTCCCTAAGCCCTCCCAGGCTGGTGGTTTAGACCCTGGGCGCTCTGGTTGGTTGGGATTGTTGCTTTCCTCATGGTGTTGCGAATCCTCTCAACTCCTTCAGCCTTCACTCTATCTTTTCCATTGGGAACCCCATGATCAGTTTAATGGTTAGCTGTGAGCATCTGCCTCTGAGTATGTCAGACTCTTGCAGACTTCTAAGGAGACAGCTATATCAGGCTCCTGTCAGCATGTACATCCTGACATCCACATCAACCTCTACCTTTGGTGACTGCCCATAGGATGGATATCCAGGTGGAATGGTCTGTAGACGGTCCCTCCTTCAGTTTCTGTCCTGCACTCCATATTTGCACCCTTGAGTATTTTGTTACTCCTTCTAAGAAGGACTGAAGCCCCCCCTACTTGGTCATCATTCTTCATTCTTTATGTGGTCTGTGAGTTGAATCTTGGGTATTTCAGGCTTCTGGGCTAAAATCCAATAATCAGTGAGTGAATACCATGTATGTTCTTTTGTGATTGGGTTACTTCACTCAGGATGATATTTTCTAGTTCCATCCATTTATATAAGAATTTATCAAATTCATTGTTTTTAATAGCTGAGAAATATTCCATTGTATAAATGTACCACATTTTTTGTATCCATTCCTCTGTTGAAGGGCATCTGGGTTCTTTCCAGTTTCTGGCTATTATAAATAAAGCCAGCAGAAACTTTCTAACATATATATAATAAGTACATATTATATTAATATATATTAATAATACAATATTATATATGTGATCTAAATGAAAATACCAAACAACAGGGGAGAAAAAGCCCTTACTGCCCATCTCTTACCACCAAATGAAGCCTCCAGTACCCGAATCGGGTTACATGTAATTGAGTTCTTGGCCAAAGGGGTACCATGGAAACCCCTGAACAGCCCAGGTTGTTACTAAGACTACAGGCTCCTCTCCACAAACTGACATCAAAGCCATATTGCTAAAGACAACACTTAAAACAAGTAATCGAGCATGGAAAAGTCAAGCTTGTACAGTGAGTCCTCATCTCTACCTGCTTGTGTTTTTGATACAAAAACATACTCTGCATGCTACCAAAGGAAAATCATAAACACAGATCCTGACACATACCCTTTGATTTATAATGGAAACCTACAAGATATGCTAGGGCAATGGTGGCATGATGCTTGTGGGAGTAACCAACCAATATCTTATTTGACTTTTGGCTCACTTTATGAGATGGTACTCATTTCTGATACTTATTGTGACCAAGAACCTGAAACTAGATAGTCCAGGGACCTAGTGTAAAACAGCTTCTTCTGTATGTAACTGCATATTCTCAGACTTAACATAAATATCTTTGACTATATCTTTAGCATGAGCCTATTGTTTAAGCCATTAAACTTCCCAAAATGTCCCTTACCTGTAAACATATAAAGGATACTATGGGCCTGGTTCTCTGTGATAGCAATACGGGAAACTACCATACAAAGCAAATGTCTCAGAGTGAGGTTTTTAAGTCACATCAGTGCCTAGGAAAAGAGTACAGTAGCTTCTTTCTCAATTTTGTGACCTATAGAAAAGAGGGAACCCCTGGCATTTTATATTTCTACACAGTTATATAATGGAGTGCCTTGAGAGCATCAGAGTATGCAATCCTGTGTGAGCAAGTACAAATGACAGTACAGGTTAACAATGGAAATGGAAGGAAGAGAAAATGGAACTAAAGATGAACTGCTCGTTTCAATACAGATGCTCCATGACTTATTGTACCTCAGCTTGTGTGTGTGTGTGTGTGTGTGTGTGTGTGTGTGTGTGTTTAACTCTATAATGCTTAAAAACTGACTCACATTCAGTATAAGCTACACCTGTGATATGCAAGCATGATCTTTTACCTGATAATAATATATGGTGAGATATTCCCTCAAAATGCTTCACCAGCTTCAATGAGCCACAGCTCCTCAAACAAGCACTCTGAGTGTGCCATGCTAAGATGTTCAGTAGGGTAGGGGTGATAAAGGCTCTGTCATTCTGTTATAGGTTCACCAGGGCATGACCTCATCATAAACAGTATCTGGAGCTTCTCCACGGGAGTCTCCTACTCATGTCCCAGGAGTTAAAAAAAATAAATAAAGTTTTGGAGTATGATATCACTTGGGGTAGTTTCTCTATAGTCTCCAACTCCATTATGAGTCATTCTGATGGTGGATTTTCATTGTTCATTGCATTTAGAATCCTGATGGAGAGGTATACCTCTAGGTGTTTCTGTGTAGGATTTTTCTGAGAAGATTAATTTTAATGGAAACACTGAGCCTGAATGTCAGTGGCACCGAGCCAAGAATAAAAAAGGAAAAAAGAAAGTCACAGGCACTTAGTGTTTGGCTAGGAAGTGAACAGCTTTCCCCCACCGTAGTCCTTAACATCCTGGTGTTCTGCCTAAATATATCTTTTCAAGAGACCTTAGGCAGAGTGCTCTGAAATCATAAACAAAGGAAACTTTTCTTTTGTTAGTCAGTAAGTATTTGATCATGACAATGAATAGTAATTGATACAGTTATAGTTGTATAAGGAGGAAACAATAGAAGTATATACGTATGGTCGTGTGAGTAGAGGAAAGAGAGACAGAGAGACAGACAGAGACAGACAGAGACAGAGAATAAAGGGATAGATGATGAGAGAAGAGGAGAACAAAGAGATGAATTTGGAAAAGAGAAAGGAGATACAGAGAACAAAAGAGAAAAATGGATGTATTTTAACAAACTGACCTATAAAATCAGTCATGGTTTGCAGGTAAAGCCGGAGACTCATGTAAAAGTCTTCAAATTAACAGCTCTGGCAGAATTTCTTCTTCCTCTAGGAAGTCAGCCTTTAAGAAAGTAATTAAGATCATCAGCTATTTGCATGAATCTTAACTATTTTGTGAAGGATAATCTGTTTCATTCAATATCCACTTATTTAAATGCTGATTTAATTTAAAGACATATTCCCCCAAATATTTAAAACCATTTTGGCCAGGCAAAATGGTTTTAGATTGGTGGCCAGGCAAGTTAGCACATAAAGCTAACCATTACATTCACTGTGGTCACAGTGGACAGTAAGCCCATGGTCTTAGGCCCTTATCTTTCAATTCTGTCTTTCTTCATAGAAAACAGCTTTCTGAATGAAGAATTTTTTTTTTAAGCAATCTTCATCAAAACTATGGCCATAGGAATGTGACAGGCAATGGAGAGTTAGGGAAACAGTGGTTTTGTCTTGTATATGAAAGATGTCAGCAAATCACATCCTTAACAAATAAAATATACTCGTATCAAAGGAAATTTAGTTTACACAGATGCCAACTTCAAGTTTCAGGGGTACAATAATGAAAGATCATTCAATCATCTGCTGGTGGGGCCCATGCCTTCCAGGACATACTAAGATGCTAAAATGCTGCTCACTTTTCTAATTGAATTTATTTGTTCACTTACTCAAAAACAATGTTTAATGAGTACTATGTTTATATATGAGCTAACTGTGACATATATAGAGTTTGAAAAGTTAATAGTCCTTCTGCCATAGCGATAAGAGAAATGTGGTTTAATACAATTCAAACAAGAAAATGGCAAGACTCTTTTGTAAGACCTCAGTTCTACTTTGGAAGGGCCATATAAAAGAATGAGGTACTTCTATACTGAGGCTGAAATGATGTCATAATAATAATAGCAGTTTTAAATTTAATTTTGTTTTTTAATTGAAACAGGAGTATATTATTCCTTGATCCCTTTCTTCCTTTTAGCATCTCCCATTAGCATCCCACAAACTCCATTCATGCTCTTCCATGCTCAAGGTCATAGCCTGGTTTCCTTTGATTCTATTAGTTTTGTACGTATGTGTGAAGAGTGGTATGTGGGAAACAAAACGCGGGCGGATGCCCGGGCCCCAAAACCTCCCGCGTAGCGCTGGAGGAGGCCCGCGACTGGGGCGAGGTCTCACTCGCGGGATTCTGGCCTGCGTCCGATGAGGAGGTGGAGCGGGCCAAAGCGGAGGCCTGGGTCCGGAGCACTTCCCGCCTGGAATGCTGTGGTTCCCACATAGTCGAGGCTGTCGCAGAGTAGAAGTAGGCCCACGCAGACACATGGAATTGAGTTTCCATGAAGTAATTTTATTAACAAGAATGGTGAATCTGGTGCTCTCCCCGCGAAAAGCCAGGAGGGGTTTCCTTATATTGGGGAGTATCAAGGGAGGAGTTAGGGAGGGGAAAACTTAATTACCTACGGCCCCCGCCTCATTAATATGCAAATCTCAAGGCAGAGGGCTCTTAGGCACGCCCCTTACCTGTGTCTTACATGACTTCAGGGTAGAGGTGAAATGGAGAGGGCGGGTCTGGGGCCTGGCTTTTGGGGGCGTGGCCACACCTGCAATCTCAGGGTTTCCAGGCCAATGGCAGCCCTTCCATGGCCCAACAGTGGTATATGAACAAACATGTGTGTGTGTGTGTGTGTGTGTGTGTGTGTGTGTGTGTGTGTATGTGTGTGTGTCCTGTAAGACTGTTTTAAGAAATAACTATAATAATAATAATAATAATAATAATAATGATTCCTTGAGCACTTTCTATGTACTAAGCACAGTTGCACACATATTACATCTATTTATTTATCTTATTAAGAGATACTTTGCCAGGTAACTTGAGTGGGTGGCATTATAAGTGAGAGGATCAACATGTACAACATGATGCCTTAAAGGCAGAGACTCATCTGGGGAATGGCTGAGAGCTTAGTAGAATGTAGGGCTACTTTGCAAACTACCAGTAAATAATACAGAAGAATCCTCTCAACCTTCTTGGGGTGGTCTGCTGTCAGTAGGCATTCCCTACCTCAGCCCCAGCTATTTCTCCAATAAATCCAGGGTCCCTGAATCATTATCTTTTATTTATGCTACCTCAGGGTCTCAACTTGCTTGCTTTGTTAACTGAGTCAACTTTCAGCACTGGTTGTTATTTACATTATCAAGGTTTTCCTACCTATGGTAACTTATTGTTTGTTTGTTTGTTTGTTTGTTTACACTGCCTTCCTCGTGGTCTCCCCCTTATAGAGTCCCTCCTTGCATCCCCAATCCCCTTCTCTTCGAAGAGGGCAGGGCCCCTTGGGTATTCCTCCAATATGGAACAGCCTCTCCGACTGAGGCCAGACAAGGAAGCCATGGAAACTGAGCTGCATGTCTGCTACATATGTGCTGGGGGCTGCAGTCTAGCCTGTATATGCTCTTTGGTTGATAGCTCAGTCTCTAAGAGCTCCCAGGGGTCCAGGTTAGTTGACTCTGTTGGTCTTTCCTGTGGGGTTCCTATCTCCTTCAGAGCCTTCAGTCTTTCCTCCAACTCTTCCTTAAGAGTCCCTGACCTTTGTTTCCATCCATTGTTTGGCTATCTGTGCATCTGTTTTAGTCAGCTGCTGTGTAGAGCTTCTCAGAGTACAGTTATGCTAGGCTGCTATTTGCAGGTATAACAGAGTATCCTTAATAGTGTGAGGGACTGATGCTTCTTCATGGTTGGGTCTCAAGTTTGGTCAGTTATTGGTTAGCCATTCCTTCAGTCTTTGTTTCATCTTTGTCCCTGCATTTTTTTTTAGACAGGACAAATTTGGGGTTGAAAGTTTTGTGGTTGGGTTAGTGACCTTATCCCTCCACTGAGGGTCCTGCCTGACTAAAGGAGACAGCATCTTGGCTAAGGTTACCAACATTGACTCCTAGGAGCCTTCCCCATCCCAGGTCTTTAGGACTTCCTAGAGATCCCCCCATCCCCAACAGCTGCAGATTTTCATTCATTCTCCTGCCTCTTTGGGCTTCTCTCATGTGTCTCCCTACACCTGATCAGTTCCCCATTCCCCTCCCCCTCCTCTCTCCCACCCAAGTCTCTCACTGGGATGGAACTAGAAAATATACCCTTGAATGAGGTAAGCCAGACCCAAAAGAACATACATAGTATATACTCACCAATAAGTGGATATTATCTATAAAGTACAGGATACCCAAGATATACCCCAAATATCCAATGAAATTAAATTAAAAGAAAGGCCCAAGTGAAGATGTTTGAGTCTCACTTAGAAAGAGGAACAAAACAGTCATATAGTAACTTTCAGTTATGGAATAATAAGAGTATTTTCTCTTTCATGTGGGGAAAGAGGCAGAAAGGCACACAGAGATACTTTTTAACTCTTCCAAAGCTTTGGTCTCATGGCAATATCTTCTTATATTTCAATAATATTCAGAATCTTATCAATATTTATCAATTTCTCTCTAAGTTTTCTATATCTAAATATCATCTATTTATCTATCCTTTGTCTATCATGCATCATCTATTTATCTTCTTCCCTAACACTACTGTCTCTATTTGCAATTAGTGAAAGAGATCAATACAAAAGAGATAATTTGACTGCTTAGTCAATTACTTAAATATCTACATAAATTTCTTCATTTATTAGAAATCTTCATATATTTATGATTCTGGTTACATTGGACTGAAAGGAAAAGTGGAACCCTCATGACCTTGGACTCAATAACGCTATTTGTCTTCACATCTTCAGACTCCAGGGGGCAGTTCATTTTGTCTCTAGTTTGTGAGAGCAGGGAGAGACTGTATCTGTGTCTGCTGACTGTCCCCAGAGTATCCCAAATCTTCCTCCTTGATGCTCTTTGTCTCATGTCCTTTCAAATACTCTCCCTTAGTCCCTGGCTGAGGATCAAAGAACATATCAGAATGTTTAATATGCAAACATGATAGCTTATAAAATGTGACTGTCCCAGGCGAGAGCCCTTCTGGGTACTGTAATTTTCCATTTCACATTCTAGCTTTCTTCTATGTGTTTGACTTCTTTATGGTAGCAGGGGGGAAGCCAACAAGTGCTGAACAATTCACACAGCTTAGAAATAAGGAATTTCTGAAGAGTAGATTGTTATGGAAATCAAGGAACCTGGGACAAGTTACCTCGGGAATCTGGAAATTCAGTCATTATAAGGAATAGCTCAAAACATTTGAAGAAGAAGGATCACCTTGTGTGAGGGCAACACTGATTAAAGCTTTGTCAGTGTCAACCGGGTTTTCTCTACCTGTCACAGGGGTTTACTATGTGGCCCAAGCTAGGCCCAGGAATAGCCAAGCTCATTCTAAAGTCCAGGCTGGCCTTGAACTTGTGATCCTGTTGACTTTTACCCCTGAGTGTTAGAACTGTAGGAGTGCAGCCCACATTCAGCTGCCTTTTGGCTTTATATCAGCATTTCCATCATTTTGTTTGAACATATTTGCTGTGGAGACTCCTCCTCTCTTGGGTTCTCATTGCTTAAAATTTATTTTTCCTCAAATTGCTACAAAGTTCTTCTGGCATGTCCTTTACTTGTTCTGGCTTATTATTTTAGTAAAAATCAATGACCGGAGTCTCCCATAAATAATGTTTTTTTAAGTCTCACTTGTTTCTATTAAAAATTTTTAATAGTCTCACAAAGACAAAATTCATATACCATAAAGTTCAATATTAGAGAATATTAAAAATTCAATGAGTATAAATATATTTATCAGCTTCAACAACTATAACAATGATCTAATGTTAAAGTCTGTCATTCTCCTAAAAAAATATACTCATACATATTAGCGATTCTCCATTACACTCCTTTCTCTCAACACTGGCAGTCATGACTCTGTTTCTTCCTCTATTTAACTATGCTGGACATTTTATGTAAATGTCATCATACAACATAAAGACTTTTCAGTCTCTTTCACTTAATATATTTTCAAAACTGATCCACCTTTTAATTACAGATAATGCATTCATTTTCATTACTGAATAGTATTATATATGGATATACCACATTTTGCTTGCCTTTCCTAAATTGATGGAAATTTATGTCATTCATAGTTTCTGGTTATTATAAGAACAAATGATGTGAACATTGCTACTCTGAATAGATTTTTATGTAGGTATAGATTTCAGTTCACCTACATGGTTTCCTAGACATGGAATTGCTGGGTTTAGATGGTATTTGCATGTGTAATTTCTTCAGAACTGTCAGATTGCATTCCAAGTGGACCAAACTGGTTTACATTTTAATCAGCAGTATGTGAGATTTTTAGTTCTCTCTACACTTATCAACAGCTGGTATGACACATCTTGTTGCTTGTTGATCTCCTTTTGTGCATAAAGTAGTAACTCATTGTATTTTTAATTTGCATTTTTGCATTTTCCAGTTGTCTAATGCTATAGAGTGTTGTATAATCTGCTTATTGTCTTTTGTGTATCTTCTGAGGAGAAATATTTTCAAAACTTTGATCATCTTTTAATTGGGTTGTCTTTCGGTGTTAGTTTTATATCTCTCTCTATATATATATATATATATTTGTGGGGTGGTGGGCTGTGAGAGGCAGCTGGGTACCTGGTCAAGCACAGGCCTTGAACCCAGGACCTTAATGGGATGGTAGGTGTTTGGCCTTGCTCCTGAGCCCTAGTTCCTGTCACTTAGCTTCAGCCCTCCACAACCCCTCCCACAGAGAGGTCTAGGACCATCACTCAAGTAGGAACAGTGCCTCAGGCTCTCCCACATGTAGATGAGGTATCTCCAAGCTCTCAGACCAAGCCAATAGGGGTTATCTGCTGTTAGACCCTAACCCACTCCAAAATTGTATATAAGAACCCTACAATCCCAACCAACCAGAGCCCCCAGGGTCTAAACCACCAGCCTGGGAGCGCTTAGGGAGGGACCCATGGCTCCAGCTATATATGCAAGGGAGCTATATATAAGTGGGAGAAGAGATCCTTGGTCCCATGAAGGCTGGATGTCGTGGGGGGGTATACTCGAGGGTGGGGAGGTGAGGTACAGGGGAGGGTGGAAGGGGGTACACCAACGTGGAGGCAGGAGGAGGGGGGGAGGGATAGTGAGTTCCTGGGAGGGAGGGGAGGGAAATGGGGTAAGGAGAGAACATCTGAAATGTAAAAAAATTTTCCAATAAAGTATTTCCAATAAAAAAATAAATAAATAAATTAAAAAAAATCAAAATAACTTAAAAACTAAAAAAAAAAAAAAAAAAAAAAAAAGAACCCTATTTGGGAGAAGTAAAGGGTGCAAGAATCATCCATGTCTGAGAGTTTCTGTTGCAAGAGCTGTAACACTTGGGAAGAGATCTGCTCTCTGGAAGCACCTTCAGAACCCTCCCCTCCTTGCTAGCTAGCCAGCTTCTAATCGGCCCAGCCGGAACCAGCTTAGCATAGAGAGACAGGTGCAACACCTGGGAGTAACTGGGTGGAAACAGTGGAGATGTGGACAGAGGCAGCAGTGGATGCCAAACCCAGTGAATTGCATTCTCTCATGGAGAAACTATAAGAAATGTAGGTAGGACAGGTAGTGGCACACACCTTTAATTCCAGCACTCAGGAGGCAGAGTCAGGCAGATCTCTGAGTTCAAGACCAGCCTGGTTTACAGAGTACTGTCCTGGACAGCCAGAGCTATATAGTGAGACCTTGTCTTGAAAACATCAAAAGAATTAAGAAATGTGTGTAGAAAGTAGGCCTATGACTCTTTCTGGGCCTTTTGAATGTTATTTATACTGAAATCTTGATAAATGACTACAAGGACAACACAGGAGCAAAGATGATATGATATGATATGATATGATATGATATGATAATAATTTAATATAATATGGAAACTGAAACTATATGATAGGTAAAGGTTAATTCTAATAGATACTTTAGCAGTAATGTAATGGTAGACAAGGAAGAAGGGTGTCAATGAAGGTTTGATGGTGGCCTTATCAAGTATAGATAGTCCTGAGAACACACCAAGGAAATGAGTTGGTTTCAAAGAGAAAAAAAATATCTTTCTGATTAAAAAGATAATCGCACTGAGTAATAGTTGTCCATTATTCCGATGTTATAAATTGTTGTCTCTTCCTTAATCAAGAATAATCTAAATTATTCTGTTTATTAAAAAAATATTTCTGTAATTTTTTTTCTCAATACCTAAGGAATGGATATTATAGAAAAGAGAATGAATATATTCACTTTGTCATTTTGACTCCTGCTGTAGTGGAGAAAAGAACCTGAACTCTATCTTTAGCTCCTCACAGAAGCAACTTAAAATTCTCATTTCTCTATGCAAATTAAGTGCACCTTAAATGGTTGTATGTGTTTCCCTCTAGAAAGCAGAAAAAGGTTGTAAATTATGTGACTGTAATAACAGATGAGGCAGAGGCAATGTGTTTCTGTGTATTAGATCTTTGTATTATATATTACTTTGGTGTAGCCCTTAGGGCTTCTAACACAGGTTAAATTTGTACAGGAGAGATAAAGGAGTGAGGAGAAGTTCATTTTGTTTTCTGACTTCTTTCCTAAACACTGATGACCTCTAAGGAGCAAAGACAATTAATCAACTCTCTTACAAAAATCAGGAGATTACATGCAATTCACATAGATTTTTAAAAATATAATTATATAGCATATAGTATATATTACATGCACTATGTAACATGTATAATATTTATTGAATTCCTATATCTACTCCCATTCATCTGTTTATATCTATCATCTATCTGTCTACCAATCAATCATCTACAATCTATCTAAATTAGACATTAGTTATCTAACAAAAGAGACATATTAAGAAGTATAAATATTCCCTATATGGATAAGTAGGTAAACTTCTTTTAGGATCTTTCTGTGTTTTAGGTGGCAGCTTTTTGCTTATATATGTATTTTGTTTGATTTCTGTTTGTCTTAGGAGCTTTAGGAAATATGATGAAATCTACAAATATTTTCCAAGAAATCACATTACAATAAATATATGTGGATATACAGATTCCTTTAAAATCTAATCAGAGCAACAGTAATAAAATGATAAGTGAAAATTATATTAAAATAAATATTTAAGCCAGAATGGTGTTCTGATAGTTAGTATTATGAACTTGCCAGAATATAGAATTACCTAGGACAGGAGCCTCTAAGCATGCCTATAAGGCATTACCTTGATTGCAATAGATAGGATGGGAAGACCTGTCCATGGTAAGTGACATCAATCTCCAGATAAGATCCAGGACTGTATCAAGGGAGCTCTCTAAAAAGCAGATAGCATCCATTTGTACTGGTTTTATAGACATGAAAGACACCAGATAGACAGGGATTGTGGGTTATGGAGTCTTATACTATGATACCAGATAAAATTAAAAGCAAGCAAAGTAGGAATCCATGGAAGGAAGCCCTGGGAGGGTTGCATAGAACTAGGTAGGTGATGCTTAAATTGAAATGGAGACTCCAGGATGTTGAAAAGGCGAGAACTATTGAATTTCCATTGAAGCTGCATATGCAGAGTGGAGTCAGTCCAAGAGAGAGGCTATGTGTGTTAAATGCAGCAGGGCTGGAGTGGCAGAGTACCAAAGATACCTATCATTTTTATACTATGCTAGGCATTTTTAGTCTAGCATTGTTCTTTTCTTTCCTTGTTATGCCCCTTTTTCTCCCTTTTCATATGGAAATGTAAATATACTCTATGGTACTATATGTTGGAATCATATGTTTTGTTTGGTTTGGTTTGGTAAACAAGAATCACAGTTAAGAGTTTTCTTTGAATCTCAAAAGAGACTTGGGATGTTGGACTTTTAAGTAATGTTGGGACTATTAAAAACTGTGAGGACTTAAGTTTGAATGCATTTTATATCAATAGATGGTTATGCACCTGTGGGGGGAGTACGGTAATATGTCATGGATTGAATGTGAACTGTGCCCCCATATGCTCACTTGTTTGGACACTTTGCCCTAAGCTACTAGCACCATGTGGGAAGGTTTGGAAACTTTTAAGAGGTGGAGCCTCACATGAGGAAGTGAATTACTAGGTTCTGGCCTTTAGACAGGAAGCCCCACTCCAGTATTTCTTGTCACCATACCTTTGCTGCCTGCTACCCATGTCTTACAAGGCTTGCTTTACCCTATCCTTCTGGAACTTGAAGTCCTTTCTCCCTTAAATCATTCATGAAAAAAGTAAATAAATCTGTGTCCTGGATGTCTTGCCATACAATAATGAGTTGGCAAACTTCTCACATTTTAATCACTGAGCATAATCCTCATGTAACCAAACCTTCATCATTTCCAAAAAGTCATATAGTTTTATACTGCACCATCAATCAGGAAGATGTGAAGATAGGCTATTTCACTTGTCTATTCTGAATAAGGTTGATTCAAAACTTAAGTTGAAAAATTAAGATTTATGTAGGGTGGATTTTTTTCTAGACTATAGACAGCAAAGGTTGTAAGAGTGTTGGCCATACTGGCTCATAATATGCTTCCTCATTAGCTCTTCTCCTGGTAGCTGACTATTGTGACTGTGATGGTTGAGTTCTGAGGAGACAGTTTCTACCCTGGGATCTTCTCACAGATATTAAGCAGATGAGCTGAGCTAAAATAGGAGAATGTCCTCAGGATCCCCAAAAATAGCTATGGCAGGCATCTAGAGGAACCATGTGCAATTCCAAGGTGGCAAGAAGTCTGTAATTCAAAATGTACCTGGCAGTGAGTTCCATAAATTAGCAGGAGAAGAAGGACTATTAAAAACAAGGCTCATGGCAGACCCTCCAGGGACAGTGTGTGTGGGAAACATTTTTCTTTTGCTATCAAAGGTAGTTAGCACATTTTCAGAACCATTCACCTTCCCCTTGACAGTGGTTAATCAATCATGTCAAATTGTGAAGTCGAGCTCCCACCAATGGAATGAGATGCCATTACCACTTCCATCAGAGAGTTGAAAAACACAGGCCATTTGGCTAAGTATGCTGCTTGCGGGGCCCCAGTTTGGTTCTGGTACATTCTTTGTGCACAGCCAAGTAGCCCTGTCAATTTAATTTTCCTTTGTCCTTGTGTTCCTTATTTTATTTTTTTCAATTTCATTTTTGGTTTTTCAAGTCAAAGTTTCTCTGTGTAGTTCTGTTTGTCCTAGAATTCACTCCACAGACAAGCTGGCCTCGAACTCAAAGAGATCTGCCTGCCTCTGCCTCCTGGGTGCTGAGATTTAAGGTGTGCCACCACTACCAAGCTCATGTGTTCCTTTTTATGCAGCAAGATTATTCTTTTCCAAAAATTGTATACATCAAATCCGTTGTCAATGGATTCATAGATACAGTTGACCCCCTGTATCTGTGGGTTCTCCATCCATGGATTCAACCAATTAGCTATGGGTTGAAAATAATTGCATCTGTACAGAATATGCGGTTTTCTTAGCATTCTCTAAACACACATTAAGCAATTATTTACATACCATTTGTAGTGAATCAAATATTAAAAGTAACCTAGAGGTGACTGAAAGTATTCGAGAGTGCAAACCAGTCTGGCCAGGGAAGCAGGTCAGTAGGCTAACTGCAGGTCTCCACAATTATAAATCTAGTCC
This sequence comes from Mastomys natalensis, assembly GCA_021653895.1. Taxonomy (NCBI): domain Eukaryota; kingdom Metazoa; phylum Chordata; class Mammalia; order Rodentia; family Muridae; genus Mastomys; species Mastomys natalensis. The sequence goes on from JAJTUV010000155.1 coordinate 648,584, forward strand.
CATGTCTTATCTCCAGCTCTGTAGCAGACTACCGGCTGCAGTCTCCTCCTCATCTGCCCCTGCCCCCACCCAGTCCCCAATGTATCACACAGGTCTATTCCTTCAAACTCCCTTTCCCCCATTCACTACTATCTCAGATCCAACTCCAGCAAGCATTCCCTGGGCATCTACAGGCTACTTCAGCCATGGAAATAGCCTAACTGTGGATCTTCACCTCCCTCTCCTCTCCTTCAAATCTAATGTAATCTCACATTCACCTCTGCAGCAGACACCTACTGTGACCATCCCTCTCCTCTGCTTCTCCCTATCCTCTGCTCCTATCTCCAGCAAATACTGCAGATCTTCTCCAACCTTTCTCTCCACTCATCCTGATACCCCAGCTTTCAACTCCAGCAGGTATTTTCTGGAAACCATCCAGCCAAGACTGACAGAGCCACAAGTAGGCCAGCAAGGCAGAATCAGAAAATGAGACAGGCTAGGCTGACTCCATGAGAGGCTTCAAATTGGCAGTTCAGGAGACTAGGCCTAAATCTCTGTTTCCAAGGACTGGACAAGTCCAGACAAGTCCAGACCTCAGAAGATGCCCCACCACCTGGCCTGAGGCAAAGACAATGGATCTGCAGCAGTTTCCAGACCTCCTCAGCAACAGTTTGCAGACTTCCCCAGCAACAGTTTCCACGCCCCAGCAATGCCTCTAGAATGTCCCTAGAGATAGAGTCAACAGATTAATATAAAGGTCACCTACCCTCCCCAGAATTCCCCTAATGTGCTTTAAATTGGGCCTGTGAGCTCACTTCAGGACTTCTATCTTTGTAAATGGTAGACTCCAGCATGCTCTACTTCTGCAGAATAAAACACTCTTTATGTTTTCATACTATTTGAGTCTGGGATATCATTCTTCAGTGAATCATGGACCCTTACAAAAGCTTCTGATCTTCACTCCCTCTCCTTTCCTCCAAATGCAACCCTCCATTCTCATTCCAGTTCTGTAGCAGACTACATGTTGTGGCCTCTCTTAATTCACAGTCTCTGCCCATATTTCTATAACAAAATATATGCCCGGAAATATATTCTACCAAGTGCAATCCAACAACTTTCCTGAACTCAGAGAGCAACAGGCAAAAATTTAAACCACCCACTGAACAGAGACAAAACTACATATTGCCACATAGAATTAAAATCTTCCCAAACCCAATTTCTAAAACACAAAAGACACAATCATTGACAGCTAGGAAACATATCTCCAGTAGAGCCCAGCAAACTTAAGTCCTGACTATGCAACATAGCTGGAACAGAAGATTTTAAAATTGCCTTTATGAAGTCAATAGAGCTCCTTAAAGAGGACATGAATACATTTTCCTTTGTTCATGTATTCTTTTCATTTTATTTCACTTATTTTATTTGTTGGTATTTAGAGAAAAGGTTTCTCCACGTAGCCTTGACTATCCTGTAATTCCCTTAAAGAAATGCCTACATAGAGCCCTGATTCCTACATGCTAGAACTTTTGGTACAGGAAAATATTTTGCATGCTACTAAAGAAGAAACATAAACACCAACCCAGCCACAATCTCTTTGATCTATATGGTGTCCTGCTTTGAGGATATTCCAGGGCAATGGTGGCACAATGCTTGTGGGAGCAAACAAACATTATCTGATTTGACTTGAGGCCCACCCAGCCACCAGATAGAAGCCATACCCAACAGTACTTGGATGATCAAAAACCTGAGACTAGATAGCCCAGAGACCTAGGGCAAAAAGAACAAATGCTACTATTCTAAAAACACAAACCAAAAAGTAGTGCCGTGTATGTGTGTGTGTATGTGTGTGTGTGTGTGTGTGTGTGTGTGTGCACATTCATACATATACACACACATTCAGTCTTATTAAGATTTTCTCATTTTTATACTTGTGTTTTTAACTGATCTGTGTGGATTTCTCTTTATGTTTTTCCTAATAAGGAACTTTAATACACTTTTCGTACAAAGCTCTCAGGTATTTTTCCAAGGATGACACTTTTGCAAATTTTCTGATTCCTAAGTGTTTGACCTATATCCTATCCACTCTCTCTTTACAGCTTACTGTTTATGAGAACTCACACATGCTAAGCTTGATCATGGTCTCTGACTCATGTCTTATGACTGTTGTCTTTATTCGTACCAATTACCACTGCACTAAACACCACTGTTTTTGGCCAACAGTTTTAACATCTAAACCAACCTGGACAAACATGGGCTTACAACGTCAAACTTGAACCCTGTCAGACTTTCTGCTCCAAGCTCCCCACCCATGCCAACAATAGAATGCTGGCTCAGCATCCTGCACCTGGATATGCTTACTGTCTCTTCAGCACTTTCTCACAGTTCCAAATTATCCCCTCTCAGTTTCTGTTAGCTTGAATACAAGGCAGTCTTGATCACACCTAAACTTTTCACTGAGGCTCAACTCAGAGGGCTTTTCCTCAGGCTATAAGGTACATCAAGGGGCTTTCTTAAGAGAAAATATGTCCTCCTCTGTGGTGAAGACAAAAGTATGGTACTCTTTTATTTACTTTTGTTGTTCTCTCATTACAAAAACAAAAAAAAAACAAAAACAAAAAAACCAACCAAACAAAAACCTCTCCCATTTTCTTCTCTTTCTGATCTGCTAACAGAATACCACTGCCAGAGTAATTCATAAAGAAGTTTGTGGCTAGAAATTTTAGAAGCCAGAAAATCCAAGAGCATTTGTTGGTATCTAGCAAAAGTTGTCCCTTGGGGGAAGCTGTCAAATGGAATAGAGGGTGAAACAGTCAGAGGCAAAAGAGATAACCGCAGTATCACAACAACAATTTAAGTTCAGCCTAAGATTGGACTGGAGGGGACAGTCTAATCTTAGAATCCCTGTTTTCCAAGTTGGGTGTTTGGCCTTCTTTATTTGTGAAGTTTATTTAGTTCTCATGTATGTCACTTACAAATGCATGCTTGAATATAATTTTCAATATCTCAACATCTTACCCTTCCGACTTACAAAATGATACAAAGTTAGTATATACCTCAGAAAATTGTTAGGTAAATGAGTTACAATATGCTATTACTGTGACCAGCACATAGCAACAACTTAGTTATTATGGCGGTAGTTACTATTAATACTAAGAACATTAAGTTCTCTTCATATAATACTGTGGTGGTCAACACTAATTGACAACTTGTAACCGCATCCTAAATCACCTATGGGACAAACCTCTGAGAACGCCTATGGTAGAGTACCTAGATTGAATTAATTAAAATGAGAAGATTCATCCCGATGGTGAATGGCACTGTTCAATGGGCTGTGGCCCAGGAAAGAATAAAAGGAAGAATGAAAGAAGAATACGCATTCACAACACTCTGCAGCCTGAATAGCTGCCTCATTCTTCCATTGTCATGCCTTCCCCTCTCTGAGAAACTGAGAGTCAAACAAGCCCCTTCCTTATGTTACTTTCATCATAGCAAAAAGATAATAGCTAATGCATTTCTCTAATTTTCTTGGTTTCTAATAAAGTTATTTTAACTTTAGCATCTAGTCTTTTATATTGCAAAACAATCCTTATGTATTATATCACTCCCCTCCCTTTTTGGTTTTGAGTTTATTATGCTAAGAAAGATTTTTCTCCAACCCAAGTTTATTATTAATAATTTATTTTTACTTTCATGTTTATTCTTAAATCATTATCCTGCTGGCATCATTTGCTAAAATGCTACATAGGAATACATAGCCCTATCTATACAAATGAATATCCTTATATTATCAGATTCAATGACAAGAGTTTTCTAAGGTTTAGAATCAATAAACAAAATAAATGGTTCACTCTCAAAGGTGTTTTCCCCACACACCATGGAATGGGTTTCAATAGCTAATAAATAGTATTACAAATCACAGCAATGGTCTATTGTTAACTTACAGTCCTTCCAGAATAAGGCACAGAACTTAGACCAAACTCACTGGGGGAAAACAACTTCTTGGAACTTTCTTGGAGGAAAATGGTTAAGATTTTCCCCCTTTTCTCCTATTTAGCATGATTCTCTACCTGACTGGAGCTTTATAATCCATTACTCTGGATGATAAACAATTACAGGGGCAGGACTCAAGAATTCCTTTATATTAGTACAAGGTCCTGGATACACAGTATAACTATTCCATGAAGATCCAAATAGATTCTCTTCATCCTGGATTCCTCCAGCTGCTGCAGAGCTCAGTGATGTGATGAAGGCATCAAGGGATCTATTCTTTAGCATATCCAGCAGCACTCCTGCTGTGGTCACCTCTAGCCAAGAGCAGTTTTGATTTCTCTGTACTCAATGTCTCTCAGTCTGAGCGGAGAACATAAAGTAAAAGAGCAGCTTCAAGCTGGCTTCCCCAACTCTCCAGCCCTGCAGGAGGTATCTATGGTACTTTCTTGAGTACAGTATCATATGTAGCACTCAGAGATTTTTGGTGGTGGTAGTGATGTTGGTGGTGGTGGTGATGGTGGTGGCGATGGAGGAGGAGGAAGAGATGATGGTGGTAGTAGTAGAAGAGGAGGAAGAGGAAAAAGGTGATGGTGGTAGTGGTGGTGGTAGACGTATGTGTGTTGGTTTTTCAAGATAAGATTTTATTCTGCAGCTGATGCTGGCCTAGAATTGATTCTGATGTTCTTGTTCCAGTATCACAAGAGCTTAAATTCTATAAGTGAGTCACTGCACTCAGGTTTTTGTTTTGTTTTTTGTTTGTTTGGGTAGTTTTACTTTTCATTTTACTTTTATTTCTGCATGCATGCTTGTGTGTGTGTGTGTGTGTGTGTGTGGTCACATGTGAGATGTGTACACACGTGAGTGGTGGCTCATGTTTTCTTGGCTACTTTTGGATATTGAGGCAAAATCTATCATTTGAACTCAGAGTCCACCAATTTTGCTCGTCCAGCTAGCCAGCTTGTCCTAGTGATTCCCTTGTCTTTCCTTCTTATGCACTAAGATTACAGGCAAATCACCATGTCCTCTCAAAATTTATATGAGTGTTGGTATACTGGATTATATTGCCCACACTTGCTCAGCCAGTCCTTACCTGTTGAGACATATCTCCAGTCCCTCATAAGTTTTAAGGTTCAAATTATACTATGAATATAGTTTAGCTCATGTGTGCTAGATATTTATTCCCTTGTATACTGTAATGTGGGGGGGGAAAGGTTGTACAGAATTGCATTGCACAAAACCAAGCCACTCATTTATGTTTTATGAATTCATTTGTAACAGAGAGATAAAATGTCTTGATAAATATATGGGCTGTACAAGTCCATTAATATTTTCTTGAAATGTTTCCTTGGTTTTATTTCAGCTGAGTTAGACATAACCACTGCTAAACTTGTTAATCAGGAGAAAATGTGTTTATCTAATAATCCAGTGTCCACCAAGGAACTTCAGTAGACAATTTAGTAGACAATAGTGAAAAAGTGACTACCTGTAGAAAACAGGGGCAAAGGATGAGGACACCTAGGCTGAGTGGAGCAGAGGAGGGTGAGCAGAGCTGTGGACAGAAAATTCCCATTCATTAAATCAATAACAAAAACGCAGTGACCACTTGTTCTGGGCTGTGACCACAATGCTAAGTATACATTAGTAACCAGAGGCATGTATCCACATCTCATAGTGAGCCCACAGGATTGAGGAAAAAGAATTACAAATTATAATGCCTTCCATAGTCATGATGTACAAGGACAGGGACAACGTTTGAACATGAATGTTTTTAGTGAGCTAAGACAGTCAGAGGTCTGTCTGAAGAGAAAATTTTTAAATTCAAAGCACAAGAGATGTTTAGGACTGGTCAGACAGATGGACCAGTCAGAAAAGAAGTGATGCATGCATGCATGTTCATCATGTACATGTGTGAGTGCATGTCTCTCTCTCTCTCTCTCCTCTCTCTCTCTCTCTCTCTCTCTCTCTTGTGTGTGTGTGTGTGTGTGTGTGTGTATGAAAAGTTCATTGAGTTTGAGTAAGTACAAAGGACTGGTGATTCTGGAGAGCATGGAAATAACAGGTAAGCTCATATGAACTTATAGGGTAATAGAGACCACAACCTAATGGGTCCTTCTGATTTCTACAGAGTGTGGGAATTAGGGAATGTGTAATGGAAATCAAAAGCATTATTCACTGGGTGCTGTAGTGGGGGAGAGGAAGTTTTGACAACTTCCACTCTACCTTCACTTCCAGGATAGTCTACATTCCTATGGAGTTATAAATCTTACATTCTTACTATCGCTAACAAAATATTACAGAAGAAAAGAAAAGAAGAGGAGAGGAGAGGAGAGGAGGGGAGGGGAGGGGAGGGGAGGGGAGGGGAGGGGAGGGGAGGGGAGGGAGGGGAGGGGAGGAGAGGAGAGGAGAGGAGAGGAGGAGGAGAGGAGAAGAGAGAGGAGAGGAGAGGAGAGGAGAGGAAGAAGGAGAGGAGAGGAGAGAGAGAGAGAAGAGAAGAGAAGAGAAGAGAAGAGAAGAGAAGAGAAGGGGAAGAGAAGAGAAGGGGAAGAGAAGAGAAGAGAAGGGAAGAGAAGAGAAGAGAAGGAGAGAGAAGGGGAAGAGAAGAGAAAGGAGACTTGGAGGCTAATAAGCATGGGATAAATTAGGTACCCATAGGAGAGTATTAATGCCACTGTGCTAGAGTCACAGATGAATGGTTCCTGTCTCCTGTTTACCCTGAACTAATCTTTGCCACCTGTCACAATTGTAAGCCACACTTCTACTAGTCACGGCCTGACTTCACCATCCTTTACTTGCATTAAGAGAATTGAACACAATCATCTTTTGTACATTCATGTACCAAATATTCCTTGTTCCAAATTGAAATGGTACAACTGAAACAAAGAAAGGAATGTGCTCTACTGAAAAATTTGTCAGAGTAGGAATCAACTCTGATTTTCATCTCAGCCGTATCTTTTACTCTGCCATTCATTAAATACCAGGTGTTCGAGTGTCAATTCTTTCTCTTTTTTTTTGAGACAGGGTTTCTCTGTATAGCCCTGGCTGTCCTGGCACTCACTCTGTAGACCAGGCTGGCCTCGAACTCAGAAATCCTCCTGCTTCTGCCTCCCAAGTGCTGGGATTAAAGGCGTGCGTCACCACCACGCGGCTAATTCTTTCTCTTAAGATGACAACATCAGGCCGGGCGGTGGTGGCGCACGCCTTTAATCCAGCATTGGAGCAGAGGCAGGCGATTTCTGAGTTCGAGGCCAGCCTGGTCTACCGAGTGAGTTCAGGACAGCCAAGGGTATACAGAGAACCCTGTCTCGAAACCAAAAAAAAAAAAAAAAAAAATAAAAAAAGATGACAACATCAGCTAAATAAGATTGTATACCTCAATTGCCTGGCTGTCTATCATTGGAGACCTCACTATGTATGTACAACATTTTAGGTTCTAGGGACCTGATCTTTACAATATAGCAAATTGAGGTAAAGTAGACTCAATAGAAGAGTAATCTCCTATCTAGAACGTTTCTAAAAGGCTGTAATTTTTCTAATATAGAACAGAAATAGGTCAAATAATCACCATAAGAAGAGTATTACCTATCAAAATGAACTTCTGGAGAAATTAAGTCTTTTAAATTTTCGCTTAAGAAATAGGTGATGAGGACAGTTCTAACTTGGTTTCACTTAGAGTATCAACTTCCAACAGTCCATGATGCATGTGTATTGAAACCAAGAAGGTTTTAATCCAAAGCCCTTGGTAAGTAGATTAGAGTCTTATATATGTGTTTTCAGGTGGGATTGAGTAGCACTTGCTCTAACAACTTTGATTACAACTAAGATCAGCTCCTTCAGAAACTAGAATGAAAACTGAACAGCAAAGGCTAAAGAAAATAGTGTTAAGATTTAAGCCAGATATGCCTTTAATCCCACTCGAGAGGCAGAGGCAGGCAGATCTCTATGATTTTTGACGCCAACCTAGTCTACATAGTGAATTCCAACTCACTAGCAGGCAGAAGGACATAGTGAGAGACTATCTGAACAATTCTCTCCCTGCAGAAAATGAAGAAAGGAAAGAAAATAACATAATAGTCTACTGAATTTTTTTCTTTTCATCCTGGTAGAAGGTTCATCACTATAAACTGAGTATTATAGATGCCAGGACCAAGTTTCCTATGGTTTCTTCTCTATTACTTCTTATGTTTGCAAGAAATTAATTCTTAAACTAGAGAAAAGAAAACACAGTTTATTATATACTATGTGTTTTTGACATAAATTTTTTATGGTAAGTGAACCATGTGTGAGTTTCTCATCCTTATACTGAAATCTACTTTGAAATATAATTCAACTAACTATGACAATAACTAACAATGCAGTAACTCTCTCAGGGAAAGTAAGGCACTAGCATTATTGTTAGAGGCATTAAATAGAATTTAATCTTAAAATAGAGTGATGAATTCATATCACTTCTATCTTCACAAATGCATAGGATCTCAGTACCCCTAGCATTGCAAAAGCAGTGATACCTGCCAGTTCTCACCTTATCTGATGCATGCTTTCCATGTTGGAGTTCCCCACTGTGACTTGGGAACCAAGGCTGTCAAGACTGCATGCGCAGGGGTGTTTACCTTGCCTGGATTTCCTCGACGATACAATTGTATGTGAAAATTGTACCTATCCACCGGGTTTTTATATCCTACCTATGAAGTGTTTTTTTTTTTTTTTAATCAGACAAAAAAACCCTTATCAGAGATTATTAAATCATTAGACCCAAAGTAACTGCATAAAGTTTGATGGTCAGTTATGTATAAATTCAAAACTACATCTCACTGGGGCTATGGTGTCATATTTTAAGAGTGCATCCTAGAATCCCCTCTGGTATTCTATTAAAATGCAAATACCTAACAGGATTTTTAAAAAAAACTTTCTGGCAGTTATTAGCTTTTATGTATATATTACAAATGTGTTGCTGAGATTTGAGCAGGTAAATAATATAACATTTGCAATTTCTGAGATGCATAAAGTTCTAGGAAGAAAAGGAATATCCTGGAGTAAAAGTGAAAACTTTAAAAGGTCTGTGGGAGGTATAAGCCTTTGCGTGTGTGTCAGTGCCTTAGATTTAAGGTTTTTTTTTTTTTTTTTTTTTTTTTTCTTTAAATAACCTAGCTCAGTACATACTCAGAAGGGCACTTAACACCTCTTGTCTCTAGCTCATCACTGCTGGGCTACATAAAAAGTTGCCTGCTCTCACATACTCAACAGACGAAGATGGAGACAAGGGCAAATGTTTCTGCAAGCAAAAGTCCCCTAAGAACACTGTCTGCTTTTATCCACATGCATAAGCAACACGGTAATGTACCCACAACAGACTTCAAGCAAGTTTCATAAAAACTAACGCATATCCACAAGATGTTGAAACTATTTGGGATAATACGATTTTTTAAGCATCGTTTCTATTAAAATGAGACGTTTCAAGGGGCATTCAAAGGCCTGCATGTGAATAATGTGTTTATTTGTCATTATAAGGATGCTTTCGGACAGGGATTCCTCAGTTGAATTCATTCAAGCAGTGGTTCTCAACCTGTGAGTCATGACCCCTTTCACAGAGGTCACCTAAAGCTAAACAACCCTTTCACAGAGGTCACCTAAGACCATTGGAAAACACAGACTCTTATATTACAATTCACAACGGGAGCAAAATTATAGTTGTAAAATAGCAATGAAAATATTTTTGTGGTGGTGGTGGGGTCACCACAACATGAGAACTGTATTAAAGCATTGCAGCATTAGAAAGGTTGAGGGCCACTGCATTAGAATATCTGGTGTAAAGAAATATCTCTTGATGTTCCAAATGAGTAAAGGAATCCAGAGAGAACACACACATGAACTCAGCTGCCACCCCTGCCTGGTCTCTCCTTAAGAAATTTATCTACAATGCTTGTTTTATATTTCTAACATTGCAGGAATGTGACTGGGAACAGTTCCAAATTCGACAGGGACGTTATGATTAAGAGCATAGAAAAGATAAGAAATGTCATATCTAATTGATATCTTCACTGTCAGCCCCACACTACACATCAGCAATTTGACAGTTATAAAAGGTAGAAATTCCTAAAGCTAAAAGATGCTCTTCTCTGAGATAGCAGCAAGTTTCTTCGAACTCATATCTTTTGTGTGTACTTGAACTTCACTTGTCTCTCCAGCCACAAGAGAATGTTTTGTAGCCTGTCTTCATTTCTTATACAGTCCATCACACAGACGAATGCCACACCAATAGGCAAGGCTTCCCTTGCCAAATGTCAGAAGGCAATCCCATGACTCTCCATGGGACCCCTTTACTTAATTAAGGAGACAAGAATCCATTCTTGGCTACTTTAAGTCCTGAGTAGTTAGTATTTTTATTTTTATGTACATTTCTTAAAAACAAATGTATGCTAAAATAGAAATGGAAGATATTTGCGGAGATGTAGCTTGTCTGCACATGCTAGCCCCTTTTTCTTGAGGTAAGCTTAGGAAGGTTGCTATGGTGTTAATAGCCTATTGTGTTCTCCTCCCTCCCTTGGGGTGTGTGTTTCACCTCGATCCTGGGGTGTATGAACACTGCTCCAGCAGATGAAAGGTAAGGGCCCTTGGGGTGGCTTACGGAATGCTGACACCAGTCCAAGGGAGGAAGGAATGCAGTTGAAGATGGGGATCCCAGCTCATGTTCCTCCAGGTGAGAAATGGTAGGGCTGGGGCCAAGGTTTAATTCTCTAATTCCTGTGTACCTAGACTGGCTGGGAGCCTTGAGGAGTTAAGAAATGGCCAGGATCCTGAGGTGAGCTCAGGGCAGGGAACATGAATCTGCGGGCTGTTAGCTCACGTGTGGGCGGACGTGGGTCCTGTTGGGCAGAGCTGTGGATCCTGCTGTTCTGGGAAGCTCAGGAATTTGACTGAGTTCACAGAAACTGGGCTGAGAAGCAGCAGGGGCTTCCACCGGTCATGGAGAGATCCCAGTCTAAAAGTCCCTGGGGGCAGGGCTCCCACACACCACTGGGAGCCTGCGTAAAAACAGAGACTGGGGTCGTTCGGGCTGGAGGCCCCGAGAGGAATGAGGGGAGGGAAGCCCCTGAAGTCCCCAGCGAGAGATTAGGTGGTGGCTAAGGCTTATTAGTTAAAGGCCTTCTCCATGGTTCCCCTTGGTGGGGCCCCAAAGACACGAGGAAGTCCAGGGTTTTAAAGGGTTTATTATCATGATGGAAAGTAGATGAATTTGGCTGCACCCCCTAAACTCAGGGCAGACCTGAGTTAAATAGAAAGGGAGGAGGGTCTTGGAAGGAATAATCAGCTATGCCCTCTGCCTTTATGTATCTCATTAATATGGAAATCTCTTGAGGCTGAGGCCTGTAGTCATGCCCTCCATCTGTGGAGGGGCTGTAAGGGCGTTGTCCTACGTGACTGACTGTGTGTCGGAGCCTGGGGTCTGGGAATGAGGCCAGACATCTACCATCGTCCCATTAGGATTTGGGGTTCAAGGTCTGTGCTAGACCAGGAACCAAGCTATCCTTCACGGTCCAACAGGAATCCGGCATAGCTCAGGGTGAGTGTCAGGAACGCGCAGAGGGGTCTTCTGTGGGAGACTTATGCTGTGCTGTTTAGTAATGAAGGCTTCTCCCCATGGAGATTCTTAATGAGGGAATCCTTGCTCGTTCAAACTGTTTATTCATGATAGAAACATGATGCATAAAACTTACTCAGCATAGACCAGAGATTAAATACCTTTTTCAGGAAGGAATGTCTGGGAAGAGAAGCTTATTGGCTAAACCCTCAGGGCCAGCTCATCTAGATACATTATTAGTAAGAAGAACTCTGGTCTTTATGCTATGTGACTAATTGTCATGGTCCTCTTAGTAGGGTGTTGTGGTCATGTGCTCCAGGATAGGAAACGGGTCACCAGCAGATTCAAATGCCTACCGTTGGTTCTTAATATTGGGAATTGTTGAGAATTGTTGGGGTTCCTTAATCTACTTGACCTTACCAGTTTTTCTGTCTGATGACAAAGTTCCACTTTCCCCACACTCCCTCTCTTCCATTCAAGCTGTGTGCCTAATTTGGGAAACAGTGAAGAAGACACTAATACAATGGAGATAGAAACTATAAATCAGTCTGGTCTGCATTAGAAGGTCAGTTGTTCCATCATCTAATTCTGTCCCCAGGAAACAAGACTAGAGCCCTGGACTCTTTATCCTAGGATGGTCCACAGATACAAAAACTCATTCTCATGTGGTGTATATCTCTATTACCGGCACTCAGGAGGTACGTACACTGAGTTTTGAGGCAGACTGATCTACAGAGTAAGAATCTGCCTCAAATAATAAGTAAATAAGAAACAAGTGAACAAACAAGCAAATAAATGAAAGCTATATTTGCCGGCCCTGGGATCCTATGATCAGCACCAGCACTTAATACCAGTACCCATCTTCACAAAGAAGATGGGTTCAGAAAGAGCATCCTTAACACCTCTTGCTCTGTCTTCAAAAGGAGAGCCATCTCCATTCCACGTCATGCATATTTGCCCATTGCTATTAGGGACTGTGGTAGTGGGAGGGGTGCACCGCACTGGAGTAGAGAGGACTGGAGCCTTTTGCATAGGAGTCTAGATAAAAGACAAATTAATTAACTTGTCAAACTATCCTCTCAGATAGCATAAATGCAATAAATTCTCACATAATGAAATGTCATTTCCAAGTTGTACTGAAACAAGCAGATCCAAAGGCATCTACTAATTTCAGCATTTTCTGCAGCGGCTGTATGTGGTGCCCGAGGAACATTCTGCAATAGTAAGCATTAGAGAATCCATATTATGTTCAGCTTGTGTACAGCTGGAAAGCATGGTATCATCGAACATCAGCCTTTCAGTGAACTATGCCCAAAGTGAGATGTTTTACATAAAATATTGAACAGATTTTATTAAAGCTTTAAAAGTAAAAGAAATTGTATGCTTATTTAAACTACCTTAGTAACATTTAAATATATTACATTTGGCTCTTTAATTTTAATAAATTAAAGTATTTTAGAAGGAAAGAAATTTGAAATATTTTTGAAGCACATAATTTGATTTCTTATGTAATTGTTATGTTATCACTAAATGCATTTCTTGTATAATATCCAAATTTTGATAGAATTTATTCAAAAGTGAGTACTTAGAATATGATTATGCTTTAAGTTTTTGGATGATTATAATTTATAGAATCTAAAGTATATAAAATACTTTAATAACAATACCATTATTAGGTATATTGAAATGTATAGAATAATAATATATATATAAGTACTAAATATATATGGCAGTCTTGTATACATAACATTTTATCTTCTTAGTACACATTAAATATTTTCTTCTAGAGAGACAATAGACAAAGATTTAAAAAGATTAAATATTGTCTTAATAGTATGACAATTTTATTGTTGTAAAAACAGATTGCATAAGCTGTCCAATTTTCCTCTTGTGAAAGTACATGTGTCAAAGAAAGGAATGGGATACTTACATGCTGTTTCTCTAGCTGGAATTGTAATTACTAAATATGTCACAGTCTAGCATGAAGCCTTTCATTCATACTTTTGTCCAGACCTTGCAGTTGGATGAGACTTAATCTATGATCTTTAGCAAGTTAATTAAACGTCATAGAACTAATTTCTTCATCTGTAAAGTCAACCTGATAACACTTCTCAAAAAGATGGGAAAGAAGATATGAGTAACAGCCCAAAGTCATGAGCATAGCAAGTAACAGTCAGACTTCAGTTGTACTCCTAACTCTTTCCTGAGGTGAAGTAATATCTAACTACTTTGTGATATGGCTCATGACATGACACTGTCTGATCACATGGCATATAAGAAGTGCCATGTCATTTGTTGATAGACTTCATTTGTTGGAAACTAAGAGTGGAAATGGTTTTGGGTTTATCAATAAAATATTTAATGAGATGTTATTAAATTTCAAAACACTAATAAACATTTCTGCTTTATCTAAGAATTTTTAAATTTTATAACATATAACATATATGCTTATATGACCTTACCAGTTTTTCTGTCTGATGACAAAGTTCCACTTGCCCCACACTATATATATAGTATGTGTGTGTGTGTATGTGTGTGTTTGTGTGTGTGTGTGTGTGTATACATGTGTGACCTCACATATGCTATGGCACACATGTGGAGATTAGGGGACAATTTGCAATAGTCAATTCTCTTCTACCATGTGAGCCCCAGAGATTGAACTCAAGTCATCAGGCTTGGTGGCAAGTGCTGTACCTCACTGAGCTATCTTGCCAGCCTATCCCAATAAACTTTTACAATAACTCCTAACATTCTGGAGAAGATGAAATGAAATGATATCCATAAGGCCTTTAGCCCACTAAACACCTTTTCAGGGTGCTCCAATTACGGGAAATTGCTTTGCATAAAATAATTCCTAACTAGCCTGACAGAACATTGTTTCAACTAAATAATGCACCCAGGTAGAATACTCTCTCTTTGTTTTGGGTTCCAAATAAAAATATGAAAAAAATATATTTTGCAAATCTTTAGCTTCAGATAGGCATGGCTATTTTAAAGCATGCCAGGTTGCCAACCCCATTTAATCATAGTGTGGCAGTCATGTTCTCAGATACAAGCCATTTTTTAAGGGAGGTGTGCTTGGGTCTTAACTCTCTCTTTTCTACTTTATCATTTACCACAGAGTTTCCACCTCTAGAAAACCTAGCCCACAGCTGAGTAAAAGTTTAAGAAGTATGAATTTAAATTTTGAATACTTTTTAACATTTTGCTGAAAATGAGGATGATTACAGCCCAGGGTTCTTAGGAGTAAACCTCTTCCCTACTCATCTCATGGGCTTCTTTCTTTTTTTTTTTTTTTTTTTTTTTTTCTTGGTTTTTCAAGACAGGGTTTCTCTGTGTAGCCCGGGCTGTCCTGGAACTCACTCTGTACACCAGGCTGGCCTCGAACTCAGAAATCCGCCAGCCTCTGCCTCCCAAGTGCTGGATTAAAGCGATGTGTCACACCCGCTGGCATATGGGCTTCTTTCTTCTGAAACTGATGTATCTTTTACTAACCATACTGCCTTATTGATTGAGAAATTTATTAATGCTAGAAATCATAAGCTACACACAGAATGTCTCCACACCTACAAACGTGAAGATAAATCAGAATGAGTCATATGGATATACCCATCACAAGAAGATTGTCTCTTTTTATGAGTAAAATAATTTAATCATAAAAATACATTTTTTGAAAAATGTTACAAAAATAAAATCATAATCACTCAAATAAGTGATTCTTTTTGTTTCCTCATAAAGACATGAACAAAGGTTTGCACCCAAAATTGTTGGGATAACTTTGTTTTTGATTCTGCTTAGAATGGTACCTTGCTCCTGCCTCTTATAGAGGAAAGCCAAACCTTAAGCTCATTGTCCTAACCATCATCTTGTCCAGATGAACTCTTCCCCATCATACACACTACCTACTTCCTTTCAAAGAGCTTTAGACTTTTTATTATCTTTTTCATACTTGAAGAGCATGCCTTGCATTTGGATCTTGTTTCCTATTTGTTTTTCATTTGTTTGCTTTGCTTTGGGTTTTAGTGTATAGGGTAATTACAAGTTTTCATGACAACTGTGTTCTACTTACCATTAGAATGACAGTCTTTAAAAAATCCTTTCGATATTATTGATGGTAAGTTCTAGAGCTTGTGTCTGTGTTCATGATTGTGTTTGTGTGTGGGCATGCACATGTGTGTGTATGCATGTATGAAAGCGAGTGTGTGTGTGTGTGTGTGTGTGTGTGTGTATGACTTTGGAGGTCAGAAGATAATAGCAGATGTCTTCACTCTCTTCTTCAATCACTCTCCTTATTTTTTGAGTCAGGGTTTCTCATTGAACCTAGAGCTCTGATTCTGCTAAAATGGGCTGATGAGCACGGTCCAGCTATCTTTATGTCTTTACTTCCCTAGAGCTGCAATAATCTCAGGAGCACATTGTACATGAATGCCTCGAACCTCGAGCTCATGCATCTGGCCCTTTTGCTGTGGGAGCCATCTCCCTGATTTTGATTTTTTTAAAAAGTACTCTGACTTACAGGCTAACATAACACTTTGTAAAGACCACAGCAGCCAAGCCATAATGGCTGAATGAAATACCTTCGCTTCTGATGTAGAAACATCACCTAAGTTGCTATATAAATTTTCTGGTGAGATTCAAAACAGCACCATCGGTAGGTCTGGTTTTATTTCTATAGCTAGAAAAGCCTCCATGGGTGCATATATTCCCTATTCTTTATTCAGAGCTGAACTTTCTATGTACTGGATTCAAAGTAGAAAAAGAGAGTCCCATACTCTGGTGTGATTCAGCATCTACAGAACAGAAGACTAAATTCCTTGAGCTGGAGAGCTGGAGAGATGACCTAGTGATTGAAAACATTTATTGCTCTTTTCAAGATCATGTAGTCTGTTTAACTCTAATGGCCAGAATTATCTATACTTCCAATGAATATTTCATCCTTCAATGTCTAATTTTCTCTACTTATGTCTATAGGCTGTCATGTTTCTCTGTGAACCTAGGCATGAGGAAGATGATATTAATGATTTCATCTGTGAATATTCACTAGGTGGCTCTACAGTTGCACAGATTAGATAGATACCCACCAAGAACACTCTGAGCTATACCCTGTTCAGTTAGAAATGGAGTGATGAGTGATAAATCTTAAGTTTCTCTCTTGCTGCTATGAAACATCAAGAATTGGGCTGTGAACACGTTTTGCCACTAATGATCCCACAGCACAAATTGTCCAAAAGAAGATGCTCATAACCCAGACACCTTGGCCTAGCTCCAAGGAAAGTAATTAGCAATATGTCTACCTGAAATTCTCAGTGCAGCAAGAGCTGGGTTGGGGTTTGTTTCCTGCTTAGTTCAATGTTATGCAACACCATTGGATGACAATAAAACAGCTATTATGTTTGACTTACTTCTACTGTCATCCAGATTGGACATCTAGACATTCCTCTACAAAATACTTTGTCTGAGAACTTAGGCAGATAAGACCCAGACATTATTTTTGCTTTGTTTTAGTCCAGGCATTCTGATGTCATTATATAATCTCAACTCTGCGCCCAGTGACTGCAGGATGTGGGCATGTTTAAAGTCACCACTAGGCATTTGTTTTCCACCATTCCTGTCATCAAGAAGAAGTCATTAAATACTCTACAAAGATCTTTTAGTTTTAACCATAGCCAAAAAAAAAATTATGCCCCATGATGAAGCACTTCTTCGATTCATGATCATAAACATAGAACATGAAAAATAATGGTGCCTATTTCTGGTGGTCCTTAATATCATCACTATGCTTCATTTCTTGCAAGTCAAGTTAAATTTATCCATGGTGTGTTAAAACCAGAAACCTTTTGTATATTCTACCATTAGCAGATAATTAAGGAAAGTAATGTGGAGGAAATCATTAACACTTGTCTTCTCTTTTTAATATTTCTTTTCTATATTATATGATGTTGCAAATGGAAGTGGCCAGTCTCAGTGGCCATTGTTAGCAGCTCAAAGAAAGTGAAGCGACATCTTTCAACAGGGAGAGTTACTGATTACTAGTATTCATGAGAGTCCCACAGTGTGCCAGACTATATATGAAGGATGTGGCTACATAAATCTGTTTAATCGCTATAGTAATTCTGTAAAGTAAGCTTAATATTCTCAGTTTAAGAAGAAGAAGAATCAGGTTTTCCAAGGTAAGCAACTTGCAAAGCATCACACTCAGAAAGTAGAAAACTCAAAAGGTAAATGACAGGTAACCCAATCCTGAAATTCTAACAGAAACATTGAAAATACTCCAAATATTACAATATCTTAGTGTCTTGGGGTAAAAAGAAGGAAAGAAGTAGAAAAATAAAATGGAAAGGGAAAGAAGGGGTGGGAGATGATAGAGAGGGAGAGAAGAGAGAGGAGACATTTTACAGCGTCTGAGAAAAACTCCCAAGTTATTTGGTAAATAAAACTCTAATAAATTTCAATATATTTTCAGTGATCTAAAGGGCTGATTACACACATAAAATAATAACCATTGTCAAACCAAGAAAGGGTGCCTGAATGATTTTGCTTCCAGATGGTTTAAGAAAATGTAACTTATCTTAAATAGAACATTGAGATAATGTGTATTGTTTCTGTGCCTGGATTTAAACAAGAGGAAAACAAGAACAGAATTTATTAAAACACAATCCTTCTGGGATATGTTTTTCTGTTACCATATAACAATCAGTAATATTTGGAATAATATACTGAGAATACTAACAGCACCTGCTAATCCAAAAGAGGTTCATTTAGGTTCTCTTTCCCCGGCTGAGGCATTAAAGTGAACAAACACAATCAAACACATTTGTTTGAGGCCTGTTTAAAATCTAATTTGTATTTTGTTTTAAGTTTCTGTTTTTGTCCTCTCTTTGCTGTTGTTATTTAACCCTTCATTTTGCAGAAAATCCATTCAGTAGGATTAATGTATTTCTTAGGTGTTTTAGCCAAGGCAGATTTTGCTGTCAGCCTCTAAGGGAGAGTGAGAAACTAAAAGAATGCCATCCTAACCCTATCAAGTTTTTGAAAGCAGCTCCTTTCTGACTAGAGGGATGGTGAGGGAGGATCTGGTGAGTGATGCCTAAAATTCCTTCTGAGAAGTTCTCCAAACTGTCACAAAATGATTTCGGTTACTACGGTGGTTTGAATGCCTAGTCCCTGGTTGGTGAACTGGTTAGGAAGGATGAGAAGATGTGGCCTTGTGGAGGAGGTGTGTCACTAGGGGTAGACTTTGAGGCTTCAAACTTTCTCAGCAAGCCCAGTCTCTCTCTGCCAGCTGCCTGCAGATCTGGATGTACCTCTCAGCTACCGTCTTAGGGTCATACTTGCCTGCTTCCCACCAGGATGGTTCTGGACTAATCCTATGACATTTAAGCAAGGCTCGAATTAAATGCCTATATGTTATATATATATATATATATATATATATTTCTTATAATGTTGGTCTGGTTATGGTTTTTCCTCAGAGCAATAGAACAGTGACAAAGACAATTACACACAAGCATCTCCCCTGTACTCCAAGATGGTGGTTGGTGAAATTTGGTATGCACTGGAGTCACTGGAAGGGCTTCATTAGAGCTACTCCCTACCCTCTGAACTGGGGCTTCATTCTATGAACTCCTAATCAGGACTTAAAGAAGAGTGAGACCAAGGATGTCTCCTAACATATGCCCTGATGATGTTGATACTGCAGATACGATAGCATACTTTATAAAACACTTTTCGATGTAAGAAGGATGGGTTCAATGTTTTGCCATACTCCTACCTTTGAAATCTCTATAGACATATTTGGCCCCTGACAACTCCTTCTCTCTTTGTGAAGCCCTTTCTAGGCACTCCACCCATGCAGCTTACATCATGGTGACATGACGACTCAGGTGGCAACCACGGACTATTTACACAAATGGACAGAGTTATCTCAAACTTTGTAATCAAAGAATTTGCCTAGGTTTTTAGTTTGTTACCTTGAAACCAGACACATATTTCTGATGTTGATCTAAGACTTTCAAGGCACAAAATTTCAAGGTTCCTGTTACCCACATTCCTTTTTATATGATGAAGTCTGGTTTATAGAGTTGTGTGCAATGAGTAGAGGGGAAATTCTAATATCAGAATGGAAGCTGTCCATGAAGCACAACTACACTACCTTTTTGGTTAGATGAAGTACCCTAATAATCACCCGACAAACTTTCCTTTCTCCTTGACAGCCAAAGTTGGATTTTTATTGCTACTGTATATACAAAACTTTTTTTTCTGCTCATTGATGCCTAGCCCAATGTTTAAGGAATCAAAACTCTACAGAACCAAATATCAATTTGCTGAAGTTCAGCATATATTTGAACTAGTTTATTGAATTATATCTCAGATCACCAACTCAGAAAACACAATTAAGGAGTAAATATATGGATTCTTGAAGATAATCATACCTACAGAGAGTGAGAACCCATTGCTAGCCTGTGACTGTTATCCATAAGAACATAAACCACAAGAACAATTCCAGAATAAAGGCACTTGTGGCAGTCAAGACCATGCATGTGGCTCCTGAAACTTGGAGTCCTTTGAATTGTCACTTTGAATTGTTTGAATTGTCCCCTCCTGAATCATTCAGAAGGATTCCAGGTTTTAGCTGTGAGGGCCACAAGCCCAGAATCCTCTTGGTCCCAAGCAGATGGCCAACCTCCTTGGAATGAATTATTTACTGAAAGGGTAATTTGCTACCTCCCTTTAGGTGGGAAACAAACTATGGTATTTGAAAATAGAAGCTTACTTTGAAAGCTTAATGCTACTGGTTTGAGAAGAATGGAGTATGAAAACATTCTTTCAAACATCAGACACAGCTAACAAATTCTCCTAACTTTCCATTCCCAGTATATTATTTATCCATGCTCATAGTATTTTAAATACTTTTGCACTGGTTGAATACCAAGGCCCCATGAGCTTCATCTTTTATTTTTCAACATTTATCTGCCTTATTTTAAAAATTGTGGATTTTTAAAATCTGGAAATGCTGGACCATGTAGAAGGTGAAGATGTGTGTTTCCATTTTCATTAGAAACACCTGTAAGCTGCTTACATTGTCAGGTTCTAGTCATACGACTTTGCAACTGTCCCAGGTGCTATCTTAAACACGGCTGCCTACACCTACTGTGCTACTGAAGCATCTTCAGATGTGTACAAACAAGCCATCCATCACTTCTTGGTGATAAGAGCAGTGGTCGCTCAAACAGCAATTCTGTGTGTGTGTGGTGTGTGTGTGTGTGTGTGTGTGTGCTCTCTGTGTCTCTGTGTGTGTGTGTGTGTGTGTATTTAGAATAAAGTTTATTGAAGTTTCTATCGATATTTACATATGATACACAATATCTATTTACGTATTCACATAGTAAATAACAGAGCCAGGCCCCCACCCAACTGGTTCTCCACCCCTATTGCTTCCCTTCCCTCTCCCTCAGACTCATTAAAAATCACTGCATAAAGACAGGTTATAACTGCTGCGGTTCGCCCTCCCCCCTCCCACCTAAGATTCAAACTAAAAGCACCTGTTCCTCCCGCCCCCTCCCCTGATCCTGGGGCCTTCTGGTTCTGTGTGCTAACTACCTTGTCCTTCCTCCCCTAATAAAGGGAGTGGAATGGGAGGTTTTCTGGTAACCTCTCCCACCCCCGGAATCTGTCTAAGGGGGCAGACAGGCCCTTGAAAGAGACCAGAGTTGGGAATCTGAGATGGGAAGAGGGACATGGATAAGACGGAGTACCAGAAAATGGAAGACAGAGTCAACCAGCTATTCTACATCTTCTTTGACACCCTTAATTTCAAAAAAACCACTATCATTCCTCCATTTACACAGGATTGAGAACTGGAAGTCTGCTTTAACTTATGGCCCTTGTCAACATATCACCTCTTTTAAAGTGCCTATGGGAATTTCTTTGACACTCCTATTTTGTTTCAAGTCCTATTAATTTCATCCTAGACCATTTCAGCAACCTCCAGTGTGGAGATTTTCTCTTATTATCCACTCTGTAATTCATTATGACATCATCACCATACTCATGAAATATTTGTTCATACTATTAACATGATGAAAAACACTAAGAATTATTTGTTGTTGTTTTATTGTTTGTTTGTTTTGCTTTTTTCCCCCAGAATCTGTTTAGCTCTGACTGTTCTAGGTTTCTTATCTGACTTCTGTATAAAATTACATAACACATATAAAATAACTACAATCCCTAAAATATTTCAATTATCAAAACTGTATTTTTGCAATAATTCTAACTGCAAGTCATTACTTACACAAAAGTTGGAGTGTTGATTTATGTCCTATAGAGAAGTTTTGTTCTTGGATGCTGGACTTTACTAAAAGGAATTAGCACCATGTGGTTCATTTTGATCTACAGGGAACAACAAACTGGTAGTAATGGCTTGGAGTTCCCAGGATAATTCTCCTATTTTGTAAATATAAAACTCCACAGCTGCTAATCTAATGAATGAGCCCAGCATAGAGTCTTAATTTTTTCCATGTGCTTTTCTTCACTTGAAAAAAATGGCCGTTTAAATTTATTTAAGAAATTGCCTAATAAAAAGGCAACACCATATGAGAGTGTTTGTCACAAAACCTTGCCATGAAAATAAATATTTGAAAACATTAATACCACTTGAAGACCTTAAGTAAATATGAATACTAATAACCAAGGAAGTTTGTGCTGTAGGCATTATATGAAAAATGATGTCCAGTTTATTCTTCCACTTTGCTCAGTCACCACAACTACAGTGGAAAATACTGTGGGAGGTTACCTCCTTGCAAATTGCATATTGACCTCCTATAAGCACATTCAGAGCTCTAGCTCAGGAGCCATACTCAGAGAGGACACAGAACCATTCTTTAAGGGACATCCTTCATGCATTATATCAAAGATCCTGCATGTGTCATTGATAATAAAATAAATAATGTCAATAACCAAAGATGAGTATCATGTATTGTCTGACTTCTACTTATGCTTTGAACTGAGGACCTTTATGCTTATTCTCTGTTCCTTAAAGACTCTGACCTCCAAATCTACCTGACTAAACTAACACTGGACCACATGCATTGCTGATGTTTGTGTCATTGGTTCCCATCAGGTAAGAAGAGTAGCTATCCTGACAAGGCCAATGGGCACACATCATGGAGGCAATCCTGCTGCTACCCAGTTGAAACCTGAGATACACATGAATGTATACTGATTGTTTCTTGCCCAATTGTTAATTTATTTTGTCTAGTATACTAGTGTGGGGCTCAGAAGAGAATATGATCATTTATTTTAGAATTCATAAGGATAATTATTGGGGTCATGTCACCAGGAAACTAAGTTCAGCAGAATTGATATTTAAGGTATTAGATGGATGTGAAGGAAATAATATGTGCTATCTCTAAACTTGGGGTCAACAACAGGTGTGGAGGTGATTCCACCTATGCTATTTCTTCTATCCCTTCTCATACGAGGAAATGGAACATTCTGTAAAGTCTTCCATCCAAAATATGTGTGCTGCAGCAGACAGATATTGGTAAATGTAGAAAAGTGGTGCTTAGACTCCCTTCCAAGTAGGAATTTCCACTTAGTTGTAAGACCTTTAGCCTTATTTGTGAGAAGGCTCTTTGTCCAAAATCATGACCTTCCCATGTAGTTAATATTTAAGGACTTAAGTAAGGCATTGCCATAAAATCTTGGCCATCTTGGCACAATTTTAGTGTAAAGTGCTGTTTTAAAAAATCTTTTAATTGAAATATAATTACCTATGTCTTCTCTTCCCTCCCCTTTCCACCTTCCAACACTTCTCATGCATCTTCTATCTTACTTTTGTCTTAAATTCATGGTCTCTATTTCTTTAATTGCTACATATATATGTGTACAGTCTATATAATTTTATTTGCATGTATGTACATGATTTCACATCTGACCATTTGGAATTGGATAAATTATTAGAGAATTCTTCTTTGGAAAATACTTTTATTTTCTCTCAGCATGCCTTAGTTTCCTGCAGAACTTTGTCTGTGTTGAAGCCTCAGGAGATTCCTTCCAGGCATGTTAACCCACCTACTGGTATCATCCTTGGTCAGGCCTTGTTTAGGCAGCCATGTTGATGAAAATTAATAGTGCAGCTTCTCTGATATTTTTAGATGAACAATCTCATAAATATCTACACTACAAAAACATTAGACCTCTAGAAGCTTAGATTCCAGCACAGAAAAAAAAAACATGAACATCCAAAACAATGTGATTCTTCCAGAAGCCAGCAACCCCATTGTAATAGGCCTAAGAAAAGCAATTTAGCTAAACACAAAGCAAAGATTTCAAAATAGTAACTAGCAATATTTTCAAGGACCTGAAAGAAAATATGAATAAAATAACAAAAACAATTAAGGATATGAAAGTATAATTAGGCAGATAAATAGAATTACTAAATAAAACTAAACTGATAAAACTTGAAATAAAAAAAAATTACCAAGCGAAACAAAAATGCACAACAGACTATAGACATGGAAGAGAGAATTTTGTGTCTTGAAAACAAGATGCAAAAAATGAACTGATATTAGCACACACACAAAACAAGACAACAGCAACAACAATGAGCACAAAGAAGTCAATGAAATGATTCCTAATGATATTCTGCTATACACATTACATTGGTGCCTAGCCCTGTTTTCATCAGAGAGGCTTCACACAGCAACTGATGGAAAACAGATGCAGAAGCCACAGCCAAACATTAGGTAGAGCTTGAGGAATAATACAGAGACAAAGAGGAAGGGATTTTAGGAGCTGGAGAGTCACACACACACACACACACACACACACACACACACACACTCACACCAAAGAATCAATCAATCTGAGCCCATAGGTGTTCACAGAGACTGAACCACTGAGGGAACTTTCCTGGGACTGAACTAGGTTCTCCATACATATGTTGTAGTTGGACTCCTAACAATGGGAGCATCAGCTATCTCTGACTGTTGTCTACCTTTGGGTTGCCTTGTCTAGCCTTAATAGAGGAGGTTCCTAGTCTTACTGTAACTTGATATGCCATGGCTGGTTGATATCAATCAAGGACAGCCCTTTTCTGAAGAGAAACAGAAGACAAATAGATGGGGGATGTGGAGACTTAGGAGGAGAGGACAGAGGAGAAACTGCAGTCAGTATATAAAATAAATAAAACTAAAACTGTTGCGTCCCCTCGGCCGGCAAGTAAGACACGACATGCCTGGATTCTTCTCTGACAGCTCTTTTATTCCAGGCACAATCTTCATCCATCAAGGGGGAACCTCAAGCAGCTGAAATGCACTGCTTATATACCCTTCCAAGGGGGCGGGCCAGGTGGCCTGTTCTCTCAGGATTGGTTAGGGCCAATACCTCATTAGCATAAGCCCCAGGATTGGTTGGGGCCCATGCCTCATTAGCATAAGCCCCGTGATTGGTTAGGGCTCATGCCTCATTTACATAAGCCCTCTCGGGAGGGGCTTGAGGCTGACACATGCGCAGTAGGCTTATACAGGACGCTGCGCCAGCCATGTTGGAAACCGGCACCGTCTCTTTGGCTGCCTACATAAAACAATGAAAAAAGAGAAGAAAGAAACTGGTAAATGGGTAGTGTAGTAAAAATGTAATATATCTGCACAGTGTATTATTCAGCTCTTTAAAAAAAATGAAACTATGAGCATTGCAGGTAATTGTATGGAGCTAGAAATTATCATACTCAGTGAGGTAATACAGACCCAGAAAGATAAACATTGAATGTTTTCTCTTAGGTATGGATTTTAGCTTTCAACCATTTGAGATGTGTGTTACAATCTAAATGACTACAGAGGTTAGGAAACTCATAACAGACAAGAGGAAGGATAAGGTCTCTGAAGATAGGGGACCAACAAGAAGCTTCACTCCTTCTAGCTAGTGTCCATGGTGCTGGACAGTAATATTCATGTTACCAGAGAAGAAAAATGATCATCAATGTTATTAAACTATAAACTCTTAAGTCTATATCAATGACCTGCTTACACCAACATATCGAGTCTTAGAAGGAAACCTACTATTATTATTCTGTTAAGTGAACATAGCAACAAAAGGACTTCTAATCACATCTTGCTTTACCCACAGATCAGTCCATAGATCAACCTTTATCAGACAAGCTTCTTGCAGTAGATGCTAAGTGACACAGAGACAATGTTCAGAGACTGAAAGACTTTGATATCAGACCTAAATGGGATGTGTTTATCAAACCCTTTACCTCAAGGCTCAGGGATCTATACAGAAAGCTAGACAGAAGGACTGTAAGAGCCAAAGGTGATATGACTTCAAGGAAATATCATTTTGCAGACACACTTGAGCTGATGCACAGATGAACTCACAGAAACCATGACAGTATATTCAAGACCTGCACAGGTTCAAATGAGACAAAAAAAAAAAAAAAAAAATCCCAGCATGGAGAAGGGCAAGTGAACACAAAGTTCTGTTGCTTATGTTCTTGTGCTTGCCTCTCACCATCTGGTTATCTCTGGTGTCAACTGGCTTCACTGTCTCTGACTAGAGCCTGTCTCTCCTGTGATCCTGTGATCCTGGATGTATCAGAACACCTGGGAGGGGTGGGGGTGGGGGGTCAAGCTGCAACTGTGCATGGGCAGAGTGGGTAGGAATGTAGACCACAGGCTCTGCCACAGACACAGGTGTAAACTGGAAGGAGCGTGGATCTTTGGCCAAACGCAAAGTTCTATTACTAAATTAAAAAGCTATTTGTGATTGATCCTTACTTGGAAAGGGAAAATCAGTTTTATCCAATGGACTGTTCCTGGGTATAACAACCACACTGTATGAAGGTTCTGTGCCCAGGATTAGTTTGCTAACATGGCATGGACTCCAGGATTTTTGTGTGATTTCTTTCAATTTTGGCTTTTATCGTGCTATTAGTTTCATGTTTGGTTTTTGTTGTTATTTGTTTGTTTGATTGTTTTGATTTTTGTTTTCCTTTGGGGGAAGAGAGAGGAAATGAGAAAAAGAAAACATGAAGCTGAGTAGGTACGATCTGGAAGACATGGGGAAGGGAAAAATCACTAAAATATGTTTTCTGAAAAAAATTAAATAATAAAAAAGAAAATCATAAATATATTCTTTAAACTTTAAGGAAGTCCAAGTTTAAATAATTTTACTTGACTAATATCAGGTATTAATAAGGATACTTCTCTTGGAGTGTGTAGGCAAAATTCACCTCTGTACCTGTTCAGGCTTATAGTGGTGGCCTTATCATGATCCTTCTCTGCCTTTTCTAAACTCATCTTCTATCACCATATCTCTTAGTGTTTGCCATCCCGTGCTTCTCTCTTAGAGGGACCACCATGATGTACATCCATTACTGGTTAATGAGCATAGCACAAGATGCCTGCACATTCGTGTTTATGCTATACTGTTAACAGCACCCAGGTTATGGAGTCAGCAGACATATCTATCAAGAGAGTAAATAAGTAAAACAGGATGTATATATGAAATTCAGTTTTATTGAGACACAAAGGATGAAGTTATATCATTTTCAGGAAAATGGACAAAATGGGATATCATCATATTAGACAAAATAAGCCAAAAAGACAAATATTTCATGTTTTCTGTCATATGCAGAATACATATTATATGTAATTATGTATATTATATATGACATGAAAGTAGAAGAGGAAGTATTGTTGGGGGTGAGGGCATCTAGAATAATCGAAGGGAAAGAACAGGGATGTCAAGGAAAATCTGTGACCTGTATATGAACTTTTAGACTGAAACCTACTGTTTCATATCTCATTATCGTAGTTTGAAGATGAATGATCTTTATAGGTTCATATATTTGAATGTTTGGTTACCAGGGAATGACAATACTTAGGATGGATAAAGAAGTGTGGCCTCTTTGCAGGAAGTATGCCACTGGATGTGAGGGTTGAGATTTCAGAAACCCATGCCAGGCCTAGAGACTCACTTTCTTCCTGCTCCCAGTGGATATGGATGTAGAACTCTCAACTACTTCCTCAGCACTATGTCTGACTGCCTGCCACCGTGCATGGACTAAACCTCTGAAACTGTAAGCAAGTTCCACAGACAGGAGTCTAGCATAGCTGTTCTATAGCTGTTCTCTGAGAGGCTCCATCTATCAGTTGACTCAGACTGATGCAGATACCCACAGCCAAACAGCGGATGGAGCCTGGGGATACTTATGGAAAAACAGAAGGAAAGATGGAGGCCCCTAAGGGGATAGAAACTTCACAGGAGGACCAACAAAATCAACTATCCTGGACTCTCTGGGGCTCTCAGAGACTGAATCACCAACCAAAGAACATACAGCAACTGGATTCAGGCCTCCCTGCACATGTATAGCAAAAGAGCAGCTTGCTCTTCACATGGGTCCCAACAACTGGAGCTGGGGCTATCCCAAAAGCTGTTGCCTGTGCATGTGATATGTTCTTTTAGCTGGATGCCTTGCCTGGTCTTAGTGGGAAAGGATGTGCCTAGCCTCACAGAGACTTGCTGTGCCAGTTAGGGAATGCCCAGGAAGCCCCAACACTTGCGGAGGAGAAGGGGAGGTGGAATGAGGGGGAAGAATTGTTGGAGGGGTTGATTTGGAGGGGGCAATGAGTGAGATGTAAGTGAATAAGTAAAATAATAATAAAAATATTTGAATAAAAAATGCCTTCCATTAGAAAGGTTATCATGGTCATGCTGTCTCTTCATAGCAATAGGACACCAACTAAAACACTCATCAATTCCATCAATCAATAATATAATTGATCAATAAATAAACTAAACACTGTACCTCAAATGATATTCTTTAGATCTCAAGGTCTTTTAGGACATTTGCAAAGTCTATTTTGCCCCGTTGGGTAACATATTTTCATGAGTCAAAGATTAGCTTATCCCCATCTTTAGGAATGTAGGGAATCATTCTTTCATCTACCATTTAATTCAGCTTTATCATGTACAGAATGAAAGTAGTGAAACAACCTTAGAGTTGTTAGACTAGGCGCTGAAAAGATGGCTCAGCAATCAAGAGTACTAACTACTGTTTAGTTCCTGTCACTCTTGTTGGGTGGCTCACAATTGTCTCTAATTGTCACTCTTAGAATCTGATAGCATTTTCTGGCATCAGCAGGCACATTTATCCAATGCTCATACACACATATACAAAGATATATAATAAATATATTTTAAAAAGGAGAGTGATTATATGTGAAATGCTTTAGCTGAGTGTCTGGCACACAACTGTGGCTAACACAATGTGTTATGTCAAATGTTACTTATCAAGGGCTAAGAAATAAACAAATATATACTGTTCATATCATAGCACATTATTCATGACCTGCATAGGTTTAATCTATGACAGTAGACACATAGAAGAGTGTTTCTACATTTCCATGCACACCTTGGCCTTGAAAGAGTGAAAGATTTCAACTGGTCCATCTTATTACATGGGTGGTCGAGTTATTGAACTCTATTGACAAAAGGCTGGGTTTTCTAGCAAGATGGAGCTTCATTAAAATTCTGCAGAGACTGAAAATTCAATAATCTTTCTTACAAAGCACTGCATGAGCTGGGATGATTAGGCAATTTCTTTCTCATTCCATTCCCTTTGCTAAAAGCATTGCTACTTCTTGTCTGGTACGAAAAGGCGGTCATTAAATGAACATTCGCTATAGGTGATTAAGCGGAAAGTTTTAGAGGTTCACTGACTCCTTTCTCAAGGCCTAATTGAGGGCTTGATGGGAGAGTGGAGAAAAAATAAGGCAAAGCACCACTGCTACATTCTGGTCTAAAATACAGAAACGGTCATGCTAATAAATACTTATCATCTCACTTCATTGAGATTATTTTCTCCTTTTTTCACTTCTTCTATACCTTCCCAACACCTTCCTCCTCTCTTCCCATGACCTCTGTCCACTCTCCTTCTTTTCTCTGGAAGTGTTAGCTCACATAAGACAGGGAATGCAACTGTACTCAATAAATCTCACACTTCATGAGTATTAACTTGGAGGGAGAACAAATAAACAAGCATATGAATCTTTCTAGACTCACATAATATTTAACACTTGAGTAAATTAATAGAGTGAATCTGAAAACCTGAACTAGCAAATCAGTCGATTTTTAAGCTAACCACTAAGATAACTTTCTCTTTAATCTGTACCTAATATTTTGTTAATAGATTGGTGGATAAAGGGATGATAAATAAACAGACAAATGATAGATGATAAATGGATAGATAATAGAGAGATAGATGATATGTTGACAGTAAGACTGCCTTCTCAATCTTCCAGTTATGGGTAACTATGAAAACTTCCTTTAGTTTTTTAACTTTCAGATTCATACAAAACCCATAGAAGAATATGAAGCATTTAGATATATCCAATAAATATTATACAATTAAGTAATCATTTATATAATAATAGTACAGTTTCTCATATATAATACTAACTTTATGAGGTTCTCTGGCTTGGATTTTTTTAGAAGCTGTCTACCTGCCAATAGAAGTCTGGAGTTATATACACCTTGCAAATATATTACACTAGTTATATTTAAGAAAAAGACACCTACTGGATCCTGGGAATCTCTCAGCTTTTCTCAATTAAAGTGTCCTTAAAATGGCTTTCATTGATATTCCCATATCTCTTCTCTAATCCAAGTTCTATTATTCATGTACTATGTTTGGCTGATCCTCTCAGGCTCAGACCACTTAGTCATATCCCATACCATTTTGTTCTAAGATGTCATATTTTAAGTCAGGCCTTTTATTCCCAATATTTTATGAACTGAAGATCAGATTGGTCTATCATTATAAAGCCTATTCCAGCCACTGCTTCTGTAAAATACCTGTTGTAGGTTACTCAGCTAGTTGTTTCTAGAAGGTCTCATGTACAGTCACTGACCTGAGTATCACTAAGAATTTACCCTTGGGTCTTTGTGCCTTTGAAATGAAAAGTGTATCTTGTTTTATTCCCTTTATCAAAAGGGGAATCAGGGGAGTTGTGATAAAGGCTAAATATCTGTCTCAATCTATAGTTGAATATATGGTGATCGAAACAAAGAACCATGAAATCAGACTTTATCTGAAGTGCTCATGTTTGGCCTCTGTTGTCTTTAATTAATGGATGAAGAGAAATAGTCTATGTACACTGTTGGAGAGGGAGAAATGGCATACCCCTTTTTCTTCTTCATAGCTTATGAATGACACTTCCTGGTCTCATACTGGATCTAGATTTGGTCTGAAGAGTTGGATAGACAATAATAAGTGACAAGTAGAAATTGTGCTTGCCTGGTTGGAAGCACATTGCAGTACAGTTGGGGTGGGGGACAAGATAGGCAATCATAATCAGAGAGAGCAAAATGTGCAGAGTTCTGGCATCTAGTCACTGTCAGAGGGCTCACAGTGATGGCCTCCTGAGATGATCTGGTAGCAAAGGCAGTTGGGAACCAACACAGCTGACAGCCTGACCACCCAGCCTGGTATGCTGCAGTGAGAACTGAACTTTCTGGTTTTAAAAAAGGAGTTAGGTCATTCAAAATTAGTGAAGGCAGTGAAGACAATAACATTTCTCATGTGTGTCCTCAGAAGCAAAATATCATTAACACTTACATAATTTCAGTCCAGGTCTCTGAAAACACAGGACTGAGAAGGCTTTCGATTCCAAATAACCCAAATCTCATGTCTTCTGCTCTCTCTATATAACTAGATGCCCTATGCAAACTCACAAAAGTCAGTTTATTCAGTTCACATGGTTATTACTTTCATCTTTATTGGTTTGGTTATATTTCCTACTTGGAAATTCTGTATCCTCAGAAAGTTTTCATCTTCTTTGAAAGGTCCTTGTGAGTAGGCTTCATCCCAGAGACACAGGGATGGTTCAACATACATAAATCAATAAATGTCATTCATCATATAAGCAAATAGAAAAACAAAACCCCCAGATCATCTCATTAGATAGGAAGAACTTTGAAAAGACTCTAATATCTCTTCATGGTAGAAGTCTTGGAAAGATTAGAGATACAAGGGACATACACCAACATAAAAAAAGAAATTTACAGCAAGCCCATCGCCAGCATCAAATTAAATGGAGAGAAACTCAAAGCAATTCCACTAAAATTGGTCCACTCTCCCCATATGTATTCAATATAATATTTGAAGTCTTAGCAAGAGCAATGAGAAACCTAAAGGAGGTCAAGGGAATACAAACAGGATAGAAAGGAGTCAAAGTAGCATTATTATAGATGATGTAATAGTATACATAAGTGACGAAAAAAAGTGCAATAGGAAACTCCGACAGCTGATAAACACTCTGAGCAAAGTAGGTAAATGCAAAATTAGCTTACAAAAATCAGTGGCTCACTTATACAGAAATGACAAATAGACCAAGAAAGAATTAGGGAAGCATCACCTTTCACAACAGTTTCAAATAATACAAATTATCTGTGATATCTCCAAGCAAGCAAGTGAAAATCATATATGGTAAAACTTCAAGTCATTGGAGAAAGAAATTGAAGAATATATCAGAAGATTGACAGGGCTCCATATGTGAAGGATGGTGTTGGAATTTTGATGGGTATTGTATTGGATCTGTTTATTGCTTTTGATAGGGTGGCCATTCTTGCTGTGCTTCTTCATAGCAAAGGATACCATCATTAGGACAAAGGAACAGCCTATAGAATGGAAAAAGACTTCTACCAATGCCACATCCAACAGAGAGTTAATTTCTAAAATATATAAAGAAATAAAGAAATTAGATACCAAGAAAATAAATAAGTCACTTATATATTAGGCATACAGATCTAAACAGAGAATTTTCAATACAAAAAACTCAAATGGCTGAAAAACACTTAAAGAAATGTTCAGGGGCTGGAGAGGTGGCTCAGTGCTTAAGAGAACTGGCTATTCTTTCATAGGTCTTGAGTTCAATTCCCAGCAGGAACATGGTGGCTCACAACTATCTATAATGTTATATGATGCCCTCTTCTGGACTGCAGAAATACATGTAGGCAGAATGTTATATACTAAATAAATAAATAAAAACAAAACAACAACAAAAGAAATGTTCAACATCCTTAGCCATCAGGAAAATGCAAATAAAAATTAATTTGATACTTCATCTTACACCTTCAAAAATAACTAAGACCAAAAACTAAGTGACAGCTCATGCTGACAAGGATATAGAGCGAGAGGAACACATATATTGTTGGTGGAAATGCAAACTCATACAGCTACTATGGAAATTATTGTGACAGTTTCTCTAAATGAGAATGGATCTACCTCAAGAACCAACTGTACCATTCTTGGGCATATACCCAAAGATTGCTTTATCCTACTACAGAGACACTTGTTCAACCATATTAAAAGCTACTCTATTCATAATATACAGAAATCAGAAATAGTCTAATTGTTCCTTAACAAAAGAACAGATGAAGAAAATGTGGTACATTTACACAATACACAATGGAGTATTACACAGCCATTTAAAAATGACATCATGAAAATTACAGGCAAATAAATAGAACTAGAAAAAAATCATTCTGAGTGAGGTATCTCCGACCTAGAAACACAAAACTGGTATGTATTTGCTTATATGTTGATATTAGTTATTAAGTCTATGATAACCAAACTACAATCTATAGATATCCAGAGGGTAGGTATAGAGAAAGAAACTAGGGGGAACAGAAAAATCTCATTAAGAAAGAGACATAAAATAGATATTGATAAAATGGCTGGAATGAGAGTATCAAGTGAGGAAGTGGTTAGGAAAGAGAAATATAAGAGTGTACATGTGGAGAGACAACTAAAATAATAGCCATTTAGGGTAATATGGTAACCTAATTCAGCAGAAGTTTCCTAAAATATATCCATATATGAAGGCAGTCAAGTGAAATAATCAAATATTGGGGGAGACATAGTCCCAACAGCCGTCTCTTCTCACAAAATGAAGTACCTGGATTAGGTTATATCTAATTAAATTGTTAGCCACAGGGGACCCAAGGAAATCCCAAAATAATCTAGAGTGTTACTAAGACAATGGGTTATTCTCCACAAACTGACAGCAAGGTCCTATTGCTGAAGACACAACTTACACAACTTATTGAACATGGAGGTATTAAGCTAATATCTATAGAGCTGCCCCTTCACCATCTTAGATTCATCTTCATCTTTAACGTGGTTGTGATATAATTTTGCTTTCCTTTCTTTTTCATTTATATTTTTTATTATTCTTTAATCTTTTTTTACAGTCCAGCTATTATCCTCCTCCTGGTTCACCCTCTGACTGTTCCTCACCCCTTATCTCCTTGCCTGTTTCCAAGAGGATGTCCCCACCACCCCACCCCAACCTACCAAATCTCCTCACTCCCTGGGGCCTCAAGTCTCTCAAGGGTTAGGGGTTAGGTGCTTCTTCTCTCACTGGGGCCAGACCAGGCAGTCGTCTGCTGTATATGTGTCTGGAGCCTCATATCAGCTAGTGTATGCTGTTTGGTTAGAGACTCAGTATCTGAGAGATCTCTGGGATCCAGGTTAGTTGAGACTGCTGGTCTTCCAAAAGGGTTGCTGTCCTCCTCAGCTTCTTCCAGATTTTCCCTAATCCAACCACAGGGGTCCCAGGCTTCTGTCCATTGGTTGGGTGTAAGTATCTGCATCTGACTTTCAGCTGCTTGTTGGGCCTCTTGGAGAGCAGTCATGCTGGATTCCTTTCTTTAAGCACACCATAGCCTCAGTAATAGTGTCAGGCTTTGTGGCCTCCCTTTAAGGTGGAATCCAATTTGGGCCTGTCACTGGACATCTTTTCCCTCAGGCTTTTCTCCATTTTTGTCCCTGCAGTTCTTTTTGATGGGAACAATTCTGGGTCAGAGTTTCTGACTCTGGAATGGCAATCCTGTCCCTCCACTTGATGCCCTGCCTTTCTACTGAAGGTGGACCCTACAAGTTCCCTCTCCCCACTATAGGGCATTTCATCTAAGATCCCTCCCTATAATTCCTGAGAGTCTCTCACCTCTAATGTCTCTAGTACATTCTAGAGGCTTCCCCCTCCACCCCCTCCACCAATCCTACCTCTCTAGATTGCCTGTTTTCATTCTTTCTGCTGGCCCTCAGGGCTTCAGTCCTATTCCCCCCCCACGTCCAATACCTGATCATGTTCCCCTTTTCTCCTCCCTGTCCCCTCTCCCATCCACGTTCCTTGCTCCCTCTGTCCCACCCCCATGATTGCTTTCTTCTCCCTCCCAAGTGGGATTGAGGCGTTCTCACTTGGGCCCTTCGGCTTGATAACCTTCTTGAGTTCTGAGAATTGTATCCTGTGTATGCTGTACTCTTTTGGCTAATATCCACTTATTAGTGAGTATATACCATTCATGCCCTTTTGAGTCTGAGTTATCTCACTCGGGATGATATTTTCTAGTTCCATCCATTTGCCTGCGAAACTAGTGATGTCCTTGTTCTTAATAGCTGAGTAGTATTCCATTGTGTAAATGAACCACATTTTCTGTATCCATTTTTCTGTTGTGGGACCACATTTTCTGTATCCATTCTTCTGGGTTGTTTCTAGCTTCTGGCAATCACAGATAAGGCCTCTATGAACATAGTTTCCCTTCCAATCCTGCATTTCAAGTTTCCTTTGATGCTCTTTGAAACATTGGTAACTTGAAGATTCATGTCCACAGTTTTATGGTTTTGATTCATTCCCTCAATTTCACATCTGTCACTAATTTCTATTTCCCTCAGATAAGGGATGATACTTTCTATACCATCTTTTAAAATCATTCATTATATTTTTGTCAGTTAAGATGCGGTGTATCATGGAAAATGTCTCATGCACTTGGGAATAACGTGTGCCTTATTTGTACGGAATAAAGTGTTCTATGTTTTCTTCTGTAGCCAGTTGGTTTATAGTGCTATTTAAGGCCTCAATTTTCTTACTCATAGCTCTGGAACCCATTAGACTTAGACTTATCCAGGCCCTGTACATGCTGCCTCAGTCTCTGCGTTCATACATGTGTTAGTCCTGCTATGTTTGAAAGGCCTGTTTCTTTTGTGTTCTCCATTCCAACTGATTCATACAATCTTTCTCCCTCTTCTTTCACAAGGTTCTTTCATCTCTAAGGAACATGGTTTGATGCAGAAATATCATTCAAGACTAAGCGTTCCAAGGTCTTTCACTCTCTGCACATTGTGCAATCATGGCTCTCGGTATTATTTCCCATCCCCTGCAGGAGAAAGCTTCTCTAATGATGGCTGAGCAAGTCATTGAGTCTCACTGGATATACAAACTACTCTCGAGGACAGACCCTCATGTGCAGCATTAGATAGGCAACACAAAATAAACTCAGTGGTACTTTTAGAGGTTCTTCATCTCATAATGCTTTATATGGGCATTATTTTAATTTTCCCTTTACAGGTCTTTTGTATATATAATATAGTTTCCAGTGTTATGCTTTTATAGAATTTCTGTGTGCTTGAGCTTATGGGTCTCTGAGTCTATATGTGTTCCTTGTTTCCTTTGGCTCTTCTTGCTCTATTAGTTTGTCTTGTCCTATTCTAGTTTACTCATTTTTATTTTATATTAATTTCTTTCTTTTTTTTTTTTTTTTAACAAGATGCCAGTTTGTAGTCTAATGAAAGCAAGAAAGAAAGGATATGGATTTGGGTGAGTGGGTAATTGGGGAGAATGAAACTATAATAAAAATATATTGTATGAAAAAACTCTATCTTCAATAAAAAGAAAAATACAAATATATAAATAAAAAAAACTAAAAAGAGAAAAAGTGGGATATGGAACTGTACCCAGTTAGAAATAAAGCTCCATTTACTTCTTCAGTTTATTTTGTACATATTTGATGATCTTTTATCAGATGCATGCTATAAATACATAAAAACAAAGTGAAAATGGATTAAAGACTTAAATATATAAGACTTTTAGCAAAACATAAGAAACTCTCCATAAGTTAGTCTGAAAAGGGGTTTTGGAGACCATGATAAGAAAGCATACACAGTGAAGAAGGCCTCTTCACAGAAGGACAGTTGCTAGAATGAAGAAAGTCAATAGAATGAGAAAACACTTGCAAGCCACACATCCAAAAATAGGCTAATACACAAAACACATAAAGAACCCAAATTCCAATGGAATAAAACTGCTTGATTTTTAAAATTGGAAAAGGGTGGGATGTAGCTCATTTGGTAGAGTGTTTGCTTATTATACACTGGGGCCTGTGTTTGGTCCCTAGCACTGAATAAACTGGGAGTTAATGGTGATACTCCCCTTAATCCCAACATTTGGAAGATGGATACGGGAGGATCAGAAGTTTAACATCATCCTCTACCTTTTAAGAAGTTCATGGTCGGCCTGGGATATATGAAACTGTTTTAAACTAGACAAAAAAACCACCAATAAGTATGTTAGAAAACATTTAGGGTCATTAATAACTACGGACATTCAAACCATGTGGCTAAAGAGATGACTCAATGATAAAGAAAGTTGCTTTTGCAGCAGACAGAGGGTGGTTCACAGCATCCACATGGAAGCTCACAACTGTCTGTTACTCCAGTTACAGGGTATGTCACACCCTCTTCTGAGCTTTACCCGCACTTCATACATGGGATGTGTGTATACATATAAAATAAACATGAATAAATAGAAGTAAGAAAAATAATGAAAGGAAGGAAAAAGCAAAGAAAGAGAGAGAGAGAGAGAGAGAGAGAGAGAGAGAGAGAGAGAGAGAGGAAGGAAGGAAGGAAGGAAAGAAGGAAGGAAGGAAGGAAGGAAAATATAAATAAAAGCCACAGTGATATGTCAACTTTTAGAATTGCTATAACACACACACACACACACACACACACACACACACGCACAAGACAAATAACAATTAAGTAGTAAGGAGGATGTATAGAAAATGGTACCCTGATAGACTATTGTTGGGGATAGAAAGTTGTAGAGTCTTTTTAGTTATGGATTTCAAGTCTCATTAAAAGATGAAAATAGCATTGCTCTATGACCTTAAGAAAGAACAGCTCTAATGATGGTGTGTTGACAAGCTCAGAAGTGTGAACCCCCTTTACATCAACCATGAAACTCCACATTAAAAGAAGACTTACAAAAAGAATGATTTTCTACAAATGAGTTGAACTCTGCTCACCAAACAAAAGCTCTCCTAGGATTACTAAGACTCTTTATTTATGACAATGTTAAACCATGACAATGTCTAAAATCTGTTGCAAAGAAGGTATAAAAAACAGATAATGAATAAATGTGACCCTGTGGATGATTGACTGGAGCTCATTGGTTATTAGAGGAATAGATTCTGTTAAAAGGTGGGTGGTGAGAACATTCCTCACAGTGATTATTCTTCATATTTAATTATGAAATGATACTAGAAAAGTCTTACTCAGTCCAGTTTATCTCATATGCAGAGATTTTATTCTGATACAGAAGAGTCAGTGTTCCTCGAAAATTCTGTTTCATAATTTTTGCATCTTGCCAAGTTTCCCATGATACCCTTTAGACATGATTGAAAGATATGCCTGAATGGCATCAATGGTAGTATAATCACATGACTTAGGGTATGTTTCATTAGTAGCTTATGTGATTGACACAACATGATTTAAATACAAAAGATCATCTTAGACCATATTGTCTTTGGATCTGTTTTGTTAGATATTTTGTAGTCAGCAATTGCACTAATAAAATATCAATAACAAATGTTTACTGTCTTTACACTATAACAACAGGTCACACATACCTTCTTATTTAATATTTCTAAACTTTTCAAGTTGAATGCTAGTTAACCCATTTTAAATGAGAGAAAAACTATATTATGAACCCCAATTCCAATTACATAGCAGAAAGTAAACACTGCTTATTTCCATTATTATTTTTGTAATTTTTAGAGCAATCTCCAAAGTAAAAGGAAAGTACAGATTCCCCAAAATCAAATATCATATGAGAAATATGAAAGGCTATATAGACTTTTCCTACTGTCAGACATAGCAAAAACACAAAATTAAATTTAGATATATCCAAGTAATAAAAAAGGAAGAAAATCAGGATATAGAAACTTTATGCTGTTTGTGCTGCCTTCTTTTTTTTTCTCTCTCTCTTTTTTTTTATTGGATATTTTATTTATTTACATTTCTTGAATGGGAGAACTCAGCAGCAGTAATACAGACCACCAGAGCTGATTTCTGCTGGGTAATAGCAGATAGTTACAAAGCCCCACTGGAGTAAGGAGTTGATGAAAATACAAGTGTTTTCCCCATGTTCTCTAGAAATTTGTTTTTCATGCCTTCAGATCAAAACCCCAAGACCAGCATTATGTTCCAAGAAAACGATCTTCGTTGTTTTCTGAGGCTTAAAAAATAAAGCCAAAATAAGACAGATTGCAGGGCAGTGGCAGTAAATAAGGTGGGTAAGCCAAAGCTCTCTGTTTTCTGGAGTCCTCAGTCCCTAATTCATTGCCCCCTCTTTCTAGAATCAGTAGGCTCTGACATGGATGAGAGGACTTCCACAAAACCTCTGTAAGTTACAGTACCAGTAGGTAGTGCATTTAGGGGATATGAACAGACAACAATAAGTGAATAACAGAGCCACATTACAATATAAGGACTTGGTTTGTATGTGTACCACACCAAGTGAAGGGATTAGAGAAAAGAATAAGCTAGATTTTTAAAATAATTCAAGATTTAACATAAAATATAGTATGTGTGTGTGTGTGTGTGTGTGTGTTATGTTTTGTGATGTGTGTTTTAGATGTCATTGAGGTTGTCTAGCACAAAACTGTAATGACTTTGTTTTTTAACCTAGATATAGTAGAATAAAATGAAACTAAATATGCCACATAAAGATAAACAACTAGAAAACTAGAAGGTGTGTTTTACACACACACACACACACAAAATGTTGCTTACAATCTCTAGACACTCAACAGCATCTAAGAGAAAGAAAATAAATTACATAAATGGATAACTAAGTTCCACTAAGATTTATACCTTAAACTGGAAAGAAGAGTATACTAAAACTAAACCCAAGAGCAGAGACTGAATCTTGAGGCAGTTAGAACCTGTGTGATGCAGGATCAGAAGCAAGGAAGGCTCAAGTCAAAACACTTTTTACTTCCCTGAATAGTGAGTGAATGGAGCATCACAGGAAAAAAATAAACATCCTGAACTCTGCTTTCAACTTTATTTAAAGTCATCATACACAACATATTTCACTGAACTCTCAAAGCAGGTGATGGTAGTCAATTTTCGATGTCCAGAGATACAAACCCTCAATGAAAATGCATGATATTTCATAAAGACCCTTCATGACTTGAGAAACTTGACAACAGTTCTCAACATGTGGGATGCAGACCCCTGAAGGTGTCTCTGGGAGCCTGGGAAGCCATACTTAATTTCCAAAATAAATAAATAAATAAACATTGTTTGCATTTTCATTACCTTAGCCTTTATGCTAATGGTGCAAAATCTGTTGTGGCTAAAATTTCTAATGGTTTAGCCTACATCAGGGCAACAGGACAAAATTATCTAAATCAGCTGTGTTTCTTTTCTTTTCTCATGACAATGTACCTGCAAAAGTAACGAATAAGGAAGGGTTTACTTTGCTTATAGTTGAGGGCACAGTTATCATTAGGGAAAGGTGTGAAGGCAAGGGCAGTAGGATGTGGGGGCAGAGTAGGGCAGCTGGTCCCATTGCATCTGTCGGTCAGGAAGCACAGAGGGATGGGTGCTGGTGCTTGGTTCATTTGTCTCTTTTGATTTAGCCTGAGACTCAGCTAATGAAATGTTGCTATCCACTCAGAGTGGATAGTTAACTTCTATGGTAAGATCTCATACACACTCACAAAGTGTGTCTCCAGGGTGACTCTAAATCCAGCTGTAGCTAGCAAAGAAGATCAATAAAGATCGTGTATGAGTGTGTGTGTTTTCTTCTATGAGGCCTGTACATTGCAATAAGATAATGTTAAAATAGAAAATGTCAATATTGCAAAAAAATACAAAAAAAAACAAATAAAATTTTGTATTTATTGGAAAATGTTTTTTTGCATAAAAAACCGAAAACAATTCAAAACAACCATAAGTACTCTGAAGCAAATATTGCAATATTAGAGAAGTGTGAAAAACAAAAATCAATTTGTACTCTTAAATATTAGGGAAAATTGAAAAATATTTTAATAACTGCTTTTTAATGTAAAAATGTCTCATCTTTATGAATTATAAGATGGAAAATATTTAAGTTTGCTCCCAAATGATAAATTGATTTAATACATTTCCAAAAAACACAACAACAGTAACAAAAGAATCTAAGATATATTCTATTAGTAGACTAGTTTTGATATAAAATCCTATTACATAGTCCTCACTGGCCTAGAACTCTCTGTGTAGACTAGGCTGGACTTAAATTCAAAGAGATACCTCCTTACATCACCATGTCAGTATTTTCAAACTTGATTTGATGATCTAAGAACCTAGGAAAATCAAAATATAAAATAAAAAGAACACGGCTAATAAATTTATACCATCTGATTTAAAGATTTAATATAGATAGTAATCAAGAAATTTCAGTATCAATTAATAAACAAGATATAGATCCATGAAACAGAACAGTCCAGATATGGAGCCAGAAATTATAGTGGCTTCCCACAAGTATGTTAAGACAAGGGATGTAAATTGCTTTTTAACAAACGATGCTAGACTGAATAAATATTTGACTGATAGAAGCAAATATTGTTCCTTACACTCTATACAAAATATTTACTTTGATTCTAGCACTGTTAATCTGCAACTGTTATGTTTTACAAGAAAACATAGGGAATAATTGTACCTTGTGTTAGGTAAAGATGTCTAAGAAACAGAAAGCACAAACCAAAGAGGAAAGAACTTCATTAAATTCTAAAGTACTGGCTCTTCTAAGGGCGTGATTTAGAAAACACAGCAAACCACAGAGTGCAAAAAAATGCTTACAGCACAAATATCATGCAAAAGACATATTAAGGATGCATAAGGGATTTTTGCAACTTATAATTATACAGTCTAATAAGAAATGTGGGTAAAGATTTTTCACAGACACTTTACAAACATAAAATGTAGCCAAAAGTACATGTAAAAAGCTTAAGATTGCTCTTTATTAGAGCAACTAAAATTGAAACATTGGGACATAATCACCTACCAGTTATACTTACTATAATTGAAGAGACCAATCAGAACATATAGGAAACAGAGCCACTAGGCCTCAAAACAGTAACAGAAAAATGTAAAATGATACAAAGGCTTC
Organism: Mastomys natalensis; assembly: GCA_021653895.1. Taxonomy (NCBI): domain Eukaryota; kingdom Metazoa; phylum Chordata; class Mammalia; order Rodentia; family Muridae; genus Mastomys; species Mastomys natalensis. The sequence goes on from JAJTUV010000155.1 coordinate 690,410, forward strand.
AGGAAGAAGCCTTGCTGTTTCATGTACAACTAAAAATAATGATTATCAGTGATTCCTTTTCTTTCTTTTTTTCCATTTTCCTTCCTTTCCCCTTTATTTTCCCCTCCTCTCTCTCTCCCTCTTTCTCTCTCTCTTTTTCTCTCTCTCTCTCAATACTCTCTCTCTCAATCTCTCTCTCTCTTCTCTCTCTCTCTCTCTCTCTCTCTCTCTCTCTCTCTCTCTTCTCTCTCTCTCTCTCTCCTTCTTTATTTCTAAATGTCCGAACTTGGAAATATCCGGCAGGAAAATGGATAAAAAAATGTGTGTTATAAGCACACAAGGGACTGCTACTACAATTCAGAAATAAAAGAAACTTTGATATGTACTGCAGTGGGAATCTTCTAAACAATTCATTCAAGTGAAACTGACCAACGTTATTTTATATAACATTCCATCACTGGTTGCTTAGGATTCAGAGTAAGGGTTGGAGTGGGCATAGATTATACAAAAGCATGAGGGATGCTTGGATGATAAGCAGAACCCTACTATGACTGTGTTTCTGCAGGTGTTTGTATATATGCCCAGGCTGTAAAACTGTAATTTAAAAATATTTAACCCAGAAATAAATTTTAATTATCTCTTTTTAATGGCATACTCAGAAGTGATGAATATGCGTAGTCACCATAAGGGAAACTGGATTCCTGCAATTAAGTGATCCTCCTGCCTCTGTGTCCTAAGGACTGGGGCTACAGGTGCACGTCACTGAACTGGGCTACCCTCCTGAATTTTAATGGTTGATTATCTGCATTTTGTTACCCGTGTTCTGTTTTGCTTTGCTTTGCCAATTAATTTTTACCATCACCATAATTACATATTGATATGTTGCCAAGGTTGGTTACTGGGTAAGATTTAGATATGAATAGAGGATATTTGGATTTCTCAGCTACATTTGGTTTACTACTTGAGTCTCAGACTCTCAGAATGGTAGAACCACGTTTCCAAAAACAAAACAAAACATAAAACCAAACAACCCCACACTATTTCTTTCAGAAAGGAATACGCTGGTAATATGCTGTTTCAAGCATCTCCACTATCATCCCAACACTATGACTGTTTTCAAAAAAGTGTGACCTGTTTAGTAAGTACTTGATATCAGCCACGTATCCTAAGAACTTCAGGTGCCTGTCAGACTGATGTGTAAATACTCAGTTCCCCGAGTACTCTCTTCCCTCATCTGATCCTTGCCAGCAGCTACATGGCAAGGTTTCCTTTAGATCATCATAGACCATATTTGCTTCAATTTTCCTATTAAAACTAGATCCAGAGAACAAGTTCACACTGTCAGCCATTTTGGTAGCATCAGCTCCATATCCATCCTCAGTAATGAACAATTCTAATTTGCCCTGCTCTTCTTTTCCCTGGACATATTTATAAACATTTTTCTCTTGTACTCCATAACCATTTTCAACACGAGTCATTCATTGCCTTTGTCTCCTGCGTGTTTTTAAATGACCGGGGAGCGGGAGGAGGGGGATATTTTTGCTCCATGGATGACTCCTCAGAATGTCAGGTGATGATGGTACTCTCTCAGCAGTGTGCTGTGATATATTGAACCACTTCATGCGGTTGGTTTCAGAAGGACCAAGACACTTTGATCTTATCCTCTGAGTTTGAGCTCTACTCCTACCTGAGATATGAGATAACTGTGGCATGGGTAGGTAGGTGTCAGGGTGGTGATGGTGGGGTTCTGCTACAATTACCCATATACTTAACTCTTTATATGTGGAGATGTAAATATGAAGAAAGAGAACCTGATAGATGGTGCATTATGAGGATTTTTTTTCTCATTTTATTTTTATTTATTTACTCTGCACACTGTGGCCTGTCCCTCCTCCAGGTCACCTCCTCCAATAATCCTTACCCCTCTCCTTGTCTTCGGAGAGGGTGGAGACCGCCTGGGTATCCCCCTACTCTGGCACATCAAGTCTTTGAACTTTACTCTGCAGAGGATGCTGATCTTACTGACTATACTTCTAAAAGGAACTACCTGCTGGCCACCAATATGCCACTTGCCTGGTATCCTTCTATTTTGAGCTTCTCTCCATGTGTGAAGTGTTGTTTAGCTGGCCAAGTCTCAGCTACTATCTCATATAGCCCAGGACATTTGTTCTTGTTCTTCTTCTTCTTCTATCTTCTTCTCTTGTTCTTGTCTTCTTCTTCTTCTTCTTCTTCTTCTTCTTCTTCTTCTTCTTCTTCTTCTTCTTCTTCTTCTTCTTCTTCTCTCTTTTCATGTATCTTTGGTGAATCAAAAGGCTCAGGATATATCAGCAGTAAAAAGAAAGATTATCAATCAACCTTGCAAACTCTACACATTGATGTCAAAATTTTATAGACATATTAACTAAGACCCCAGGACAGCAAATATACCACAGAATTTTTCACAGAAAACATCATGTACACACACAAAAAGGTATAAACTAGTGTGCTTATACAATGAAAAATCCTAAACTGCTTTTAGTTTTATCTTTGCTTGAAATGTGTATGTAATTCAAAACTTAAGTTAAATCATGCATGTAATCTTGGAAAGATAGGGACCAAGATAGAGAAGTGATGGCCTCACAGAAAGAGGGACAATGTCAGAACCAGATAGACATCTCCTCTCTTCTTCTCCATTATATGTAGGAATATGCAAACATAAAGCTTCCAGACAACATAAGAAGTTCTTTATTCAACATATATATCTGTTTATTCAACATATATCTGTTACCTAAAAGTAGATAGGGGCTGGCGAGATAGCCCAGCAGGTAAAGGGACTGACTACCATGTTTGATGACATGAGCTTTATCCCAAAGACCCACATGGTAGAAAGAAATAACAACTCCTGAAAGTTACCTCTGACCACATTCACATGGATCATAACCCCAAAACACACACACACACATACATTGGCATGCACACACACATACTAAATGAGCTTTTAAATTGATTTTTAAGTAGACATCAATGAGGAAGACTCATCTTCCCTGTGGTTACTCTCAATAGCTATGAAATATGAACACATAGCAGATACATGTCTGAGGCCTCACAAAGAGTCTTTTTATCCTCCAAATTTTCTCTGGCTTCTACAAAGATACTATCCTTCCTCTGTTCTCATTTCCTCCTGAAAGTTGTCATTCTGTGCTGTGCCTCAGGCATGTACCTATGTATTCACATGTTTGTGTGTGTATGTGTGTGTGTCTGTGCACATGTGCATGCACATACACAATCATTTGTAACTCATCTGCTGGTGTCCAAGAAAGCTTGAATTTTTCCTTCTTGCCTTTCAGCTTGGAGCCTTGTACAAGAAATTCTGACAGTGAACACTGCCTACCACTAGAGAGCAGCCCAAGCCAACGATTTCCTGGGCAAAACCCTCTGTGAAACAAGTTGTTTTCAAAAGCTCCAGGTTCTCTTAGTCTTCTCATGTCTTTCTCTGGGCAAGATACCACTACTCCCCATCACAAGGAATACTCTCTGTTCCTATTCTGATGTAGTGGGAAGACTGAATACCATCCCAGTTCTACCCGAGAAGTCATTGTCAAAAACATTCATTCTTCAGGTCTCCATGCTTTTATTCCATTTGCACAAGCATTGACTTGTATCAATCATAAAAAATTGGAAGTGGGGAGAAGGTTGTGGTTTTAAAAAAGAACCACTTGAGTTCATGGGGAAATAGAATAAGATCCTCACTGATTCTTCCCAAGCTTCCTCTATTGAGAACAAAGGCAGCCAGGCAAACCTAAGCAGGGTCCTAGCATGCCTTTAGACATGGCTTAGCCCTATGGACACGGATTTCTTTTTCCTACTATTTGTGAAGACAGTAATTGTATCTCATATGGACTGATTGTTAAGCTGCAATAGGCCAGTGTCTACATTGTTTAATTTTCTTTAATAAACACAGAAAATAACTACTGCTGGTTGGCATGTCATTGTACAGGAAGAATTCTCATGTCTACTGCACAGGGATAAGAAGATGAGGAGAGAGCTTTTGGAAACTGTTGTAGGAGAGTTTCCTTCAATCTAGATGCAATTTAAGATGGCATTTAGTGCTGTCTCTGTCTCTTGCCTCAGGTGTAACCTCAGGCAAATAACTCAAATTTACCCTCAACCTTGGTTTCCTCTTTTGTGCAAGATGCAAGTCATAACTGTTCTCATCAGACAGGACTGAGGATTAAATGTAACAACATGTGGAAATTGTTTAATAAAGATTGACTGTCATTGTTTAAAGAGCCCACCACGTTCCAGGATCCCTGCTGACTTCTCCTTGCCTTATTCATCTTTCCGTTTTAGTTCCATTTATCCAATTTCAATTTTAATTTTGTTAAATATTCATTATACATGTGTTATGTTCCAGGTATAATAGAATTCGGCACCTCAAGAGGATAGTGTAGCTTACAAAAGAGAAAAGCTGTCAGAATGATACAAAGAAAACATGTTACACATTTCCCTTTAAAGGTAACATGTACGGCGACTTTGTTTATTATCAAAATTGTTTTCAGGAATATCTTGGAGATATATATCATATATGATTTTAACTCTTTTTATTCAGTATCGTCTGAGGTCTAAATTGATTTTCCAAGTCACTTTTGATATCGCATCATTAATACCACGTGTGAACACCTAGTAATATGCACCACACTCTAGCTGTGATGAAGAATCCATAACTTGATTACATAATTTTCTGAACGTTCAGGCTTTCTTGCTGTTGCTACATGAAAACTGTAGAAAACAAAATGGCCCCTCTGCCAAGAAGTTGGAGTTGGAGTCGTTCAAATGATTGGCTGAGTCATGTGACCTTCATGTTTCAGTGTAACTGGAAGTTCAATGTGCATGTGATTGGAGCACAGACAGGTAAAGGGCATTGATGGGCTAATGGACAATGATCCATAGATGAGAGTGTTAAACTCAAATGATGACTGGAATTTTAATCAACATTGAGTGTGCAGAAGAAAAAGAGATCTATGCGACTGACGTGAGAATGTAATTAAGTACAATGAGAAAAATGAAGAAAGATATGAATTAACTCCTGGGCACCTTGATTTCCTTAATAAGTTCCACTGAAAGACTTTGCGACTGAGCCTATAGGAAGGTCTCAAAGTCATACATTCAGTAAGCAAGGAAAGCAGAATTTTAATTAGCAGAGTTCCAACATACATTTTCTCTCTGCCACATTACCAGAGGTATAAAAAATATAATTATGGACTTCCGTTCTGGGCCCAGGCACGGAGCAGATCCCGGGCGGCAGCTCTGCACCGAACCTCACAAAACCCGGCAGAAGTGGGGCACCCAGGAGCTCTAACCCAGGCAGTATCTCAGGTAAAAATGAAATATCCGTGATGTCTGCTGGTAGAAGTTCTAATCCTGATGCTGGCCTTTGGACTTATACTACTCAGACTTTTGATGGGCCATTGACAAGGACACCAAACAGCTAGAGAGTGGCATCACTAATCTGAAGAAATCCCTTGTTTTACTGTCTGAAATGATCACCCAAAATTGCAAAGGACTTTATTGGACTTGATTTGCTCTTTTACAATAGAAAAGACTGTGTACAGCCCTTAAAGAAGAATGTTGCCCTTACATAGACAAGACAGGGATGGTTAAAGAGAACATGAAAAAGGTCAGAGAAGGCCCCGAGAAAAGACAGAGAGAGAAAGAGAAAGATGAGAGCTGGTACAAGGATTGGTTTTCAACCTCTCCATGGTTGTCAACCCCACTTCCTCCCATCTTGGGACCATTAATTGGATTATGTTTGCTGATGTCTTTTGGTCCCAGGCCTTAAATAGGCTGACTAACTTTGTGATACAACAGATAGATAATTTGGTAGCAAAACCTATTCAGATACATTATAATAAGTTAGCTATGGAGGACCATGAGACTCAAGATGAGGTTGTTACTCTATCCAGGGTGTTCCCAAAACCAATCTCCACCCAACCTAAAAGAGGGGACTTCCATCCCTAGACCAAGCAGAGAGGGGCCACCCAGAACCCCCTCTGACTGGCGATCTGAATTCTTGCTTAGGCTGTGAGGCTAAGCACTGCAAGGGAATATAAATAAAACTTAAAAATATCTATCTGGGTTCCCTGAGGCACAAGCCTGACTGCATAGGGGTTGATGTCAAAAGTATCCCCTCTCCAGGAAAAAGACATCAGCATGGGTATGGCCCTCATGCCTCACTGGACAACGACAGGAGGACTTGAGCCATTACAAGGTCCCCTTCAATTATTGGAGGTCAGGCCTCTATCTCGCCTTCACAAGATTAGAATCGCCAAGGCCCTTCTATACCTAGAGAAGGGAGGAGATGTCAGGGGCAGCCCTGCTTATACACTGAAGGCCTAAAATCAGCGATAGGTCTAAAATCAGCAATAGGCCTGACATACATACATGCTAACACAAAGTCTTGGGTCTCTGTGGAAAAACACTGAAACAGAAGGCTATAAGCTACTGTAAACAGGCAGTTGTTGTGGAAATTTACCAGCCTGAGTAGTCATAGATCTTATAAATAGGCAGCCTCGGCAGACAGTACCAACTTAGATAAGGACAAGTGAATCATAGGTAGAGCCATAGTGACCTGTCCCCTGAACCTTCACCCAGCTGATACCCTGTTCTGAAAGGTATCTGTACTCCCCCTGAACACCTATGCTCCGGTGTCATTCCCTTCCCCACATCCTGCCTTTTTGTGTTTATAACCCCTGTGTGAATAAGTAAATTATGATTTGATTTAAATAATTAAATAAATTAAAAAAATATTTCCATCACTGAAAAAAAATATAATTATGGAAAAAGAATATAGTGAAAGAAAGTGGAAAAGCAAGCAAACAAACAAACCAAAAACCTTTGCATTGTCTTCTTTATGAAACAATAAAAATGTCAACATAGTTTTCTTTTCCATTAAAATGGGTGTGCTAAACATTAGAAATGTCATCACAAACCACTTTTTTATTTATGGTGATTTGCTTGTATGAGATAATTAATAATTTTAAAATAATCAATGATAACTGACCAAAAAAAGTTACCAAAATGTTAATTTGAAGTTAGTCAGATAAAAAGTTACAGGCTAGCTAGAAAATGATGCATGGTGAAGTGGAAAGGAAGCTGTGGGTAGAAAGAGAATCTAGTCATTATGACCATACCATGTGTCCAAGTGTAGCCTCCTTGGGAAACTATAGGTTGTCTGAAATGGGGACATGTCTTTTCCATGCTGTTCTTCATTTAATCCAAGCTTCTGAAGTTTCTATTCTAGCCTCTTTGTAAGTACATACAAAAATCCGTTCTTGAAGTATCAACAGAAATGTGTATCTTAAGCCCTATTAATCCTTCTAGCTGTGGTTCACACCTCACTCAATTTATCTCTTTAAGGGATATTTATTTGTATCTGTCTTGCTTTGTTTGTTTATCTCATATCAGCTGGTGTGTGTGTGTGTGTGTGTGGCCTCAAACTTACCATCTTCCTATATTAGGTTCTTGAGTTCTGAGATTTTACTTGTACTCCACTATGCCTTGCTATGATGCTGTTTATTGATGGTGCAGTCTTTCTTAGTAGACAGAGTATTAATTACTTTCCTTGCTGATATGATCAAGGACCTGGGAAAAGCAACTTAAGAGAGGACATTGTCCTTGTAGTTTGGGTATATAATTCATCACAGCTGGGGAGGGATTGTTGCATCAATTTTAGCTACCCTGCTTTATGCTCCTGGCAGGTCATGCTCCCAGCTACCCGCCCAGGAAATTTTTGGACCCACAAATGAAAGACACACACACGTTGGCTTATGTTTAATATGCCATCTAATTCAATGGCTAGACACTTCTAATCTTCTCCCTGCTACCCTAGGACCAATCAGGGAAGTGGCCAGTGGCCACTTACCCCAAGCCACACGTGGCTGGTTGGCTTTATCTCCTGCAGCTCCTATGTCCATCCATATCTCTCCCCCTAGTCATGGTGACTCGTTTTTCCTCCCCCCTTAGTCCTAGACTGTGCAACTCTAAGGGTCCCACCCTATCTCCATTTGCCCCAACCATTAGCCAATAGCATCTTTATCAATCAAAAACCAATTGAGGACAAGGATCTTTAGAGTTTGAACATGTGAATTCTCAATTGAATCAAAGCATTTGAACACCAACTCCTCCAACACTTCACCTTTTAAAAAAGAAAAACAACAACGACAAAATGAAACTTTTCTCTCAGACATAAATTGAGTACAATCACAATTATGTAAATCACAGATTATGATATGCAATTAACATCCAGTCCATTGTATTTGTCAAGTACTCTACCATCATTCCTAACTTAAATAGTTTACAATTCTATACTGGAATTATGTTTTGATTTTAGTCTATAACACTGACTGAAAAACATGCTTTCAACTCTTTACCGTATCTTTCAATGTTAAACAATTTAAGTTTGCTTATGAGACTATACCTAGTTTTCAACCCCATCAGAAACCCAAGAATGAATTAAATATTACCTGAATATATAGGAAGCATAAAAATAGCTTTCAAAACTTAAACAAATAGTAGAAGCAGCTGACTACCTAGACAGTCCCCTGATTTCTTATAACGTTGGTACATCTGTCTTCAGCCTTTGTCCCAGAGCCATCTGGCAGTCCCAGAAATTAAGTAGGAATATGAAGGACTACATTACCCTGCCCTGTCAGAGGTTAGGAGTTGGCTCTCCTACATTGTGTGTCTTTTCCTAGACAGCGTTTTTTGTCTGTAGATCGATAGGGCAATTTCTGCCCCATGGCTATCTTGCCACAATGAACAGCCTTGCCTGAAGGTAAAGATGCTCAATTCTTCTTTGAAGTAGAATGGAGAAGCTGTCAAGAGCAGACATGTCTCATTGTCAAATGATCCTTAATAATGAAATAGCATTAAATGTCACATTCTGTGGATTTCTGATGTTTTTTAAAGACTATCTAACTATGTAAAATATTTTGAACTGTTAAACCCTAGCTACTATTAGCCATTTCTATTTGAGTAAATTGAGAACACCATATTATAATTAAATTAGAATCTAACATAACCATGAGTTTACTACCTTGCCCTTAACTTGTGTTGCTCAATCATCTTAAACAGTTTGTAATAGCAGCTATTAGAATGACTGGGTCAAAGCCTTGTATTCTTAAGTGAGTTGCATAGGCACAATGCCTATTTAAGAGTAACAATATTAATTTCAAATTTGTATCAATATACAGATTTGTACCAATAAAAGCCTTAATTCTATATCAATATATAAATTCTGTACCAATGTAAGAAATTGTAACTTCAATTTTTCATCAATTACAGAGATTTCTATCAATGAAAGATTATGACTACACAATGCTTTGTTTAATCCATTCCATCTATTTCTTCCTTGTTTAAAATTATGACCATTTCCAAATTATCCCTTAAAGTGACAACCTATCTATAATTTGTAAAATAACCATAACTAGACATCAAAAGCCAGGAAATTGGGCTGACAACTCTCCATTGCTTCTTCTTGCTGAGTATGGGTAACAGAAATTCTTTAAAGGGGTGGAGAGGGATAGGAAAATTAGAAAAACCGGTTAGACTTAAGAAAGCTAATTTTGTATCTGTTATACAATCTATGCATGTTTAGAAGGCTCAGGGTTTTACTGAAATTCTGACTGGATCCAACTGAAAGATTGGATAAGACAAGATCATCTAGAATCAGTAGCAATTTTTGAAGCTGTTTTTGAAGCAAGTGTCTAGACAGCATCCATTCAGCATCTCTGAGGATGAATCTTGCCAAAGCTGTACATTCTGAATCTCACAACCAAAATTTTTGTACCATTAAGATGTTCATATGGCGTGTGCAGGGTGCAATTTTGCTCCTTGTTTGAGTAGGTGAAAGACAACTGTCTTTTTTATGAGTCAATTTTGTCAGTGACCAATGGTAATAAATCATTAGTCATGCCATATGAAGGAGGGCACAAAGATTCTTAAGGATTCCATAACCAACAAAATTTATTGTCTCATTTTAACTGAAGTTTTGGCTGCAGACATTTTTAAGCCTAAGCCAGTTACTGGGCTGTTCCCATGTTGAGGAATCAGCAGATCAAGTTACCTGAGCTGTTTGATTTTCTCGAATTTCTTTGAGATGTTCAGGGGATCTTCCCCTGTCATCTGATCCATATCACTCTGGAAGAGGTCCAAAGCCTTTTCTCCATTCCTGTCAACACAAATGCAGAGCCTCTGTCCCAAAATAGCACATCCTTGGCCCAGTAACTAGAAAGCATTAAAGGTATAGTTTGACCTCCCTCCCAAAGGAATTTTAATATAACTACCAAACTCATAAAAACCCACACATTTTGATAATTAACACAATTCAAAGCAACTAAAGCAATCTAAACCAATATTAGCCATTGAGACAGTGCTTCTTCACCATCTCCTGCTTTGACCTATAATTTAAGGATCGAAAGCCTTAATAATTATACATTTCTGTATTTAACTAAATTTCCCTCTACTTACTGTATAAGCCTATTTCCAGGCTCTATTTCTGTCTTGCCAGGCTAGGCAATCCCAGAAATCCCATGAATACCCATTTGAGAATTTGCCCTGGCAAGACTTTTAAATTTCTTTAAAGATTTTTTTCCATTTACTCCCCATACCTTTTCCCTTCTGTGTGCTTAATATCTCTGAATATTTAAGAACATTTAAACAATTACCATTACACACTCTTTAGTCTTAAAGACAATTAAATCAAATTTATAAATCTCTATCCTTTGATCTTTTCTTGCTGGAGTGAGGGAGCTTTTTATGTCTCATTCTCATTGTCTCCCCCTAGCACCTGGTCAGGGAACCAACCAGCCTCTTTGCACAGCAGGGGTTCCCAGCATCTCTGAGCTTAGTCTTTCTTAGGCAGTGGCTGGGTTCCTTTGTTCTAATTTTGCAGGCGGGAATCACATTGAGAAACCAGTTCTTCCCCCTCCTAAACTATATCATTGCATGTATGTATTCCATCCAATAATTACTAAATTATTTTTAATAATAGGTTCTTGCCTACCACGTTGCACGCCATACGTTATGTGGAGTTTTACCTAGTCTGTTTTATGCTTCCAGTAGGTCGCATTTCCAGCCACCAACACAGGGAATCTTTGGCTCCATGAATGAAAGACACACACACAACACACACACACACACTATTTAGTATTTTTAATATACTATCTAGTGCAATAGCTGAGCACTTCTAATCCTCCTCCTCACCTACTGCCCTAGGCCCAATCAGGGAAGTGGCCAATGGCCACTTACCCAAAATCACACATGGCTGGTTGGCTTTATCACCTGCAGCTTTGTCCATCTGTATTTCTCCCCCTAGTCGGGATGATTCCTTCCTCCTCCCCCCTTAGTCCTAGACCGTGTAACTCTAAGGGTCCTTCTCTGTCTCCTTTTGCCTGACCATTGGCCGTTGGCATCTTTATTGATCGATCGAAAACCAATTGGGGACAAAGACCTTTAGCATTTGGACATGCAGATTCCCGATTGAATGAAAGCATTAGAACCAATCTCCAACAAGGGAGGGCAACAGTTGCATGATGCAGCTGATCACATTAAAGTTGCAGTGACTGAGGTACGTGCTACTATTCTGCTGGTTTTCTTCTTGTTGTTCATTCAGAATCTAGCCCATAGAGTGATACAGACAATATTAAAGCTGACTTTCCATTTTAATGAACTCAATCTAAAAACTACACCCATAGATATACCCAGAGTCTTATCTCCCAGGTAATAACTAGATCGCATTGAGTTGATAATCAAATGGACAGTAAGTTCCTAACATTATATTAAGTCTGATTGATTATTTTATGTGCTGATACTGTTTTATACATAGTAATCACACAAAATACTTATTTGGAGGAGTGTGTGTGTGTGTGTGTGTGTGTGTGTGTGTGTTTCATAGATTAAGAGATTTTTCTCAAATCAAACATCATGCATATATAAATTACTTTCACTTTCTTTTTTGTAGGTGTCTTTCTTCTATTAGTCATCCCATTATCATTGTAGGAATGAATCATAGACAATACAAAATCCTAGTTAGATTTGCAACAATAGTGAATCAGGATATTTATCTCATTTGGATTTCCAAAAATAAAACTGACCTTAAAAGATGAGACTCCTCCTATACTTAACTATTTATTGCTTAACTATCTATTGGTACAAAAGTGATTATAGCTTTTGCTAAAGTCACCTAATAAAACTTATTGGCAAACTGGTTTTATAATTTCAGGATTCAAAATATTTAGAAGTGATGTTCAAAGTCCACCAAAAGAGGTGAAAAGCCAATAAGACATAGTTCAGTGAGAATTTGGATAAATAACTATCAAGGAAAAATGTCTAAGCTCATGAGTGAGTTTCAAAGTCAAGACCTTGGGTCAAAAACAGTCTGGGTTAGAGAGGGATGATTACCTTTTGCATAACCCTAGTGACTGCAGCATCGAATGAGAGCCAATAGGAGAGAGTATTCACCTGTTTGAAGTCACAAAGGTGTGCTTCTTAATCTTGAGAAGGCAATACTTGCAGAAATTGGCTCTCCATGGAGTAACAGCCATTTAATGGTGGAAAATTATATAACTGGAAATATATTTTTTATTCTCATTCGTCAATTGATAACATTTTCATGGCTTGATTTATGATTTCCATTATGTATAAGTTTATTGTTTATTATTATTACTGTTTATAAATCATTTCAAAAAACACAGTAATCATGTATATTCACTCTCAAATATGTGTACTTCATAACCACAGTAGAATTATATGAAGGAAAGTAACATTGGTTGCAACAGTGCTGTAAAATATAGTTTATTAAAACTTTTCTTTTATAGAAAACGAAGATATTTTACACCATGTGATCAACTTTATGGAATTTTTGTTCCCCAAAATAAATCTGTTTGAGTCATTCCCTTCTTTCTCATCTTCCTTCTGTCCCTTTCTTGTCTTAATCCCATAAATCCTCTTGAACAGTCATTTGTTATTTCAGAGATGTCTCTCGGGTTTTGGAAGTCCAATATCTTCTCATGATAATATTTGGGCTGATTTCATCCTCTTATTGGTAGTGTTACAGAAGAATATTCCTTTGTTTTCTGGAAAATTCTTAACAAAAAATTCTGCTGTAATTTGTTTCTTTTTGGCTCACTAAATGTTGCTACCTCCACTTTCTGTCACTGTCCTTTAAATAAATTGTTGATCTACAACCAGTTTTTCATAAATTGCAATTGCCAGGATTGGTGGTGAAATTTCTCCAAATATATAATGAATAAGTTAATATTTTATTATGTTACTTAATCTTTATTGATGTTTTTAGTCAGTTTTTTCTCTATGCTCAATAACATATTTCTACAGCTCTGGGCTGTCTGTCCTGATGAAGATCCTTCCAGTAAATTGCTTTTCTTAATTTCAGATTTTTTTCACTACTAGGTAATTCTTTTAATGTTATTATATTTCCTAGATCTCTCCTCTTGATGCTTATATTTATGTCAATTCCTCTTGCACATAGTATCCATTTAAGCATCATTTTCTGGTATCTTATTTCAGTGTCTGCTTGCATTAATTAATGTCTTCTAATTACTATTTTTCTGATTCTTGCCATTTGTATGCATTTATATATTTCATTGAAATAATCTTAGTAAGAGAAATTGAGACAATGTTTACAAAAGGATTGGAAATGTGAGTATTTCAGAGTTGGGGACTAGCACATAGAAGACAGGATGAAAATTCAGCATTGGGACATCAGTGATTGTTCTCAAAATGAGAGAAATGAGATAACCTAGAAGAAACTGTTAGTCAATTTTATGCTTGTAATGTGAGCTTGTCTAAAAAAAAAATGATGTGGGTGGGGACAAATCTATGTTTGTCATGTAGGAAAAGAATTATATTAGCCTGTTGCCAGTATTGCTGACTGTTATTGCACCTGCCAATTAATATATATGAAAATGGCGAATTTGGCTTAAATGGTCAACTTAAAATACACACACACACACACACACACACACACACAGAAAGAGAGAGAGAGAAAGAGAGAGAGAAAAGAGAGAGAGAGAGAGAGAAAGAGAGAGAGAGAGAAAGAGAAAGAGAAAGAAGAGAGAAATATAGAAATTTAATTAAGCCTCTAAAGAAGTGGTTGAGATATGATATGTGAAGCACCCAGAATTCCTTCAGATACTATATTTTGATATGAATCAAAATACACAGACCCAAATCGACATAATCACAAAGTTCACAGTCAAGTGGGTAATTAAAACTCTTCCTCCCAGGAATTAGAATACAAAAAATGACAAAATTATATGTATCGTTAATTTGAATAAGATTAATATAACTGATATTTGAATATAATTCTGCAATATTAAAATTATTTTAAGTAATTATGGAATATTTATGAAAATAACCAGAAATGAAGTCTAATACACTCCAAGGAAAATAATATTATAGATTATTTCCTCTAAGTACAATTTGATTATTTAATAAGAAAAATAACATCTTCCTGAAACAAGTATGTAGAGCTTAAGAATTTTTAAGTGCACTCAGGAAGCCTACCAACTTGAATATCAACTGCAAGCTAAGCTCACAGAATCCTCTCTCTACCCATTGCCTTCCTGTCTACCAGTGTGTGTAATTAATAAACCTGACAATTGTGAGGCCAGGCTTCAGCTATGGTTCATATTACAACACAAGCTCCAGAAATCAAAGGGCTGTGTTGAAACATTGAGAAATAGTGCATTTGTTAATTTTTTGAATCAAAGGTTTTTTTTTTTTTTCTTTAAAGAAACAAGATTGCTTCTGAGAAATGTGGTAAAAATAAAAGAGCCCTTTGTATATTAATAAAAATATAATAAAAGATTCTTAATGCAGTTTCAATATTTTGGAAAATGAATGCTTTAAATTGCATATTGTGGTACATTTTAATATTTAGTATTGTAATAGGAGCTTTTAACAGTGAGTTTTAGTTATTATTTTCTCTTCCTTCTTCTTAACCACGTTTGACTAATAGTTGCATTTTGCCCACAGAATACTTTAAGTTTCCAAATTCCCGGTCAACAAAACATTTAATGTTCTTCTTATTGTTGTTATTACTGTTATTATTACTATTATCATCATCATTATCAATTATTTCTAAAAATCATTGTTTTGATGATATTGATAAAAAAATTAGGAAGGTCCTTTCTGGATTCTATTTTGTTAGAAAGTCTACTAGTTTTAGAGAGAATTTATTAATAAGAAAATGAGCCAAGCAGCTGTGTCTGAAAACATCCCAGTTGCTTAGAGCTTAGAGACCATGTAATAACTGTGAATGCATAAGTTTCAAGTACAGCATCCGAAAATATCTTGACTTTCTCCAACTCTTCACTCAGAAGAGTGACCCACGATGCACTTCTGATTTGACCAACAAAAAATGCAGAGTTTATGCACTCTGTAAGTAGAGAAAAACCTCGTTGAAGTACTAGCGAGATTAAAGGAGTGATCATACATTTACCTCATTCTTTCAGATTTTCTAGGCAGGAAAGAAACTTCTGTGAGTAAGAGTAAGAGTAATGAGAGAGTCAGAATGGGTATCCATGAAGGCTTTTCAGGTTACCGTCCACATAAAACACAATGAATATGTGAAAATCAATTTCACTGCTTCCCATTTTCTTTACTAATTGGTAAATATGTTAATGAGAAAATCACAATTTTGAATGTTTAATTGTTTCATCTCAAATACAAAGGAGAAAAATGCTAAAAGTTTCTCCTAAGATTCAGGTCCTAGGGCCATAGTGTGGCAGGAAGATGGATAATATCGACTTGTAAAGTCAAAAGAGTTGAAAACCTAGTATGTAACAACACAACATTAAGAGCAATACGTAAGGGTGGTGAAATAGTTCAGTGGGTAGTGTTTGCTCTAGAAAGATGAAGACCCAGGTTTGGAATCCCCAACTCGTAATTAAACGCCAGAAATGTCCACATGCATCTGTAATTCCAGCACTGAGTGCGGGGAGAAGACAGGCTGACCACAAGGGTTTGGTGATCAATGACAAAGACGTCTTGTCTAAAAAACTACAGTGGAAAGTGATAGAGGAAGGGATTCCAAGTCAACTCTGTCCTCTACAGCTATCAGATATACTCAAGTGCACCCACACAAACACGTTCTTGTGTGTGTTTGTGTGTATGTGAGTGTGTGTGTGTATACATACATATATATCACAAACACAGCAAAATATGAGAGAAAAGTCTACAGTAAGCACACCACAGAATTACTTCAGCACAGTTACCTAATGAAGACTAATTTGGGGGCTACTTAAATTGGTTTGTGTTTGTTTATTTGTTTGTTTGTGGCTTTCTTTTGGCATTCAAGGTCAGCTTATTATAGTCAATTGAGGCATTTTGGGCAGTTATGCTCTTCTCAAGCTAATTTCTCAAAAAAAAAAAATATTTCTTTCTTAATTTCTTTACTGACTCATTAAGAAACACATCCTAAACCAACTTCCAGTGACAAAATTCCTGCAGAGTAGTGTATTTTATACAGAACACTGGAAAATTAAAGAGTTCAAATAAAGTTTATGAGAAAGACTACTGAAATATGCCTATCGATGGAATTCCACTGAAAGACTGCTTTACTGAGTGCTTCCTACATTATGTATTTTGCAGCAAACATTTAAGTAGTTTTCTTTGTTTTGTATCAAGGTTTTACAGGAAGTTATAAATGTAAAATATAACCAACAAGAACAGACATTCTTGAAGATAATACAGATATTCCTAAAATGCCTTTATAATTTGAAAGTCATTTTAATATTTTAATTAAAATTAGAATTTTGAAAGAAAAAAATAAAGTCTAAAATAGTTGCATAAATACAAAGGTAACTGACCTTCATCAAAATCTTAACTAGTAAAATAGATCGAATACAATGACTCTGGGATGGAGACACAGATAGATGTGGAAAGTGATAAAAGTGGAGTTTAAAATAAAGAAAGGATCATAATTATATATGTAGTTTAGATTTCTCAGAACATAAAACCTGAATATGGAGTTATACACAAATAATCCAAGAAAGAAATGAAATAATCAAGACTGAGAAATGAAATGAGGAACATAGAATACAAGGATGCTTTATGCAACTGGAGTTCATCCTTTTTAGGATCCCCAGATCCCCTCAATACCTTCTGAAGTGCTGGAGGATAGAATACTTACCCATGAAGTCTGAGCCTCATTGGTTGGGCATTATCCCTGGTGGAAAAATTCTATCTGCTTTTGCTATGAATTCTCATTGACAGTCATCAAAAAGGCACAGGCTGCTTTTTAAAGTTTCTATCAGCATGAGCTGAAGAAAGGACCACCACAGCACTAAGAGTTTTTTCCCACAGAAGACCATCTTTATCAGGATTTAGAACATGTTTTGGTCAGATAAAATGTTTTTATTATAGAGGCTGATTACCTACATAAATAACTATCAGTTCTATTCTTTTAGAGAGTCATGACTAATGTATGGGCTTTCACACCTGGAGTGAATTTTATTATCAGCTCTCATGGCCTTCTAGTTTGTGTATAGTACATTGTAAGATTCATTAGCCTTTGAGTCATATGTTTCAATTCTCATAATAAAATTATGTATAATATTTTATATAATATATATGTATCTGCATCCTATTAATTTTATTTCTCTAGAGAACACAAGATTACAGTATTTCTTGAAGATCAACAAAGCTGACAAACCTTCTGGTAAACTAGTTAAGAAAAAATCAAAGACATGAATTAACAAAATCAACATGAAAGAGGTGACATCACTACCAACCCCACAGTTATTAACAAGATTTAAAAGGAATACCATTGAAGCTAGTTATCTGAGATAAATGTAGATAAAAATTACAGAGTCCTGAAGAGATAAGACAACTATAACTGAAGCAATGAAAGCCAGAAAAGTCTGAATAAGCACAAAGCAATAACATAAGGAAATTCATCAGCAGTTTGAATTTCCACTGGACCCAGATGACAGCTCAGTGGTAAAATCAGTGAAAGTGCTTGCCACATCAACCTGATGATCTGAGTTGTTTCTGGAACTCCAAGTAGAAGAAGGGGACAATTCTCCAAAGGTGTCTGAACTCAGCATATGTACATCTGCAATCTTATACACACATACAATTGAAAAAACAAACACCAAAAATTCCCACAAAGAAAAACTCATGTCTAGAGAGCTTTGGTGATATATATATATATATATATCAGGTGTTTTAGAAAGACATATTTCTGAAAATAGAGGAAAATATAATTTCCAACTAATTCTTTGAGGCAAGTATGTTGATAATACCAATGCCTACAAAAACTCCAAAAGTATTAATTAATATTCCCTTATGAGGAAAGACAAAAAGTCTTTTAAAATTAACAAATTGAGTCCAATAATATAATTCAATGTAATGAGGTAGGATATACCTTTATACAAAAGATCAGTCTAGCTTCAAAAACCAATATTAATAGCATAAAAAAGAATCATCTCTAACGAGGCCAAAATGTATATGATGAAGTTCAACTAACTTCATGATAAATGTCCTCAACAAATTAATAATAGAATGGAATGTTCTTAACCTAACAAATACCTTAGGGCTTCTGGGATACTATCTGCAGCCAGACAAGGAAAACTTCTTTGAATAAAGGAAATGCTCAAAAATCTATGCTGGTATGGCCTCACTTTTTAATCATATACAAAAGCTTATAGAATTACATATTTTAACTATGTACTATTGTTATGCCAATTTAACTTTATAAAACTGTAAAATCTATAACCAGCATGGTGTAGGTGGTGGTGGGGATATTGGTTAAAACAAATTTAATTTTATATTGATAATTTACTAATATCTTGGTAGTTGTTATAGCTAATTCTTTCTACTTGTATATCTTTAAAATATAATGAAATTTGTATTTATACAACCTGATAAAATGAAACAAATGATATTGAGTTGATGAAAGAACTCGGATAAGATAAAACACCTGTTTAGTTGCTCTTACAAGTTTTTCCCATCTCCTTTAAGACACACACTTCCTGAAGCTTCTAGGTTCCTTACAGATTTTCCCTTGGGTGGTTATGGCATTTGATCACAACATTTGGAGAACAAGAATCTCTGTTACAGAGATGAAGTTCACAATCCAAGGTGACCAAAATGGAAAGGGGTTAAGCTGAGGACAAAGTTTGGATTTCCAGTGTTCTGTCAATTATGCTGTAATGCCCTTTGGGTGCCAAGCCCTGGTCAAGGTTGGACCTAAGCCAAATTACGCAGTAGATGAAAATTCTCTGTATCATTGCCCCAATCCTTCATTGCCCTCATGGGACATCTTTCCCCTCACCTGACCTCTTTGACATTTAGTTCAGCTTTATATCATTGCCCCTCAAACACACGCACTTTTTAAATACTCCTTGAGGGTCAACTTTCCCTCATTTTATCCTATATTTTATTACCCTTCCATCATACCTTCACTAGATGATTTGGACCCTCTCTCTAAAATCTGGTTAAAAATAGCTTTAGAAGTTTCTTTTTCTATTCATGTTTGCTTGTATATGTATTCACATGTTTGGTTGTGTCGGTATGAATGTAGGTTAGCCTGTTTGTGAGTTCCCGTAAAGTGTAGAATAGAGTGTTGAGCCCCTACAAAGTGAAGTTACAGATTTTCTTGAGTTCCCTAATGTGGATGCAAAGATTCGTGTTTGGGAAACAGGTGTTCTCAACTGCTGAGTCATCTCCCTGGCCCTTTGGTTATAAATAATTAATAAAATATTTGCTTTAAAGGGTTACTAGATTAATACTAATTTTGTAAGGGATATTTATCATTCATTATAGGAAGTAACAAAAGAACTGGATATCCTTCTGATAAAGCTTTAAGATTATAGAATGTTGATAGGCAGAAGAGGTTGAAGGAAGACTGGACCCTTTAGCTTTTCATAATAATGTAGTGCAATACATTAGGCCAACTTTTTGACCCAAGATATCATGAATAAATACAGAGGAAAGTAAATAATCTCTAGGACAATAAGTCAAATTTCCATTTATTCATGGGCCAAGGTAATTCTTCACTGAATAGTAAAGAAAGAAGCTTATAGAGAGTCAGATATAAATTGACTAAGTGTAGGCTTAATCACACAACAATGGTATAAAGTGTTTGAGAATTTGTCTATCCAGACAATTTTCTATCTTATAATATGAAAATTAAAGGTCATTCTTATGTTCAGCTGTGTTACGGTGAATAAGAACAGTTTCATGCAATTGTTGCTCTTGAAAAGGAACTGAGTTTGATTCCCAGCACCCACATGATAGCACATGATTATCTATAACTCCAGTTTAAGTTCTGACTCCTCTTTCTAACCTTTGCAGGAACTAGATATACATGGTATGTATACATATATACACATACATAATATATAATACATACATATATATACATACATACATTCAGGCAAACCATGTCTACACATAAATAAATATAAGTAATAACTGTAGTGTTGTGTACTTGATTTAAAGTGGATATTTTTCCATAGAAATCTCTCCACCAGTGCTAGATGAGACTGTTACTTAAAAGTTTTTCAAACACTTAATTGAAATTATTGTGTTGCTGACATGTGTATGTATATAGTATTGATATTATAAAGAGGTAAATTATATAAGATGGTTGGCATTTGTATGTGTAAGAAAAGTTAGTCGTGAAAACAGGTCAACACTAATGCGTCCATGGAACATTTGGAGATTACCAGAGAGTTCGGCTCCCTGGAGAAAAGTGAATGGGGTAGGTTGGATAGATAAAACTTGTAAGAGATGCTAGTCAGTTTTAATCGACCAGGAAAGCATTGTGTAGGCTGCTAGAGGAGAGAAAGTGTCAGTCTTACCCAGCTGTAAGCCCTGCAAGCTTCAGTAACAGTGTTGATGTCAAACTATGATCATGAGCACAATGCCATTATGAATATTACAAACGTAACCAGCTGATTTCTGAATGGGTTTAAGGTTTGCTTCACAGGAGGAAATGGATGACAGGTACTGTAAATTTGACCAAGAATATGTTTTAGGTAAGCTCATAGCCCTTGAGGCTTTGAAGCCACTACTATTACCCTGTTAAATTGATGTAGTACAAAATTTATCTTATTTAAATTCATACCTCTATACCCATAAATTCATGCAGTTCTCAGTCCTCATCAGGGAAATTTTATGAACTTTACAGTGGTCAATGCAGAAACTCACAACTGGTCAAAGTGCAGAAAACTAGCATCTGTGGAGTGCTCAGTCATAAAAGGGTTAATCACCCTGTACCTGAAGACCGCATATTGTGGCACAGGGTAAAAAATGTGTAAGATTTAGAAGTTGAAGAGGATCAAAGTGAAACGGTTTCTTCCAGACATGATAGGGCCATTGTTCTCATGAACTCCCAGCTGCTATGGTTGCTTGCACAAGACTTGGACAATATTAAGCCAGTCAACATTCTAGCACACCAAGGGGAGGTACTTGTGGTCTCCTTCACCTCTAGCTGAAGAGCTATTGATATTTGGTGGTTTCAGGGGGAAGGAGAGTCAGTTTTCTTTAGACATGTGGCCTTTTCATAGGTTCATATAATCTAGTAAATGTGCCAACACACCCATGAGTATATGAGAAGCACATAGTGGTATTACTATTTTTTTCAAGAAGGCATGAAGTTGGAAGGAAATAGGATATAAATTTAAGAGGAGATAAGAATAGCAGTTCAAGTATGAAGATCTCAACGAATTAATAAAATATTATAATAACAAAATAATGCTAGAAGACAGAGGATAGGATCTACCTCTGCACTAGGTACTATATGAGCCACTTTTGATATTTAGCAGAAGAATGGTAATAACCTTGTTCACATTTTCTACAATTGCTGAATTTAGATTTAAAAAGTTGTATAAATGAGCAGAGAACAGTTGTAAAACTTAGCAGAGATTAATTATAATATCATTATAGAAAAGAAGACGAAGAAAATCCTTATATGTCCTATAGCACATTCCTAAATCTAGAAAGATTTACCCCATGGTGAGACAAGTCTTTCTCCTTCCCCAAACTGTGAATTTAGCATTGCTGAGCATATAATATGTCTAAAGAATTGTGATGAATGAATGAATGAATGAATGAATGAACTAATAATGGGGAATTAGTACCAATTTGAATTGTAAAGCACTTAAAAGCAGTATGGCTAGAATAAACATTATCCATATCTGTAAACATTTAATCATTGTAAAGAATAGTTATAATTATCTCTTTGCTCAGAGGCCACTGGCAATTTTTACTAGCAAATATCTGAAATAGATTTTTCTGATAGATCAAGGTTTTATGTCTAAGAGTTGCTTCCAATAAAGGTATGAAATGAACTCTAGTTCCTTAAATAGTTGTTATTAAAAAAAAACATTTCCAAACAACATACAATTTGAGATAATACTCTCTAAACATGGCATGTGGTTAACAGACCAAAGCAATTGTCTTTTACACTCAGCCTTCCTTACTTTTCTCAACTTCCTACACCACTTCCAGACTATCCTGCTTTAAGCATATTTTTGTTCAAAATTTTCAGTCACTTTTCATTGTTTACCAAGTTAAGAACATCCTTTTCTGTCTTAAAACCTGTAGCTATTGCTCAAATTCAAGACAAAACAGTCATTGAAAGAAACATAGTAAAGAGATCAACTTTAAAGATGAGTTCATAGTTTCTGATAGGAACTGAGTATAATTATAGACCTATACAATCCCAATGCCATCTTTTAGAAAAAATAATGAAAGAGTAACAGTTCCTACCAAGACCTTGAGAGGATTTGTTATGATAACAAATATATGCCCTGCTAAGCCATAAAATCCATGAGACAAAGAACCAAATTTATATCACTGTATGCAGAACTTTGTCACGTTTGCAACAGATACATGTGTCTACCATCTTCCTGGGATTTTTTAAAGTCTGAGATAAGAGTCATTCTTCTTATTAAGCTCACCTTTATAATAAAAATATCTACATATAAATACATATTTGAATTTTATATATTGGTAAGTGCTATGTTAAAAAAAATATAGAGTAAGATATGGGAGGGGCTGATGTGACCATTGAAGAATTCTCTGTGGAAGTTACAAATGAACTCACATCCAAATATTTGGAAACAGAAGTCAGGCAAAGCTAAGGAAAGTAAGGAACTTGAAGGTAATGAGCCTCAAGGTAGATATTTCCAAAATATAGAAATGACTAACAATGCTAGGCCATTCCAACCTGGCGATTGGCACAATCTGATATTAGATCCCAGGAATCTTTTGTTGAGAAAAGAAATTTTATCTTTCATATTCAGTGTAATAGGACACTACCAGGAATTTTGTGGAAGGACAACCACAGTTCATTGGGTAATAAGTGAGACAGAAGTGATGAGAATTGATTCAGGGATCAGACTGAGACCTCAGATTATAATCTACATTCAAGATCACATTGCTTTGGCCGTTTTCTGACACAGTGGAAATGAAAACAAGTACTACGCTTGGGATGTAGCTTAGAGAGGCATACAGGAATGAAAGGCGTGAAGGATGACTCCATCCAAAGTCACAATTTGTTTCTTATGCTTCCTCCACACTTTTACCTTCATGAATCTTCCATGCAAATAGTAATTAGTGCTATAGGTTTGTGCTGTGTTAATATGAATAACCTGGATTATAATAGCTTTTTCTTGTGATTTAAAAAAAGAAATTTAAATGTTTTCATGATTCCTTTAAAAGACTTTGGGACGTTAAACACTGTATTCAATAAATAGGTTGATCCTGGCTCTGTTGTTAAAATAAAAGAATAGAAGTCTTAGCAGATACAATTGAAAATGATAAACACCAAAGCACAATAGATATTCCACTATTATTATATTTTTATATCTTAAGTAATCCCTGTGCATCTGAATTTGTATGTTTATTTATATTGCTTCTTAAGTTCCTTGCTTACAAAGTCCAGTCATTCTTCAATGTCAAAACAAACAAAAAACCCAGCTCCTTCATTACACATCTTTTTTTAAGTCTTCAACTTATATTGATCCTTCTCTTCTCTGTCTCCAAAGCTCATACTAGTATCTGTCTCACAATGCTAGTTAGATGCTTTTCACTTATGTTAATGTATACACTTCTCTCCTTTGATGTTCAGTGATGTTACACCATGACTCTATCTCTTTCTGTGCCTAGACAAGTGTCTTACTTAGAGTGAAGTCCCAATTAATATTCATTGACCTTAATATCCAGGAAAACTGTCAGCCAATTATTCTCACCAAAACCTGTAAAGGCAAGATGGGTCCTCAGTATTGTTGCCTATATTGTGCCTTGTAATCACTATGAGGCTATCTATTAAAGCAGAAAAAATGCTAAGAGGAATGCCAACTTCAACTCCCCACTTCATGAAGGATGCTTCCAGAACTCTAAATAACAACTTCATAGAGATGTATCCTGTACCATCTGGAGCACACACAGAGGTTTTTACCTCCTTGACTCTCAGAGCCAAAAGTCTAAAGCCTTGGCTGAATGGAGACTTTAGTTAATGATGACTGCAATCAAAATAGTTGAAAGATACAGCTTTTGATGACACATAGAAAGGTAATTAGATCCTGTATAAGTCATGCTTTCCTTACTCATTTAAATCACACTCAATTGAAAATTTGTTAGAAGGCACGGTGCATAAAAGTCTGGAAAATACAAGTAAACAAGAAAGTCCCATGCTTTCTCAATGGGACTTTTCTATAGCACAGCAAATGGGTAGAAAAAAGTTCAATAAATGTGAAGACGACCGTGTCTCCAATAATTAAAAAAAAAAAAAAAAAGACATCATTACCTCCTTCATAAATAGTGTCTGCCATCTTGGATAAATTATTCTATATTCTTTAACATTAGTAATTCCCTGGGGGATATCTTTGTCAGGATTGCTGGATAGTTTCACTACTTAGTAAACATAGAAATTCCCATATTATTCAATACATTTTAATTACCAAATTTTTTAATTAAATTCATTTGTTGAATTTTAATTTGCAAGCTATTGTTTTGAAGAAGAAAAGTTGGTATCACAATAAATTAATAAATAATTGTAATTGAAATCATTAATTCCGAAACTCACCAGATGTATTTATTATGGGCCAACTAAGGGCAATTAATTTTGGTTATGTTCACTGTTAGTTCTTAAGGGGTGGCTCTGTTTCCCCTTTGAGAACATTTAGCACTGTCTGCAGATTTTCTTAGCTGCCTGTTAAATTGCCTATAATTTCTGAGGAATGACACTTTCTCCTAGAAGATCTTGCTTGGCACCTTTCTTAACTAACGTTGTTCTCTTTGGACTCATGAACTCATAGCAGCAGTGGTTGGCTGCAGAGGGCCTTGACAAGATCAAACCTATCAACCTCCTATCACATGAAGGGTGGAGGGGCTTACCAGACTACATTCCTGCCTGAGGACTCTTAATTGGGCTCAGTGGGTTATAAACAACAATAACAACAGCAAAAGAAAACATAAAGCTGGAGGGGGAGTTAGGGAGTTAGCTCTGGAAGAAGTTGTAGGAAGTGAATACAATCAAAATTCATTATAAACATGTATGAATCTTTCAAAGAATAAATACTGTATTTAAAAATAATCAAGACTCACCTGGAAAACATAAAGAAAGAAATTATAATATTGTAGATCAGATGGATTTTAATAAAAATGAGTGGTACTGTGGATTGGATGATGTGTGACAGGAGTCCCTAGCCCTACTCTCTAGATGACCAGAGGTATGAAGAAAGGGATTGCCAAAGGAAGTATCTTAGTTGGTTTTCTATTGCTGTGAAGAGACACCATGACCACTTGTGCAAGGACATGTATGTTTGCTGACTATAAAATGTTTATTCTTTAAAAAATATTAGTTGCTTTTTATACAGCTACACAAAGTTCTTGATTTTTATTTGGTAATGGAATATAATGAAATTTTACAATTATATAAAAATGTTACCTTTGCCTAAGGAACCGTATCTATCTGTGTGTACACTTGACTGGCAAAATTTCTACCATCCAGGACCCTAATTGTTGAAATATGCTCCCTCATATTACAGGATCTCCAAAAAACCAAAGAGAAACACACACACACACATGCACACACTCACATGCACACACACACACACACACAAATATACACACATACACAAAAATTTTCTGTGGCTCAAAACACAGTATCACAGTCTATCTGCAGGCAACTCGAAATAATTGCGGATTAATTAGTGATAATAAATTATCCCTTTGGGAGATGAAAAGGTACTAAACAATTTCATTTAGCTTACTTTACTTCAACTCTAAGCAAAGAATAACAAGCATCTGCTATTCCACATATACTTATGCTTTTCCAAGAAGGACTTGGTTGTGTTGTAGTAGCAGTTGGAGCCAAAGCAGTCTTCCTCATCAGCATTCCCTCATTGGTTTGAGTGTAGATTCCAGAGTCTCCTTTCTCTTTATTTACCATTTATAGGTTTCTCTGTTTCTCAAATTTATTTTCTTTTTTAATTTGGGTATTTTATTTACATTTCAAATGTTATCCCCCTTCCTATTTTCCCCTCCACAACCCCCATCCCATCACCCCTCCCCCTGCTTCTATGAGGGTGCTTCCCCATCCATTCACTCCTGTCCTCTCCACCCTGACATTCCCCTACACTGTGACCTTCACAGGACCAATGGCCTCTCCTCCCATTGATGCACGACAAGGCCATCCTCTGATATATATATGCAGCTGGAGCCATAGGTTCCTCTATGTGTATTCTTTGGTTGGTGGTTTAGTCCCTGGAAGCTCTAGGAGGGGGGGGGTCTGATTGGTTGATATTGTTGTTCTTCCTATGGGGTAGCAAACCCTTTCAGCTCTTTAGTCCTTTCCCTAACTCCTCCATTGGATATCCTGTGCTCAGTCCAATGGTTGACTGCAAGCATCGGCCTCTGTATTTGTCAGGCTCTGGCAGAGCCTCTCAGAAAACAACTATATCAGGCTCCTATTAGCAAGCACTTCTTGCATAATGTCTGGGTTTGGTGTCTGTATATGAGATAGAGCCCCAGGTAGGGTAGCTTTTCCTTCTGTCTCTGTTCCACACTTTGTCCCCGAATTTCTTCCTGTGAATATTTTGTTCCCCCTTCTAAGAAGGACTGAAGCATCCACACTTTGCTCTTCCTTCTTCTTGAGTTTCATGTGGTCTGTGTATTGTATCGTGGGTTTTTCGAGCCTTTGGACTAATATCCACTTATCAGTAAGTACATACCATGTGTGTTCTTTTGTGTCTGGGTTACCTCACTCAGGATTATATTTTCTTGTTTCATTCATTTGCAGGCGAATTTCATGAAGTCATTGATTTTAATAGCTGATAGTACTCCATTGTGTAAATGTACCACATTTTCTGTATCCATTCCTTGTTGAAGAATATCTGGGTTCTTGCCAGCTTCTGACTATTATAAATAAGGCTGCTATAACATAGTGGAGCATGTTCCTTGTTACATGTTGAAGCATCTTTTGGGTATTTGCCCAGGAGTAGTATAGCTGGGTCCTCAGGTAGTACTATGTCCAATTTTCTGAGGAACTCCAGACTGATTTCCAGAGTCATTGTACCAGCTTGCAATCCCACCAACAATGGAGGAGTGTTCCTCTTTCTCCACATCCTCTGCAGCATCTGCTGTCACCCAGTTTTTGATCTTAGCCATTCTGACTGGTGTGAGATGAAATCTCAGGGTCATTTTGATTTGCATTTCCTGATGACTAAAGATGTTGAACATTTCTTTAGGTGCTTCTTGGCCATTCCATTCCTTAGTTAAGAATTCTTTGTTTAGGTCTGTACCCCAATTTTAATAGGGTTATTTGGTTCTCTGAAGTCTAGCTTCTTGAGTTCTTTGTATATATTGGATATAGCCCTGTTTATCTTTATTTAAATTTATTATGAAACTGTATATTTCCTCCTTGTTAGTTTGTGCATTTGCACTTTCAAAGTCAAAAGACTTTTTCAAATTTTATTGGACCATTTTGATAGATACCAAATTTCCCCCTGCCACTTCAATGACCCCCACATCCTGTCTTGGAGTAGAAGGAACTCCTAGAACTAATTGTCTCTTGGTATCATTTCTGAGTTGCCTGTTTTCTGCTCTGGGCTTGGGATTTGTGTACTTTAACTTCCCTGTGCTCTTGGTTGTCTATTGCTTTCTGGCTGGTAGGTAGCAAAAGCCTGGCTGATATATGGCTTCTTCTCACAACAGGTGCTGCAGCAGATAAGTGGGCCATGTTTGTACCATGAATGAACTTTTTCTCAAAGGGTCTACCTGAGGACTTGATTGATCTTCTGTGAAGACAGAACCAACTGCACTGCTCTGGGATAAGGTACCACTTTGGCCGTCCGGCCCACAACTCCAACAACCCTGCTGCCTAAGTGCCTTCAAACACTGGCATTCAGTCGTGCCTCAAGTAGTGACTGAACAAATGGGCAGGGACTGTTTTTGATTAAACAGTGACTTTAAATCTCCTCCTTTTTAGTTATATGGGGGTTATGGCCCCTTCAAGTGTTTCTGTGTTTTTAACTGGCAGATCCCTTTTGAGCTCTAGGAATGCTACGTGTGAACATGTGGAGGGGCTGGCACTCTGACCATCTTATTTGTTGGCGTGTGACATGAGCTCGATTAGGTGTCCTTCTTTTTCTACACCAACTGCTGCCTAAGTAATGCACTTGGACTAAACTGATTGTCTGCTGGCATCCTGCCAAAAGGTCCGTAGGAACACGTTGACTGGGTGAAGAAGATGAACCTAGTGAAGACTGAACAATGTTGGGTCCTGAGGCAAAGAACACTGTGGTTTTGGTGGATTATAGACAAGTGATGTCTTTAATATCATTCCTCCGAATATAATATTTCAAAGACTTCATCTGGAGGTGGTTTTGGATGACCTGTTGGTCTGTCTGCTCTACTGAAGGATCAAACTTTGGCGAAGGCTACTGTGGAGTTCTCAGCGTCGATGGTGTAGAAGATGTCCTCATAGCGGATCTCCGCCTTGGAGATGAGGCTGATCTTGCTGCCAATATAAGGGGTGTTGCCACTCATGCACACTTTGCCGCCGCCTACACTCAGGCAGATCCCTTGCTGAGCCTGCTGCTCCACACACCCACGAGTTCAATTCATCTGTGCCTCACAGTAGCCACCTCAGAACCAAATGTGGCAGGGGCTGATTATGCTCCACTACCCTCCTCAAACCTCCAGCTCCCCGACCACTTTTAAATCTCGATGGACTTTTGTTTATATGTTATGGCTTCAAGTTTTGTGTTTTTATGGGATTCCTGGATCTGTGAACATGTGAGGCTCTGCATTTATATGTGTGTCTCTTCCTTTTTCTTTAGCTCTTTATCTTCTTTGTTTTGTCCCATTCTGATTTGTTTGGCTTTTTTATTTATTATTATTTTTAGATGCACGTTTGTTTCCTAACAAAAGACAGAGATAGCATGGATCCACATGAGAGGGGAGGGAGGTGGGAAAGATCTGTGAGGAGTTGGGGAGGGAAAATCATAGTAGAACTATATTGTATTAAAAACTATTTTTAATAAATAAAAATAGAAAAAGCTAAATAAAGTCATCTTGATACTTTATAAATCTGTATGGGTCTTTATATCAATTTCTAGAACAAGCATAGTAGAACCAGGAATGATCTGGCCCATCCTCCAATGGGTTGACTAGCAACTGCAATGGGATTTATCTGTTTTACTTTCCTGGCCTATTGCTGGGGTTCTAGACTGATGCCATCATGCCTTGCTTTTATGTGGATGCCAGGAATCCAGACTTGGGTCCTCACATTTGCATCCAAGCACTATACTCACAGAACCATCTTTATGATCTTTTAAATATGGTTGTTTTTCTTATTTTTCAATGTATGTTTTTCCATGATATATAAATATCTGCATCTTCCATCCTCACTCTTCAAAACACACTCTAACATGAAATGGTAAAGTGGCATCATAGGTAGTATCCTCTGTAATGATGCACTAGGCATTACAATGCTTCCTTTTATGACATTATGTTGAAAGAAGAAATATTGACTGTACTTTCTGTTTTTTTGGGGGGGAGAAAAGAGCAAATGATCAGTAGTTGGTCCTTCTTTTACCCCAAAATTTGGCATCCCAGGCAAACCTCTGATGCAGTGCATTTGCATTTGAATGATAGCCACCCCCAGAGCCAATCCCAGGTCTCTTCCAAAAGCTTTTATGTACCATGTGAGTTCTTGTTCAGCTTGTTCCAATAGTGGGCTTCAATTCAGATAAATGACTTCCAGTTTAACAGAATGAGTGCAGGGCCTGCCAAGAGCAAGCAGAGCCATCGCCTTATGAATATGAAGCCTTCATAAAACAGAAAGCTTCAGTAGTTCATTCCTCAGAGGAGATGCTGACAGTGTGAGATCCCTACAATCATGCTGAAGAGATGGCGCATCCCGTGCCTGTGTGAAAATATATCTATTTATTGTCGCCAAGGTACCCTTTTCCTCTAGATGATCAGTTGTGAACATCTTAGAATCAAGCAGAAAAATGTATTAAAACATAGCACTAATATGTAAGAGTTGGTTTTTTTTTTTTTTTAAATGCTTCTAGTATTAAATTAAGTGGTAGGCACAGTGTTTGTAAAGGATACAGCACACACACACACAACACACACATACACACACCCCACACATAGCCTAGTGATGACTGATCTCTTCAAGCAATGCTGGAAAACATAATTTACTACTCTCTTTGCAGTCATACCTCATTGAGTCAATGCAGGAGTGCTTTGAAAATTGATCCTTTCCTTAGCCATGCTGAATTTGTGGGTAACCAGACACATCAAAATAACCATGATTTGCCTTCAAGTTAAGCAGAAGTGACAATATCCTTTCCCTATGGTATTAGTCAATGTCTACGCTCTTCCCAAACACCACTGGACAATGTTGTTCTGTTTGGTGAGGTGCAATGAATGTATTTCACAAATGATATGCTCTGCCAGGGAAACCACTGTGACGTGACGGCAGAATTCTTTATTCTCAATGTACAGCTGCAGCTGCTGCCTGAACTCATCACTCCTCTCAACAGCTTGCAATCTGGTACATTTTCACAGAAAAACCCATCCATAATGCTTCATCCTTTCTGTGTACTGTGGGGTCTATCATATATGTGGCTGGTTGAGTAGCCTGGGATCCTGTGTAGAATCATAAATACCCAACTTGGGGGCAGAGATGACCTGACAGCATAGTCTTACTTTCAAACTCACATTACTGACTTTCCCTTTCCATAGCAGTTTGAGCCCTGCCCTTCAACACAGTGACATTTGAAACAAGGAGTATTTCAAAGAATTTAGGTCAGGAATGAAAGTCAGAGACTCGTTACTCTAGTCACTGCCTGCACTATTAACACATAGTTCAAGGGTTTCTGGTATACAAAGGGATAAGCAGGCTGCAAAACAGACCTTTTCTTTTATATAAAACTTGAAACACCATTATAAATTTGACTATAAACACCTCATTTTATAAGTTTAAAAACTGAACCTCAGAGAACAACTCAATAAGTACTTATAGCTGACAAAAGCAAGAGAAGATGGAGGGTTTAAAAATATATTTTGTTTGTAACAAGAAATTATTTAAGCAACTGAGGTATAGCTCTGTCTAGAAACTATTTGCCTTAGTACTAGTCCCAGAATCCACATATAAATAGCTAGGAGTGGTAGCATATTGGCAATCCCAGGACTGTGGCAGTGCAAACAGGAAGATCCCTTAGATTTAAGACTAGTGAGAATGGTAGTCACTATCACAGTTTACATGGTGTATTTTATGACAGACACTAAGAGATCCTGTTTAAAGAGGTAGGAATATAGTTAGATGAGAGACAGGCAGATAGATAGATAGATAGATAGATAGATAGATAGATAGATACACAGATAAATTATATATGACATAGATACATATATACCTATATAAATAGATATAGATACATTCATACATACATATATAGATAGATGATATGAGGTAGATACATAGATAGAAAGATATATAGTATGTAGATGATAGATAGATATGTGA
Source organism: Mastomys natalensis (assembly GCA_021653895.1). Classification (NCBI taxonomy): domain Eukaryota; kingdom Metazoa; phylum Chordata; class Mammalia; order Rodentia; family Muridae; genus Mastomys; species Mastomys natalensis. The sequence continues at coordinate 722,445 of JAJTUV010000155.1, forward strand.
TATATAAGATGGAGATAATCAGATAGATAGTAGAGATAGATAGATAGATAGATAGATAGATAGATAGATAGATAGATACATAGATACATAGATACATAGATACATAGATACATAGATACATAGATAGATGATAGATAGATAGATAGATAGATAGATAGATAGATAGATAGATAGATAGATGAGAGAATACAAGAGAAAGGCAGACAGACAGAGACAGACAGACAGACAGACAGACAGAGACAGAGAGATGGAACCAAGAAGACAGATCCTGAAGAATTACTGAAGTTGTCTACTGGCCTCCACATACAGGCACATGTAAATACACATGGTTATGCACATATACAAATAACTTTTCTGTGTCTTCTAAATCCTAAACTAATTTAGAAATTGTACTTTTTCTGATCTTTTCAAGCACCATTTTCCTTAGATTAGCATAGAAAAGATTTTACTGGCATACTGAAGTTTATAATCAATACACTTTATATTTTTAGGAATGTCTAAAAATGAGCTTGTTTAGGAGTACAAGCTGAGTTCAAGTGCATCAGCAAATATACTACACATATACTGTGTACACAAGATGTTTTAGAAAAGGTGGGGGGGGGACCAGCGGCTGGGATGACACCAAATAGATACCCATATCAAAGGACAGAAACACCCAAGTTTGAAAAGGTAGATAGTCTCAGACATCTTAAAGGGCCATTAGAATACCTTAGGTTCTATGGTGTGATTATAATTATTTATTCATAATAAATTCCACACAATTCTGAAGAAGATAGTTTTATCCATGCATTCTTATCTCTTCTAACCCTCTTTAATAGCTTCCTTCACAGATTAATTTTTAAAAGATGTGATGAATTTTGGTAATGTATCACTTACAGAATATTTGCATTAAAATAAATTCTGAGATAAGGTGATTTTAGAATAAAATATACATCTCTAAGGGGATGGGATATGGGTCAGTTGGTAGATTGCTTGTCTAGCATGGGCCAGTATCACCCACCAGTACCTATCCCAGACCCCATGTCCCACGGATGGTGATCACTGTGCAAAACTAATGTGTAATCCTGGGACCCAGGGCAAGAGGAGGGGGTCTGTAGACTAAATTGAAGCTAGACTAAATTATACTGAGTTTGAGGTAAGCCTGGACTACATAAGATCATGCCTTTAAAAATATCATTTATAGTACAAAGTCATTAGATAACTCACTGGTAAATAGGGATGAGCGCTTTTTTGGGATTCTATATAGCTCCTCCTACTCAAACAAAGTGGTAGCACAGAGATGGACAATTATCTACATTTTCTTTCTCCAGAAACTGTCATAAGACAGTTCTTGGTATACAGAGAGTTACTAGCCACCATATCTGCATCTCATCTTCAAAGTTTTCTGAGCTCTCAAAGTCCCTGTACATTTTTCCCATCACTGGTTCCCTCCTCCTTGCAAAGGATCTAAGACTTCCTCATCTTCTTATGCTTCACTTTTTATGCTATGTGCTGTCAATGTTTCTCTCCATTAATCCACACTTCAAGATACTACTTAAGAAACAGATTGAATACATGCTGTGGAGGCACATGCCTTTAATCCCAGTGAGGTCTACAGAGAGTTCCAGGAGAGCCAGGCTCCACAGAGAAACCCTGTCTTGAAAAAAAGGAGGTGTGTGAGTGGGAAGAAACATATTTATCATATTGCTCTTTCACTTAAAAACATTCTTCTGTAGGTGATGTCAAGATTCAAACTCCCTGTGAGCATAGGCTGTGTAACATCTAACCTGATCTATTTTTCTATTTCTGTTAAACATTGTATGCTAGAAACACAGAAACATCTCTCCCTTCTCTAAATAGGCCATTAAATTTCTGTCTATAAATTATGTTAATGTAATCAAACTTAACTTTGAATCCTAACTTATACTCTGTGTTTATTCTTGAAATTGATTTGTCATTTCCAACTTAAAATTTAATACAGTTTGGAAGTATATCTGGTATCAGGGTTTCACTTCTTTTTCTGTCTCTACTTCCACAAGGTAATGATTCTAAACCTCAGGGCAATTCAACACAGAGTATTTATAGAAGAGCAAGCACTCAGTTATTACATGGGGTTGTGTGGGGCCATGCTGACATTTGCAGCTGAAGTCCAGACTATATCTAATGCCAAGCTTAAAGGCTAGTGTTGTTTGACAGATGGCAAGTGGTCTATTGTGTGATTAGTTTTTACTACACTGCTTTAAGGTCCTGGCCAGTTGCAGGTGCACACCTTTCGAGGAGCTATCTTTGATCTGAGAATAGAAAACACACACACATGCACACACACAGACACAGTCGGTTATTCTTAAAACGTCTTTGCTAACTCAATGACTGGGTACTCCTAAATCTTTCTCTGTTACCCCAGGCCGAGTCAGGGAGGAAACTCACATGATTGGTTGATTTTATCTCCTCTGCTAATACATCCTTCTTTGCTCCAGTCCTCTGATTCTCCCAGCACCCACCACCCTGACATCCAACCCAAGCAAATCTCAGTGTCCTGCCCAGTGTTCAACCATTGGCTACTGGAAATTTTATTGATAGATCAAAAACCAGTTGCCGGCAAGGACCTTCAGTGTCAGTAAACACAGATTCTGGATTAAATAAAAGGATCAGAACCACCCTCTACAGTCCCTTTGCCATTTTGCATTGATTCCTACATATGTTTGTGTCATCTATGTCTAACATGAGTGAAATCACATTCTTCTCTACTTTATTCAAGTAACTGGGATAAAGGTTGGGCACTGTGGTTCTCTGGTTGGCATATTGGCCTTTAATACTTATGTCTTCAGAAGACACAAAAACATCTCCAATTCCCTTGAAGACATAAGAAAAATATTGAGGGAGATCTATATATATCATCATGTAAACAAGGACTTGATAATATATTATGTGTAAGCTTGTCAAATCCTTCATTGGGAGCATATTTCCATATTAGAAAAATAATGTCATAAAGAAGCATATTAAATTAGTGACAGGAGACTGTACAGATGTCAAAGACCCATTGTACAATAATTGCATGCCTTTCCTACAATTTGTTACAAATGGCTCTGCTAATACCCAGTGAATATTCAGTGAATAATTTAATCTACCAAACTGGCAAGGAACATCTAATATGATGGTGTTATCTTAGACCTAAAGTCCTATGGAATCCTTATACAAATCTACTTTGCTTTGTAAGGAAGATGCTATTCAGGATTCAGTGACACATTCATTACTTTTTTTTCTAGTCTCTTTTCATAGTGTTAGCTGCCTATTGCCTCATTTAGAGAGGAAAGGTTTTTTTTTTTTTTGTAAGGATATTGATACTTCTGTCTTTGATATGTGGTTCTGTCTATTGAACATGATGCTTGAGTGCCATGGTGGTGATTTGTGATCATCAGAGATAACAAAGGAGAAGAAAGTCTTCATTAGCAGAACTTATAGAATGATCTCAGCAAATATGAACAAATAAAAATTGAATTTTTTTCAGAAGTACATTTTATTTCACTTTCAACCCAAAACTATGAGAGATGATTCAAATAATTTAACTTAGCAGCAATTGTTAAAAATATAGAGGGCCATGGTTTTAAAATAAGACCCTAGATTTGTGTGTGTTGTGTGGTGTGTGTGGTGTGTGTGTGTGTGTGTGTGTGTGTGTGTGTTATTTCAGGTTAGTGACATTAATATGAAAATAACTCTATCTATAACACAATTGTGTGGTAAGGCTTTTGAATGAGCCAGAGCATAATCAGAGAAATGTCTTTGTTGTGCCTTTGGCCATTCAAAATAAGCTGCATGATGAGACAGATCAACACTGAAAACTAGAAGAAATAATTAGAAATGGGTAAAACCAGATCACTGAACACATTCAGTGAACAGGTTGCTCCTAGTCGGTCTTGAGCAATAGTACAAGGCTATGTTAATCACTAGTTATTATCTTTTACATGGATATGGCCAAGAATCAGAACTGTGACTCCAAGCATGCATAAGCTAAGCACAGTACTGTGATATACACAGCTGAGATTAACCTATACAGTCCATTTCTCCCAAGTCTCTGCCAAAGATTCCTAATTACACGTGCCTCCTCATTGAACTTCCTTCTGCCTTGTTTATGGTGTTCCTATGCAAAACCAATAGACTTGTCACAATTGAATGAATCCTATTTGAATACTGTTGAGTTGCATATTTAGCAGTGAGTCTAGCTGGTGTTTTAGCTTGTTTCTTCCTATGATCTCTGTGGTCTTCCCACCTCTGCTCTTCCTTGTTTTGGAATAGTTAATATACTTGACAGTGATATAAAGAATAATAGAAGGGTGGTGGCATTCAAAAATCTCCTCTGCTCTGCATTCATCATTGTCATTTGTGGTAAGTATGACTCACAGCCAGAAACAATAACACATGAACACCAGCGTGTTGACTGTCATGTACAGAGATACAAATTCTGCCACTAAGCTTTGAGGAATACAACAACACTTTGGTAAAGTATCTAGGATAACTGAAAACTTCCTCCTTTAAAATTAATCTGTTGGATCAATTAAGGTTTTAATCATACTGTTTCTGTACACACATATACATGCGAATATTATGTATGGACATTTATTCATTGAACCATAGAAAGGTACGGTCTTATCATCCTGGCCTTACTCACACATTCCAAGAGTTATTCCAGCATAGAAAAACATTTTAGGAATTAATTTTGAGCAAGTATTTCACCTAAGAAAAGATATGCAAGTCCATACCTCTTCATACCCATTCTACCACCAAGAAACAATGAAGAAGATAGGAGGTAGTTACCCATCTAAATGCTTTCTCTGCAAGTTATTGGGGTCTCCCTCTAATGCTACTACTTTCTTTTAGTTAGTCACTAATCAAGAAACATATCATCATCAAGAGGTTATTTGGAGCTGGCCAGCGGTGGTGCACCGCAGCAGTCGCCACACTATGGAGTCCGAGGCGACCGTCTGTCTCTTCCAAGTTCGGATCCCAGCCTGTGTCTGTCAATCAGTCACCGGAAAAAAAAAAAAAAAAAAAAAACTTACAAAAAAAATGAGTTCCAGGACAGCCAGAACTACACAGAGAAACCCTGTCTTGAAAAAAAGGAAAAAAAAAAAGGTTATTTGGAGAAAATAACTGTCTCTCTTTCACTTTTACTAATAATGGCTTTAAAGTATACTGTACTTAGGAAACACATGTTGAAAAACATGATCGTGAATCTGAAGTAACACAATATTCTTTAATAGTCCCCAAGAACAAACCTGCTGGGACCTTGGTGCTTTGTGTCATTGTCTACCAACAGGTATATCAAGGAAATGAGTTGTGGGAAAGAAACTGGTTTAAGTTCACTGTAAAGAGGACATGGTACAGGCCTCTGCAGGCCCTATACATTCTTTCTCAGTTTCTGGGAATTCATATGAGCTTTGATTGTGTAGATTTAAAGGGCCCATCTTCTTGGGATCCTCCATCATCTCTAGCTCTTATACTCTTCCTGATTCCTTTTCTAATGGGTTCACTGAGTCCTGAAGGAAAGGATTTAATGGAGACATCCCATTGAAGGCTGAGTATTCCAACAACTCTTGCTTATTGCGTAACGTCTGTCTGTGGGTCTCTGTATTTGCTTCCATTTGCTGCAGAAGGAAGTTTATCTAATGATGACTGAAGAAGACAATATCTCTGTGGCTTCTTTTTTTTTTTTTTAAAGACCAGTAGTATTTTCATTTACCCTAGGTATCTGAGCTCTCCGCTTTGGATCACCCTAGCAGTGTTAGTTATGGGCTCCAACTTGTGAAGTTGGCCTTAAGTCAAATAACATATTGGTTGGTTACTCCCACAAGCTTTTTGCTACTCTTGCCCTAAGTGTTTCTGATAGGCAGGACACCATTGTAGATTAAAGGATTTGTGGCTGGCTTGGTGGATCTGCCTGCCCAAGGATGGCACTACCCACAGTGAACTGTGACCTCCCTATCAATAAGAAAACACCCTACAGGTTTGCCTCTAGGCCAGGCTGATAGAGACATTTTTCTCAGTTGAGGTTCCCTCTTCTCAGACATGTCTATCTTGTGTCAAGTTGACACAGAAGGCCTGCTGACAGAGAACAGTAGGCCTTCCACTTGGGTGAATATAATCAAGATAATTTCCTTCCAGCCATAACCAGAGGTTTATCTTCCAAGAATTCTAAATTCTGTTAAGTTGACACCGGCAATAGCCCTCAAACCCAGGAATTGGAATGTTTGTAAGTCATGTAGAACTTGAGTTCCGCTAGAAATCCAGAACTACAATTACTTACATTGTTCTTATTTTTAAGGGGTAACAATGAAGTGGTTGTCTTTAACAGTGGGGACAGTGATGATCATGATCAGGAGTTGTCCACTGGATAAAATAAAATTTTGTTATGATTTCCTGCCTTTGATGGTTATATTTGTCAATGTTATGACCTACAATCACCTAGGAAGACAGTCTTAATGAAGAATTGTCTATGCATGCATGACTGTAGAGGATTATCAAAGTTATTTGGTGATATGGGAAAACACCCTACTGTGGACAGCTCTGCTGCCTAGGGAAAAGGTCTTGAATTCTATAGATGTAATAAAAGCAAGCTGAGAACAACAAACAAGCAAATAAGCAAGCAAGCAATTGAATATGTACAATATATACTATATATTTGTATATATGCATTCATTTACCTCTGGTTTATTACAAGTGATATGACCATGTCAATTTCTTGCCATTGTGGCTTCCCTACTGTGATGGACTGTAACCTGGGATAAACCTAAAATGCCCTCAGTTGGTTTTGGTCATGATATTTCAACATGAGTTGGAACTAATATAGAACTCAAGAAAGATAATAAGAAACTGGAGAATGTGATTATGGAAAATAAGTCCTGATTATATGATCATCTTGACTACCATGTGAGTGTTTTATGACTAGATGGCTTTTTTCACCATTAAGATTGGAAATTCAAGCTTGGTGTACCATTGTGGGCGAGTCCTATTGAGAGCCTTTGTTATGAGTTGTAAGTTACTGCTTTTTCCCTGAACATTCACATGGTGGTGAGGAAAAGTTCATGTCTCTTGCTTTCCATACCACAGCTTTATCCTTATGATTTCATCTAAACCTAATTTTCTTCTAATGGCCTAACCTCCAAATGCTACCACATTAGAGATTTGGGCTTCACTATGCATATTAGGTAGAGACACACATCTAGCTCATAAGAGCATCCTATCAGATCCTACCTGAAATGACCCCTGTATAAAGTTGAGGGAGTATGCAAGCAGAGTCCTGCAAAAAAGAAGAGCACACAACACAAATGATTCAAATAAGAAGCTAAAATATGAGTATGTGCTTTGGTGGTCAAATGTGTGTGCCAAAGGATGAAAGACAAAGAAGCATGCAAAGGAACTTCCCACAGAGCTACTTCATACATCCATGCTCCAGCTACCTTTCTGGTTTTCACTCCTTATTCAAAAGTGAGGTGAGATATGTGAGCGAAAATGGCTTTACTAGACCAACTGGATTGACTTTTTTTTCAGTCCAAGCATCCGTCCATGCTTCTTCTAAGAACTACAACCATATTCATTAGTTGATACCACTAAAGGCTGTTCCCATCTTCCACACTGATCACAGTCCTATGAAACAGGCCAATTCTATAAAAGCATCACATCTCCTGACACCTGCCTAAATTATCACTATGAAAAACCAATGCCAAGGTTTGGAGCAAAACTATTGTCATTTCTGGGGAAGGTAGAATTTGTTCTCACTGGTATTTTTGACCTTGTTAGACAATAAAGCTGAGAGCCACAGTTAGTTGTCTATCTTTATACCATATGAGAAGGGCTTGGCTCAAGAGTCAACATACTCAGAATAAAAGAATGCCCAGATTTGAGAGAAAAATATTTTAACAAGTGATTGGAAGATGTAGATCAATCTATCCCAGCCATCCTCCTAGACTTTTCAGTTATACAGACAAATGAACTGCTTTCCCTTATAAGTAGTTGAGATCAGTTATCTGTATTTGAGATATGGAAATTTTTGTACTCTTTAGTTCCCTGGAGATGCAGATATCTTTCTTCTCACTTACAAACTTGCTCCTAAGATTTAGTAGGAAACTTTGGACCAGTAACCAATACAGCAGGATTCTGATCTTAATCCTGCTCTTCCCCATCTGCAAGTTGGTGAACTTCTAGACACTTCAATCTCATCCTCCAAAAACGTTGAGGCAAATAAAATCAACCAGTGGATATCTTCAAAGGTTGGTGTGCAGTGATAGAAAGACAGAGAATTGCATGAGAGAGCATGTAACAGATTGCAAAATTGTTCTGATGCAAATCAATATTGCGGCCATTGGAGCAAGCATTGCAATGAATGAAGACCATCCAAGTGGTCAAGAGGCATGAATGGTCAGAACATGACCATGTGTATTTATTTTGCCTGGACTTGATTAATGATTTATGGATCATAACCCTCTTTCAGGTCACATAACCTCTGAAAATTGTTGTACTTCTCTGGAATTCTGCCCAAGTTTGTTGTTGACTTTTACCCCCTTTTTGAATGCAATACTTGGGCATAAAGAGTAGCAGAAAGCTGCAAACTGTCCCCAAGACACAGTGAGAATCATCTACCTTATTAGTTTCCCTTCCACCTGTGAGTCTCTGGCCCACATCACAGATTGATTTGATGAGCAGCTCTACAAAGCTGCTTCATACTAATTCCTCCCAGTGTACCATCAGTCTCTTTATTTAGAAGCAGTTCAAGAAAGCTATAAAGAAAAAAACCACCTCTTTTATAGATGTCTCTTGACATCTCCATTTTTTTTGGAGGTGTTCATGTATTTCAGTGGTCTGTGTCACTTGAATACCTTAAGTCATAATTACATAGCCTTGAAATAAATAGGATGGAAAGGAAGAACGCTTGATTTCAAAAATTCTTTTCTATGTAAAAATTTACCTTAGACAATGAAGTATTAAAAGATGGGGTAGCAAATTGTCTGAAACAGAGAACTGACCAGAGTTTTCATTAGGTCCTTTCGGTTCTTTCATGAGACACTATTCTTTCTCTGTAAATGATATTGAGTATTAGGAGTCTTTGCTTTCCTTCTTGTTTTATTTTATTTATTTATTTATTTATTCACTTTATATCTCAATATCTGACCCCCTGTCCTCCAAGTCTACTCCTCACATAGCTCCTCCCTCAATTCTCCTCACTGTCTCCTCTGAGAAGGAAGAGCCCCCCCCCCTCAGTATCATCCCACCTAGCATATCAAGTCTCTGTAGAACTAGGTGCACCATTTCCCACTGAGGCCAGGCAAGGCATCCCAGTTAGGGGAAAGGGATCCACTGGCAGGCAAACAGATTCAGGGACAGCCCCTCTTCCAGTTGTTGAGGGACTCGCATGAAGACCAAGCTGCACTTCTGCAAATATGTACAGTTGGTGGAAGGATGGGGGTGCTATATCCAGCTCACGCTTGCTCTTTGGTTGGTGGTTCAGTTTCTAGGAGCCCCAAGAGTTTGTTGCTTTTCCTGTGGAGTCCCTATCTTCTTTTTGTCCCTTAACCTTTCCCTCCACTCTTCCACAAGACTCCCCGGGCTCTGTCTAATGTTTGGCTGTGAGTCTCTGCATCTGTTTAGGTCAGGTGTTAGGTGGAGCCTCTCAGAGGACAGTTATGGTAGACTCCTGTCTGCAAGCATAATAGTATCATTAATAGTGCCAGGGATTGGTTCTTGCCCATGGGTTAGGTCTCAAGTTGGGCCAGTCAATATTTGGTCCCTCCTGTCTCTGCTCTATCTTGTCCCTGAACATCTTATACTCAGGATAGGTTTTGAGTAGAAGGTTTGATGGGGGGAGGGGTTGATGTTCTTATCCCTTCAGTGGGAGTCCTACCTGGCTACAGGTAGTGGCCACTTCAGGATCCATATTCCCCACTGTTAGGAGTCTCAGCTAAAGTCATCCTCATAAACGCTCTGGAGTCTACCCCAGTCCCAGGTCTCTGGCATGTCCTAAAAATCCCTCCCACTGCCAATTTCCATTATGATCCTGTTGCCCCCCACCCTACCCCATCCACCTCTGATATCTATTTTATTTCCCCTCCGAGAAAGACTTAAGTATCTTCCCTTGTTTTGGGCTTCTTTGAGTCTGTGAATTGCAGTGTGGTCATCCTGTACTTATGGCTAATATCCACTTACAAGTGAGTACGTACTATGCATGTCCTTTTGGGCCTGGGTTACCTCACTCAGGATGGTATTTTCTAGTTTCATCTATTTGCCTGCAAAATTCACGCTGTTCTTGTTTTTAGTAGCTGAGTAGTATTCCAAGGTATAAATGAACCAGACTTTCTTCTGAAAATCAATTTGATGGTTTCTTAGAAGATTGAAAATAGTTCTACCTCAATACTCAGCTATACCACCCCTGGGCATATACTCAAAAGATGCTCCACCTTCCCACAAGGAGACTTGTTCAACTATATGTTCATAGCATTTTTATTCGTATTAGCCCGAAACTGGAAACAATCTAGATATTCCTCAACAGAAGAATGGATAAAGAATATGTGGTTTTCTTCTTAAGGTTAGAAGCCAATCAAATTTAACTCCCAAGAGAATGGAATAAACTTAATTTTTTCTACCAAATTCTATAGCGTTTGCCTTCCCAACTTCATATTTGCATGAATGTAAATTTCCATCTACATATCTAACATTCTAGAGAGTAAGTACATCATTATGATCTTTTAAAAAACTGATATCTATTACTGTTGAACACCAAGATCTTGGGAAAACAGACATTCCAAGAGCAGTGATGAAGGTAGTAAGAAATAATACCATGCACCAAACTGTGAAAACAGCAGGTCACATCACACTCAATATTAGTTACAAAAGATTCCTAGAAGACATTTGGTAACAGCAAAAAACAATTTTTGTGCTTATGTTTCTTGGAACAATTGGAGCATTCTTCTTGTTCTTCTTCATTTAGATAAAAGCTCACTCAAGTCCCCCGCCAAGGTCTACCCTGTGAGTTATCCATAAGGGAGAGGAGATATTCTTATTCAGAATTTATAAACAATATAATCATTCTGGGTCCAAAAAGACATAGTCCCCTGACTTAGGGTCTCAGTTGGCTTCTTCTATATAAACAAGTCAGAATTTGTTATAGATAGTAATCATGAAGTCACAGGCTGTAGGAACTAACTGCTTTTGTGAAAACAGAGGAGACAAGCAATGAGTCATTTGTATACATTACATAGCCACTTTCCTCCCAACCCATTAGCACATGGAAGAGTTCTAAGATGTGACTAGGCATTCCCAACACAGTTCTGTCCCCATCAGTACCAGCATTGCCAAGCTTATTGAATCTCTCTAGAATTTCAGTTTGGGAGATGTTTTTATTTGCTTTTCCTTTAGTTTTCAATCTTAATGTTTCAATAAGAAAGAAGGAAGCATGACTTCAACAACAAAAATCATGGCCATCAAGCCAAATTATCAATTAAGTAAGGGCCAAGTTGACTCAGTGGCCTACTGAAAGAAAAGTTCTAAACTAACTGAACTGCTTAAAAAAAAAATAAATGTAGATATTAATCAGAATGAAAAAGTTTCACCCACAACAGGATAGAAAACCAGAAAAAATATCTACCTGAAAAATATAATTTGAGTGTTAAAATTATATACACAGACTGCAACAGCTTGCAAGGAGCAAAGCCAAAGTAAAAGGTAGCAAATATTTCATTAAAATAAGCCCTTTGCTGTGAATTTCAAAGTGTTTCATAGTACATAAAAATACTTTTTACTTTGCTTATGTTGTTTTTAAGAACTGGTTCTCCAATCAGGCCTGGTCATGTCTTCCCGTCATTCTAAGACTTTGGAGGAAGAGGAAATAGGATCAGAAGTTTAAGGACAACCTCAACTCCATAGCAAGTTTGAGACCAGCCTGAGCAACAGGAAACCCTGCCTTTAATAAATCATTAAAAGGGAAAAGGAAAAGAAAAAAGAAAGAGTTCCCTAAGAAAGTTGGCTTATTATTCTCTTTGCTGAAAGCTCATATCCCTAAATTAGCAAATAATTACAGTAATAGTGATAATGATGATAATAACAGCCGTCCTCATATTCCCAAGATGAAAAGAACATCTGATTTGAGCTTGGGAAAAGCAACAGGTGGTAGATGCCCTTTGGCTACCACTTTCTTGGTTACTTAGGACAAAAAGCTATTTTCAAGGGAATGGGCAGTATCCTTCTAAAGAGACCTAGATGGAAATGAACTTCGAGAACTGCTCTGGACACTGGTGTGCTAGGAGATTCTGGGCTTCAAAGGGGACTCAGACCTGTGTAACACATTGCAGAGCTATGGTTCTCAACCTTCCTAATGCTGTGGCCCTTTAATACAGTTCCTCATTTTATAATGACCCCAACCACACAATTATTTTGTTTCTACTTCATAACTGTAATTTTTCTGCTGTTACGATTCACATTGTAAATATCTACCTTTTCCAAGGGTTTTAGGCAATTCCAGTGAAACTGTCTTTAACCTCCCAAAGGGTTTGGAACTCACAGGTTGACAACCACTGATCTATAGAATTATTTGAACCTTCCCATTTTCTTCTGTACTACAGGATGGGAAGCTAGTAGTGAATTCTACACAGGCTCACTCAACTCTGGTTCCTCAAGACCACATCAGTTTTGTGAATATGGACACAGCAGAATTTGAATCTCAGGCACTCAGAGGAAGCTTGTCCTGTTGCTCCTTTAATCACTCCATACAGAAAGAGAGGAATTATAAGAAGGTTATTCAGGGAATCTTGTCAATACTTAATCTTCTAACTCAGACACTTTCCTTTCCCATTAGAGCTGGGAGTTGGAGGAAACTGAGGGTGACATTTGTAGAAATGTGTGTGTGTGTGTTGCATGAGCATGTGTGTGTGTGTGTGTGTGTGTGTGGTGTGTGTGTGTATACACACACACCCATTAATTTGTACGGTTATAGAATAACATGTTATATAACATAAAGAACTCATGCAGGAGAATAGGCCCCTTATTGCCATGAGGCAGGCAGCAGCTGCTAGGGCTAGGGCTTATGTAAGTTTCTGTTCTCAGCCCTGGACCTCAGTGCCCAGTTTCCAGCCAGGATCCAAGGGGTCAGCGTGCCAGGTGAATGAAATCCTGCCTTTGTTTGACTGCCCCAGAGCCTCTCTCACTCTGGGACGTTCCGTGCAACAGAAACCCAGACACACTTATTATACAGAAACTCAGGAGGAGAAGAGGAAGCAGGCTTTTGGTGCCAAAGGCAGTGGCAGGAACTGAATAGGCAGAGAGCGCTTTCCAGGCCAAGGCAGCAGAGTGTCCCAGCGTCTCAGAGATTCCACAGTCTGGGAGGATGGGAGAAAGCATCCTATGAAAGCAGTCTATCAACCTACATCCAAGATAGTGTTGTTCTGAAACACTATTATATAGAAAGGATTTTTAAAGAGACTTAAAAACATATTTTCCTGAAGTTTCAGAATTGTGTGTTAGTGGAATGGAAAGATTAGAGGTCCAGGCTCAACACATACAGAATATGTGCCACCATAATGATGTCATTGATCTGCCAAAGTAATAATAAAAAACACAGTAAAACTATTAAGTGATGTCATATAAACCACATAATTATTTTCATTATAAACCTAGTAGAAAATAAACAATGAACGAGAATATTATAATAGCACTAACATTCTAATTACCATTATAGGCAAAAAGTTTTAAGTTTTAAGTCAAATTTAGGCTTTCTATAATTAATTATTCATTTTCAGTTCCAGTCCCTAGGAACAGGAATGACCAAAACCAAAATGTAGGGTGGGAATCCTATGCTAGATACTTGCAAACATTCAAATGTAAATATGAGGAAGGGTACGGAAAAGTACTGAATCCTGCCAATAAGAGAGAAATATGCATTTGTTAAAACCTCACCCTGTGTCTGCCACTGAGTTATTATTACTACTTCACAGTAAATAAGTCATGACTCCCTACTTTCCCTAATACTCAGTGCTTCCTTACCCTTTTTTAAAGTACTCCTTTATGTCTGTACAGCTGCTTTTCCTCCATGTGACAAAGGTCCATGTAGGCTTAGCTCATATAGCATGGCCTTCTCCTCTCCATTATCCTCTACGCAGCTGCTGAGACTGGCAGCTTGCCCATCTTGGAGAATTTTTTTTAATTCTAATAAAATCATCTCGAAACTCCAAAAGATAATAATTCATGATTCCTATAAAGTAACCAGTATGACAACATTATGTGCCCAAGATTGCCTGTTTCAGTCACTCTTCATGTATAAGAATGTGTAGAGTTGTTTGCTCCTGCTCCAAGTCTACAGTATCACAGGCTGTGAGAGTGTTTGAATGTGAGATGTGACTGAATAGTAAGTCTGAACAGTCCAGCAGTCATCCAGCAAAACTCCACAGACATGCAGAAGAGGGGCCTGTGCTGGTTAAAAAGCAGTTTCTGACTAGCTACAAAATGTGTAAGATTAAGTGCTGAGATAAATAAAAATAAAGGATGTGTCAAAGTGCATCGTCCTGAAGGACTTTCATCTAAACTCAGAATCCATACCTGGAGATTGACACGGGACATATACAAAGAAACATGGGAAATCAGCATACTTCAACCTGAAGTAGAGGAAGCTGATTTCCATAGAATATGCAACAGAGGAGCTGGCATGGCTAGGCAGGCTCCGTCACAAGTCTCTTGGAGGGAAAGAAGAAGTTTGGGGTCTGGCTTGTTTCATTTGGAAGCCACATGCTTCAATCTGCACATTGTTTCTGCATTTCAAAGGTTTAATTTTTTTAAATCTGCCAGTTTGAAAAATATAACTTTTAAAAAACACTGTTGAAGACTAGGCTCTATATAAACACCTGGAGTCTAGGCTTAAGTGAGTTAGTACTAGTGGCAAGAGACTGAAGTTCCCCTGTGCAGTTCCAGACTGACTCTCTAGAAGCCTGTCTAACCAAGAGTGACAGTGCAGAATGACAGCATGACAGGTTTTGAAGCTGCTAAATTATTCTCCCTCAAGATCCAGGATAACTGAAGCATGAAATCCCAAATTTGTTAAGGAGTCAGATTTTTATTTCATTTTGTCTATCTATCTGGTTAGCTGGCTGGTTGGCTGTCTACCAATATAACACCTATCTATCTATCTATCTATCTATCTATCTATCTATCTATCTATCTCTACCTACCTATCATTATCTATTTATCTATCTTCCATATGTAATATATATATTCTATTATTTATAATCTATCTCTTATTATTATTATCTATTGGTCTGTCTGTATCTATCTATCCATCATTTTATCATCTATGTATTTATCATATATATATATATATATGATATCATATATATATATCATCTATGTTATTTATCTATCATCTATTATCTATCATCTAGCTACCTAATATTATCATTTATTTGTATGTCTCTATTATCTTTCTGTCATTTATCATATATAAATTATCTGGCTACATAGCTAGTTAGCTATCATCTATCTGTCTGTATGCCTGTATCTATCTATCTATCTATCTATCTATCTATCTATCTATCCATCTATTTATCTGTCATCTTGTATCTATCTGTTTATCTCTCTACCATCCAGTATGAGCCTCTGGAGAGACATATCTACTGCTCTGTCACTCATTCCAGCTGTGTGGATGGGGCATTCTCTGATCAGCAATATCAGGAACATCATCAGGTAGACTTCCTACCTAGCCTTGCTGGAGCAGTGTGCAGACGACCTCTCTGTAGTTTTGCAAAGCAAGGTATGTATATGTATATGTGTATGTGTATGTATATATATATATATTGCAAAGTAAGTGCTATTCCCAGAGCACTGAGGGGAGAGGACACTTGGAGGTTGAGAATTCTTCAGGGCCCACAGTGATAAGATTGGCTACAAGAGCACTAAGAAGAAGCTCTGGATATACATTGTTCAAAGAAGACTCCAGCCTTGTGTTGAGAAGGGCTATAGCAATTGTGAAGTGAGGAACCCAGAGTTGTGCAACTGTAGAAGACTCCTAGAATGGATATTATCAATATATATTTTGGTTTTTTAAGTACAGTCTAAAATAATAAACTCTGATAAACATCTTCATATTAAACACATGTAAGCTGCAACTTGACTACATACTCATTCACTCCAAAGAATATTCCAGAAAATGAGTAAGCATAATGATTATTATTATATGAGTATTTTAGAATTTGTTCTATTTTTAAATTTTTCCATTGAGTTAACAGTTTAGTTTAAACTAATTTTGAGAGAATGGTTGCAATCAATATATTAAGGTTGTATATGATTTAGCTGTTAAATTCATCTAAAATAGATATTCTGTTTTATAGAAAAGTATCACTTCTATATATTAAAATTCTGTTCATGAAAAATGAACTTGATAGTAACATTTTAAGAATCCAGCTATATGCAGGGCTGAGGAGATAGCGTGGTGGTTAAAGCACCTGCCTACACATGAAAGTTTAGAGTTGAACCCCAAACCCAACATGAAAGCCATGTAGGCTTGGCCCACCAGTAATGCCGACAAGAAGAAGACAAATAATAAGCTCCCTAGAGCAAGCTGGCTACCCAGATTAGTCATATCAGTGATCTCTGAGTTCAACTGAGAAACAGACCATGCCTCAATGAGTAATGTGAAAAGCCATAGAGGAAGACACCTTATGTCACCCATGGATTTCCATATGCATACACACCTATGCATACTCACACACATATGTGTGTAAGCTCACATACACTTACACACATCACATACACATGAAAAAAATGATAGTAACCTCTAAAAATTTTCTCTGTCACTTCTAAAAGTATATTTTTAAATATCAGGAGCCAGTAACTCTTGGATTCAAAGAAAGAAGGAAAAACATCCAACAGGCAATTTGTGTTCTCCTCTCTTTAGACTTCCAAGATATCACACACACCACTGTGCTCCATTTAGCTTGTGTAATTCCAAAAATATGACTAACCTCAGCACTTTGAAATCATCCTAATAAGACTTATGTTGGTGAGCTATGAATTCCGTTTTCCTTATCTTTAATAAGAAATTAAATTTTCTTCTTTGTGTCTGAAGTT
Source organism: Mastomys natalensis (assembly GCA_021653895.1). NCBI lineage: Eukaryota > Metazoa > Chordata > Mammalia > Rodentia > Muridae > Mastomys > Mastomys natalensis. The sequence goes on from JAJTUV010000155.1 coordinate 739,518, forward strand.
TACATTTGCTTTTAGATTTCTCTCATTTCTATTTCTTAAAGAGGATTATTTATAGTCCTTGGTACTTTATCCATTAGCAATTATAGTTTGCTAATGCTCATAAATAATGGTAGTACACTGAACCACTGTTTGGGACCACAGGGCTCCTAGGCACTTCCCTTAAAGGCGTTCAAGTCAAGGAGAAAAGATGGCATAAGAGACTGAATTAGAAAGACTAAGAAAGCCTAGGTTCACTTGTGTCAGGAGCCAGGAAATATACTTTTGAGCCCAACACCGTGTACGAAAAGGCAGTGAGGCACACCTAGAAATATACATTTTTCAGTATAGGAAAAAAAATTGAAGGGACCTTTTAAAAGTGTTTAGCAAATTAGTGTAATGTCTCAGATGTACTGTGAGATAGGAACCAGGTGAGATATTGGAGGAAAGACCATAATTAAGACAATTATTTATGTGAAGCTCAATATTTATTAGTGTTCTGTAAGATTTTTTTATAAATATGTATGAATATGTTTTTCAATAAAAGTCTAAAAATAAACAGAGTCCTTTAGCACAAACTAGCAAAATTATTATTTAAAATCTTTTTTGTAAGGCTGGAGAGACAGTAGAGAACACTGGATATTCTTCCAGAAGATTAGGGATACTTGCCTAGCCTTCTCATGGTGGATCACAGCCCTCTGTAATGTTATACCTAAAGGATCTGACACTCTCTTCTAGCCTCTGCAAGCACTAGATATGTACACAATGCACAAATATACATGCAGACTAAACTCCCATATGCATAAAGCTCTTTTTTAATTGAAAGTCTGTCCCTAGAGGGTTGACAAAAAATGGCTTTGGTCATTATTTTGGTGCTTAAATGACATGTACTTTGCTAGGGTTTATCATAAGGGAAGCATGCATTTAATACCTTGTTTACTTTAGCATGAGTTACATATTTGAGAGGCAAGTTCCATGTTCAAGGCCCTGTTCTTGTCTCTCAACATATAACAACTAAATTGTTATATCTTTTGTCTGAGACCCAAATCGAAATACTTTTCTATTTGCCTATGCCAAGCCAGGTTGTCATGGTATCATTTTGCAACTTACTGAAGTTTCTTTGACTCTACCATAGCTGAGTCTCTTCTCCACACGCTAGGCAGGTTCCCCACACAGGCTCCAAGCCAGGTACAGAGGTGCTTGTCTCTGTCTATTGTGATTTCCTCAGAGAACTGATTGGAATTCTAAACAAAGACTCCCTAACCTCAGTGAACAGAATTACTCAACACCCAAGAAATAATCGAGTTGATTAGTTCCTTCTGCTCACACTGGTTAATTTTATTATGAACTCAGAATGAAAAGCAGGAAACCAGAAGAAGCAAAGGAAGAATGCTCATAAGACATTCTCAAGCCAATCTCCCGATGTCCTTGTTTTACCTCGCTCTCTTCTTATTGAGTTCTAAAACAAAATCAGCAAAGGAAAACCTGCAAGAAATGTCAAGGAGACAAATTTCAGCTAAGACAGAAAACACCAGATTTTTACAATGAAATAGTTTTCTGTTTATTAACACATTCATCCACAATTTCCTCCAATGAAACACTCCTTTCATTGCGTGATAGACCAAATTCTGCTCTAAATTGTGAACAAATGTCCTTTCAATGAATAAAGCTTCTTACATGTAAGTTGGGCAGCATTTGCTTCCACACACTATCAGAATGGAAATTGCCTCCAACTTTTTCTTTTCTCTAGCAACCAGATTTCTTTGTTTTCGTAGATACAAAAAAACAGGGACAACGTAAAAGATTGCTCACAAATTTTGCATGGAAAGAAATGTGGTTTTAATATGGCCCCCATATAAGGGCAAACTTCTAAAAATGAGAGTTCCAGGTACCAAAAATATATCTTTTTAGATCCGTTTCTGAACCATGAAGAATAATTCCTCAGAGAAACTAAATAAGAAATACATTTCATGATACTATGACCTAAACCAAAATGAATAAATAAATGGCAAATGAGATGTGTTAACCTGCCCATCATTTTGATTTTGTTTTGTCTTCATTTTGCTTATTATCCACGTTTGCTACCTTTATTAGACTGAAATCTAATACAGCTCTTCATAGATGACAGATCACTTTCTCTAAATCTTACCAAGCTAAGAATCAGCAAATTCATGGTTTGGCTTGCCCCTAATTTCCAATATCATATCCCTGGCAGCAGGGAATGATAGCATGACATATTCCTGGCCTTTAAAGGAAAAAAAATGCTTTGGAATATTGTCAGCACAACCTCCAAGTCAGCATTAACTCTCCATTGGAGTGACTACATAGTTGAAATTTATTGCTATCAAACAACAACCTTAACTAAGAGGAAGGCATAATGAATAAGATGACCAAATGCTTCTGTCAGGAGTGTCCAAATAATCCTTAAGTTCTATTAGTCATTTACTGAGCATTTGGAGTATTTTTTGCACATTACTGGGAAAAGAAACGTTAAAAATTTAAAAATGTATATGTAATGTTATATAGTAAAGAGTATTACAAGCAAGATGGACAAACAATAGTAACATGTCTAAGGCTCAGAGACCACTTGGGAAGAGGACCCAGAAAGACGGCAAGAGCAGATGGGTAGGGAGATGTCCTGGATGAAGCACTGCTTTATAGACATGACAGAATGATGACCACATGCATGGACTTATACCAGCTGTGGTGCTTCTACAAAATAAAGTCAGTCAATATTCTAGCATGCAATAGGGAGAAGCTCATGAGCTTTTGTAGCCACCTGAGGAACTATGAAAGTTGGTGGCTTCTGGGGTAAGGGAAGTCAGTTTTATTTAAGGTTGTGGCTGCTGAGAGGTGACAGCACTTCAATGGAATGCTCCCTCACCCATGTGAGTATATATGCAAGACAAATTGGACTGCATAGCTAATGAAGTAGAGGAATAAGGAGGGGGAGGAAGAGGAGGGGAAAGAGGGAGAAGAAGAGAGGAGAAAAATAGTGAGCGGTTGGGAAGCTGGAGTCAGAATTTGATAGATGTTAGGGGAAGAGTCCAGTGAATATGATCAAAATGTGTTGTATGAAATTCTCAAGGATTTAATAAAATATTATATTAAAATATATTTTACATTTTAAAGGGACAAAGAATACTATTAAAATTTAGAACAAAGGAAAGTCAGTGGCATTTGGAGTTATGATTAAAGTTTCACCACATCGATGAAACTTAGGTAGTCTAAACAGACTAAATTTGAATTAGAAAAGGGGAGTGCTCAGAGCACTGCAAAGTGGGGTGGGGGTGATCTTATCAAAACAAGACATGGTACTGCATATGGAATGGAATAGTCATCAGAAAACAAAGACTTCCAATTGTTAGGAAGAAAGAAACATGGTAGTAAAAATCAAGCAGAAAGCAGGTAATAGAATAGAAAACCTGAAAATGCAGGACCAGAATCCTAGACACAGGTATTTAGAGTTGACACAAGAACCTGAAATGACTACTTCCAGGCAAGACTTCTAATGGAGAGGTGGGGACACCAACTCACCCACAAAATCTTTGACCCACAATTTGTCCTGCCTACAAAATCTGCAGGGATAAAGATGGGAGCAGAAATTGAGGGAATGGCCAATCCATGGCTGGTCCAACTTGAGGCCCATCCCATGAGAGAGAGACAGAGATCATCCCTTCACACTATTAATGATATTCTGGTACACTTGCAAACGGTGCCTAGGGTAACTGTCCTATGAGAGAATTCACCCAACAACTGATGGAAACAGATGCAGAGACCCACAGCCAAACATTTGGCAGAGCTTGGGAATCTGTAGAAGAGGAGGAGAAGAATTGAAGGAGCCAGAGAGGTCAAACCTCCACAGAATCAACTAACTTTGGCACCCTAGGGGCTCACAGAGACTTAACAACCAACCAAAGACCATGCATGGGATGGACCTAGGCTCCCAAAACATATGTAACAGATATGTAGCTTGGTCTACTTATCTAACAACTGGTGCAGGGGCTGTCTTTGACTCTGTTGCTTGCCTTTGGAAACCTTTCCCCTAACTGGAATGCCTTGTCTAGGCTCAACAGGAGATGTGCCTAGTCTTTTTGCAGCTTGATATGCCAAGACAGATTGATATCCATGAGAGGTCTCTTCTCTGGGGAGAAAGGGAAGAGAGAGGGGATAAAGGAGGGGAGAGGAAAGGACTGGGAGGGAAGGAAGAGGAGGAAGAGGAGGGGAAGCTGCAATCAGGATGTAAAAAAAAATACTTCAAACCATGCCTGGTCAGTTCCTCCTATCCTTCTAGCACTTTGGAGGAAGAGGAATTACGATCACGACTTCCTTCTCCCACTCCCCGGGAATAGTGTCTCTTTCTTAGAAGTATTTGAAGTTTCTTGCCATTTAAAGTTGGCAGAAAGAGCTATCTAAGGAGCCCCTTACATTTGCTCAACTATCCAACCAATCAGAAGAAAGTTCTTCTGTCCCTTCTCATCTTGCTGACTGTTGAAGGAAAACTTCATGCAACATCACAGGGAGCCCAATGCCACCAGTCACCCCAGGCTGTAAAATCCTAGTTTGGAGTGTCCAACAATGAAGAGAGAACCCCATCACCAACTGGAGCATCAGCCACAGGCTTCTAATGGATCTGATGCAGGGAAATGGACTCATCCTGCCAAATACAATGAGATCGATTAAAAGGCAAATTAAAATTTTACCGTATAGAAATGGCTTTTTCTGGTGGTAAAAAAAACATCCTAAGAATCACAAATTCTGCACAAATTTATTGATCAGACCTATTCACGAAAGCATCTGTAGAAACTACAGAAACAACATCTGTAGTTTTAAGAAAGTAATGATCAATCCGGTGAGGAGGATACCCAGCATTATGAAAAGGTTTTCTTGGTTGCAGTGGTTCTTTTTCTTAAGGAAATGAAGGAGCAGTGTGTGAGTACATACTTGGATTCCCAGCATTCAGGAAGTAGAAACAGAAACACCCATAGTTAAGAGGGCCCTGGGCTACATACAACATCCTTCAAGACTTCATAATTGATAGTAAATTTATGAAGTCACATTGCACAGGACATAGGATATAGAAGCCTTGTTGGCTGAGCATCTAACATTTTTTATCTCCTCCTCATTGAATCCTCCAAAAAGTCTCACAAACTAGTTATTATCATCTATATAGAGATAAAGAAACTGGATTCCAGAGATATAAAATAATTCTCCAAATCATCTAGCTAGGAACACATTGAGCTGGGATTTGAACTTCTGATGTCAATACTCAAAGGATTCCTAGGCTGTTTTTCACCCTCCTTAAATACCTACAAAAGAATTTTTATCAAACTCCAGGTAGTTAGGAGTCAATGAAAATTAATGAGCAAGCACTGGTTTGGGATTTGATAGATCAATTTGGAATTAATTATTAAGAGTAGAAAAGGAGTGATCAAGAAGTAAGACCATTAAATAACTGTGTTTATCTGACTAGAGGGAATTAAGGTCTGATGTAGATCCATGGCAACAAGATTAAAGAGGTGGGGCAGAGATAGGCAATGCCACATTTGCTATATTACATGTAGTAAGTGTCTATTGTAGAAGAAACCAAACTAAGACCATAAAAGTCACTAGTGGCTAAGTTGGTTGATGATTTCTGAAGGTACTGATTTTTGTTTCCCATCTGCAAGTAAGATGGGCTCCTTCTTAACTACAAAGTTCCATAATTTTAAGAAGTATATAAATGGTTGTCTATTATATCAGAAAATGGATTTTGGATGCTAAAAACCTTCTTGCATCAAGCTTCAATGCAAATCACAAAACAATTACTCAAGGAATATAAATTGTTCTCAAATGTCCATCACTCCTTAGGATATGTAGTTCAGGCTCCCCTTTTCTGTGAGTTTAATCTCTGTGTTTTCACTTGCAATTCAAAGATGTCAAATAGAAAATTTCAAACATACACAATAAGTTTTAAGTTGCACACTTTTCTTGATAGTGTGATGATACTTCACATGATTCTGCCCAGTTCTGTTCTATCCCAAACAGGACAGAAACCCCTCCGTCTGTTGCCCACGCTACCTCTACTGCCCAACTGCAGCCAAGGGAACCAAAACACAATGGTAGTTATGACAGCAATTTAAAACTGCCAATGGGAATCCCAGAAGTGCTTCTCGTGATTGAAAAAGGTGCATATTCTTCATCCACACAGCTCATTGAATGTAAAGAGGTTGAGCTTGTGCCTACATGGAGCCTTCAGCCCTTTATCCTGGACTCTGGCACAAAAGCATATTCTGTAGGCTATGGAAAGAGACATCTAGATGTCAACTGAGCCACAAAATTCTCAACCTATGATCTCTCCTTCTTAAAAAGATGTGCTGGAGCAATGGTGGCATAGAACTTGTGGGAGCAGCCAACTAATGTTTACTTTAACTTGAGGCCCAACCTTGAGAGGGAGATCATGCCCTATACTGACTGATGGCTAGGAACCAAAGACTGGATAGCTCAAAGACCTAGGGTAGAACCACATAACTGTTAAAAAAACTAATGAAATTATTGCTAAGGAGATTAATGTGCTTGTGCCTTGTCTAATCATCATCAGAGAGGCTTCCTCTGGCAGTGGGTGGGAGTGGGAGCAGAGACCCACAGTCAGGCATTATGAGGAGAAAGAGTCTAATGGATGGATCTATCAAGCCCCTCCCCCCAGAGACTGGGAAATTCCATGGAAAAGGGAGAGGAAATATTGTAGGACTCAGAGGGGAAGGAGGATACAGGAGAACATGGCCCACTGAGGTTCACATGGGCTCATAGAGACTAAAGCAGCAAGCATGGGGCCTGCAAGGGGAGTGGATCTTGGGGAGAAGAAAATAGGGGGAGAACTGAGGAGAGTGGAGGGAGGAAAACTGGGGTCAAGGTGTATTATGAGAGAAGAATTTCAGTTTTTAAAAATGTAGTGTGCTGAGGGCTCATAAGATCTACAGTAGAATAAAATCCCTGCCTATGAGATTGTGAAGAAGGAAAAAAATCCTTTGCTTATAAATTATGGCTGAGAGTTTGGTTTTTGTGTGAGGCTAACAGTAGGAACAGGTGTGTCTCTAACTCTTTTGTTGTGCTTAAGACTTTTCCTCCTATAAAGTTGCCATGTCCAGACACTATATGAAGGCTTTTGCCTTGTCTTATTGCATCATGTTTTTTCCTGTTTGGCTGTTGGCTCTTCTTCAAGGCCTACTCTTTTCTAAAGAAGAATTGGAAGGAGAGTAGATAATAAGAAAAGGAAACTGGAGGGTGGGGGCTGGGAGGAGTTGGGGAGGGGAAACTGTGGTCAGGATGCATTGTATGAGACAAGAGTCTATTTTCAATAAAATAAGGAGAAGTAGTATGCTGAGGTTCATAAGATGTACAGTGGAATGATGTTCCTACTTGTCAGATTGTGAAAAAGGAAAAAGAAATCCATGCTATTTTCTGTTTATAGGTCAAAAATGATAGCCATAGTACAAAATATGTATTTAGTGAAGGCAAAAGCATTTTGAATCTCTCAAACCACTGTGTGTTTGTGTGTGTCTGTGTTTGCGTCTGCATCTATGTTTGTGAAGAATAACACATCATATAAATGGGGCTTGATTCTATTCATATTTTTACATATTATCAACTCTTTTTAATTTTTCCTTTAGAGAGAAAAATGATAAGAAGAACAGTTTCAAAGTGTATTGTGTTCTGAAACAACATGAACCCTGAAGGCTTCATGGAATACTGTTTTAGGTGCCACTTACCTCTTTTTAAATTAATAGAGCTTTCTGGCTCCGAGAATCTCTCTGGCCACCTGGGATTTATTCCACATGTGTTAGCAAGTGGCAATGAATAATACCAGATCTAATATGCAAAAGGCTTGCAATGGCAAACTCCTTCCTGCCAATTTTAATAGCATTAAAATGATTGCACATGTGTAATAGATCTGCTAGCTTTGATCAGCTGGAATCTGACCAGATTCACCTTCTGTCTGCTGCATCCAGCCAAGCCTATGTAGATCTGAAAAGAAAGAGTGTTGGTACTAACTCTGACCTTGTGATCTTCTATTATCCCCATTACACTCAATCCTGGAAGGGCATCTTTCTGATCATTTGGAAATGGGGCAGTTGGACAGTTGTACACAGGGCGCTATCACCTGGGGCCTTATAAACCCACAAAGATGAAACTGCAGTGAAGTATAAATGAGGCAGACGACTCATTTGTTCTTATACACATGGAAATTATAATCAGATTTTAACAGAAGCAATATGAAAACTATAAAGTGAAATTGTTCTGGGGGTTGTGATGTAAAAAAAAAAAAAAAAAACAAAAAGATAAAAAGATCTAGAATTGATTAGTTTATTGGCACAGAAGAGAACTGGCTTCCACAGGAGTGGGTCCCCTGATGAGAAGAGGAAGGACTGAAGAAGATGAACTCCACTCTGCAAAGAAGAGCCTGATGAGATCACAGCTCTCTTCTCATCACCCCTCCATGCTAAGAAAGTGACAAAAGGCAGACTTCCTCAGATATGGAGCAAACTATATAGGACAAACAACCTCTGTCCTCAGTCTTTAAAGGCTTGTAGAGCATGCATATTAGTAATCATTGATATTGTTCAATCTTTAAATTTCAGCTAGACCAATAGTTCTCTTACTACTCTAAGAAATTTTAATGTGTGTGTGTGTGTGTGTTGTGTGTGTGTGTGTGTGTGTGTGTGTGTGTAAGAGAGAGAGAGGGTAGGGATTTCATACTATTAATTCTAGAAGTCAGAAAATTTGTAGAGCTTTTGAAATCACTGACCACAATTCCCATTTCCAGAGTATAAAAACAACGAAGTCACGTGGCATTTTGAGATCATAAGAAATTTGTTATTAATTATCTTGTGAAAAAGTATAGCATAAAAATTTTTTTATCTTTTTTTTCCTTTTATACAAAATATATTTCTTCTCATATAGTGTATCTTGATTATAGATTCCCTTCCCTCACACCACTCAGGTTTTCTTCACCTCATCTCCTATCTGTATCCAACCCTTTTCTGTCTCTCACAAGAAAACACAGGCTTCTATGGGTCAATAATAATATATAGTATAACATAACACAACAAAACATAACATAACAACATAATATAATATCTAACACATTGGAATTTGACAAAAAAAAAAAAAAAAAAAACAGAAGAGATAGAACCCAAGAGAAGATAAAACAGAAATCTATTCACTCACACACTCAAGAATCCCATATAAACACTAAACTGGAAGCCAGAATATATAAGCAAAGGAACTGTAGGATAAAAAGAGAAAAGAAATAATAATAATAATAATAATAATAATAATATTTTTAAAAAAAAGAAAGAGCCGAGAGACATGACATTCAGGAGACAAGAAACTTCGAAAGACACTGTTGACTTTGATTTCTCTTGGCTGTCTCTGCTGGGCATGCAGCCTACCCTTAAGATATTTTGTTTCCCCAGTGAGACTCCCTGGGAGAAAACTAAATTTCATTTACAAATTCCTATCAACTGTAGCTAGCTTCTGGGTTAGGAATGGGGGGATGTGCCCATTTCTCCTTTTAGCTCTAGAAACCACAGGTGTAGATCCATGTAGGCCCGAGCTGTCTCTCTCAATTCATGTGTACACCGATCCTGTTGATTTAGAGAATCTTCTTTTCTCCTTGGTTCTTTTGCTCTGTTTGCCTCCTCTCCAACAGATTCCATGAGCCCTTAGAGACTTGTATTTAGAGTTGAGTTTCTAAGGTATCTTCAAGTTCTCTACATATTGTTCCTGCAGGTCTCTCTATTTCTTCCCATCTACTGCAGCAGGAACTTCTCTGATGATAACTGAGCAAGGCAATAATCTAAGAGGCATAATGTCATTAGATTCCTTTTATTGCTTTTTTTTTTTTCCCTTTAGAACAGTGGTATTTAGTTTTACCCTCGGTTCCTGCTATCTACTCTCAGATTTTTGGTCAATCAAACAGTGTGGAGTATTGGTTCCATCTTGTGGTGTGGGCCTTAAATCAAATTAGATATTGTTTGGTTGTTTCCATCATTTTTTTTTATTGAAATTTTTTATTGGAAAATTTTTTTACATTTCAGATGTTTCTCTTGCTCCATTTCCCCCCTCCCTACCCAGGAACTCTACTATCCCTTCCCCTCCTCCTGCTCCACGTTGGTGTACCCCCACCCACCCTCCCCTGTACCTCACCTCCCCACCCTCGAGTATCCCCCCACGACGTCCATCATTTTGTACCATCATTGCACTAGACTAAATTGTAGGGAACACCATTGAAGATCAAGGATTTGTGGCTGGCCTGGTGTTTACATTTCTCCTCTGGTAGCTCAAAGACACTACCACACAAATGGGAAGGCTCTGTGTAAGCACCAGCTAAACCTTTTCATGTTTAATGAGTTGTGTAGCTGTTGTCTTCAGCAACAAGGCATTGTCTTTGGTTCATGAAAAGCAACTTACAGACTTTGGATAGTTGGCAATTCCCATGAGACCCTTGCCAACCAGTTAATTACATGTAACCCAATCCTGGTACTAGAAGTTTCATTGGTAACAAGGATGCATTTAGGTCTCTGCTTTCCCATTATTTAGTGATTTTATGTAGATTGCCTTCATATATGTATCTACTTTAGAAGTTTCTATTGTTTAGGCTTCTATACTATCCTCAACTGCCCTTAATTTTAGCTGTCTCTCCTTGTATTGACTCCATTGTCCCCTCTCCCTAACTCCTTTCCACTTGATCATCCCATTGCAGTACCCTCCCCTGACATGCATTTATACTATCCTTTGTTTTGTTGATCTTAGCCATTCTAACAGGAGTAAGCTGAAATCTCAAAGTAGTTTTTGATCAGTATATCCGTAACGATTAAGGATGTTGTATTTTTGTCACATGATCACAGCCTCTTATCCCTCAACTCCAGTTCCTCTGTTCCTATTCCCCTAGCCTCCCATCTGCTGCTTCTCCACTTCCTTTATTCAGAAAATAGCAAGTTTAAACGGAATATCAATGAAACATGGCATTACAATATGCAATAAGACTAGGCACAAACCCTCGTATCAAGACTTGGACCAGGTAACATAGTAGAGGAAAACGACATCAATAGAAAGCAAGAGAGTCAAAGACAGCCCAACTCCCACTGTTAGGCCCCAACAAAAATCCCATGTCAAACAACTACAACATATATGTAGCAGATCCATGCAGGCTCGATGATTGACATTTCTTGTGAGCCTCTATGAGCCCTGTTAGTTGATTCTGAGGGCCCTGTTCTCCAGGTGTTCTCAAACCCCTATCTTATAACTATTCTTCCACTCTTCCCTTGGGGTTCCCCAAGCTCTGTTTAATGTATGGCTGAGGTCTCTGCATCATCATCTGCCAAAGGAAGCCTCTCTGAGGATGACTGGACAAGGCACCAATCAATGAGTATAGCAGAATATCATTAGGACTCATTTAATTGGGGAATAGACATGTTTGGTTTACCTTAGGTCTCTGAGCCATGGAGCTTCCAGTTCCTGGCCATCCAGGCAGTGTCAGGCATGGGCTTTCCTGGTATCAGCCTCACATTAGACCAGTTATTGTTGGCCCCTTCCCACAAGCTCTAAGCCACCATTGCCCCAGCACATCTTTCAGGCAGGACAGATTGTAGGTTAGAGGTTTTGTAGATGGGTTGGTGTCCCAGTCCTAATACTAGAAATTTTGCCTGGTTATAGAAGATTGTTGGTTCAGACTCTGTTCCTCTCAATACTTGGAGTCCTCACTAGGGTCACCTTCATAGGTTTCAAGTAGTTTCTACTGTACTAGGTTTTTACATAATGCCCCTCACCCCCACCCCCAATTTCAGTAGTCTCTTCTTGTGAGTTCCTAGGGAGTTGTTGCTAGATTTGGAGACTGAGAGAAAGTAGATAAGTTTGGGGAAGGTTGAAGGGGAAAAGTCTGTGTGATAAACTGGAGTGTTGAAGACAGAAGGCTATAGCAAGTGGTCTGCCAAAGAGCTGGGATAAGACTGGGTAATTGGATATTAAGAAGAGTAGTGATAGGTGAAGATCTGCAGTTTGTCTACCTGCTTTTGTGGCAGGAGTGGCCTGCATGTTCCCAGGGAGTGGCACTAGGGGTTGGTATTGGAATATAGCAAGGTAGGAGGAGTTTGGAGGGGAAGACATATGTGATCAACTGGATATATGTCATAGGGCAAAGTTCCGCATCAAGTGGTCTACTACAGAGCTGGGGATAAGACTAGGGGATTGTATTTGGAGGTGAGCAGGAGGAGGTGAGATCTCAGCTAGCCTACCTGCTTCCCTGGCTGAAGTCAAGTGTATGTATAAATTAAATTATAAACAAAAAATAACAACTTTACCAACATGTCTATTTAAATTATCTTTACAGTTTCATTGGTCTTCTCTTAAAACCAAAATAAAAATTATAGATTGTGTTTAGCCTTAGGAAAATTTAAGTGGAAAACCTAAAGATAATCAGTAAGCTTAAATTCCTTTCTTTCTTAAAATCTATTTACCTCAATGATTTTTTTTTCTATGAAACCTTTATCTTCCAGAAGCACCTAAGATATTTTAAAACTGAATTTTGGAATAAAAAACAAATTCCTTAAAAAAATGTTGTTGCAATAAAACATGCTAACAGAAATAGTCTATATTTTAAGATATTTCTGTCTGGATCAAATTCTGAAGTTACAAGTGATATCTGAATTTTGTAACAAATAAATATTTTCCTAAAGATCTAATCTCACTGAATGAGAGTAAAGTCAAATTCCGTACAATGACTCTAAGGACCCCACAGAGTCCCTTGCTCCCCTACTCAGGCTCTGGTGCATCCTCATTTTTTTCCTCCCTGCTGTACCATGAATTCAGTTTTCTCCAACCATATCCATTTTCTCAGTGTCATATATAATATGCCAGGTATACTCCACCATATGGTCTCTGCAATCTTACTTCACTCTGACCAGAATGCTTTTCTCGTGGGACATATAAAAAAATATTTCTTGTCTCATTTAAAATCTTCTCTGAAGGCCACCTGGTTCAGAATTGTCAGAAGCGCTTGCAAAAAAATAAAGCTCCATTATTACCACTGGTTACCTTTTGTAATCCTAGAAGGTACCATGCATGTTACTGAAGGAGAAAAATTAAACATCAATCATGTCTACTATGAATCTGGCTTCCAGCTTACAAGCTACATCCACCCTAAGATATGCCCATGGGTACAATATTGGTAAAAATAATATGGAACTTTTAATATGGAATTTTCTAACAATTTATGATTGGAACTAAGAACCACCTCAAAAGATGAAGCTCATACCTAGCACTATTACTAGGACCAAATTTGTAGCTAGATAGATCATAGTCATAGGAGAGAATGCTAAATGGACATAAACAGACTTAACTTATCAGTATACCTATAGGTGGTTGCATCTCACAACTTTCATCAAGAAGTTTCTAGTAGTAGATCTTGATTAACACAGAGATACATGACTGGTAAACATCCAGAGAATATTTACTGAAGATTTTCAGCCCTCAATGAGGTACATATATCATGTTACCTAAGGCTCAGATATAGTCATTGTAGAAAAGAAGGATGAAGTTTTAAGAGGCAGATATGGTAGATAACCATAAAAACAGTATTTTCCAGGCAGAACTGGGCAATTTCACATATGAACTCATAGCCGTTTGGACAGAATACAGAAGATCTGTGCAAACTCAAGCCAGGCAAATTCACAGCACAGAGAATGAAGGAGATATAATTCCAACCCATAGCAGAGAAGTTATTGGGAATTGGTAGTTTTTCAGAGATGGACAGTGAGTTTGCTATAAGGGTATGTGATCCTTAGTAGGTCAATCATCCTTCAAAGAGTGGCCCCAGATCCAAAAATATTTGTAAAGCACAAAATAGTACTCAATGGCTATAAGTATTGCAATGGACATAAAACTGGGTGGGTAGAGAGGAGGGGGTAAATTGAGGAAAAGTGGAGGGAAGAGAATAAACATGATCAAAATACATAGTATAAAACTCTCAAATGATTAACAAAAGTATTAATAAAAAACACAACATATGAAGTTCCCAAGAATTAGCAAAATAATTTTTAAAGAAATTATCAATTTGAGCCAGAAATTTCAAGAGTCCTGGGCCTTATGTTTGTTATTATAAAATTACAAGGCATTGTAATACATGGTAGTAAGATCAGGTACTATGTCTTATTAAAGCATTAGCCCTTAAAACTTAGCTTACCCAAATATGACATTTTGCCTAGTGATTGATGTTCATGAGAGATTTGACCCAACAAAGGTTGATGTACAAATATAAAACTCAGTAGAAGATCTATGAATCTTGCCTGAAACTATGGCTTCATGTCTAGTCTACCCTAAAGCAGTGAGTGAGTTGTATACACCAAACTTCAACAGGGAAAAGCACAAGTAGTGTAAAGACATTCTTTTCCTTGATCTAGTGTCAACATTCATTGAGTAAATCCATGTTGTTCCTGATTTCCTATATCCAGCTGTTTTAAGTGTTTTGTGTTCAGTTGTTTGCAATGTCTACTAGAATGTGTGCCTAAAGAATGAATTTTAAGGAGTTCTTTAGCTTTATGTAACTTGTTGTTTGCTTACCTGCTGCTTGGTTGGTTGGTTGGTTGGTTGGTTGGTTGGTTGGTTGGTTGGTTAGTTGATGGACAAATGGTAGTTGTCAAGCTTGTTTATCATATAAGGTTAATATTAATATTTATATTTTACTTTGGCATTTTCCAAATAGCCATAATAGCCTGATGATTATTAAAGATGTGGGCCGCTAGAACAATAATTTTAATCTTTCTCTTTAATATATCTATTACATTGTAAATGTCAGTATCCTCTTCTGAGTATTACAATGAGTGTTAGCAAGTCACAATAGTAACTTTCCTTTCCCCATTTCCTTAATAAGTGAATGCATTTATTTTCCAGGCCAAACATCCCAAATTCCTTACTAGTGGGGGTTGGAACACAACAGTTTATGTATACCAGCTAGTGTGATAAAAATCTTTTTTGATGAATTCACAAATATGAAGTACCCCAGGGAAAGGTTAGTTGAATTGAACCTGTGAACTTGTTTTTGGAATGAGCATCAGACTATGAGTCAGAAGATCCAACTTGTTTTATTTTACACTGCTTTTTATTAATTATTTGTTATGGACAAGTTATTTAACCTCCCTGTGTCTCATATTTCTCTTCTTCCTAAAAGAATAAAAATATTGTCTTCTTCTTTACCTCCAAGAAATATGTGAGAAACATGTAAAATAATGCATTTGCATCACTTTTCAAGCTGATGCTACTGAATGAATGTGTGTTGTCAGAATGCTTCCAGTAATTTGATGCTGACATTTGGCTCCTATCTCATCTCTGCCTGGGTGATGTGCATCTCTTTGACACTTGGCAATCCACAAGCTGCACAAGTGACTTAGCTGCATTGGACATTTGTAAAATTGTTTTAAAATAGATTCAAAGGGGTTATTTTGTCTGAGATATTTTTGTGATTTTTTTTTTTTTAGTTAGATTGACTCTAGGCAAAATTATGCAAGTATTTCCAGTACCTTCCATTATTCTTCTGCATTACTAATCTTAGACTATAAAATGTCCCTATTGTACCTTCAGAATCTCTAATGCTTCTTCTGACTTTGGCAATAGAAGAAATGGTCTTAGAATAGCTGTGTTCATTTCTCAGCAATGCAGGGAGGGAGCATCCGTTGGGTCCCACTCTCTAATAAATCTCATCAAATATTATCTACCTGGAAGTCTATTCTAGCCAAATGGAGTCATTCTGGTTGACTTAATTTAAATTTTAGATGTTATGATATTTTTAATGCCTTAGGTCAAAGACCATAAGACCTTTCTAGTTCTCTTTCCATCATGGGGAATCCCCATTTGACACTTCCCCTCCTTTGTCAATTTAATGTTTCTTTGTTTAGTCTATTCATGGTATTAATGAAGAAGTCTTTTCTGACCTCAAGACTAGATTAATTTCTCCCAACAAATGTTACTTCTCATAGAATTACTGTTTTTGTTGATGTTATCTTTTTTTAAAGAAAGAAATTTGTATGTGTGTACTTGTGCATCCATGCATGTCTTTCTCTGTGTTTGTGCTTGTGTGTGTGTGTGTGTGTGTGTGTGTGTGTGTGTGTGTGTGTTGTGTGTATTGGGTCTTAAATAGCTCAAGCTATGAGCTGGCTTTAAAGTCTTAATCTTCTGTCTCTACTGCTCAACTGGTAATTTTATAAGGATGTATCAGTTATTTTATTTTTTCCCTCATAGTTTTAATTGTGTACTTATTTGACCAATTATAATGTTGTCCTTCCTAATGCTATCAACTTACAAGAGAAAACAGACTATCACATATTTTACCTTTCATCTTTTTGCCCTAGAGCCCAGAATATATCAGATGCTGAATAAATAGTAAATGCACTGGCAGTCCTAATTATGAAAAATTCTTGTCCATATGCAAAACATTTTAGTGTTGAATCATTTTTAAAAGATAGCCAAGAAAGGCCAGTGAGGTTGCTTGGTATCAAGAATAACCTTGATCTCTGTTCTGGTGCTGTGATGTCATGGTTGATTTTCTTGGACGACTTTGGGAAGATGGAAGCAAGTAGCCATCAATAATTCATCTGTTTTCTGGGAGATCAGATGTGAACACAGAGAAATTAAGAATTCATGATGTCAGAGAATAGCTGAAGCGTGGCCATCTCATAGGCAAGAAAAGCTGGTCTAGATGCTTCTTATGCCTTTTGTATTCTATTGCTCTGATCACTAATGTTACCTTCTCTGGATCAGAATGAACCAGATTACCATATTGCTATGTTAACATTTACTGAGGTTAGGTCATAGGGCAGGCAATTCTAGAAGAAGTGCCCTTTGTAGGAAGAGATTATAGAAATCAGGTTACAGGAATTAAAATAAATCTAAACTATATATACACCATAGGTGGTATTTTGCACCCTTATAAGTAGGTATGGATTAGACAGAAAAAATATATGAGTATTCCATATAAATGTAGTTATTTTGGTTTTCCTCAAAAAAAATTGTTGAAGGAGTAGGGTTCCAAAGGTAGGATAACACATAAAACCTCTACTTACTTACATTTATTATATTCATCCTAAATGCACTTAGATGCCATCACTGGAATTCAGTGACTGGATGATATGGCCATAAGATTATCACATGTTCTAAGAGAAACAGAACCATTACTGTGGGTGCTCCAGATAGATTTCTGTAATTCTTCATTCTTCACTGAACTGCTTCCCACACCCATGTAATATGTGCTGTGTTTAGGTTTCATGAGTTCTTTAACTTTAAACATTTTGTAAGTCACACAAAATCAATCTGGACATATATAGAATACTCTGTGATATTTCAATATATGGATATAATGAATAATGACTAGATCATATTAGTTGAGTACCCATCAGTTCAAACATTTATCATTTCATTTGGTTGGAAACACCCAAAAATCCTCTCTACTGGTGGCATTACTTTTTGTTCTATTTATTTTTAATTTTTCATACAATATATTTTGATCACATTATTTCTCTTCCCAGAGCATCTTGAGAACTTCTTCCTTACTCACAACATTTCAGGTTATTTCTCATATATGAAAGACAAAAACAAAAAAACATGCACATACACACAGAGAGAATAGGGAATGGGGAGAGAGAGAACAAAACATGGATTATGTCTTGTTTTATTCAACTATTCCTGAGTATAGAGCCTCCCTTGGAACGTTGTTAACATATCCAGTATCACTTAACTGGAGAAAATTAGTTTTCCTTCTTCTAGCAACCATCAGTTGAAAATAGCTTCTTGGTAGGAGTGAAATTTTGTACCCACTCCCCTCCTCTCTGTTAATATCTTATGTGGTTTGAACTTGTGCAGATCTAGTGTATGGTATCAGTCTCTGTGAGCCCGTGTGTGCATCAGCCCTGTTGTGTATCAAAAAGGCTGTTCCCTGGAATCTTCTACCATCCCTGGCTCTTACAATCTTCCATCCTCTTCTTCCTCTTAGATCCCAAAGCTTTTCAGAGAGGGGTGTGATACAGATACCCTATCTAAGGCTAAGTGGTTTTTTACTAGCTATTTAGAAATATAAAATGTCAACTCGAAAAGAAAACTGTCAAAATTCTGCTGTCTTTTCCATTCATTTTGTTTGGGTATTTAAAAGCAGAAATCAAAAACCCATAGAAAATCCTAAAGGATAATCCTTCCTAAACTCTGATGATCCTTCCCTGTGGAGGAAACTACTTTAGAGCCTCTGCTTCACAGCCACTGGTCGTAAAAGTCACATTTAGCTGAAGCACAAGCCTAGTGAAGAACTACACTCCTAGGGTGCATTTCTTTACCCTTCCCTTTGACACATGAATTCTGTTGCTCCTCTAGGGCAGGAGCTTCTCCTCCGTACCCATGCCTAGTGCTGTGAGACTAGGAGCTTAGATGAGGCAAATTCTGGGAGAGCAAGATCTTGTGCTAGCCTTCATTTCTTAGGAGCTTGAAATCTGTTCTCCATTGCATACTCCTTCTCTAGTCATTGATCCTTAGTCATTCAGAACTTACATACCAATGAAGTAGTATTTGTTGGCCTTTCAAAAATCAAAAACCTCAAACACTTTCACTGATTGTAAACTCAATAGTATTCTTATCTCTACCTTTGCTTTCATTTGTCAATTGAGCGGAAATTGGGGAGGAGATATGAAGTTTCCATGGGTTTTGTCTGACACTGGCAGAAAAGGTTATGTTCCTCTGGTGTCAACGCTTTCTTCTATGACACTTCATAAGAAAGTTTAAAATGAGAACATCAAGGTAGAAGAGTTTATAAAGATGAAGCAACTGGTACTGTCCCAACAATGGCATCATGGATATTCTGGGAGTGTTTATTGTCTTATATTATGTTGTGTGCATTGCAAAAGAACAAAATGCTTCTGTCCTCTTCGTTTGTACAATTAGTATCAAATGACGCATGAGGTGCAGTTGTTCAGCCCCCAAGTGATTTGGCTCCAAAGAGGCCAACAGCAAGCTGACGTTTTCTCTCTCTACCACCCAAATCACACCTGGCTACTCTGTTGTCAGGACACTATCCCAGCTTCATCATTGTATGCCCAGCATGTCAGGGCTCACAGTAGCTTGGAGTTCTCAGAGGGAGGCACAGTGGATGGTTTTCATCATTCTGGTTGTCTGGAAAGCATAGCAACAATGAGTCTAAGATGTGGTTAGAATTGCAGAGTACTTTTATAGCAATAAACACCAATTGTTTAAAATTAATGCTGCAAAAAATTTTCATTTATTCAAAAATTTTCATAGCAGAACTAAATCAGAAAAGCTTTTTATAGAGAAAGAAAGAACTAGTTGTTACCCTGACTCACCTTTAGAAGGTCACTCTCTGATCTCACTTTGGCATCAAGAGAGACTTAAGAACATTCTTGAGATTTCATTCATGACATTGGTTTCCAGAAGAATATCCCATAGAAGCAGATTACAAGGCTCCACTTGAATCATGTTCAGTAATAACTCTTTGGCCAATATAAGCCATGGGGTCATGCCCAGAACTCATGCAGAGGGGATAAAGCAAATCATAAACATCAGGAAATATGACTCAGTTGTGACCAAGACACACTGATACATCAGTCTGCTATGAGATTGGAAGATGAATTTCTCACAAAGATGATATACTTTCTCACGGTGCCTCTTAGAGACTATAGAAAGTAGTCACTATTGGATCAGAACAATAACAATAAGAAAAGCAGTATGTAACAGATTTCCTTGAAACTCTCAGGAGAAAAACTCTCCTGGATGTACTGAGAAATAACTAGAGAATAACACAGGAAGCTAATTTCCTACTAGATCGTGATGTCATAATTTGGATATTAATAGAAATGTGACTTCTTTTCTAGTCAAAACCTGACAACTTGAAGACAAGAGTTGTAGGGAATGAGAACAAACGTAAATATGTAGAATATTTTCAAACCCAGACTTTTTAGTCAGCTTTTCTCCATTTTTTTAAATGACATTTGCCACATATGCTTTTGATGATTCTCATACGTTATAATAAAATAACCAAGTTGGGTATCTGCTTCTCCGTTGGACAGCATACAATTTAAAATAATGTCTCAGTTACTGTTTCTTGCTGTGAAAAGACACCATGACCACAGCAACTCTTATAAAAGAAAGCATTTAATTGGGGCTGGCTTTCAGTTGCAGAAGTTAGCCCATGATCATCATGACAGGAAATATAGTGCTTGAGTAGTAGTTGAGTACTGTATCCTTATCCACGGGCCTAGAGATAAAGAGAAACATTGGGCCAAGTGCGGGCTTTTGAAAGACTCAAAACCTACCTCCAGTGAGACAATTCCTCTAAGAATGCTACAACCTCTAATTTTATCAAAGAGCCTACTCCCTGGTGACTCAGTATGCAAATATATGAGCCTATGGGGCCATTCTTATTTAAACCACCACACCTAGATTGTAAAAATTCACAGTATCAATCTTCACTACAGTGACTTAGCTATATTGAATTCCTATGAAGTAAATACAGTCTATTTTTTTCCCTTTAGTCTAATGTTGGTAGGTGCTACAAAAACATTTTTAGGAAGAAAATCATACAGATTTGGCCACAGACTCCCTCTCCATTTCTCTTTGACTACTACAATAAACAAGAGAAACTACACGGATCTTCCTTACCAATTACTGGCGACAGCAGAAGACCTCTTTGAGAAGAAAGTAACCTTATTAGCGTTTCAAATAGGAACATAAGCTGAATTTTATATGGTGTAATGAAATTACTGCATAAAAAAAAAAAAATCTCACACTCTAAAGTGGTCTAGCTGACACAGGGCTTCCAATTAAGGGAAAATATCAAGAAGAAAGTATGTCCATCCAGAGTGAAAAGGGGGAGAATGGGCCATTTCTATAGGATGTAGAGTCATTATATTCTAGCTTTGGTTTCTAATTTTTTGCACCTGACAGACTCTTGTCCATGACTCAGCCAAATTGACCGTTAACCGCTTGACCCCTTGCAGCTTATAGTTAGGCCACAGTGGAAAGGTAAATGCTTATGCCATTATCGCCTGTCTCCTTTAGCACTGATACTTGGTTTTCACTTCAGTTAGCCAACCAGAACATATTTATTGCCCTTCTAATATGTATTAGGCATCATTCTACACATTAGAGTTACAAATTTGACTAAAACACAGCCATTGTTTAAAGATACCTCTATGTAAGAGACAACGAGTGAAAAAGATCGCAGACATGTATTCAAAGCATGGATTGGCACATACTAATAATACTCTAAGAAAGACACTCAGATATCAATTGTCTAGGAGAAGGAAGACAGAATGGAACAGTCTAGCAGCTGCTGGGAAATGCTATAGCTAAATGATAAGGCTCACCTTACTGAGACCCCAGGGTTTGTAAACATCTGGTCTTAGAACACAGATGGGCATGCTAGAACTATACTTACATCTCCTGTCTTTAAGATTTAAAAAGAAACAATCATCTTTTGTCCAAATAGGGGCCTACAAAGAGACAAAAGGAAACATCATTTCTAATTAATTCAAAGCAAAGGCATCCATGGGATGATCTTGAGTGGATCAAGGCATGTAATGACAATTATTTTGTTTATGAGAAAAATCGCACTATCACTCTAGAAAACTAAAAGCCATTTCCCATGGACTCATTAAAGTCCTTTCACATATATTAATTATTTAATGTAATTTCTTGAGGAAAAGAGAGCCTCTCACAAATAATTCTTGTTTAAAATAAAAAGACAAAACAATTTAAATAGAGTTCAAGAAAGTTTCTGGCATTATATAAATTTAATATTAAAACATTTAGAGTCTTTATTTAAATATAATTTTCAACTAAGAGGATCTGTATAAACAATAAATCATCAAGAATTTATTAAGCATATAATAAACACCAGGTTCTGGAAGACAGAGCTCAATAGAAGAGGATCATTTCCTGGAAGAAGCCCTATTGAACTAATAAATGCTACATGTAACTCACCTATGCTTTTATGTATCAGAAATAGATAATAACCATAAGTGGTTTCTCTCTCTTAGTTCCTCTGTCAGTCATCCCCAGATTATGGAGATATAGGCTGAAGTTAAGTCAACATTATTGACAGGCTATTTATGCTACTATTACCATTGTGTCCATGTGTTCCTAAAAAATAAATATGATACCACCTGTAACTTTATCTCTATGGGTGTTATAGTCTCAATATGAAATGTATCCCACAAACTTGTGTGTTGAATGCTTGATCCCAAGCAGGCAGTTTTTACTATGCTGGATGGTTTAAACTTTAGAACATAGACATATTCTTAAATGTTGTGCCCCTACTGCACTGTACCCCATCCCTCTGTCTCTCATTCCTAGGCACCATGAAACAAGCAGCTCTATTCTACAATGTGTTTCCATCCTTTATATACAGCTTCTAATAACATGAAACTCCTCAGAACTCAGGAGCCAAAATAAATCTTTTCTTCTTTTAAATGATTTTTCTCTGATATTGACCACAGCATTAAGAAATGCATAACACAGTGTGAATGCTATAAAAACAAGAAAAAGGGGATGAACACTATTTTAAGAAATTCAGTAAAGATAATAACTTATTGTGGGGGAACCCATGGCTTCTGGGTTATCTTCCTCTTGCTGTTCTCACATAATATAAAAATATGCACTTGGTTTCAGTCCAAGAATCCTGAGATATAACTCCTACAATCTTTGCAGATAGTGGTGCAAAGAGAGTCTTTTGTCTCAATATTTGGTCTCTGATGCTGATTCCTGTCACAGAGTTCCAAAACTCCATGGAATCTTGTGAGTGATCAGAATATATTTCATTTTCCATAATAAAGCAACTTTTGTGAGCATTTTGGAGAGTATTTAAACACTAGAAATATCAATTCATGATCGGAAAATTGAACTTCCATTCCCAAACCCCATCCCCATTTGGATGAGGCTAAAACAGTGAATCCTGTTTCTGTGGCAAAGTCTCAGTAAGAACTCCAAAGTTTGCAGTTTGGTGGGATTCGTGGTAGCTTAATATGTAGAGGGATCTGGGAGTGTTATATTTAATATTCAGACATGCAGCTGTTTTTGGATAATTAGCCAGCAGAGGAGACTAGAACTTCTACAAGCATCTTACAGACCAGAAACGTTAGAGTGAATGAAAACAAAGTTTTCTTTGTCTTACCTTCTGGTTCCTTGTCTACTGTGAAACTGGCCTTTGAGAATAATGTAACATAAATAGATTTATAAACGTGAGCATTTTTTCACAATTCTAGAGATAGACATCTACAACCAAGTCATCAACTAATCTGGTACATGGTGATGGCACCCTTCCTCTTAGTGGCCATTCCTCACTACAAATGCACTTTGGCAGGAAAAATTTTCATGCTTCTTGGTAAGAGCACTAATCCTATTTTAGAGTGAATATCTCATGATCTGACCATCCCTAAAAGAATCCCTCATCTAAATACTCTCACATAAGAGATCAAGTTTGACATGTGGATTTTGGTAGAACACAAACATCCAGACCACAGGAGAACCCAGTTAAATCAATTGGCTTTCTGTCCTTGGGCATTTGTGGTTTAGAATTTTTTACCAGTTGTTAAAGATAGCCATTGACCATATTTGGAAGAATTTCAGGAAACTTGAAGAGAACACGGAGGGAAGTTCTAGAGATAAAACATACTCTTATAAAGAAAAAAAAAAAAAAAAAAACCTTAGCACAAAGAAAAACTGAATTCAAAATACATCAGAGAAATAGCATGGCCACATCTTTTGGAAAACAGGCCTGGAAATGGCAGCAGAGAGAAGGTAATGGGAAATTACAATTGGCCTTGTGGATAACTCTGTTTTCTTCTAACCACTGTTGATACAGCAGCTGGTTTCAAATGTGTACTAAGTCACTCAGCAAGCTGGCATGGTTAATAATTGAGGAATTATAAAAAGCTGGTATTTATTTTCCAAGAAATTGATAGGAGCCCAAAGTTAGAAGACATTTTTACCCTACTCATTCCTTGCTGACAGGAGATAATGAACTGAGACCTCTGAGGCATCCGGGAGAACAGCAGCCTGCCACAGCCTGTAAGCTTCCTAGTTCAAAAATGATCACTGGCACTAGCCTGGCCTGACCTCCTACAAGTTATATAACTCTGATCCTTACATGTTAGTTGTGGAGACAGGAGAAATCCAATCATAGAGTCGGTTGTAAAGATTTTTGTTAAGCCGTGTGCAGCAGTGAAGGCACACTCAGAAAAGTCAATACACATTGGTCAGTTGGATTGAAAGGAAAGAGCCACAGTGGAAAGACTGTGGTATGTTGTAACCTGTCCAGCTTCCTGCTTATTTGAAGTAACAGCCCAAATGATGGGAGAAGATGGTCCCTGATGATGACACCTATTTCTTGCAAATCACTCAGATGAAGCCTCTTAGGTGGATGTAGATGAGAGGAATCTCATGGCCCAAAACAGGGTAAAAACAATCTTACAGCACAGCCAAAGCAGCCTCATCCAGAACTCCATGATATCCACATTACCACTATTTCTTATATGCAGGTATTCATTACAATAGTGAACATTCACTGGGCCACTCAATGTAGTAAGCATGTGAGCTCAGGACAGCATTTTTAACCTCAAGTACACAATGCTGGAGGGAAAACAGACAAGTCAGTGGTATGTCTTAACAAAGAAGAGGAAAAGGTGTTCTCCTCTGGGAACCCAGTGACCAAAGTGTGACGGGAATTGAGTGAAGGTGAGAGAGACTTCAAGAAGTGATATCAACCTGTACCTGCAAGATAAATATGAGTCACCCCAGTAAAACTGTTAGGGATAGGCAGGTGGGTGTGGTACACAAATTCTTCAAACAGAAGGTCACTACATCAAGTCTCAGTGAGCCCCATTTTCCAGTGTTTATAGACTGGCAAGCCACATATTAGACACACTGCCAAGCACTAAAATGAACAAGATACCATTTCAGGTTTTAGTAACCTTGGAATTTAACAAATCAGATTATTTCACGCTTGTAAGACAAAGCATAATTTACATGCAGAATTTCTTGGAGGTCTGGTTAGTTGAGTTAATTCCCCTCACCACTCTTTCCACCCCACAGTTTCCAGCCCGAGAAGGGAGTTCTTAGGGTTGGTGTCAATTAAATAACCATTAGGAGATGATTTTCCTATTTCAGTTCTTACACCATTGTGAGAAAAGCAAATAATTAAAAGCATTCTGTCTTTATTCACTGGAAGGATGGTCAATTCAATAGTGGGAACTAGCCTCTGCTGTACCTCATTATATCAGCATTGATTTGTTTTGTCTAGTCAGCACTATAAGCTTCTCCTAGAACTATGACCATACTAACTTCCTACTTAGGATTTATTCCTGATTGCTTTATATCATCTCATTTTGAGTTGGCAGTCCAGATCACAGTGATAGGGTTTTTAAGGGACATCCTATTCCCTCTGTGTTCAGCATTCCCTCTACATCTCAGAAAATTTGCTTTATTCATGAATGCCTTAGCCTGCAAAAACAAAAGTTTCCAAAATTTATAAAGTTAATATTTGAAAGGTACGTATACAAAGGAAGAAGAACTATCCCCTAGATACATCAAAGATCGTAGAAGTCAGGGTAAACTAAATCAGGGAATTGCCTCCTGAATTGTAACTGATATTTTCAGTCCTATGGGCTAGGACTCAATGATCCATGGCGTATTAGAACCCTTTGACTCCTCTAGTTAATCCTTGTCTAGAATTATAATAGATGAATTCTAAGGGAAGGCTGTAGTTGCTCCCCTAGCTGGTGGAGGAACTGAATCTTGTTTTATCTCTTCTACCTCAAATTTCAGTAGGATTTAGTTGTCCACTGGGGCTCCAATAAACTATAGTTTGCTCTGGACTCTGGTGTCTTGCCTCATGGTCTAAGCTCTGACTGCCAAGGCACCAGGGCAGATCAAATTCCTAGCCTTCTGGCTTGCCCCTGTCAAAATTTGGTCATGTAATGAAGTACAGCCTCCACTTTCCTGGCATTTCCAAACATCTGCTTCATTTCACTAGCATTTACTCCACTGGCTTTTGACAGGTCACTCTCTAGATGAAACCACTGTTGAAACTGGAGTCTGATGAGACTCCACAGGGCTCTCCCTGAGAATGAGAGAAAAGCCAACAAACAAAGAGGCCCTTGAGAGCAAGCAATTAGGGTGACGCTCCTGGTTATGATGTCTTCCCAGACATTTCACTTCCTCTTCTCTGCTCATCTTGACTTTTTCCCAAAGAGATGTCAGCTGAGCCACAGAAATCAGTTGGAAGCAAGAGACGTTAGAGACTGAGAGAACATATGATCTGCCCCACAGGGCTCTGAGTTCATGGCATACAAGTTCATGCCTACAATTAAAGATTACAATCATATTGCAAGACTCTAATTTTCCTTTCAAGTATTGTAGAAAGACTCTAGGCTTACAGCGTTACCAGTAAAGAAATGGATAGTTGTGTTATGTCTCTGCTTACAAGCAGAGTTTGTATCTTTCAGTGTAGAATCAGAAAGTCGAGTTGAAATTTCAGGATGCTGTTCAACCAAAAAAAGAAAAAAAGGAAAAAAGAAAAAAGAAGAAAAAAACATTACTTTCACTGTATCCTGGTTGTCGATTATGCATTGCTCACCCCAGCAGTTAAAATAACTAATCAAGAGCATCTTAGGAAAACTTAGAATATTTGACAATACAACCATATTACTCCTTGGCTTATACCCTAAGGACTCTATAACCAATACAGAGATACTTGTCCATTTATGTTTATTGATGATAGGTCCGCACAGCCTAGACATTCATCAACATGATGGAAAATTCAAACTTTCACAGTGGAATTATACTCAGCTACTAAGAAAACTGAAATGAGGACATTTGAAGGAAGATGTATTGATGAGGAAAGTGTTATATTAAGTGAGGATATTCAAACAGAAAGACATTTAAAAGTTTATTTTCTCTCTCATATGTGGATTTAGCTCTTAATGCTTATTAGTATATAAATGAGATGTTAAGAGAGAGTAAGTCTGGGCTGTGAAACTAGACAAGAGTCCAGGAGAGGATAACAAGAGATGCAGAGAAAAGATATGGGGATAAAAGGACAAACATGATATAGAAGCAGAAAGGAGAGTTCTGGCCTGGGAGAATTTGGGGTAGGGGTAACAAAATTAAATTTTCTCAAAAAAAAATCAGTAATGACCCCCAATTATTTGTATGCTAATATTTTTTAGTAAGGCTGGGAAAAATATATGTTGTCAGGATAAAAAATGAATGTCACACCCATTTCAGAAGCAAGGTATAATGCAACTTCCTCCACAATCGTCATTTCATTTCCCAAGACAGAAGCACACTTTGAACTATTCGTATCCAAAACATAAATGAGTGATTCTCTTATGAACAGGTTGCTGGAGACCGGAGCTAAATTTGGAATTAGTATTCTCCTTGGAGTTATTTTTTTTTTTTTTTTTTTTTTAAATCACTAGGGGTGGCTGTGTTGCTAAGTTCACCCAAGATTACAAAGGTTTTCAACCATTTCAGTGTGCACATGGGTCAGAATGTGCCCATGGGGCAGCTGTCTCTTCACTGAAAGTCCTAATCATATTCCTCTGGGCTCTGCCATTGCTTGCGCACATTGTTACCAAGCCTTATTTTGACCTGTGGCTGCACAATGGACTTATGCTCCACTTTTCTATTTTAACTTTAAATCAAGTCTGTTTTGTTTGGTTTTCAGGTAAGATTTTTGATAAGGTTGTAGACCTCAGTGTTTGATTTGATTTATCCATATGTGGTTAAAAAAAAAAAAAAAAGACCTTAACTTTACTTTTCCAGAACTCTTAGAAATATGGCTCTTCCTCCTTGGGAGGGTAAGACCAGCTTTCCTCCTTGAAGAACTTTCATGGTGAACCTTGGAACACAAGGATTGATGCTTACAAAGTTCACCTGTCCTCTCATCACAAGGTTATAAATGTACATGCCAGAAAGGAAAGACAAAGAGGAGATGCATCTCTGTCGGCCACCTCCCCTCAGTAAATTCCCACTTCTCAGCTACATGTATCTCACAGGAAACAAGCATATCGCATTAACATATCATTTCTTCAAAATTTAAATCCACATCGACATCTCTTCTGGGTGTCTTCTATTCATAAATATGTAATAGACTCAGATATTTTTTAATTAGTAAGTGCCTGGACACTTACTCAAACTTTGATATTATCTCTGGGAAGTGTCATGAGAGTAAAATAATTTAAACTAGAGCTCAGAGGCCAAAGTGTTCAATAGTTCAAAGCAGTGGTTCCCAATCTGTGGGTCACAGTGCCATTGGGGGTTGAATGGCCATTTCACAAAGGTGACATACCAGATATCCTGCAAATCAGATAGTCACGTTTATGATTCATAGCAGCAGCAAAATTACAGTTATGAAGTAGCAATGAAAATAGTTTTATGGTTGGGGGTCACCACAACATAAGAAACTGTATTAAATGGTCATGGCATTAGGAAGGTTGAAAAACCAATGCTCTGTTGCATTTCCCTCATCCCCAATCCTTCCTGGTGCATGTCCTGGGAAAATAGTGCATGGATGTACTCAGTTTTTGTTTGTTTTTTCTGTTTTTAATTTGGGTGCTGTGGATCTGAACTTAGGTCCTCATGGTTATGTGGCAAACACTTTACCAAACTGAACCATCTCCCCAACCCTTCCTCACTTATCCTCCTATACTTAGTTTTTTATCCTTCACTTGGCAAGCATGAAACAGGAAGCATGGCCCCTCTTAACTCATAGGTTAAAATCAAGACTTCTCACACAGAAAGAGGATGCTCTGCCAGCAGGTGCGGCCATGCCTCTCAAACAGACATAGACAAGCCAGTTCTTTAGAAAGTATTCTCTTCCCCAAGAGAGATCTAAAACAGGATTGAAAATCTAGCCAGAGGACGTCAAGGGCTGCTGCAATCTCTGACTGTCCTGACTTCATTCACACAGAGTCACCATGAGAGCTGACCAGAGTATGCTCTCTCTGTGTCACAGAATTTCACCCTGCCTATTGTAAATTCCTGGACTTGTTCTATTTCTATGTCTTTTTCCCTCTGCAGAAAAATGCCTAAATGATTGCTTGTGTCTTGTCTCCATTTCTTCACATATAATTCCCCTTCTGATTTTCCCATTAACTCTACCATGCACCCTGGCTTCAGTCCCAACATTCCACAGAGACTGCTCTTGTCAGAGGTGGCAGTGACCTCCATGTCTCCTCTTTGTAATCTTCTGAGAGGAATAATTTCAGTCCCTTCTCAAAACTCTTGTAACAATATCCTTTGGGTTTTTTTTTTTTTTTGCATATGTTTTTCCATTATTTGTCCCTCTTTCTTTCCTCCACTTACTCATTTTCTGAACCTTTCAGTATTCCTCAGGGGGCGCCTTGAACTCTTTACCTCTTGTTTGTTTTCCTTCTTTCTTTCTCCATTTTTCCTTCCTTCCTTCTTTCCTTCCTTCCTTCCTTCCTTCCTTCCTTCCTTCCATCCTTCTTTCCTTCCTTCCTTTCTGTCTGTCTTTCCTTGCTGTCTGTCTTTGTATGTGTTTGGGAGGTATATGTTTCTGTGGACATTCATGTAGATTTATGCATATGTATAAACAAGTGCACATACATGTGTACATATGTGGTATGGAGACCACAGATTGACACTGGGTATTTTTCTTAATCCCTCTTTACCTTAGTTTTCAAGACATGGCCTCTCACTGAATCTAAAGATCATGAATTCAGGTAGGCTGGCTAATCAGTGAGCTTCAGGGATCCTTTTGCCTTTGCCATAGAGAAGTGTGTGACAGTGCTCATCTTTTTATGTGGGTTCTGGGTATATGAACTCAGATCCTCACGCTTTTATGGGAATCACTTTTTCAGAGACTGAACCATATGTTTCACCTCTCTTTATATATGTGGTATGTGTGTTGGGGACTAGCTACGGTTCTGTGTCCTACATTTTCTCAGTCAGGTGTCTAGGTACCATTGCTGCACACTGGGCTGGAAGAATGGAGTGGAGTCCTGAACATGTGGGATCTGAAAGATCCCTGTCTGGGTGGGAGTGAGTGCCAGAGAGTGGGGCTGGGGCTTCTCCAAGGAAGATCATCTCTAAGAATTTTAGTTTAGACAATACTCAATGACACAGCTCTCTTAGACAATCTTCTGTGAAACAACTGGTGCACATAGACTTTATTCGTGGTGACCAGTGCTATGTATGAAACTTGGAGAGTGGGAAGGACATTTCAGGATGAATTGTAAAATCACTGACCGGGGCTTAACATATTGTGCATGCTTCACGTGTATAAAGAGGCATTATAGAAATCCCAGGAGCTTATTGGGCAGGTTCTTATCAGGAAAGAGGAAGTTGAACTTGTAGGTTTGCCAAGGACTACATGACCTTCCTTAGGTAGGTGGTATGGGTGTCAGGCTCCCCAGATAATGTCAGAGAAGGGGAAGCCCTGCTAAAAAAAGGAGTATTCCATTTTGGCCCCAGGACATGGGAGCTATCTGTATATGGTAGACTGCCACAGTAAGTTGTAAAGTTTCTCTACACATATACTTAATTATTTTATCCTCAACTCTGCAGGCTATACCTCTTCATTTATATTTTTGAAACATATTTTTTATTGGAAATTTTATTTACATTTTAGATGTTCTCTCCTTACCCCATTTCCCCCTCCCTCCCAGGAACTCACTATCCCTTCCCCCCTCCTCCTGCCTCCATGTTGGTGTACCCCCACCCAACCTCCCCGTATCTCACCTCCCCACCCTCGAATATCCCCCCATGATGCCCAGCCTTCATGGGACCAAGGATCTCTTCTCCCACTTATATATAGCTCCCTTGCATATATAGCTGGAGCCATGGGTCCCTACCTAAGCGCTCCCAGGCTGGTGGTTTAGACCCTGGGGGCTCTGGTTGGTTGGTATTGTTGCTTTCCTCATGGTGTCGCAAATCCTTTCAACTCCTTCAGCCTTCACTCTATCTTCTCCATTGGGAACCCCGTGACCAGTTTGATAGTTAGCTGTGAGCATCTGCCTCTGAGTATGTCAGACTCTTGCAGACTTCTAGGAAGACAGCTATATCAGGCTCCTTTCAGCATGTACATCCTGACATCCACATCAACGTCTACCTTTGGTAACTGCACATGGGATGGATATTCAGGTGGAATGGTCTGTAGACGGCTCCTCCTTCAGTTTCTGTCCTGCACTGTGTCTCCATATTTGCTCCCTTGAGTATTTTGTTACTCCTTCTAAGAAGGGCCCCCTACTTGGTCATCATTCTTCATGAGCTTTATGTGGTCTGTGAGTTGAATCTTGGGTATTTCAGGCTTCTGGGCTAAAATCCAATAATCAGTGAGTGAATACCATGTATGTTCTTTTGTGATTGGGTTACTTCACTCAGGATGATATTTTCTAGTTCCATCATTTACATAAGAATTTATCAAATTCATTGTTTTTAATAGCTGAGTAATATTCCATTGTATAAATGTACCACATTTTTTGTATCCATTCCTCTGTTGAAGGGCATCTGGGTTCTTTCCAGTTTCTGGCTATTATAAATAAAGCTGCTATGAACATAGTGGAGCATATGTCCTTGTTATGTGTTAGAGCATCTTCTGGGTATATGCCCAGGAGCTCAAGTCCAAGTGGATAATGGACCTTCACATAAAACCAGACACACTGAAACTAATAGAAGAGAAGGTGGGGAAGAACCTTGAATACCTAGGCACAGGGGAAAAGTTCCTGAACAGAACACCAATGGCCTATGCTCTAAGATCAAGAATTGACAAATGGGACTTCATAAAATTGCAAAGTTTCTGTAAGGCAAAGGACACTGTCAATAGGACAAAATGGCAACCAACAGATTTAAACATATTTTTTTAAATCTCTTTAACCTAGCTGCCTACCTAACAGTTTGATTCAAAGCCTTATGGTCATCTCAGGTTTTATTTCCCCAAGTCAGATTTGTATTTCCTCATCAGTCTCCCTTTCTTTTGACAGTTTATAACATAATTATCCATATAACTGAAAAAGCTAAATATCTATTATGGCTTGCTTATCTTTGTCGTGTATCTTTTTAATTTTTTTATTGGTTATTTTTGTTTATTTACATTTCAAATGTTACCCTCCTTTCCCTGTTTCCCCTCCACACACCCTCATCCCATTCCTCTCCCTCTGCTTCTGTGAGGGTATTCCTCCACCCACCACCCCCTCCTGCCTCCCTGCCCTCAAATTCTCCTACACTGGGGCATTGAACCTTCAAGGACCAAGGGCCTCTCCTCGATTGATTCCAAAAAGGCCATCCTCTGCTACATATGCAGCTGGAGCCATAGGTCCCTCCATGTGTATTCTTTGGTTGGTGGTTTAGTCCCTGGGAGCTCTGAGATGCCTGGTTGATTGATGTTGTTGTTCTTCCTATGGGTTGCAAACCCCTTCAGCTCCTTCAGTCTTTCCCCTAACTCCTCCATTGGGGTCCCCATACTTAGTCCAATGGTTAACTGCAAGCATCCGTATCTCTATCGGTAAGGCTTTTCTTGCAGAGCCTCTCAGGAGACAGCTATATCAAGCTTCTGTCAGCAAGCAATTCTTGGCATCAGCAATAGTGACTGGGTTTGGTTGGTACATATGGGACATATCTTTAATCTATCTAAATCCCAATTATTTCAGTCTAAACAATAAACTCAGCCTGCCCGTGCTTCTACATTTCTATATCCACCACCCTGTCCCAAAATCATTATATCCTACCTT
Source organism: Mastomys natalensis (assembly GCA_021653895.1). Lineage (NCBI taxonomy): Eukaryota > Metazoa > Chordata > Mammalia > Rodentia > Muridae > Mastomys > Mastomys natalensis. The sequence continues at coordinate 772,271 of JAJTUV010000155.1, forward strand.
TATAACCACTGTCAGCTCTTGGCACTATGCTCTACTTTTGTTGTCATCTATTCCTGTCCAACTTTTTATGACAGTTAAAATAATCTTTTTAAGCATGTAAATAAAATCTCAATGCATTTCTAATTCTGTTCCATCAATAGGTTCCCAATACAAAGAATAAAATCTAAACACCTGCAAGGCTCTGCTTTGTAACTCTATGATATCTATATATCTATATCTATATCTATATCTATATCTATATCTATATCTATATCTATATCTATATCTATATCATCTATATCTATCTATACCTATATCTAATCTATCTGTGTATATGAGTGCCTGTCTATCCATCTGACTATCTCCATCTCTCTGTCTTTCTCTTTCTCTCTCTTCTCTCTCTCTCTCTCTCTCTCTCTCTCTCTCTCTCTCATCTTTCTTTCTTTCTCTCTCTATGTCTCCCCCCTCTCATTCATCTTTCCACATTATTATCAAGGCTACAAGTAAATTATTATCACACGTTTTCAATTATTTTCTCTGTGGAATATATCATGTGTAACAATGACTCAGAAGTCTCAAACCGAAATCTATGTACACTGTCTGATATACTAACAAATCTTCCAAAATATAAGGGGCTTTGCATGCATATGTGTGCGAGCACACACACACACACACACACACACACACACAGAGGGAGAAGGAGAGGGAGAAAAACAGAGGGAGGGATGTTGATTTATTGTGGCAGTCACCAGAAACTAATCCAAACTTATGGTAATTTCTGATTATATTACTTATTTATTTGCTTACCTGTTCATAAGTACTATGAGAGCAGAGGCAACATCTGCCTCTAATGTGCATGATTGTATTCCTGAGACTTTGATGTTAGGATCCCAATACATGTAGTTCACTCAAGTAAAGTAATTTCTTTCTTTCAATTATCTATTGCTTTTCAAGTAACTCGTCAGGGGCATTAAATTAACATATCTCTAAAGGCAGAAATAATTGATATACAATCAATGAAACGGGCAACATTTTGTCCTGTATTACCTTTTCCAAACTCATAACCGAACATTTATGCATTTATTTTCAATCATCTGAGTTTATATATTTCTTCAACATTATTCCATTCACACAACTGGCCAAAATTCTTAGACTAATGGAAGCCCTTCCTCATTCATTCACCTGCACCATCCATTCTTGCTCTTTCAAAGCTGATCATCACAAAGCCATTACAGCAGGATGGTATGTAAAATAGATTTGTTAATATAACTTGATGATTAAAGTTCTCCATTGAATCTTTTGATCAAACCCTTAATATTATCCACAAGACCCCTTGTCATGTGTCTCTCATCCACGGTTACCTCTCTAGAACATCAACACAACACCTTCTTACCCCTCCCTAGCTCTCAATACTTACCTATCTCCTGTGCCCTAGGAGTGAATAAGATAGAGTAGAAATTATAAGTTTAGATCACTATTCTAAAAACTATGTTTATTGTAACCACTGAATGTAACAGTATTTGATACAGTAATAGATTTCCAACAGAAATTATAATGAATGATTTTAAAACTTTTTAAAGCTTCATATGGTTCAGAATAGTTCTTAAACTATTGTATTTAATGTTTCTCCTAGGAATCCTTTGAGACAGATTGGGCAGGTCATCCGTGTCTTTCCATTTTACAAGGTGAGGGATTGGACCCTTGGGTTTCAGTGACTCTGTGACAAACATGTAGGTGGGAAAAAATTAAAGGCACAATTATGTTAGGTACCAGCATATGAAAAATCTGTATATTAAGTACAAACATATCCATAATATGTCTTGAGTATAGCACACCAAGAATGTGCTAAACATTACAAATGTATTGATTTAATTTAGAAAACAACCTTATAAGATAACACTGTTACATTTCAAGGATGAAGAAATTGATCTTCTGTCAAGTAACTGTCTCTAAACCACAGGAGATTTGAGAATTAATCTTATATCTGTATTATTTCACATGTGAAATTCTTAACCACTTCTATAGGAATTTCTTTCTTAATCTTGAGATATTTCAGATACATGAAAAGTTCAAAAACAGTAAAATAAAAATCTTCTGGCTCATGATTCAACATAAGAAATGAAACACTACAACACAGACAAAAGCGAATCCTCCTAAATCTCATTTATTATTTCTCTTACTGGTAAGATTTTTACTTATTAGAATTTATCTGATATTTTCTATCTGTGTTTATACTATTTCCACATATGAATGCATACTGCAAAAAAATATGTGCCACTGTTCACAGGAGACATAGACTCATAAAGCAATCTGTCTCCTAACATTCCCTTTGTAATATCCATTTTGGCAGGGGGGGCTAAATGGTAATCCACTTACAATGAAAGTAGCTTTACTTTAAATTTATAGAAAAAAAAAGACAATCTTTTTGGGATGGGAGTCACTTATTATTCTAGTCTGTGAATAGGAGAAATGGAAAAAAATAGTTTATATTTCTCAATCTCTGAAGTACTCAACCTATACAACATTTGATTACTAAAACAAGTAATACCTCTTTCCATTGCCAAATGAGATACAAAGACAGATCATGGTAATAGCTGTTTAAGAGAGTTTCCTTAGAAGGCTGTGTCACAACTTCTTTCTGGCAGAGTACTAGACACCTCTTAGGAAGATGGAATTATTTCTGCAGTGTATTGTCAATACCACTGAGGAATATTTCAATAGGAGAAGTACTTTATGGAATGTTTTTTATGGAGATAGAAAAGTATTTTTCAGAATATATACCATGGAGGTATCAACTTTCATTGTCAACTAATGTTATTGGAAAGAATCACTTAGGTGAGAAATTAATATGCTATATTAATATTAATATAGCTAATGGTTTTTAACAGATAAAATACACAGTCCCAGAATTTGTAAGTGGAAGAAATCCTGCTTTCAGAAGAAAATGGAGTAGATATTTGATTTTCTTGATAAATATAGCACATCCGTATACCATTTCTATACAATATTTAGGTTTGCATTCTGTTTAGGTTACTTTTCTATGGCTGTGATAACCATACAGCTGACCAAGGTAATTTATACTGTATATTTGGACTAAGAGCTCCAGAGGGATGAGTCCCTCATTGCATGGAGGCATGACAACAAATGGCAGGCATAGTGGCAGGCATGGTGACAGGAGCCAAAAGCTAACGGCTCATACCTCTAACTGCAAGCACAAAGCAGGCAGAGTAAACTAGAAGCATACAAGGCTTTCAGCTCACAAAGCTGGTGACATAGTTCAGCCAGCCACACCACAAAAACATCCCACAAACAGTGTCACCAACTGGGTGCTAAGTGTTTAAAAGCCCCACAACCATGGAGAACACTTTTTATTCAAATAACTAAATATTTACTTTCAGCAGCTTGTTATTTGAAATATGATATTTGAGTCGCCTCTTTGATTTAAAAAACTGGTAGTAGCTGTTATAGTGGTGAACACCCATACTTCCACCACTTGGGTGGCTGAGGCAAAGTCACAGGGTGTAGAAGTTTGAACTCAGCCTATAGTACATTGAGAGAATATTGTACACTGGTATGTCTATTGGAAACAATACTTTCTCTTTAGAGACTCTTGACTCTTGGCTGGTGAAACTTCCAGAGTACTTCCATATTCTGGAAAAATATACTAATCTCATTAAGTGAAGTATAGACCTATGTATCTGAATGTATTATTACATATCACTCTGTCAGTTAACTATAACATGGAGTCAGTCTTTTTTATTATAGATATCTATACTTGCATATTTATAAAATTATAGGGAAAACTAAACTAAAAAGTTTATTTTAAAAGGTCAGGTATGATAGCTCACAACTTTAAACCAAACATTTGTTATGCTAAGATAGTGGAATTGATGTGAGTTTGAGGCCAGACTGGTCCAGTTAATAATTTCTAGAAGAGCCCAGGCTATGGTGTGATACCTTGTCAAGAGATGTGTGTGTGTGTGTGTGTGTGTGAGAGAGAGAGAGAGAGAGAGAGAGGGAAGAGAGAGAAAGCTGATCATAGATTACAGGATTAAACTGAATATTCTTTGAGTTTTATTTTTATTTTCCCAAGTAAATTCCCCCTTTTCTTTGCTTAATAACAAAGCTCAATGAACAAAGTTACCAGTGAAAAATAGCAATTAAATATAAAGGAAGTTTCTATCAATCTTCAGCAAATTAATACTAATAAGAGTTCAGTTTGGATATCCTTCAAAGAAACTTTTAAAAACTGCTTTGTTGTCTGTCTTGTCTCTGGAAAGGCTTTATAACAAGTCTTGGGAAAGATTAGCCTTGGTAATGGACAGAGATCCTTCTGGAAAAGTTAAGTAGAACTTAGTCAATATCCCCAAATCAAAAATGAATGTTCCAAGCCATTGCAGGTGGAAATCTGTCCTGACATCAGGCACCAGTGTCTACTCTTGTCTGGGATATTTCCATACTTCATTCCCTACTCAATTTCTCCCCTTCCACTCCTTGCAGTCAAAAAAGATTCGTAATGGAATGTTGACTTGGTGATCTCATTCCAAGGCCCTTTCTATTTAGACACAATAATTTGAAAAGGAAATAAAACTAGTCATGTTGGGAAAGGAAAACTAATAAAGAGGTTTTGCTCCATCTCTTAAAAGGACTAAACTGAATTAAGTCTCTGTTTCATTTCCAAGATGGTTTATGTACAAAACCAAGCCTGGGAGGTACCACAAGCCTTAGGTATTGTGGCTATTCTTGAGAGACCTGACATGTAGCTAAAAGTCCCTGATATTGGGGTACCACATTTAAGTTGGCTTGAAATTGTTTTGGGAGTGGAATCTTCCAGAGATCCCAAGCTGGTTACAATTTAAGACTGGTAGTAATGATAAACAGTGACCTGGATTTCAAATAGCAAGTTGCCAGAGATGGAAGAATAAAGTTCAAAATAAAATCAGGTTGGGCTATGGCTGAATTTTTAAGTTCATACTCCCTATATAATTAAGAAGGGTCAATAAACCTACTTAGGCAAAAAATACTTAAAAATATAGATCATTGCATTAGGAAACTGAGACTTACATGTGAATATATAAGAAGACAACAAACCAAAATGGAGGAGAGATAATTTGTGGCAAAGAACATATTTTCAATTGAATTAAAATTATGTATTCTAGAATACCAATGGCTTATGCTCTAAGATCAATAATCAACAAATGGGACCTCATAAAATTGAAAGCTTCTGTAAGGCAATGGACACTGTAAATAGGACAAAATGGCAACCCACAGATTGGGAAAAGATATTTACCAACCCTACTTCCGATAGAGGACTAATATCCAAAATATATAAAGAACTCAAGAAGTTAAACTCCAGAGAACCAAATAATTGTATTAGAAATGAGGTACAGAGCTCAACAGAGAATTATCAACTGCAGAAGCTCACATGGCTGAGAAGCACTTAAAGAAATGTTCAGCATCTTTAGTCATCAGAGAAATGCAAATCAAAAAAACACTGAGATTCCATCTCACATCAGTCAGAATGGCTAAGATCAAAAATTCAGGTGACAGCAGATGCTGGTGAGGATGTGGAGAAAGAGGAACACTCCTCTGTGGCTGGTGGGATGCAAGCTGGTACAACCACTGTGGAAATCAGTCTGGCGGTTCCTCAGAAAATTGAAAATAGTTCTACCTGAAGACCCAGCTATACCAGTCCTGGACATGTACACAAAAGATACCCCAACATATAACAAGGACACCTGCTCTACTATGTTTATAGCAGCCTTATTTATAATAGCCAGAAAGAAGTTGGAAATAACTCAGATGTCCCTCAACAGAAGAATGGATACAGAAAATGTGGTACATTTACACAACAAAATACCAGTCAGCTATTAAAATAATGATTTCATGAAATTCACAGACAAGTAGACGGAATTAGAAAATATCATCCTGAGTGAGGTAACCCAGACACAAAAGAACACACATGGTATGTACTCACTGATAAGTGGATATTGGCCCCAAAATGCACAAAGCCCATGATATAACCCACAGATCATATGGAGCTTACGAGGAAGGAAGACCAGGGTGTGGATGCTTCATTCCTGCATTGAAGGAGAAACAGGATGACTGTGGGAGCTGGAGGGAGAGGGGACCTGGGAGGGAGAAAGGAGGAGGCGAGATAAAGGAAGCAGTATCAGGTACTGGAGAGGACAGGAGAGATGTACAGAGGGTCAGGAAATTAAATAAAAATAAGTCGGGGGGTATGAGGAAATGGCGATAGCCACTGAAGCATCCCAGACACCAGGGAAACAAGAGGCTCCTAAGATCCATCAGGGATGATTTTAGCAGTGAAGGAAAGATAGAATCTATAGAGACAAACGCCAGTAGATAGGCATGGGCCCCAGTTGAGGAATGAAGCCACATACCCATCTCAAAGTTTTTAACCCAGAAATGTTCCTGTCTAAAGGAAGAACAGGGATAAAATTAGAGCAGAGACTGAAGGAAGGGCTATCAGGTGACTGCCCCACCTGGGGATCCAATCTGTCTACAGACACCATACCCAACACTGTTGCCATTAACAAGAGGCACTTGCGGACAAGAACCTTGTGTGGCTACTCTTTAGGAGGTTCAGCCAGCAGTGGACCAATGCAGATGTGGATGCTTGGAGTCAACTATCAGACTGAGCTCAGTGACTCTGGTGGAGGAGGTGGGGGATTGCAACCCCATAGGAAGAACAATGTCAGCTCATTCTATTCATGTTTAAAGAGTTTAAACAAGCTTCAAACAAACATGTAGAGTGGGGATATAAGCAAGTCAAACTTAGCTGTCATCCTTGGGTGCAAAATTACCCTTGGTTGTTGAGACATGATCTCACATTGGCTTAGAGATAGCCAGGGAGTCTTCTGTCTCCATCTACCCAGTACTGAAATAACAAGTTCATGTAATCATGTCTGGTTTTGGCTTTGGTTTTGTTTGAATGTGTGTTCTAGGAATAGAACACAGGACCTTATTCTTGTATGACAAACCTTTTTATTGATGGTGTCTTGAATGAACTTTCTACATTGTTGTCATTCAGTAATAATTTCAGTATTTGACAGATGAGGAATATGATATTCTGAGTAGTAAAGGACTAGTTGATTTTAAATGGCTTGCTTGAATAAGGACTCTTTGCTATAATCGAGTTTTTCCTTTACAACTTAGAGCCTTACTGAAGCAAACATTTTTTTCAACCTTTTTCTGAACCATAACCAGTTAGCTGAAGCCATGATTCGGCTAATTTGTTTATTATTTTTAATGGTCTGACCAGTTGTTTAAGTTGTTCAGCTAAGCAAAATGATCAGACTTCTAAATATTATGTAGGTCCAGCTTTTAAGGTTTTTATCTTTATGACACTAGGAATTATGTCAATATACAAAGTTGCTTGTCAGAGGACAAAATGATCAGATAATCTGCCTGTCTGGACAAATTTGAGCGCCCAAATCTGATGAAGGTGTCAGTTACAGAAAAGTTAGAAGACAAATCCAACCCATTCTATCACATGATCGAAAGTTCCCTGGTGAGAGAAGGTTCACTGTATTCATGCTTGTGTGATATTAAGATAACCATTCTTATAGTAAGATACAAAAGTCATTAGAGAATTTGCATTAGTAATATTAAGCAATGAATGATTTCTTGACTCTTGGTGGAGTATAGCATTGCAATTAAGGTATACCTGACTTATATGACTTGTGCATTTTAGTATCATGAGACTAGCAGTATGCATTGCACATTGTGTTGGGACTATTACCATGCTCTATATAAGTTTAGTGCTCTGAAATAATGTAGTGATACACATTTACAAACCAAAGATTCTGGTAAATTTGTGAAGAAACTCTGGAATTTCACTAAAACTCTCCCAATGTTTTTGACAGAGATCACTGAATCATGATTTTATAACATAATCCAGGTAAACATGGTCAAGAAACTGGTGACTTATGTAAAAATTGGACAGGAATTGTTTTCTTGAATAATTACCTCAACACTCAGAAATACCATTGGACCTAAGGTAACTGCTGTGTTTGGACAAGATGAATAGACTGCACTACACGGCTTCATTTCACATTTCTTGGAAGGGATGGGGAATGGAGTACTGGATGATTGTTTATCTACCTTAAAGATTAATTGATGCCATTCCTAATCACCACTAGTATTAAGGTATTAGTGAACTGGGGAGTGAATAAAGATATTGGACGTTCATCTTACCATCATCTCAATTGCCACTTATGATTTCTATCTTTTACATTCTTACCTTACAAATTCATTATATAAATTCATTATACACATACGTATATGTATATACCACTCACCATTAGGTCACTGGAGGTTTCTACAAGTCTATATAGAAGGATGATGTTAGTCTAAGTAATCAGCTTGTCTAAGCAATAATTATAACAAAGTCAATTTCATTTTCTTTATATAGTCATTTTGTGAGGAACATGATTGAGGATATTTAATTTAGTATCAATAAGTTAATTGGTAGAAAACATTTTAAAATATTTTAAATATAGTGGAAATCTTTAGGTGTCATTTATTAATAGAATAGTATTTATTTTATAAAATATGAAATTTCCCAAATTTCCTGCACTAAGGTAAACAAAAGCTGTTAGAAGAATTAAGAATGTTTAACCTACCAGCAATGTGATTACAGATCTTATCAGTATCCAAGAAGACAAGATGATCACTTAAAGTTATTTTAAGACATTATGTTTAGGTTCAATTAAATGACTGTGCTTGTCACAGACCCACTGCTCCAGTCATGGCCACACATCCTTGTGGTATAACTATTTACTTTTCAGTTTCTGGTACCATTTGCTTCAATTTAAAAGCAGTTTCCTGATGACTAAGGATGCTGAACACTTCTTTAGGTGCTTCTCAGCCATTTGAGTTTCCTCAAGTCAAGAATTGTTTGTTAAGCTCTATACCCCATTTTTTAATAGAGTTATTTGGTTTTCTGGAGTATTATTTCTTGTGTTCTTTGTATATATTGGATATTAACCCTCTATCAGATGTGGGATTCGTAAAGATTTTTCCCAATCTGTTGGTTGCCATTTTGTCCTATTGACAGTGTCCTTTGCCTTACAGAAACTTTGTAATTTTATGAAGTCCCATTTGTTAATTCTTGATCTTAGAGCATAAGCCATTAGTGTTCTGTTCAGGAATTTTCCCCCTGTGCCCAAGTATTCAAGGTTCTTCCTCACCTTCTCTTCTATTAGTTTCCATATATCTGGTTTTATGTGAAGGTCCTTTATCCACTTAGACTTGGCTTTGTACAGGAGATAAGAATGAATTGATTTGCATTCTTCTACATGTTGTCCTCCAGCACCATTTGTTGAAAATGCTGTCCTTTTTCCACTAGACAGTTTTAGCTCCTTTGTCAAAGATCAAGTGACCATAGGTATGTGAGTTCATTTCTAGGTCTTCAGTTCTATACCATTGATCTTCCTGCCTGTCTCTGTACCAATACCATGCAGTTTTTATCACTATTGTTCTGTAGTACAGCTTGAGGTCAGGGATGGTGATTCCTCCAGAAGTTCTTTTATTGTTGAGAATAGTTTTTGCTATCCTGGGTTTTTTGTTATTCCAAATGAATTTGAGAATTTCTCTTTCTAACTCTGAAGAACTGAGTTGGGATTTTAATGGGGATTGCAATGAATCTGTAGATTGCTTCTGGCAAGATGGCCATTTTTACTATATTAATCCTGCCAATCCATAAGCATGGGAGATCTTTCCATCTTCTGAGATCTTCTTCAATTTCTTTCTTCAGAGACTTGAAGTTCTGGTCATACAGATTTTTTACTTGGTTAATTAGATTCACACCAAGGTATTTTATATTATTTGTGACTATTGTGAAGGGTGTCATTTCCCTAATTTCTTTTTTCAGCCTGTTTATCTTTCATGAAGAGGAAGGCTATTGATTTTTTTGAGTTGATTTTATAACCAGCCACTTTCGGATTCCACCTCACACCAGTCAGAATGGCTAAGATCAAAAACTCAGGTGATAGTAGATGGTAGCGAGGATGTGGAGAAAGAGGAATACTTCTACATTTTGGTGGGATTTCAAGCTGGTACAACCACTCTGGAAATCAGTCTGGAGGTTCCCCTGAAAATTGGACATAGCATTACCTGAAGACCCAGATATACTACTCCTGGGCATATACCCAGAAGATGCTTTAACATACAGCAAGAACATATGCTCCACTATGTTCATAGCAGCTTTATTTATAATAGCCAGAAGCTGGAAGAACCCAGATGTCCTTCAACAGAGGAATGGATACAAAAAATATGGTACGTTTACCCAATGGAGTATTACTCAGCTATTAAAAACAATGAATTCGAGAAATTCTTAGGTAAATGGATGGAACTAGAAAATATCATCCTGAGTGAAGTAACCCAATCACAAAAGAACACACATGACATTCACTCACTGATTATTGGATATTAGCCCAGAAGGTTGAAATACCCAAGATTCAACTCACAGATCACATGAAGCTCATGAAGAATGAAGACCAAGTCGGGGTGCTTCGGCCTTCTTAGAAGGAGTAACAAAATACTCAAGGGTGCAAATATGGAGACACAGTGCAGGACAGAAACTGAAGGAGGGACTGTCTGGAGACCATTCCACGTGGGTATCCATCCCATGTGCAGTCACCAAAGCTGATGTGGATGTCATCATGTCATCATGAAGTGCATGCTGACAGGAGCCTGATATAGCTGTGTCCTTAGAGGTCTGTCAGAGTTTGACATATCCAGAGGCAGATGCTCACAGCTAACCACTGAACTGATCAATGGGTTTCCAACGCGGGGGGGCAGGGGTTAGAGTGAAGACTGAAGGAGCTGAAAGGGGTTGAGGCCCCATGAGGAGAGCAACAATACCAACCAACCAGAGCTCCCAGGGTCTAAACCACCAGCCTGGGAGCACTTAGGGAGGGATTCATGGCTCCAGCTGTATATGAAAGGGAGGATGGCCCTGTCGAGCATAGGTGGGAGAGGAGATCCTTGGTCCCATGAAGGCTGGACGCTAAGTATGGGGGAATTCGAGGTAGGGAGATGGGAGGAGGGTAGGTAGGGGCACATCCGCAGAGAAGCAGGAGGAGGGGGAATTGGATAGGGTGGTTACTAGGCAGGAATAGGGTTAAAGGGATAACATCTGAAAAGTAACATTAAATTTTCCCAATAAAAAAAAAAAAAATAAACAGCTCACCTTCCTTGGACGCAAGTGGTTGAAGTATACTAAATCTTGTTGTTCTCATCTAATATGAGGATAACAGACTCAATTCCTTGGACTATATAAAATGGTATTATAATTATAATATATGATTTATTCTTATTTAATACAATAAGGTTTAATATGTCATGGATGATAAATTTGATAAATTAAACTGTTTTTCACTTGGATCTATCCTTTAATCCTCACCTGGATATATTTCTTAGCTGGCTTTAGCTTATGTTTCCCTCTCTAGCTTACCCAGAGCACCTCACATATTATTATCAACATAGATACCTGTTTCTTCACCTCTTAATTTACCCTGCTTCCACAGTATCTAATGCAAAATTAAACCATGAGTGAATTTCAAAGCGTGTTGCTCCCTTTGCTGTGCCAATTTTGACCATTAAATTTTCTCCTCTCTCTTTGCCCCTTCCAAGGTGTGACCCCTCCCTCCTAAATGTCTACCTCACTTCTTTAACCATACTTGTTACACGGACATATAAACAAACCAACATAAGTACAACCTGCTGAGTCTGTTCTATGTTTCAATAGGGAAGACTAAATCTTCATCTCTCAGTAGTTGCTAACTGCTTGTAGTTAGTTCTTTATTTGAGGATGGGACTTCATGAAAAAATTTCTCATCTATATTGAGATGGCAGCTGTCATTGGAATTGTTCAGGTCTTGTATTCTTAACCACCACATTGTCGGGCTTTCAGCATTGTACCATCCAGTCCCTGTCATAGTGAGAAGGCACAATTTCACAGCAGACTTCCTGGTCCTCTAGTTTTTCTGTCCCACCTTGGTGATGTTCTCTGAGCCTTGAGTGTGTTGTAGATGTGTCAGCTGGGGCTGAGGAGCCCAAAGTCAGTTGCTCTCTATATTTTGACTATATGTGGCTTTCTGTAATGGTCTTGTTTCCACTGCTCCTTTATTAAACCAGTATATTTCCCTGATGCATGTGAAACACGTATCCTCCACCCACAGATAAGTAAAGAACGTACTTATCATCAAAGAAGCTTTATTTGTTTGCATCAGGAAGAGATACTTTATTTTTCTACATTAATTAATTATTCTATATATTTTGATAATACTGTTTCGGCTATGTCTCACAATTAGTTCATTCTGAATAGATTAATTAGGTAAAGTAGAGACTGGTAAGGTAGATTGGATTCTTAGCTCTAAAGTGGTGAACTTTTAAAATTTGATTTTTCACTATACTCTTTTTAGTAAAGTGTATTTATTATCTGAGAAAGAATAATTTGACTAAGGCTCACAGTCTGAATATCAGGATCTGTTAGCCAGGCTCTATCCTCACATGTGTTCTTGACCTTCTCTTTTTATTCAATAATTCATACAGAGCAAAGTAATGAATATATTGTGGGTCATCCCCTATAACATTTAATGGTGTGTAGTCAGGCTACTTATAATATCTCTTTCAATAAATCTCTACAGTGGTCTTAGGTCATCTTACAAAGACAGCACAGAAGAAAGTGTGCTCGTAGACAATTTCTTGTCAAGGGATGAACAGGGAAATCTGTTTCAATAATTGTTTAACTTTAGCCACACAATGTTGAATGAATTAAATGCTAGCTAGATCATGTAGGAAAGTCCAAGACAGAAGATGTGGTCTTTGCTTTCAATGAGTATTTGTGTTAGAATGAGTCATGGTGAGATGTTATGGGTAAGCCAGGAGAGGGAAATCTACCTACAAGCTAAAGTAGCTAAGAAACTTTGTCATCCAATGTGACACAGATAAAGGGATCAGATCCAAGTGAAAATAACAGTCTTATTTATCAAACGCTCAGTACCATGCATACTCAAATCACTTCATTTGTATTAATATAAGGATATATATCAATGCATATATGATGTCATAATAATCCAATTTATAATAGTCCAAGGAAGTCGAGTCTGTTATCCTCATCTTGTAGATGAGGAAACAGAGAGATGTTAGCTTACTTGCTGTAGGCCATTTGCCTGTTAAGTGAAGGAAAATGCTTTTAATTGAAACAAATGGTACCAGAAACTGAGAACTAAATAGTTATATCACAGGGATATATGACATGACCTCAACAGTGGGTCTGTGACAAACACAGTCATTTAATTGAACCTAAACATAATGTCTTAAAATAACTTTAAGTGATCATCTTGTCTTCTTGGATATTGATATGATCTGTAATCATATTGCTGGTAGGTTAAACATTCTTTTGTTTATGTTAGTACAGGAAACTTGGGAAATTATATAATTTTATAAAATAAATATTATATTTATTAAAAGACATCTAAATATTTCTACCATATTTAAAATATTTTAAAATATATTTTCCACTAGTTAACTTATCCATACTTAATTAAATATCCTGAATTATATTCTTAACAAAATGACTAAATAAAGAGAATGAAAATGATTTTGTCATAGGTTATCCTTTAGACAAAAATTATAAGTGAAGAATTCAGATTCTGTCCTTGTCCAGGTGAACAGAAGTCAACTATATATTATAGTTTCCAACTGCTTGTGCTGACATAGTTTGAGGCCACACAAAGTCAAAGAAAATAAAACTAAGTCTTATAGCAGAAGATCCCTAAGTCATCTATTCAATAAATAATTAAGTCTCACATATCTCCAAAAGAACTCCTTCCTATCAAACCTTATCTCTTCAAAGTTAAATAAGATGGTTTACATCTAGAGTTGATTGACAAATAAATCTGAGATGCACAAGTTGTAGATGTTTCTAGAAATGACATTTTTGAAACTTCATCTAGCCAGGCGGTGGTGGCGCATACCTTTGATCCCAGCACTTGGGAGGCAGAGGCAGGCAGATTTCTGAGTTCGAGGCCAGCCTGGTCTACAGAGTGAGTTCCAGGACAGCCTGGGCTACACAGAGAAACCCTGTCTCGAAAAACCAAAAAAAAAAAAAAAAAAAAAAAAAGTTGAAACTTCATCTATATCAATGATATACCTCAAATATATTAGAAAAAGATTGACTTTCCAAATAACTGTATAGTGATACTTAGCATATTACCTATGATTAACAACCATATATATTATTGATATATTCACCTGTTTATTAGACAGAATTCACCCTCCTAAGTAAAAATGAATCAAATGGCAAAATTCCTTACTAAATTCTTATTATTCTTGTCTTAAGGAGATTGAATAGATTGACATCCAGAAAGCCCTCTGAGCCTAAATTTAAAACTTTCAGGTGCTGTTGCTTAATGTTATCTTTCTTTGTGGAAGTATATTTTTAAATTCCAAATGTTTCCTAGTAAAGTAGGTTGGTGACAGTTCTATTTGTTTCAAAGATAAGGTTCCTCTTCTATGAAACTCACCTCACTACCCATTGTCCCTGAGGCAAAGGAAAGTTCTAAGTGGAAAAAACAGGGTTCAAGCAAATTCTTTGGAGGTTTTGCAACCAGCCTTAGCCAAGTCATGCATAATTCACCACACTGACTTCATATTTTGGCAAAGCCAAAAAGCGGCTATTAACCTCAGTGATCGCTCTTAGATATCCAAACTCACACTCGCATCTGCATTTAGCTTTTGATTTCAAGTCTAATTGTTTATTTATTTAATGATGTTTAGCTGCCTTGATGATAAGCTATGAGACATTTTTTCCCATTGGTTTTTTCTTTTAGTTTTCAGTTCACAGGTGCTTTTAAATTTCAAATATTTTACAGACTGAACCCATATAGCTTAAAGTTACATGTTCGATAAAAAGGTCTAAGGGAGACAGGATATCACTGAATTCGAGGCAGCTTTGTCAGTTGGCAGCCCCTTGGTTCTTCTATTCATCATGAGGCCCTAGCCACTTTAGTCTTCAAAGCATGGTTCTCTGCAATTCTCATATAGGAGCAATCGTAGTTCAGAGTTCACGAAGTTATTGTGGGAAATTTAAATCACTGAAAAATAAATGGTCAAGGATCATGTACATTTTAAGTTCTTGATGTGTGTAATGCTATAAAATGCTGCCAAAGTGAGCAGATATTCTGGCTCACTTTGACAAGGAATTACTAACTTCAGCAACTATTCTTTTAATAGAATAAATTAAATGAAAATAAACACATATTTTCCTTAAGTACAGGTATTAGTGATTCTTGTACATTGACATGTACTTGAATTTACATCCATAAGAATAGAATGTGTGTGCATGGATGTGTACATATATTTGTACATATGTGTATGTATGTGTATATACATGAACATATATGTGTACATATGTGTGTATGCATGTGTGCTGGTTTGTGACTTCTTTTGAAAACAATAAGGAAGCAGTATTTCTGCTTGTCACTGACTCAGATTCAAAATCAATCAAATATAATCTCACTAACAGCCTAATTTTCCATGATCTAATGTTCTCTTAGACCTTTTGTAATAATTATCAATATATAATATTGACTATTATCTATTTAATGATCTTAGTGCTTTATGTTTAAATATGGACCATTCACCAAAATTTTAGAAACATTTTGCCATAACCTATTCTAACTGATCAATGTCAAAGGTTTTAAGCATGTCACAATGTCACTTCTAAGTGTTACAGCATTTACTTGACAGTATTGATACCTCCCTTGCCAAAGAATCAAAAACTCATCCCACACATAAAAATATCCAACTCTGTATTGGTAAACACTTGTGTTTGAATTTACTGGGAGTATACAGTTGAAAAACTAGCATTTACAGGTAACAATGTCTCATAGCTTAGTAAAAATGAAGTCTCCAGCTATCTTCACAGCACAGCATTTTCATGACATTTGTTTCGAGTAGAATAATTCACTATATATAATGAGCATAGAATTTTCAAATACATTGTCCCTCTCTGTTCTCAACATTTTGATCATTCTCCTCTCTTTTCATGAGAAAATGCATTTGTGAATAGAGCTAACTGGCATTTGGTATGTAGTATGTTTTCTTTAACAGTAAAATTTTACTGGTTAGTTTTGTGGTCCTGGCCCCAGTAATAGCTTACTCTCAGCAATGAAATTATCTGATTACACTTACTATTAATTGAAGTATGAATAAATTAAATTATCCCTCACATGGCTTTAATGCAGTTTCTTCCTTAGAAAACTTCCCTTATTAGCAGTTTCCCAATACAATTAACATTGTCTCAACTTCATGACTGATTGTTATTGACACTAAACCTTTGTAAGGAAGAACAGTCTTAGAGTCTTCGTTAAATCTTTAATTGTTTTTCCACATTGTGATCTAGCTATTACTGCATTTAGAATCATTTTATATTAAAACTCATTATATTTTCTATTTTTTATAATTCATTAACATGTTAAATATTTTGACATTATATCTTATTTTGGGGGTTTGTGAGAAGTTGCTTTGTTTCTGAATCATTTTCTTCTTTTGTCATGTTTTCCATTTATAATCTGTTCTTCCTTTTAAATTTTTTTCCTAAGTGGAAAGAAATATTCCTGACCATTTTCTTAAAGCAAAATTCCATTATTAGGATGGAATTAGGACAAAGAACAAGAGCTGACTAGAAAAGAACAACAACAGAACTTAATATCCTAAGATGTGTTTCACAGGGTTCTCATAGCTGCCCAGTGATCTGCAAATGATCCCTCATAACTTCAGGCCAACATTTAGTCCTTACATGAAGTAATAACAATAACTGTAACAATGAATTCATATTGATCTAATTTTAGGAAGCATAATTTAATACCAATATTATAAGTATCAATGTAGAGCATAGCGTACATAATTGTTTGTTTTAAAATGTCATATAAAATAATACAAATGTGCTATAGCTATCCATCAATACCAAATGCTTTTATCTGTGTCTTCTATGGTTTGCCAAGAACTGAGAACAAAAGGTAGCAATTCCACTTGTCTTCTATAATTCACATTTTCTATTACTGAAAGCAACATTACAGGAACATTTGTCTTCTCTTTCTACTACCTAATTCATGCTTCTTCTGAGAGGTGATGGTCACCTGATTGGTGAGCTCTCAGCTTGCCTAACTCAGTCCTTCCATTTCCTACTCCTAAGATGCTACTCTGAGAAGTACCAGTCTTAATGCAGCATTACCATTAGAAAGCCCTCTGTGACTATACATTTAAGTATTCAGTATCAAAGCTAAAGTCTTCATCTTATAAATTATATCAAATTTTTGTTTTATCCATCAAACATCTCCAAGTTTGGCTAGTAACAAGAATTGTTCTTCAATAAAAGAGGAAGATAAATGCTACTATGAATTATTTGACTAATGTGGATTGCTCCATATTAATGGAATAATAAGATGTTCAAGTTGATTTTATTTCTTGGTCTCATGTTAGGCCAAGAACAATGAGCAAAATTCCTCTATAATTCCCCCACTGGCACATTTAAGAACCAGTGTGTTGCTGCAATCTTCTACCTCTGTTTTGTTCTGGGGCAATCATAACATGAGGTGAGAGGTGGCACTCTATCACAGAGGTTTATTAGCCACAGACTCTGAATGAATATTATACATAGAATTGCCCTATGAGTTATACTGAACTTTAAATATGAATCTTGATTAGGAATGATTACAGTCATGAGTTTAGATCAAGGTATACAGAAAAAGTTAAATGACACTAAGGATAAAACTAAGGACAAGAAAGACCAACACCCAGACATAGAAGAAATGTTGTTTTGAACTTAGGCTGAAGACACAGCTGCCACAAAAAGACTTGGGAGAATAAAGATCATGGACTGTTCCAGGAACTGATGGACTCATAGCTGATGCAAGTATGAAAAAATAAGATAGATGCCGGGTCGGTTTCTTCAGAGGTTCAAGCTTCTTCATCTTCATAGTCAGTACACCTTTGTCTTTTCCTGTAGTGAACCAGTAGTAGTTTTTCATTGCCTACTGTAGTGTTCTTAGGCTTTTAAAAAACCTCAACTTTCTTTTAAGCTTCATTAAATCCCATTATCTCTCACTACTCATAACAGCAATTATAGTACAATATTTGACTGTGCCATCATCCACCCCCAACCCAGACCACAGATGACCAAGGCATTTAGATGTACTTCATTTAAGTGCATCTTATACAGAATATGAAGAAATCTCTTTTATAAGAGACCCCAGGCAGATACCATTTTCCTCCAGAAAATGAAACCTTTTCCTTGACCAAGCCATATTAATTATTGTGTATTTTTACTTCATTACTCTATGATATACAAAATAATGTTTTCTCTATGACACAATTATGTAAGATAGATCATGTCATTTATCACCACCCACGCTGACCTGCCTAATTCTACAAATACCACACTTGTTTCTTTAAAGCAAACAAACAACCAAACCAAAACTTAACATATTGACTCTGACTCCATCCATTTTCCAGGAAAATCACATAATTTTGCTTATTTTGGTGGTCGAATAATAAATAGTCCGTCATGAGTATGCACTTATTTTCTTGATACATCTGTCAAAGGACATCTAGGCTGATTTTACAAGTTGGCTATTATGACCAATGCCACAATAAACATGAGTGTGTATTCCAGTGGTATGGTACATTAATTTACATCACAACAAATAGGTCATATGGGTACTTTCCTGATCCCTCATGCCCTTACCAAGAATTGCTGTTTTCTTTTCTTTCTTCCTTTCCTTTTTTGTATTTTTCCTTTCCATTTCTTTCCTTTTCCTTTCTTTTCTGTAGTACTATGGATTAAAACTCAGGGCATTGCACATGCTAAGTTAAGTTTCTACCACTAAGCCACATTGCCAGCCCTGTCTTCTATATAGTAGGCATTCTGAATTGGGTGTAATGGAATGTAAAACTCTCGCTCTTAACTTCTGCTAAGGAATTTCCTCAGCTGCAAATCAATAAACTTTGCATTGTATTAACACTAAGTTCAAGAACTCTAAATTAATGAACTTCTTTTCCTGGGCTAAATATTCTATTACAGCATATGATAAATTGTATTGTTTTTATTTATTACCAGGTATGGTGGCATATGCTGTAATCCTAGTACTAAGGAGGCTGCTGCAGACAGATTTGTCTGAATTTTGAACCAACCTGGTCTACATGGTGAGACCAGGCAGCCAGGACTACATGTAGAGACCATGTCTAAAAAAGAAAAGAAAAGAAAAAAGAAAGGAAGAAAGGAAGGAAGCAAGAAAGAAGTTATTTATAAATTGTATTATTGTTATTTATAATTGCTGTGTGCTCCATCCTAAAATTTTAAACTAAAATGGAAAATATTGCCTCCTGAACATTCAACAATATATGCCATTGGAAGTCTTTAAGGCAGAGAGGAGGGACAGTACAGTTTAAAATGAAGCAGGAGATGGATCCACAAATGAGCAGTACATGCTTTGTAAGAAAACTCAAGATTCTGAGAACCAAGATTCACAGCCTAGATCTCTCAGATTCAGCACGGTCCAACTTCCACATCAAGATCAATTTCTATAATATAACTAAAGATTTCATCTGCTCTCCTAAAACTACCTACATAGAGCTGGCTGGGAATGAGATCTTGTCCATCTTATGCTAATGGGGAACTAAAAATAGAATTTTTCTTATAGAATGTCATGGATATGTCAAAGAGTGACATTAATGTCTGGAATTTGATTGTAGTGGTCTCACTATTTCCTTCTCAGCACTTTGGCCATGAGTGAGCTGCAAATACACAACCATGGTTAAAGGAAGAAAGGAGAAGAGTCCTAGAGAAGATCAGACCTTTGCATCAAAGATATCACTGCATATCAGTAGCAAGCCTGCCTCTTGATTGAGTGAAGATGAGAAAAGAAGTCATCCAGTTATATTTATAAGAAGCTATTGTTTTCATGAATGTCTTTGTACAAATACAGAAGGTTCTACAAGTTTTACAACTGGAGAACATCACAAAACTGGACATGGAAAGTTTGGGTCATCAAGATACAGGAAAAAAATTTCATTCTCTACCTTGGCAAGATGAGTAACTTTTAGAAATATTACTTGTCAGTATGAGTCCAAATACAATAGTATTCTATATCACAAAATAGCAATGTTTCCACATACATGATGCTCATTTTAAAAAATCTGGAAATCTCTAGAAGCTTTAAATAGGTGACATCTTCTGTCAAAAATTGTACATGATACTCAGGAGTTGTACTCCCTTGGATTTTCTTTGTTTGAAATCAAGTCCACTTCACCATTCAGACTTGAAGAACCTTTGCAAGTGTCTGAGTACCAGTCTTTGCTCCTGTCCAAGCTTTGCTAGAGAAGGTGACAGGCACATTTAAGATCCTGGTGTTGGACCATTGCCAAATAACTGACTTTCAGATTAGTGGCATTCTGCCTACTCAAAGCCCCTGAGCTCCCAGCTCACCACACCCAGTTGCTATTGGAATAAAATATACATGTGTGTTCTAGAGAACCTGTTGGGCCACTGTAGAGGAATTTTAACCTAACAACATGGCTGCTCTGACATGGAATCACACCCAAAGACCTTCTAGCTTTAATGTGATGCAGCTGGAATAACACGACTTTAATAATTCTGGGTGGAATACAAATATGCCCTTAGTATACATGCACCTTTAATCCCAAACAATGGCAGTGAAGTTAGTTTGTGGAAGGAAACAGCCATGTTTGAAACTGACAACTAAATGAGGGGCAGACAAAGTGATGAATCTGAAAAAGATATGATAGAATGAGTTAGAGATAGGATACACCCAACTCTCAGGAGAATAGCACAGTAAAGAGAGGTGACTTAAGAAAGCAGTACAGAGAAAGAGAGAGAGAGAGAGAGAGAGAGAGGAGAGAGAGAGAGGAGAGAGAGAGAGAGAGGAACGGAGAGGGGAGGGAGAGAGAGTAGGGCAGTTCAGTAAGTAGAGTTCAGTTGAGTTCAAGCAATGCAGAATGTGAGAAGCTGAGAGAAGTCAATTTGAATCACTTAGCTTGGAGAGGAATTTTCAGCCAGAACAGCTGAGTTGAACCAGCCAACCAGAGCTCAGAAACAGGTAAAAAGTTTGAGTTTATTCAACAGTAAGCCTCAGAGATGACAATTACATTTGGCAAATAAAAGTTACATTTACAGGCCACATTGCCAAGTTGAGTCAGTTAAAGCACAGATTGCATCCTGTACCTCTGAAGAGCTATATTCAATGCTGAGTCTGCTATTGTAGACCTTGAAAATCTGTCCGAGAGCAGGCGGATTTCTGAGTTCGAGGCAGCCTGGTCTACAGAGTGAGTTCCGGACAGCCGGGCTACACAGAGAAACCCTGTCTCGAAAACCAAAAAAAAAAAAAAAAAAAAAAAAAATAAATAGAAATCTGTCCAGATCTTTTCTAACTGAAGTAGTGTAACTGAGTTTGTGAAGGTTTGCAACATAAAGTCCATCATTGCACTTCTGGATTAGGAACATTTAGTGTTTTGTTGGACCCAGTGTTGACTGGAATTTACAACAAGTGTCAGAACTCGTCATATGACATCATTACTACGGTGCCATATGCAGTTATGTGCAGGAATTATATACCTGCAATCTGACTGAGGCAAGTATATCTCAAGTCCAAGGTCAGTCTAGGGTACATAGAGAAATGCTGTCTTCATCCATCCAACTAAGGAGGACCAGAAACAAAGGGAGTTCCATGTGAAAAAAACAAACAAAAACAAACAAAAAACAAAAGAAATCAAAATTCATGTGCCAACATTTGGCTTTCAGATCCTCGGAATTTGTTTTTCCAACATTTAAGTTATATGTGTCAAATATAAGAACTTTAATGTAAATAACAAATTAAAAAGTACTATAAATTCCCTTAATATTATTTATATAATAATGTCTTTCCTTTGGTTTTCTTAATTTCCCATAGATTCTGAGGGTCTCTCTTTATGTATGGTGGAAAACTAAACTTTGTGACTTGTGGACCATTGTATTCATTTACCAAATAAAACAAGAATTAAAAATACATCCCCATATGATTTTATTTTAAATGGAGACTATATTTTAGTGGCCAGACACTACAAAAATGAGAACATATGCTATGTTCACTCCAAATTCCCATGCATTTAGCAGGTTAGTAAAAAATGAAATTATGGTGCATCATACCAGTTTCAGACATTGTTTTATAATTGACTATCAAATGAGAGCATTATGCATTATGTTTTATGGAGAAATTGAAGACCACATAATAAAATAGGCTGAAAGATTTTCTACAGAGGGTAATTTTATATTTTAAATTTAATTTTAAAAGTAATAAATGCCTATGATTAAAATTACAGCAGAAAGATGAAACGAATTCCATTATCCAAGATAAAACTAATAAAAATTGTTTCTTGATATCCTTTCAGAATTTTCTATTCATTATTTAGGCTTCTTTTTTAAAGAATATTTCTCATGTTATTATAAATTGCTTCCTCTACAACTTCTTTTCAATTAGAATAGTTTAGAAATAAATACATATTAATATACATGTGTATTGTGTGTGCACATAGGTGCATGTGTGAGTACATAGGGGCATTGTGTGGGTGTGTGTGTGTGATGAAACAAAACATATCTAACTCTCCTCCAAGTATTTGCATGTGGAATATTTCTGGTATATTAGTTGGTATTCATAGAAAACAACAGCAATAAAATACAACTGGGGAGAGAATAAGAAGAAATTTATTCTGGGAATTGGCTTACATCATTATGGAGACTGGGAAATCACAGAATACAACATGCTATTGAGTGTAAGGACTGGGAAAACTGGTGGAAGAGCCAAGTTCAAGTTAAACAAAAGCCAGTGGTGGAATTTTGTGTGTCCAGTGGTCTGAGAATCCAGAGAAGCCTTAGAAAAAAATTCTAGACCTCAAATACTCAAGAACCTAGATTTGATGTCTAAGAGCAAAAGAAGGCATTCTTACTTCAGGAGACGTCTTTTCTCTGTTTTCTGTCCTCTTTGTTCAGTTGGATGGTTTCTGCTTGCACCTAAGATGTATTGTCCTCACTCATTCCACTGGACAACAGGCCAGTCTCTGCCAGCAACATCCTCCCAGACACACTAGGAATATTTCACCAACTACCTAGGTCTTCCTGAGTGAAGCCAAACTGATGTTTAAAATTAACTATCATTCCACTGCTTTATTTCAATAATATAGAAAACTTAGTTTTTTTGTTTTGGTATTTTAAATACAACATGAAACCAATCATTTTTGTTAACAACTAATTTCAGTTTACCATACACTGTAATATACAAGTTTGTCTTTAAACAAGCTTATTAATACAGGCATCACTTTCAAAGTTTATTGCTATATGGTACTTTATCAAATATTTCTAGTGAGTATATTTATAATTTATATTGAATACTCTAATTATGAAATCTCTGGTTATTGATTTTTTTTCTTGCAACTCCAGGCACTATCCTCACCCACCAGCATTTTTTCACCCTCCTTTCTTCCAAAGTCATATAAGTATACAACATTTGTGACTCTCAAATTGTGAAGATTTTGAAAATCAACAATTTATAATCATAATACTACAAATGCTCAGAATAAGACCAATATTTCCACTGATTCTTTGTTCCCTCCTAAGTCCTTCAAAGCAAAGTTTCCCTTTTTCTGTATTTTTGGTTGACGCATCTTCAAGGAGGCTGAAGTGTATTATTAAGAAAATTACCCATTTTGATCTTTGTTTCTTGTCATTGAAAACATGTTCACGAGATGCAATATTAAACTCCCCCTCCAAAACAAAACCAGTTTTGAATAGCATAAGAATGCCCATGCCTCATTTACTTCAGAACTCTGTCTGCTTTGACCATGAATAAGCTCTAAGACCGGGTCATACTTAAAGGTATGCTGGTTTGTTTGAGTGTTGGTCTTGGTTTTGTTTAAGTTTTACTCTATCTCTATAGCTGTAGAATTGGCTTGCCACCCTCACTAAAGTAATATTTGCTTACCCTTATTTATAGAATTTTCTTCTCTTTTATCTTTGACTATATTTCCAATTCATGTATCTATGTATTCAATAAATAATTATTTATACTTTCCTGTTGTGTAGCATTTTCTCTACATTCAATGATTCCATCCTGTAGAAAGCTTTTTAAGAGACTCACAAAATTCTAAAAGGAATTTCCTTAAGATTTGGGAAGTAAACAATATATATGTCTCAGATTGCTGAAACAGATCATATACACAAGACCCACTCTCCTCAAGGTTATATAAGCAAGTACTTAGTATTCTTCAAGGAGTACTAAGATTCAGAACAAGCTATTTAATAAGAGGAGATTCTGGCCTATCATGCTGCCTGGAGATTATATTAAGAGCTCTAGGATTCCAATCCTATAAGTTATCCCCCTGCTCCTGTAAGTAATGCAAAAAACTCATTGCTTCATCTACGCAGACTTTGATGGAATCATTACTTTGGTTTGACAGTGCTTCCCTATCTTGGACAAGTATATATTTGTCCATGTCTCCCCACAAATAACGTCATACATTGTCATACAAAGCATACTAATATTTTTCTTCTATCAATTTTCTAATTGTGTATAATTTCGTGACCAGCCCAAGCCTGAATATTGTGTTAATGATAAGCTTTTGCAATTTAAATTATTATGACTTTTTAATTTCAATTTCTCCCTTTAATGTAGTTTATAGCTGTATAAAATGTTATTTTTTATTGATAGTGTTATCTCCCACCATGTATTTCATGTTTAACCTTCAGATTTTTAAATTTTCTCAGTGTACCTTCCATTGTTTTTAAAATTCTTCATGTCTTTATTATTTTCCCCCAAAATATCCACTATGTAAAGAATAAGTAGCTGAAATTTCCTTCTACTTACTAGAATGTGTATATTGTTCTAAAGTACATTCTATGTGTTACTTATTATAAAATTAAATTAATTAAATCTTTTATTTTTGCAGCATCTGGCCCAAAGTCTCCCATTCTGGAGAGTTTCTATGCCTCATTCCTCTTTGAACATGAACAGTTCTAGCTACATAATTTAAAATAAAAATGGAAGTACTATTGCTAAAAAGTCAGATGCCATTTAACTTCTCTAAGTCTCATTTTCTGTTATTTACAAAATGGATGTATTGTTAACATTCCCCAGAGGTCAGGATGGTTGCTTGACTCAATGGACCACATTGTCAATAATGAAGAAATACAAGTCACCAGTCATATCAAGTATTATTGACACATCTTCAGAGAATAGCACCGCACACATTTGCTTCAAAGGACATACACTTATCCCTATTAAATTGATGTAATCAGCCTATTTCAGACACTTGCACGGTACTAGGAATGCCTTACAACTCTGGCCCAGAAGGCTTAAAAGTCATTTTCTCTGTTTTTTTGTTTGTTTGTTTGCTTTTTGGTTTTTTTTTTTTTTTGCTTTAGTGTGTAAATGTTGCTTATCTTTGATTACATAGCATCTAGCACATAGTGTATGAATAAAATTAATCACTGGACTCTTTAGATCATTACATGTGTACCCATTCACACACACATGTGTGCACATACACGCACACACACACACATACACAAACACACATGCACACACGCAACCTTCAATTTCTCTTTTCCAAAGTTTTCAAGAGAATAAAATAAAACAATCACAAAATAGTCTTCTTTTTGTCTCCCTTTTCCCCTCACTCCCTGGTTTCATCCTCAAAGATAAATATTTCAATTACTGATAGTTATTCATTCTCCATATTTGCTTCTGTGTAGATACACAATATAGAGTATCTTTTTTATTAAGGGGGATATGAACATTAAGTTCTGTTCATATGTACTGAACATAAATTCATTTCCCCACATGTATTGTATCTTCCTCAAAATTCCAATATATTTCAACTTGGTGACACCCTCCCCACAGCTTCTCTGTTCTGTTGCTTGATTACAAGTTTTGAGGTCTTCACAGCTGCTTTCTTGGGATTCTTCTTCACCTGCACCTTAGCTGTGCCTCTCAAACCTCTCCTGTGTTGACTTTGAGTTTTCTATATCTTTCATAGAGTTGTGATTTATTCTGTATCTTGTATACTACATTTTGAGCATTTTTGATTAGAAAAACTTTGTCAAAACTAATATTCCTTTGGGAGAGGTATTATTTTATAGAATCTTGTTTGCATTTTTAAACCTTTTATTCTATTTCCATACATGATGAAATGCTTGACTTGGACTAGAATTCTAAATTGTATATACCTACTTTCCGGGATTCGTGAAGTATCATTTGACTTAAGAGATCTTAATGAACTGCAGGTAAAGGACCTCAGAGACTGTGAGGAAAATTGAGTAAGAAACAACAGGATAAGGCAATGGAAGTGCCTTGGGTGCAGAGGTAAGAGGCTGTCACTAAGCTCAGAGGCAGACATTCCAATTCATTGATAAAACCTTGAAAGAACAGGGCAAAATCAAGAAGGCCTTCTGCAAACATAAGATTAGAACTAGAGACATTTATGTGAAGCCAGATAAAAATGTCAAGTAAATATCAATCAATCAAATAAAAGATCTTTAATACCTTTCAACTTGGTGCCAATAGCTAGCTGAAGATGCCTCTTCATGGACTGTCCACAGTCCTGAAACCTGGTCATTCTCCCTCCCCAATTACACTTTCTTTGAGAAGGTTGTTTCAGCTTTTACTTATTCTTATAGGATGCCAAAAACAGCAATGCAATCATACAGGCTTTATGCTATTTTTCTTTTCCTATAATTGATGATCTTTTCAGTTAAGCCACTAAAGCCAAGGACCAAAAAAAAAATGGTTCAAATGTTCTCATTTTTTTCCTGTTGAAGAGCATCCTTTAGTTCTACATTAGGCAGGAGCCACCTACAAAACAAAATAGTTAGGGAAACTTTCCAGGTTCATAACCACCTGTGAGGATACTGAGAAGCCCCAAGGAATTACTGAGTAGAAGACTCATGCAATACTTCAGTATGCAGAACTGCAATCAAGTATACAGTTTGGCTTATGTCTCTCTGGTTATACTGCTCTGGACTGCTGAGAAGTATCCTTTTGGCCTATTATAATGCATAACTGTTACTCTTAGGGAAAGTACATCTTGATCTTTTGTATATTACAAAGAAGACCTGCTACATATTTTCTCTGAGAAAGAAAACAAATCATACACAACAATCACTTTTTTTTTTACAAATGCTAATTATTATTTGAGCTTAGGATGTTTATAAGACTAAGAAGCATTAGATAAAGATAAGGACTGCTTAGCATTCAGTTCGGTAAGGTAGAGAAAACTCTGAAAGAAGGTCAAAAACAAAGAGAACTGTCCTCTTGCCTCCTCTCCTTTTGCTAAAGGATTAAGAGGTCTCTCACAGGTCTTGTTTTATAAATGTAGTTTACTTGACAGCAACAGTTCACTAGGAATCTTACTCAAAATTTAGAGTTTTAGCCACAACCTTCCTACACCAGAATCTTCTATTTGAGTAGATCTAGATGAGATGCTCATTTGGGTAAGGTTGTCTCTGCAAAGATAGATAGATAGATAGATAGATAGATAGATAGATAGATAGATAGATAGATAGATAGATGTTACTTAGCATTTTATTCTAGGCTAATTTTATCTTTTTTTTAATTCCAACCTTTGAGTAAGTAAGTTGTTTCTCTGCAAGATTGGGAGGCTTCAATAAATGACCAGTATTTAGGAGTCATGATCCGGAGGCTACATGCTCATTTTGCTATGAGGAAGTTAGTATTTGCTGGCTATCTCAGCAACAGACCTAGAAAAATATATGTATATGTACTAGTCCATGCAAATCACAACTGCACTTCCAAGAATATTCAAGGCCATGGACTCATGCTAACACCTCTGCTTTCAAACCAACAGCCTGGCTCCTCCTTAACATTCCTCTTTCACTGACTTGCAGATTCCCTCACAAGAAACTAGGCCTTCAGTATCAATGATGCTCATTTATTTGTAGTATACTCTAGCATACAAATAAAGAAGTGTAATAATTGCTAATGCATGTCCTGGTGAAGAACACATCGATTGACTGTAACCCAATATTTGTGTGAAGTCCTTAATATATTTAAACTTCTAGTACCTAGTTGAAATTGTTCTCCAGGATCAATGAAATTGACTCTTTTCTTCCCCATTTTTATTGTGGAGCTGTGGCTTGCAGCATGCAATAAGGTTCATTTGTCATTATATTAGTTTATTCACTCTTGGCTTGCAGCAAATGGGAGTGTTTTGACTATTCAAAGATTCTGCTTTCAACAAAGAATTATAAGCACAAGAAGTATTTTTCTAGCCTCTGATTCATTGTAAGGTATTGGACAGAGAATGATCAGTATATAAGTATTAATATATGACAACTGCTGTCTTGTCCAACATGAAGAAAAGGTTCATGATTCCCATTTTTTTAAGGAGTTATTGACAACTGAGAGTTTTTGGAGGAGGGGTGTGGCCCTTGGTGGGTTAACCACATTCCATTGGTGGGCTCATATCCATAAATATGGGCAGCATAAATTTTAATATGTAGGTTATAAAAAAAAGACGGGAGAGGGTTGGGAGGAGTTGGAGTTGAGTTGAAGGTGAATATGTAAAATATGAAATATTCTTAAAGAATTAACTCAATACTTTATTTAATAACAAATTGCTGTCTTGAGGTAATTAAAATAAGTAAAGCATAATCAAATCCAAAGGAGAGGCAATCCTAATTTAGATTTGCTCTTAAGAAATGATACACTTCTTAGGGAAATCTACTTAAAGTTTTTAACTTGAATGTTATAAACAAAAAAATATGGCTCACAGAAGTGACAATTAATAAGTTATCAATGAGAAAGAACACTAGTTATTTATTGAAATAAGATAAATAAGTCAGAAAAGAATAAAAGATGTCTAAAGGTTACCTAATATTCCACATAGGAGGTGAGGCACACACAAAAATGCGAAATTGTAATTTCTAAGAGTAAAATGCATAATCTTTTGATTAGAGCATTTGAAATTGTTTTTAGCACTCAATATATTTTGTGGACTTAAAACCTAGTCAACTCCCTACTGTTGGTAAGGTCATGGACTCTAAGAAAAGATACTACTGCTGCTACTGCTGCTGCTGCTACTGCTAGTACTATTATTCTCTTAAGCAAGTATATTTGTTTTCTAACTGCATTCCAAAATACTTACCCTTATGCCCAAAGATCACTCACTCTTCCTCAAAGAAACTTCTTTGTGCAATAGCCAGAAACCATTTCAAAAGTCTACTGGTCAAATGCAGAGTACAGCTGACGATGGAGTGTTCAGCTCCTATTGATCCTCTACAATACAACCCCTATACCTAAGACTAGCAGAACATCATGAAAACGGGGCAGAAATAGCATTAGAGTCAGACAAATGGGAAGTCTACTATGGGGTAGTGTTTCTATGCATGACAGAGGAACTGCATCTGTGAAATATCAAAAAATATGACTACCTAAATAAGACTTGCATAGTGATAACACCAATTGACATCCAACATGGATGGAGGAAACCTCACAAGATCCTACCCATCGATGAAGAGATATAAGCAATTAATGGTCTCTGAGAGGGAGGATAAGTCTTTTCCAGGGTTAATCCTCCTGGTGGGTTATCGAATTCCATGCAGTTATCCCTAAATGCATACACATATAATCTTGACTCAGCAGAGTGACGTGTATGTCTGTGTGTGTGTGTTTGTGTGTGTTTGTGTGTGTGTGTATTTCCAACAATAATCAAAGAAACAGTCATAAATTATTTGAGATGGAGAGAAAGAGCTATGGGAGAAGTTTGTGTGGGGGACAGAAAAAGTATATAGTATAACCTGTCTGTGAGGTAGCTAAAAACTCATTTAATTGAGTTCAATTTTTATTCAACTTTTTGTATTTGGTACATTTTACTTGTAGCTAAGGGTACAGACTGCAAAGGTCTGAGATAAACTAAGATTGGTCAATTGTTAAATCCCTCAATGAAACATTCAGGTAGATCTTAGAGATTTTGTTGGATTTTTGTTGTTGTGTGTGTGTG
Organism: Mastomys natalensis; assembly: GCA_021653895.1. Taxonomy (NCBI): domain Eukaryota; kingdom Metazoa; phylum Chordata; class Mammalia; order Rodentia; family Muridae; genus Mastomys; species Mastomys natalensis. Next base: position 802,349 of record JAJTUV010000155.1, read on the forward strand.
TGTGTGTGTGTGTGTGTGTGTGTAATAATAAGCACAACACACATACACATATTTTATTCTAGAATAGCCAAGAGATTACAACAGAAATAGAAAAGGAACAAGTCGCATAGTTTTCAATATCCATGAGAAGAAATTATACTAATCATTCATGAGAAAAATTTAGCTTTTACCTACCTGTAAAAACTAATTTTCAACTTTATCTGAAATTCTAAACCATGTTCTAACATGTGGGATTGTGTTTATGTTCTTTATTGAAACTCTAGGTCAGTAAACCTCAGAAATTGCCCAATGGGTAGAACCATTACCTCCTCATTATTGAACTTCATGACACATCAATTGTTTGCTCACAAACAGCCAAATAAAACTTGAGTTTTCAATATTTTCCTTGTTGTGAGCTCTAATACTCTTGGAAGAAGCATGATCATCAGAAAGGAATGTTTCTGATGTGTCTATACAGAGTTGGTTCAGCTGCTTTGATTTAATTAACTAGTCAATTTAATCAATTAACAATTTCATTCCGTGAAAAGCATTCCACAAAATGTAGCAATGTGAAACTTAAGTGCATTACTAATATTGAAGATTTTTATCTATTACGAATGCTATGTAGGCAGAGCAAAGAAAGAGCTGGTTTTGTTTTCCTAATTTTTAAAATATAATTCTGAGTAATCCCAAAAAGTAACAACTCACATCTGATGGCAATGGTTTGCTTTTGCACCATCTTTTAAGAACTTTCTTACAAGTTAAAAGCACCCTAGAAGTTTGTGTTTATACCTATGAAACAGGGAGTCTAATGACTTGACCAAAGTCTTAAGAGAAAATAAAGAATGGTATCATGCAAAAAAAAAAAAAAAAAAAATTGAAACCACGTTAAACCTAAGTTTATTGTTTAAAACTTGCACTAACTGGTTATGTGGATTAATAGTATGTGCCAAGTTCCAAACACTTTAGTCTAAACTCTTAATAATGGACCTGGTATCCTGTATCTCTAGAGTTAGCTTTAACAATCTCTTAAATTTGTCCTAGTTCCTCTCTCTCTCTCTCTCTCTCTCTCTCTCTCTCTCTCTCTCTCTCTCTCTTCTCTCTCTCTCTCTTTCTCTCTCTCTCTGTGTCTCTCTCTGTGTCTCTCTGTGTCTCTCTCCCTCCCTCTCTCTCTGTCTCTCTCTCTCCTTCTCCTTCTCCCTCCCTTCCCCATTTCTCTCCCTTCTTTCCTTTCTTTCTTTACTACTTTTAACTGAAAGAGTATCAATGGATTGAATATCTTAGTTGCCTTGTTTGAGATGGCCTGCCTCACTCTAGCAATATGAAACTCCATTTTTATACTGGTCTTTTGCTGAATCAAACACAACAGTCTCCAAGGCATCCACCTTCAGAATGAGTTGCAACTTCTACGGGTACTAAAACTAGCATCCTAGCCATCACAAATAGAACAAGTAGAACATAGGTTAAAGACTATAGATGCCAAGGAGATTAAAACATAGAGACACTATGCATGGGTATATCTCAAACACAAAGCATGTATCTTGTGCAGAGAGTGAGGGTTAAGTAGGACTCTCCAAGGTGATCACAGTTGCTCTGATTCAAGATGAAAACAATCAGGTCACACCCAGAGGAAGTAATTATACTACACTGCTTTCTCTGACTCTTAGATTTTTCCACTCCCTATTCTGCTATGTTCCCTTGAGCCTTGATCCATTTAGGGCTGCACACTGGACCATTATGCTACTTTAACTTTATAAACCACAGTAACAAACATTTGCTACAGGCAGTAGCATCATTTATCAATTATTAGTCTCTGAGGTAACTATAAAAAGAAGCTTCTTTCCACTATAGCTGACAGCAGCAGCTATTTACAGACATAAACACAGATGTTTAGAAAGCAGTGTTAAAGCATCTTATCCATTAGCAAAACATTAACAGTAGCCTACCTCCTCCCAACACATTGTAGTCTGTAATTTCTCTAGCTATAGCCTTTTGCTGAAGTTATGATGGCCAGTGTGAATTTCTTCTTGTGAAATAATTGGTCACACCCATAACTGTCGTATCACTTCAGATAGCATCAGTGGCACACTTTGCCCTGGCATACTGATTGCATAAATCACAGGGACCACAGCTGAGTAGGGCCATTCATAATCTATCTCCCAGCAGCTGACACAGTGTTTTTCAGCATTGTGAATGCCAGCCAATAGAGAAGGAGTTTCCTATTCAATCGAGTCTGACTTTCTCATGACTTACAACCAGAATATGTGATTTCTTCAGCATAAGAAACTTACCATTGTGTTCTGGCATGCAGCCAACAGCAATAACAATGGTCTGTAGTATGTGGGAAGTCTTGGGGACCTTCCTGAGTGATATCACTCATAGGGGAAAGCTCACTGGTTCGCACTAGGATTTCCATGCTTATTTTTAACATGGAGCAGGTAACAAAGAAAAATTCTGGTTATCATCCAGTATCTAAAATATCGTGCATACTAACAGATAACAATTACATTAAGGCTTCTGATTGCTTTCATGTTCTGTTCCAGGAGGTAACATTATTAGTCACCTCATTAGTGTGGCAGCTGAGGTGGTTCAATGCCACAGCATGTTGTTGTCAGCATCACTGCACAGGCATGGAGAGTGCAGCAAGAAGAACATGTACCTCCCTCTCACATCCTTTCAGTGAACTGTTGTCCAGGCTATGAGGCCTTCCTGAGGCCTCTTTAATTGTATAGAGCCATGTTTAGGTACCAAGTATCACATGTCTTTCCTGGAGAGATTATTCACACCAAGTAGAGAAAGCATCAAAGGTCCAAAAAAGAAATGATAATAATGATGATAATAATAATAATAAAGATTATATCCAACTCCAGCCTGATGAACTAATAAGCTTATTGGGGCTATTTTTAGGAGCATTGGTGGCTTCATGGTACAACATTGGGAAGAGCTGAAGATTTCTCCCTACATCATTTACAAGATTTTCACCGTTGAAATAGCCTAGCATTGAGACAGTACAAAGAATTCCAACCACCAGACATTGTTTCTCTCTTACATAATATTGTAGAAGAGAGGGATTACCAGAGTTCAAGGCAGCAGTTGTTATGTCATGCCTGGAGGAAATACCCACATCACGGCTCTGAACTGCCAGGCCAAAGCAGAACTCTATGGAATTTAGTCTTTTATTCCAAAATTGCCAGCCTACTTTTGTCCCCAAAGCAACTTACAAAACCAGACTATTTATATCCTTAATTAAAGAATTATCAATGAAGCAGTAGACTTAGTGACACAAGGTAGTAACAAAAAAAAAATTGAAGCAGTTACTTGGCCTCCTATTTCTTTGTCATATGGGCTCATGTATAGGCTTTTTAAAAGAGTGACTCTATGACTCTTTGATAAAGGTAGACTTGATAAAATACCAGCAGATGATATTGTGTATAATGATACAGTCTATTATTGTACTACTAAATGGCTTGTCCTATCTAGTTACCTGTAACCAATGATTGAAATTACTATATATAGGTATGTGCCTGTATATACACATAGAGTCATCTAGTAAATTAATTGGCCTTTTGAGGCTTTAGAAATAAGACTGTAAACACAGGCAAGGTGTAAAACTCAAGAAAAAGAAAGAGAGGAAGAGGAGATGATGATGATGATGATGATGATGATGACGACGACAATAATGATTTGGATGGTGGTGGTCCAGCTGGGGGTAAAGTTCATAGAAAATTGTTTGGGACATCCAGTCTAACCTACTTTGACCTTGCTAGCAAAGGTATAACAACTTCTTATACTTCTAACTTATGCAAAATCTGTTTCCTCCCACCCCCAACAAAGTTTCATGGAGATCCTAAGTTATCTGATGACACAGAGGATGAAGAGAAATGACTCATTCCTTTAAATAGACTAATGGCACCCATATATATTTTAGACAAGTAAAGTCAAGCATGGTTTTGATACCAAATGGTATGTTTTTATTCACTTTTATATTGTTCCAGTTACATATCTAACAGCTAAAAATCATGTCTTTGGTCAGATTTCCTTGAATTTGCAAGAACAAAAATACAATTAGAAACTTTCCTTAGAGAATGGTACCACATCAACAGCAATGATATCCTACTCTCTTAAGCATTATGTGGATGCCAGGGTTAGAGGACTTAATGAAACCTGGATGGTCAATAAGAAGCAGGACACAAACAATGAAGTCTACAAGGATTAACTCCATTACCCATCTTAGATAATGGGATTATGAAGTCTCTAAGACCAGTTTCTGTTGGATGCCTTGGCCAAAGCTGAGTCAATTTTAGGCACCATCTGTGACTGGTCTCTGGGATTGGAAATATTAGCACATTATTTCAGGGAAGTCAAGCTTGTCTTTGACCTCTCTTCCTGATGTCCCAGACAGTCCTACTTGCCTCTGGCCATGATGAGAAGAAGGTCTGTGAGCTCATTTCTGGGCAATGTTTGGATGAAATAGAGACAGAGTCCACTGGGGCTTATATGTGAGGAAAATGTCAAGGCCTTGCTTCCTAAGAGAGCTGGGAAAGACATTATTAGGTGTCAAGAAGAGCTGCCTCTGGGCTTTTAACATAAAATAATAAAAGTCAAGCAAAATGAGAATTTTTCCCAGGAAAACTTGACTTGGACATACTTTCTAAGGGTGGAGTAGCAGTCACTAGCTCGGACCTTGCTAGACAACTTTGGATAAATTTAGAGAATGCAAGCTTGTCATTGGAGTAATTGTTGAATGGGATCAGTTTGTCCATATTGTTTGAGGCTAATCTCAGTACCAGTCTTCAGGGTACCATCTCTAGAGATGTCCCAACCTCTAGATACCTATTCTCTCCAGCCAAAATCAACAAGCTGATTATCTGAGGCATCCAATATAATTGCCAATAGCCGCATACGTCTACTGAACCCTGGAAACTTTGCTGGGCTTTAAATTTAAAATATGCAACAGGGTTATTGAAAAATATATAACAGGAGATTTCAAGAATTTAGTACAAAATCATAAAGTATCCACTAAAAGTTGTTGCATGTTGGAATGAAGATACTTTAGGAATATTGAGTTAGAACAAAGTATTTTATTAAAGTTAATTTAAATTATTTCTCTTTGCTCTTTCAAAAATGTGGCTACTACAAATTTTTAAATTACATTTGTGGTTATATTTGTGGCTCACATTGTATTTCTTTTGGAGCACATCATTCTCTATCCTCTGAACTGTTATTTCTAGTATATCCATTTACCCTTGACAATGATGAGCATGGGGTTTCTCACATAACACATTTGATTTTAACAAAAATCACTGAAAAGGGTAAGAAGAGAAATAGGTAAATCCTTTCACCTCAAATATGCTTCCTTTGTCTTTATCCTGGAACATTCTTATTTATCCATCAGGACCCACATCAAAAGCCTTCCCCACTGGGGATTTTCAATAATTTGGTTCAGTCCTACATACAAATCTACCAGAGCTGTCTAAATCTTACTACAGTTAGGTTAATATACACAACACCCCTTTTATGCTATGAGTTTTTTCTAAATAAGAAGTCCTGTATGTCAATAACATATTGTTTGCAGTAGCAATATAAATGCTTTTTATTTCTTGTTGATCAATAATAGTATTGATCACGTATCTTGATACATGGCCTCATGTACCATTTAGACAGTTGTAGGAATCTTCTTCCACCCCTTGTTCTTCATATAGCCCATAATACCATAGAGTGAGATTTCTGCATGTGAGTTGACAACATAGATACTTCGTTTTAAATAATAATTTTTCTTAACTCTTTGAAAATTCCATACAGTGTATTTTAATCATATTTGCCACTGCCCTTCACTCCTCTCTCCTAACTCCCTACCTATTCATTGTCACAATCTCTCTTTCTTTAACCCCATGAAAACTGATCTGTTTTTCCCAGTTTCTTTTAATAAATATACCTAGATATAAACATCTTACTGATTGCTGAGGACAAAGTATTTACCATGTCCTCCCCTCTTCTGCCTATACAAGGGTCCTGATTATATCTCCTGGTACACGTTCTGTGTGATCAAACATAGGCCATATATATCTCCAATATATATCTTTATTTTTTCTTTCTTTTTAGTTCTGCTTTCAGGGTTTTGCCCTCAGCTTTCTCCTTACTTCACCCCTGTGAATGCACTCCTGCTTTGAAATGAAATGTTATCTCATTGATTGGGTGTTGACTCTCCTCGAGGCCAGTAGAATGTGGGATTCATTAGAAAAATGATGACCTAATGACTTAGAAAGTATTAGTTCTTGCCCTGTTTCCTGACACTTGTCAACCTAAGGACTGACAAAGTCAACCTTCCAACACATTTGGACCAGTTTCTTCTTTGGATCCTAGTGGAGATGTTGTTGGGCTCTGCCAGATAGACCAGTGTTCCATTTGTGAAATAGGAACAAAATCAAATCTCTGTTTAGTTGATTAGAAGCATTTTTCTTTTATATACTAACCCTCAGGCTCATCCAGGAGCCATCTTTACTTCCAGAGCAATGAGCATCGCTCTTTCTAAGGGCTGTTGTGAATCCAGCTCCTACCGCTTGACCTTGGAAAGTCTTGCCAACTTATATAAAATGTGGTCCAGGAAGGAGAGGCAGCTTTGGCATTCTCATGAAAGGGCATAGTCAGAATTCTGTCTTCAATTATCATTGAGATAGTAAAAACAAATGGGACTGCCAAATTATTAAAGTAGTGAAAATATTCTGAAGACTTTCTAATTTTTGGTCATGAGGATATATTCAATATGACTCTTAGAAGAAAAAGGAAATAGCATTGATAGATATTGTCATCTGTTAAATATGAGATTGCCCAATTTTGGAACTTTGATATTTTTGTTGTTTTGCTTCTTTTCCTAATTTTTATTTCTCAGATCTGCTGGAATAGTTTAAAGATAAAACTCTGATCTAACTGGAAATCTACCAGACCTCCCACTTTGCCTGAATAACATCTACTGCTTCTCCCCTCATCAGCTTGGATTTCACTTCTGTTAGAAAATCTTTGACTTTCTACATGCAAATATATATATATAACTGTATGCCTTCCAGAATGATGTCCAAACCAGGTAGTTATTCAAAGAATGTTTGCTGAAAAAGGAATGAAGAAATGAATGATAGCAAAAATAAATGTAGAAGATTTTTTGGCTTATAAAATTATCTTTATTTAAAAATAACCATATGGAAAGAAAACCCTGAAGACTCCACCAAAAATATGCTCAAACTGATAAATTAATAATGTAATTGAAGAATATAAATTAGCATATGAAAACCAACAACAGTTTTACATACCAATAATGAACTTGATGTCAATAATAATGAGGAAAACTATCTTATTCATGATAGTAGATGATCCAACAATAAATTTAAGCAATGAAGTGGATGACATCTATGAAGAAAATTATAAAATATCATGAAGGAAACTGAAGAGACTTTATAAAAGTAAAAATATACCCCATATTTATGGACTGTCTAATTGTAATATTGTTTAAATATACATACTATTATATACTATCTGTAGATTCAATGCAATCTTTATCAAAATAGCAATGTCTTCCTTTACAAGAAGAAAAAAATAACCTTAAAATTCATGTGGAACCACAAGAAACTTCTAGAAACAAATAATCAACCTGACCAGAAAGAACAAAGCCAGAAGCATATCAAACAGATCGAAAAAAAAAAAGAAAAACCTGCAAAAGTAAAGCAAAGTGCTGGAGAGATAGATCCACAATTACAAGAAATTAATGCTTTTCTAGAAGACCCAAGTTCAGTTTCCAGTATCTATACTGAGCAACTCAGTACCACTTCCAGTATGCATATGGACTGACTTATATCCATCCATAAATTCAGGTTCAGAAGATAAAAATATCTTCCCCTTTTCTATCCTCCACAGGTACCAGGACAGAGAGTATAGATAGGTAAGTATGTGATAGATAGATAGATAGATAGATAGATAGATAGATAGATAGATAGATAGATAGATAGACAGACACATATTTAGATGCATAGATACACATAAATAAAACAAAATAAGCAGAACATCTTCATTCTCATATAAACCCCAACAAAAATGGTGAAAATAATAGAGACTTGAGAAATAAATGTGGGTATCTTCAGACAACTGATCTACAAAGGTACAAATATAAAATAAAAACATTATATAAAATACAGTCTCTTCAATATATGTGTTGCTGGAAAAACTTTAGAGCATTTTCTTGATGGGTGATTGATGTGCAAAGGACCAAATCTCTGTGGGTGATGCCATCCCTAGGCTGATGGACCTGGATGGTATAAGAAATCAGACTGTAAGTCATGAGGAGCAAGGCAGCATTCCTCCATGACATATTCTCCCTGGCTTTTCTCAATGATGGATTTATAAGCTGTAATGTGAAGTAAACCCTTCCACTCAAAAGTGCTTTTGGCCATGGTATTTTATCACACAATTGTAAACCCTAATAGAAAATAACTGCCCTTATATATTTATTAGAGTCATCATTATTAAAATAGCCAAAATATAGCATTAACAAAGGTGCTCATCAACTAATGAACTGTGTAAAAGTATGACATCCTATGAACATTGAAATATTTTAAGCCACAAAAAGAATAAAATGTATACTTTTTGACAACATGGATGGAATAAAAGATACTACACTAAGAAGAAAGTATACATATTAATTATTGACATAAAGAAAGCAAATACAAAATATTATTCACATATAGTTCTAAACACTTATTTCATGAAGTACAGGGTAGAATAGAGGCCACTAAGGGTTAGGTAGGATAGAAGAGAGGATATCACAGGGTGGTTAAAAAGTAGACATAAATGTTCAAGTTAGGGAAGAGATACCTTAAGCAGGGTGGTAAGGTGACTAGCTTATAATCTGCAATATATTTTATGATTAGCAAACAAATGGAGTTCAGATGCTCCCAATGTAAAGAAATTATAAATGTATAAAGATTTATAGATACTATTTATCTAGATTTGATTGCTACATATTGTACATGTATATTGGATCTTTTGGCTATATTCCATCAATAACATAAAATTATGTATGAACTTTTTTTCCAAATCTTTGACTTCAAACTAGAACTGTAGCTTTGTTATAGAACACTGGATAGGTATAATGAAGCTCCAGTTCCAGTCCTCAATACTAATAAAAATACCCAACCCTTCCTTGTTCACAAGCTTCATGTGGTCTGTGAGTTGAATCTTGTGTATTTCAAGCTTCTGGACTAATATCTAATTATCAGTGAGTACATACCATGTGTGTTCTTTTGTGATTGGGTTACCTCACTCAGGATGATATTTTCTAGTTCCATCCATTTACCTAAGAATTTCTCGAATTTGTTGTTTTTAATAGCTGAGTAAATTATGATCATTTCCAGCAAATACCTGTTCCTCCTTACAAATCTCCATGAATATACCTCCTAATTAAATTCCATGTACATGTGGAGCATTATAAGGCCGCTAACAATGTTTAATAGCTTTACCTCCAAATACCTGAGTTAAACATAAATCTTATTACCTTGTCACCCCAGGGAACAATTTCTTTGATAAGTTTATTTTATTTCTTATTGTTTTTGAGAATTTCATGTACTTGGTAAATTATGATCATTTCCAGCAAATACCTGTTCCTCCTTACAAATCTCCATGAATCTACCTCCTAATTAAATATCCTCTTCTTTTTGTAAACAACCCATTAAGTATATTTAATGGTGCCCATATGCACAAGGGTGTAAGGCCATCTACTGAACCATTAACAACATGCTAGTGAGAATACCCCCCAAAGATTGACTTGCTTTCCCCAGTTGCAATGAATTACCAATAGTCCCTCTATTAAGGGTAGAGCCTTATGAATTCCTCCTTCATCTAGGCTAGAGTATTACCTGGCTTGATCTTGTGTATGTCTTATGCAGGTAACAGTTTATGAGCACTGTGGACTAGTTACTGGCACAGTTTGGAATACTGTTCTAGTGAACAGAAGGATGAAAGGGTTGTGTCTAGAGTCATTGCTTGTTATCCTGTTATACAATGCAGCAATTATGATGTGTAAGGAAGGACTGGCTAAAAGGAAAGAAAGAAAAAAAAAGTTCATCAGAAAAAAATGAATTAGTATATTATAGTATGAAGTTTGCAGATATTTTCAATAAGAGTGTTGGTTACAGTTAGGCTATCACTATCTATGTGTTAGGCATTTGAATAGTAGAAAAGAATTTGCTCAAAGGACCTCTGAAGAAAAAAAAAACATACCAAGATTTCTTGCCCCATTCTCCCTGAAGTTGTGTGAGTGAATTTGACAATATATCGTAGCATGTTTGTATGAAATGAAAAATAAACATGATCCAAATCTAGTGTTGTCAGTTATTGAATCTTATGAATAAAAGGATTAGCCAGATAGCTAACATAGGATCTTTATGATTGCTTATTACAAAGAACAGAAACCTGGTTGAGTTACTTCAAATATTTGTACTGTCATGAATCCCAGGAGTGGCCACAGATATCCAAGAAGAGTGGGAACAGACAAGGAAAGAAAGTAGAGCTGGTGAGTCCAGGAGCAGAATAATTATGGATTCACTTGAACACTTGGATTTCTATATCTTGCTTTGTCTCTATACCCTCATTATCTTGATGGACTTCTTTATTGTCTATGCATGTCTATTACATGTCTATTATATGTCTATTACATGGCATGGTAATCCCCAATCACTACTTTCTAACTCCTGAGAATACTGGCTAAGCTGCCATACCTTGATCAAGCCAACTACAGGCATTAGCTTCAAAATAAAAGTAGACATTAGGTGTATGTGCTCAGGTAAGTGGCTGAATCTAGCCTGTGAAAGCCACTCACGGCTCATTAGTCTCTAGAGACATGATAGGAAGTGTGTGATAAAAACAAGCAGAAGAGCAATGGTCTTCATCTTAAGAACATTGTCAATAGAGGGGAGAAAAAGAAATTAAAGTTCAAACCTATGTATGCTAAACCAAAGTATCACACATCTCTTTTCTATGTTTCTCATCACTCAGCTTGTAAAAGAAATGGTGATTTCAATCCACTGTGAGTCACAAAGGCATGGGAAGATTCCATTAAATGGGCTTCTAATTGTGGTTTGGGAGGAAACCTTGTTTAAAATCTGTACCTAATTTTCTGCTTATGAGCTAATATGCTTAGCATATTATCACCAGTAACCAAAATATTAAAACACTTTCAGATTTCAAGTCCCCCTTCATTACCATGTTCACTTTGCACATTGGAAAGCCCCCTATGGACTGTGTGTGTGTGACTCATGACAGGAGTTTACCTGGGGGCCACATACTGGGCTGGCCCTCTTTTCCTATTCTTGCCTCCAGCTACCACAAAAAACCTTAACCAAGTACAATAGGCCACAAGAATTACCTCAATCCCTATGCTTACTTTAAAGCAATCAAATCACCTTTCAGCCTCAGTGTGGGTCAAGAGTAAAATGGGAACAGCATAGTTCATTCTTGGGATCATAGACCACTGAAGAAGGCTGATCATGTCCCAAGTCAACACTGGCTTTAGACTCCAGATCATCATAGATATGGGGATAGATCTGGGATAAGGGACCACTCTACTCCAAGACTCTGATGTGGGAAAAGCCAAGCTCCTGAACTGATGAGTCCAGGGATGGAGCTTCAGTTTCTATAACTTAACACCAGAAAATATCCTAACTCACTCAGGAACTCAGTGATCTAGATGGTGTCAATAGCTATGTTTACAATCTCTTGACAAGGAAAATGCTATTCTGTAAGTCATTGCTATGTGGGACTAGGAAATCTTTGTTTCCCTGCCTTGTACTCTAAAGGGTGTATGGAATCCATCAATGAGATCATTACAGGTCCATTGGAGGAATTTCTAGGTAGTTCCAGTTAAAATGTGAAGTTCAAATCTATAACCGCTGTTCCATATCTTTCAAAGGTATGATATCATTATAGTAGCAAAAAATGTAACATATTTAAAATATCACTCACCTGCCCAGTACTGATAAAAGTACCATTTTATGGTAACTCTTTGGTTCTATGTCTCCTTAGCTTCTTTTGTTTTTCTACTCATTGATACCAAAAACTGTCCCCAAGTCCCCTCTACTGTTCTCTATCACATCTGATGTCTCTCCTCTTTCCTATGTCTGCTGCCAAGATGTGTTTCCTGTCTAGACCATTACAATGAATTCCAGTCAAGTATCCATGTGAATCCAACCTAAACAATGACACTTCTGTCTGAATCTTCTCAAAATACAAAGCTGTTTGCATCACTTCTCTTCTGAAAAATCTCTCAAGTGGCTCCCTGTTCATTACACATGCTATGCAAATCCTTTAACCTGGTGTTCATTCTTCACAGTCACCACCTCCACCCACTCTTCCACTGCATTTGTCTATTGTCTTCTTACTGGTTTTGTCCTCACTTTAATAACGTTAAGTAATTCTAGAAAATTTCCAGAAAAAAAAAAGGGGTAAACCTCAAACATTTCAGCATCTTTAAAAAGCATCTTTGTCTATTTACATATGGACCAACTTACAAAAGGAGAAACATCTTGGTTCTTTTTATTTATTTGAGAGTATGACCAACAGCAATTCTCTCATATTTAAAATAATTTTACTCATCTCATATCATTTGTCACCTGAAGAAAAATATAATTATTGTTTTTTATTGTATAATAGTACATGGTTATCATAAAAATTATATCAGATATAGACGAGTCCATATATAACTATATATAACTGAAACAACAGAGTCACCACTGTTGACAATTTTAGTGTATACAGTTACTGCTTCTTTTATTTGATGATCATTTCATGACAATCATTCAGTTATATTTTGTTCCACAACGGCTTCAAAACGTTACATCACATTTTATTATGAGGAGTAGTAAATTATTTAGCTGCTATGTTAAAAAAAATGCTAGAGCTTAATTCCTCAAGTTATTAGTAAGAATGAAAAGGATGTGTTCACTCCTTTAAGATGCAACATGGCGTGATGTTACTTTCTTACACTTGTTTCCCTGGCAAGTTTTCAGTTTTTGTGATGATAATCTGAATTTCCATAGTACATTCATGACTTCTTATAACATATCTTTTAGAGATTGTTTTAATTGCACAATGTTACCCAAAAATAATATTGATATTCAAAAGTTTTATCTCTCAAGACCAAATCTCTGTTTTAATTTTTAATTGATGGTTTTGTTTAAAATGTCAATTATCTTCACATAATATTTATTCCACTAAATATGTTCAGAAGTATATATTTACATCATGTTCCCCAAGTACCTATCTGAAATACCGTTTCTTTCTCCAAATGCATTTGTGAGAGTTTTGTTTTGTATGCAGGACTCTTCTATAACAGGATGTAAACCTCCAGAACCATCTGTCTTTATGCTCTATCCTTATTGGCTTTAGTAGCTGAAGTAAACTGATGCCAGTCTTATCTTAAGTATTTTTCTATGCAACATGATTCAGTTACCTCTAAACTTTTGCAGTTTACTTCAGCTTTGATCTTAACATTTTGAATAGGCATAAAATAGATTTGATGTATTTCCATTAACTTTAAAGAAATAACCAAGTCTTCTGTTTAGAACAATTTCTTATTTTCTTTTCTCCCTCCTCTTTCCATTTTATCATTCTACAGATTCCCATATTATATGCATGGTTTTTTTTTCTTTAAATCTGCATTTGATTTTCTCTTTTTATTTATTTATTTATTTATTTATTTATTTGTTTGTTTGTTTGTTTGTTAGTTTTTACCATTTAAGAGCTGTACTTTAGTACTCCCTAGGATCTTGGAGAAATGTTCAGTTTCCAACATTATTATTCAGTTTCATGGTATCCAATCAACTCTTCCCAGTTTCCTCCTAATTAAGTATTTTGTACAGTTCTGTGAAATCTCTCTTACTCTCAGAATACCCACTGCTCACTCAACTTCCATAGCTATGACAACCTCTTGAATCATGATAATAAGGATAGCAAAACTTCTAAATTTTCCTCATAGCTTAGAAAAGGCAGAGATTACACTTTTGCACTATAGTACAATTGTTATGTGTTTGGTGTTAGGGGTGTAGTATTACAAAACTATTGATCTCTCCTCATACATTAAGAAATTAAGTCAGTCATGGTTGACATTTGCTACAAAAGTGGAAACTAAGGTAGATAGTTCTTTCTCAATTTCTCTATAGAGAAATCCTTGTCTTTATGGCTTTAACTTCTTATAAATTCTTACCCAATCCTACCATTCCTTTGTAAGATTTCCCATTAAATCTATGCTTTACTAAGCATAAATCACATGCCTCCTACAAGAAAGAATACTGCAGATCATTCTCCTATACTTTGTTTGCTATGGCTTATATCAAACTTTATCTAGCTGTAATTTCTAGACGTTTTCAGAAAGTGGTGCATGGGTTGCCTTTCCATCACTAAGCGAATGAACATAAAAGTAAAAGGTTGGTATTAACTCACTGTTAGGGGTAAGAGTCCATGGTCAACAGTGTTCTTCACTGAGGTTGCAATGAAATAGCACATCACAGCCTGATAGCACCATAGGGAATTTCACTTTACCTCATTGCAAGGAAGCAAAAGAGAGGAAGAGGGAAGGGTCGGGCAACACCCATTAGGAAAATATCCCCAGCAACCTTAGGGCCACACCTAAAGTCAATAATGTATGGGCTCCACCATACTCAAGGACCCTAGAGATGAAACCTAAATCCTTTGGAGGACAAATTCCAGATACTGAACATAGAGGTCACAGTTTCTGCTCCCCATATCTTTTATGACTTGACTACTCCATTGAAATCTGAGGGTGTGGAAGAGTGCTGCACATCTCTACAAATGCCGTTACCTTTCCAAACTTTTTACTTCTAACATTTTATTTCCTCTATTATATTCTATCAATAGCCTTAATATATACCCATGCTTTCTAGAAAATATGCATTCTCTTATACTGTGTGCCTCTGGAAGGTCTATCTCTTCCTAACCTCTCTCTTCCCTCTGAAATAGATAAGACTCTAGCACTTGTCAACTCCAACAAAAGTTTTCAGGAAAAAGCAACAGACATCTATCCTTTGAGTGTGCTCTCATGTAGTCTATGGGTTGATATATTACACTGTGCCACAAATATTAACCAAATATGAGTATGACTTATTTCTTCAAATTGGAGAGTTAAAACTTTGAGAGAAGCAATAATGTTTTCTTTGTGTGTGTTTCCTTCTAGAGTAAAAAGTATTATATACCTGGGTCCCCCTAAAGTATGTTAAATTTGGTTGAAGTGACGCTATCATTTCATGTGCACTATATGTTACATGAACTATTTATGGACCCCATAGAAAACCCTTACAAATAGCATCCTTTTGCAAAAGAACTATTTAAGGCATAGACAAGATTAATAACTTTACGGTCATTCAGTGAATAACTAAAATTAAAATCACATCCAATGTCCATGTGATTTTTCTGTTATGCCGTTCTGATTCAATTAAATTTTAATGAAGTTGAGATGACCTCACCAGGGATAAAACTTAGCAGGAATATAATTGAGTTAGATATGAAACAACATTAATCTCTTACCAAGTCTACTCAATACCTTTTCTTTGATTGATCATGGGAATGGACCTCACGGTCTCTATAGAATTGTCTGTGATGATGCTGAAGCCCTTTCTGCACATATCCTTTCTTTACCATGATAATACTGTAATTTTCTACCTAGTATTTCTGGAAAATAATTTTGCCATGTCATTCCTTAGAATTTTGAATGAAATTCAACTATGAATAGAATTTTTCTTATACAACAGCTATAATTTCATGTTAGAATGGTTAATCTACATATTAGGTGATCAATTTTCTGTGTACAACCTATCCTTTGTAAAAATGACAGGGGAAAAATGATGTACAGCTTCTGCTGTTTACTGAAAAAAAAACCAAAGTCATTGAGAATGGTAAAGATGAAAAAAAATTGTTCAAGCTGGAACTGTTGGCCTGACAGTCAAGCCCAATTGTGTGTTGCATTTGGTTTGGATTGAATAGTTTAAAAGCTATTTGATTTTTTTATAGTCAATATTTAAAAGTTTGACATCCCATAAAAAGACAAGTTTTTGCTTTAAAAAAATGTATCTGATCACACTGGTCTTACATTTCTACATGAGAACCATAATTTGGGGCTGAAATAATAGCAGGGATGGCTAATGCCTTCAGCTTTGGATCAGAGATCATATAGCCTTGATAATGAAACAAAGAAAAGTACAGCAGGATAAAACCTTAGCGAAATTAACTCAGCCTTTTCATTTGTAACAAGGAAAGATGATGTGGGATCACCCAAGGTGGTGGTTAGCAGGAGGCTGACAGTGCAGAGTTACATATTTTGATTACCCAGGCCACTGCTCTTCTTATTAACAAGCTTCAAAATGCAATGAGAATCTCACATAAAATTACATATTGGGTAATTTAAATGTGAGCTGTACTGTAAAATACCAATCTCCTGTTCCAGGTTCCTGTAATGCCTGCTCTATTCCATGTTTACATTCACACATTACCCTACTGAAGGACAAACAGATCTTCCAGGCAGAAATTGCAAGTTAGCTGAAGAACCATAAAGCAATGTCATTCTGGGGGTTGACTTTTTTTTATATAAAATACAATCGCTAGTTCTGTATTAAACTCGTTATAAATCTATATTATTTGTTCAGAAAATGTTAAATACTAATATTATATTCAAGCAGTTGTACTAGGCATCCAGTAAAGATAAAGTGAATGAACAGCAATAAAACTATCACCTCTGTGGTCATAAATTAGTGGTGTATCATCTGAAACTGAACTGCCAAGACTGAATAATCTAGATCTGCTTTCCAGACCTAAAACTGGTCTATTTCTTTATATTTCCTAGATTGTATCACTCATAATATGTGTAATCTATAATTTAATCAAAAGTTGTTGACAAGTTAAAATGAAAGACTCATAACCAGTAAATTCATTAATCAATTGATTCAATGAGTAAAATGGACTTTTTTAATGATCTATTTCTCGTTAACAATTAGATTATTTTTGCTTGAAGCTTTATTCTTAAACATATCTATGTTAGGAGAATATTTGTGGTTGAAGAAATGTTCCAAGCCACCCATGAAATCACAGAGAATGTTCTAAATGAGTATGTTGAATCAGAAACTTCCCTGTAGTTGGAGGAAGCTGAAGGATTAATAATCAACTTTCTTCTAACTACTAGAGTACTCATCTCTCCACAAGTTTATTTCATAATCATGGTTAAGTGCTAACTATGAACCAGGCATCAATTTGTTACTGGAAATATTAAAACAAGATTATAAGGTAACTCATTTCTTATGTTCAAATTTAATTTAAGGACATAGGAAGTAGCCTAATAGTGTAGTATAACAGGAACAAGGTCCTTGGTTCAATTCCCTGAACTTCATAAAAAAGAAAGGTTCATTAAAAGATATAGATTAAAAAGAGGTAGAATATAACTAATGCTTAGTTAGTTGTGGTTTGGTCTTTTGTGGATACCTTAAAAACATAGAAAATATATGCCACAGAGACCCAAAAGCAGAAGCTAAAAGTCAGAGGAGTCAAAACAGTCTTTAAGGGAGCAGTGAATCCACAGGATCTAAGAGTGGGAAAGGGGGTAGGGAGGGGAATAGAGGTAGTAATCAGGTATGGGGAGAGGAGAAGGGTGAAGGAGAGAGATAGGATGCAAAACAAAAAATGGTTGGGGGGACATCTCTGGGATGACCTAGGATGAAGGAGGCTCCTAAGAGTCTATGGGATGACCCTAACTGAGACTCCTAGCCACTGGGATTATGGAGAGTGAAGTGGCCACCTACTGTAGCCAGTTAGGACTTTCAATGCAGGAAGGGATAACCAACCTAACCACAAAACCTTCAACTCCAAATCTGTCCTGCCTACAAGTGATGTACAGGGATAAAAATGAGCAGAGATTGAGGGAATGGCCAACCAATGACTGACCCAACTTGAGACTCAACCCATGGGAGAGAGCCAAGCCCTGACACTATTAATGATGCTCTGCTATGCTTGCAGACAGGAGTCTCTGCAAAACTGTCTTCTGAGTGATTTCATCCAGAAGCTGATAGAAACAGATGCCAAACACTAGGCTAAGCTTGGAAAGACTTGTGGAAGAGTGAGGGAAAGGATTGAGGGAGCTGGAAGGGCCACACCACAAGAAGATCTACAGACTGAACTCACTTGATTCTGTGGGAGCTCAAAGAGATGAAACCACCAACCAAAGAACATACATGAGCTGGACCTAGTCCCCCTACACATTTGTAGCAGATAAGGAGCTTAATCTTTGTGTAGGTTCCCTAACAATTGTACTGGGAGTTGTCACTGACTCTGTTGTTTTCCTTTGGATACCCTTCCCCTAGCTGGGCTGCCTTGTCTGGCCTCAGTAGGAAAGGATGCACTTAGTCCTGCTGTGACTTGATATGCCAGGGCAGGTTGGTACTCATGGGGGTTTCCAATTCTCTGAGAAGAGGAAGGGGTAATGGGAAGAGGGATATAGGAATGTGAGACTGTGAAAAGAAGAGAGGAGAGAGGCTATGATCAAAATGTAAAATGCATTAGGAAAAAGAAGAAAGAGGAGGAGGAGGAGGGGGAGGGGGAGGGGAGAAGAGGGGGAGGGGGAGGGGAAGGGGGAGGGGGAGGGGAGGGGAGGGGGAGGAGGAGGAGAATGAAATGTAAGGAGGGTAAGCATCTCCAGAAGAAGAAAGATTAACATTTCAGTGGGGACAGAGATTCTTTCTATGGCATAGTTAACTCTCAACTACACCCATAGTGAGGAATGAAAAATGGTGGAGATAAAAATAATATACTTGATGTAGAAAGTTGAAAAGTTAACAGAAAGAAATTTTAAAAAAGAAAAGAGAAGAAGCATTAACTGTATTTATTGAGACTATATTTGAGCATGGCTGGACAAAGATACATCGGGAATCCATCTCTCTCAGATCACAGCTCTATCACTTATTGAATAAATATTGAAATTTCTCTTTTTTTATGTCCACCCAAATATTTATTATCTGATATTTGAGTAACTGATTCTATTTAGTTAATACTTAATAATAAGGTTATATGAATTCAGTAGCTAATATCTTCTTTGTTAGTGTTGTGAAACCAAGAATCTTAAGAAAAAGCCAAATAACATTTATTTCTTGTATAATCTATAGCAGTTTATATATTGTCTTTCATAGTCAGGATGATCAGTAGATATTAGTAGTCTTGAAACTTTATTAAATTTATCTTAAGTTAATGTAGCTAGGAACTAGAATGTTAAATAGAAATTAAAAATGATAATTTATAATACATAGTAGAGGACAACCAGAGGATGTGCAGTCAGTGACAGACTCTTCATATCCTTGGTAGTGTCTTCAAAGCTGATGTGTTAAAATCTAAGAGTAATGTTGACATGTTACAATAAGAAAATAGCAGACTTTGATAGGGAAACCAATTTGTGAAAGAAGACAAATTCTTTACACATCTTGTGCTTTAACAGCTAGTGAAATATTTGAGTGGCTAATTCATGTTTTCCAAAGGTCTATGGCAATGGAAAGCAGATGTGGGTTTAGTTCTGCATGAGGAGGTTTCAGAATCATTTATTAGCGTGGAATTGGGGGTGATGGTGTTCAGATTGGATAACATTCCATAAGAATGCTTTCAACAATGGAATGGACTACATATTCTTGGAGTGAGGGAGATGCTTCTACTATGATCCCCTACAAGATTCTGGAGAAAATAAAAGAAATAGGCTTTAAAACAATAAAGAAATAAAAAAGATTTTCATTCTCTTCTGTCATTCTCAGTACCAGAAAAAACACTGTGTGTGTGTGTGTGTGTGTGTGTGTGTGTGTGTGTGTGTGTGTGTGTAGTTCCTTACCTAGTACCAAACCAGTGTCAGCAATATCATCAATGAATTCAACAAAACTCAAAACATAATCCTAAGAAATATTTCTTGGATCATGGGGAGTATATTCTATAACTTACATGAAAGGGACAACTACTAATAATAATTGAGATGCTCCTGGTAGGTAAATATAAATGAAGAAAGCAGATAGGGGATTAGCTGTTACAAAGCACATCACAAAACTACAGTATTCATTTTAAAGCATAAGGAACTAGCATTGTAGAGTTCAGCTCAAATCTTGGTAAATTCTCAAGGATTAACAAAATAATGAAGTGTGCGTGTGTTGTGTGTGTGTGTGTGTGTGTGTGTGTGTGTACTAAAATGATGTCATCAGAAGTTCATCTCTCTCATATCATAGCTCTCCCTTTCTTTAAACAAGCATTGAAATGTCTTCTTTCTTATCTCTACACATGTACTTATCACCTGAAACAGACTCTTAGGCAACTGATTACACTTAGTGAATATTTAATTAAATGTAATATTATGTGAAGTAAATAGATAATCTTTAGTAGTGTTAAGAAAGTTATATGTGTGTGAAAGTGTATACATATATATGTCTAATGACAAATATAATATTCAATACATGTATGTGTACACAAATATGCATATACATACACATATATATGTATTATTGCTACAGAGAAAGAAAATCTATAATAAACACCATTGAAGCACATATATGCATTTGGAAACATGGTTAAAATTATCATTATAGTTCACTGGTGGTACATGAATAAAAGGTGCTCTAATAATTACTAGATTGGATAGCAAACTAAAATTTTGTTCCCTACCTACTATCATAAGGAAAATATCTTCAAATACATAAAACACATGCTTATATAATCAAAAGGTAAAACTTCTGAAAGAAAATACAGGAAAATCTCCCTCCTCCTCCTCTTCTTCTTCTTTCTCTTCCTCCACCTTCACCAACCATCCCCTCTCCACTTCCTCCTCCTCGTCCTCTTCCACCTCCTACTCCTACTTCTCCTTCCCTTCTCCTCCTTCTCCTTCTCCTTTCACTTGTCCTTCTCCTCCTCCTTTTTTTGAGGGGAAAAGGTCTCAATATGTAGCACTGGCTGGTGTGGAACCAGGCTGGCCTCAAATTCAGAGATCCAACTGCCTCTCTCTTCCAAGTGCTAGGATTAATGCTAATCAGCACCATGCCTGGCAGCTTCTCTCTTCTATAACAATAAAATTTTATATGGATGCATGGATATCGTGACTATCAAAGACTACCTGTTCCAACCTACTTTGTATGACAGTATGTTGACTGGTGTTGTGTTGAATGAGATTATCCCCATAGGTTCGTGTGTTTCAACACTTGATTTTCAGCTTTTTAGAAAGACTGGAACCTTTAGGAAGTGGAGCTTTCCTGAAGAAAGTGAGTCACTGAAGACAACACTTGAGGGTATTTATTTATTCATTTAATCTCTGAGTGCCCTGCTGCATGCACAACCATATGCCAGAAGTGGGCATCAGATCCAGTTATAGACATGGTTGGTGCGAATTGAACTCAGGATCTCTAGAAGATGAACCAGTGCTCTTAACTGCTGAGCCATCTTACCAGGCCCAAAACTTGAAGTTTGATAGCTCAGTCTCATTTCCTGTTCACTCTCAGCTTTGAAAGTGTGGATGCAATGTGACCAGCCAAGCTCCTTTTCTTATCATGGTCCCTATTATGCCGCTACCATCTTCACTACCATGATGGACTATAGACTTCTGGAACTTTAAGTCAAAATAAACCCTTTCTCCCTAGGATGCTTTTCTTGGGGTATTTGATCATAGCGATAGGAATAACACAGATAGTGGATGGCAAACTTCTGGCTAATGGGATGTGTTTGGAAATGTCTATAATGCAGCTCACAACATCTTCCTAAAAAGATAACTGGCACACATAATACTTTCTTTACCCCTACAGTTTTCCTTTCCTACCTTCTGCCAGTAATATAGTTACGTAAGTAGAGTCAAAGATTGGAAGGGTAGTACAATCATTTGAGGATCCAAGATCTATTTGGGCTTTGTGCAGTACAGCCCCATCCTTGCTCTGATTCCCTACCTAAATGATAGACAATAAAAATGTCTAACTTGCTTACGATCCTACCTCATATTACCTACATACCATTGCTTATATCGATTATGTCAAAGGAGCACATAGAAATACTTTTATAGTTATATCCATTTTTAAGAGAATGTATGGAAAGGGAGATGAAAATGAATAGCTTTAAGGGTTAATAATGTCAAATGCCATTAAAATACGGAGACCAAAATAATTTAATCATGTAGTTATCTATATCAAAGGGAGATAGATCACTGGTGGCAACAGAGGGATATTTTCCAAGGAGTGACTAAGCAGCTACTAAGGCAACCCAGCCCTCAAGCTATTATTGCATGTTACTTGGAAGACTTCCAGTTCTGCACAAAACTAGCACCCAAATGCACTAGGTATTTTTGGACTAGGTGTATCTGAATCATGAAGAAATAGAAATAGCCCCTACCATGAATAATTTGATGCCTTTTAGTAATCATGGTACATCTACTAATATAACTGATCTACTCAACCTAGTCACTAGGATGTGAGCTGCCTATTCATTTAAGACCAACCCACCTACATCCTTAACTGGACTTTCAAAGATCGCCAACATACACATACCCTAGAATGGACAGCATGGATTACTAGTAACAATATGGTTTTATTTGTTACAAGAAATTACAAAATCTCTTTGAGATATCACCATTAGGTTGGGCCATGTATTAATCACTGTTCTTTCTACAGAAACCATGAGCACCAAAACACAGGGAACCAGAAGCAGATATGGGCCAAACTTTGAATTTTGAAAAGTCCAAATCAGCACTGTTGTATATACTCCAAAAGAGACAGATGTCATAAAGTACACAAAAACCTGAAACTGCACTGTGCCAAACTCATTTTCCCATAAGAAATAGTAACAAAAAATAAATTTAGGGGACTCCAGTCATTACAACACAATATAGTCTTGTTTTTTTTTTTTAATTTGACCTTGAAGATTAACAAAAGTACCTCATTCAGTCTACAAACTCCACACACTACCAAATTGCCTAAAATATGACACATGTGTTGTGTAAAATGATGAATTTTTTTTTTTGTCTAAATTATATAGAATGATTACCTGTACAGTTCAACTCCATCTTCACTACATGCTAAGGTTGTCCTGGTTTTGTTGTTTTTATTTCTTAGAATAATAAGGAAAATATGAAGAGGGAGAGGCAAAACCAATATAAGAAACAACCCAAAAATCTTCCTCTCCTGAAGCAAGAACTGGAGGCTTAGTCCTTCGCATCTTCCTAATTTTAACCAGTTAAAATGTCTGCGGTTTATCAAAAAGTACCTGGAATCTCTGCCACTATCACACAGGCCAAGGCAGCTGCAGGACTGAGAAGCGTTCCCGTGATACTTAAGCTGCAACAGTCTCGAGCTCCACACGGAGCAAACTGCAGCTGTTTGGCTCTCCCAGTCTAGTGTCCTGCAAGGAGACCCTGGAATTCCCAAAGGCTAGATGCTATGTTCACTCCGGACATCACATTATCTTAGCACAGCAGCATCTGGGGTTTCTTGACTGAAAGGTTTTAACTTTTTGCACAGGTCTTACGGTAAGAAATGATCCCCTGCCTTCGACTCTAGCTTCATTTCCTTTGGGATGTTAAGCAAACCCTGGCCATAGTAATCAAACACACAATGCTCAAACCATAGCAAATCGTCACCCAGGCGAAGCTGTGAAAAGATTATAAATGCCCAAGGCAACACACTCTGTTAATGATTCCATAAAATACAGTTTCAAGTAATAACGACAGCTCAAGGCTACTCAGCAGAGCCTTTTAATGTGTTTGTGTGCAGCATAAATGTATTCATGTTTGTGAGTTTGTGTGTACATGCATGTATGGGAGACAGAAGTCAACCTCACAGTCCTCTTCTAGCATAGTCCACTTTACTTTCATGAGACAGTCTCTAACTGAACATGGCGTTTATTGATGGCTGGCTAAAAAGCTCTGAGACTGTCTCCATCTCCACTCCTATCAGAGCTAGTGTTCAGATACGCACCACCATTCCAGATTGTTTCATCATCATCTTCATCATCATCATCCATAATGTCATATATGAGTACTGCATTTACATTATTTCCCCTCCCTCCTAGCTCCTACTTTGAACTACTCCTGTGATCTCTCCTTCCTTTAAAATTCATGGCCTCTGTTTCTTTGTGACTATTACATACAGAAATATAACTTGCTGAGTCTATTTAGTGTTCTTGTCTGTATATGCTTTTTGAAACAATCACTTGGTATTATTAAATAATCAGTTAGGATGCTTAGCCATGGGGAAGAGATTGATTCTCCCGCTCTCATCAGTTATTAGTTGCATATAACTCTTTATATAGGAGTGGGACCTTGTGAGATTTTGCTTATCCATATTATATGGCAGGTAGTTTTCTCCAAACATGTAGAGATGTAAATTGAGGTCCTTATGTTTGCTCTCGAAGCATTTTACTAACTGGTCCATTTTCCCAGGCTCTTTCTGTATTTTTTTAAATTCCTTTTTCTAGATGTTTCTTCTCTATATTTATGGAGCTCCCTTCTAGATGGAGTTAAATATCAGGAGTTTTTCAAGGTAAGAAAAACATGGCATGCATGTGTATATGTATGCCTATATGTATACGTATATGTATATACACACATATATGCATATATACATGTGTGTGTGTGTATATATATATATACACTTTGTATATATGTGTGTATATACATATGTATATATACACACATACATACATATATACATTATATATTATATACAATCTTTTTTAAAAAGTTTATCTGTTCATTTCAAAAGTTCTCAACCTGTGGGTCATGACCTTTGGGAGACTGAATGACCCTTTCACAGGGGTCACCTAAGACCAACCACCTAAGACCAATTTATAACAGTAGCAAAATTACAGTTATAAAGTAACAGTGGAAATAACTTTATGGTTGGGGTGTCACCACAACATAAGGACCTGTATTAAGTAAGGGGTAGCAGCATTAGGAAGGTCCACTGCATTACTGTGTACATATGTGGTACTTATGTGTGGGAAAACCTGCCATGACACAAGTGTGAAGATCAGAGTATGACTTTGAGAAGTTGGTTCTCTCTTTTCACCTCCCCGAGGATAGCTGGGATTGAACTCAGATCATCAGACTTATGCAGCAAGCACATTTACCCACTGAACCCTCTCGACATCCCTGGACATTGACTTCCTAAATTTCCAGTTACACATGTGAGGCGTCTTCTCACACTTTGTGTCAACTCCAGAAACTGGACTGGGTTCTCAGGGACTATTAGAAAGAAAAAAAAATCCTCTCTAGCCTATGGCAAGCAGGAGATAGGAGCCATCTTGAAGTACACCAGACCCTGCTGTTTTCAGAGGGTCTACCCTCAGGAGAGATTGCTTAACAACAGCTAACTCGCTAAGGCTGTTGTGAAGGCCTGACTGACCTCAGGAAAGGGAACTACAGAAATCCAGGTGATTCTTGTTATTCAGTGCTACCTAAGAAGGATGAGAAGGTCCAGAAACATTTGTGAGGATCACAGTTCTGAGGCAAAGGCTCACAAATAGATGGAGGCCTAACAATATGACCACACAATAGCCCACCACCACCACCACCACCACATACCTAACTAACGTCCACTTACATCAGTTTGTTTGAACAAGCATAGTAGGCCCAGCAGTAGCAGTAATAATAATAATAACAATAAAATACAAGGCATACTAAAAGGCAAAAAAAACCACAAAAATTGAAACACAGAACAAGCACAACAGGCCTAATTATATTTTTCAAACTTAAAAAAAAAAAACAAAGTTAAAGAGATAAACTCTGCAAGAGTCAAGGGAGACAAACATCTATACCGAAACAAAGAAAGCAATAACATTTGACTTCTCTTTGGGGAAAAGTGTGTGTAAGAAGTGTTGTGGGATATTTACAGTACTAAAATAGAAAAGGCAAAACCCAGCAAGCTACAAAAACATTAACCTTGAATTCTGCACCCTGTGAAACTGTCCTTCAACACTGGAGAAGTAATGTCAGTCTCACACAAAAGCTGGGAAAGTGGATGGCGGATAGACCTCCTTCATAAGAAACGATAAAGGAAATTGCTTCATTAGAGAAAATGAAAGTGATATAGGTCAGAAACTGCATAACGAACTTTGACAGCAAATCTGAAATAAAACCTCATTTTCCTTATTGTCACCTAAGAGATAACGGTGCTTGGAAAAATTAGTAGCAATAATTTATTTGACATATGTATGCACATATGTAAAATAAATGACAATGCCTGGGAGATAAAGAGGAAAAATGAAGTTATGATTTTTAAGACTCAAACCACTTGATACAGGTGCTGTTTGAATGGGATGGAAATAGGTTTAATGAAATACTGCAAACTCAGGAGCAACTATTAAAAAGTAGCACGTGCGTGCGTGTGTGTGTGTGTGTGTGTGTGTGTGTGTGTAGAAATGGCTCTCTGTTTAAGAATACTTATGTTTCTCCAGGGACCCCAGATTGTTTCTAGCACCTATACCCGCTGTCTCAAAGGCACCTGATTCCAAAACCCTGGGGGTTCAATGCCTTCTTCTGGCCTCCATTGGTCACTGCATGAAAGTACACATACACTCAAAGTTGTGCACACATAAATAAACAATGAAATAAATAGTTTCAAAGTTTAAAAAAAAAAGCGAGATACAGTTTTGTCCCAGTCATTTGCAAGGGTTATGTTACCAGCCAATAGAACTATTTTTTTTTAAATAAATAAATAAATAAATCTGTGCATGTTTCTTATAAGATTTTGAAAACATCCATGATAGACCCCTTGGAGAAGTCTGATCTTTATGGGCATACCACATGAACTAGCATGGGACTCCGTAAAGGAAGGACAGTGAATGAAAAATTGTAAAATAATTGTTCTTTAATTTTTTTCTGCTAAAATTCCAAGTATTCTATAAGATGCTATAATATTAATAAAATTGTGGATTAAAAAGTCATGAGAAAAGCCAGGATCTCTGGAAATACTAATTTTTTTTTAAGTAATCTTTTTGAGAAAGAAAAATTACACATTAAACTGTGTAATATATCCCTTATTGTTTTCAGGTATGGCTAGCTTAGTACATTCATTCTTTATGTCCTCTCACTGTGGAACCTGTGAGATATAGATCACTGATCACATAATAAATCATATATGTGTTTGTCTGTATGACAGCATGCGTACGGGGGCATGCTCGTGTCCAGGCAAGCGCCAGTGCATGCATGCATGTATGAGTGTGAGTTTGTGCACTACTTAACCAACTTCTTGGAACATTCCTTACACTTACAAAACCTCGAATACATACCTAAACTGTGTTCACTTCACAGTCTAGATTCAGGTCCTTTTTCATGAATCCTGTGTGTTACTTATTAATAAATATGGAAAATATCTGAAGGTTTACTTTCAACTCATTTGGATTTCCTTGAAGACTTTGGCACATTTTATGAGATTAAAATAATCTGGCATTGCTGGCTCTTTTGCCCACAAACCTCAGGAATAAATATTAGGCTGGTAGATTCACTTTTCCTTGTCAACCATGAGTGCATTGCAGGCCAGAACTGGGTCTAGAAAGTTATTCAAAAATAAACAAATAGAACCAAAAGAGTAACTCTATTCTTTTATTCAACGTTTATTAAAATATAAGAACAAGTTGTAAAAGCACACATACCACTCAGCACCAATATTATAACACTTTTTCTACTGATAATCCCCAAAGCTTTTCTCTTTTACTGCAACTGAGAAACAGAGGTGGACACACGTGTTCTCAATCGCGCTGACTCAGCACTTTTTGCACCGTGACCCAAACATTCTCCTTGCTAAGGAGACAGAGATGGAGAGAGGCAGACTCGTGTGACTACATCCAACCACAGACTGAGCAGATGACTCTTTCGTCAGTAGTTATCATTCGCACACCAGTGAGCTCTGAACATCTCAGTTTCCTCCTTCGGGTGCTGGTTACATGGGCTTATGAGTCTGGTGAAAACATGATCCAAAACCGAAACAAAACTGGCCAACATTCCCTACCCAAGACCTTTTGATTGCTTTGGTTATTAAGTACTAAGTACATAGGTCTTCTCATCCCGACTCCTAACACGTCAAAACCACAAGGCATGGTCTGGAACAGTCTTGAGAGAATTTTATTTATTTCTCATCCCCTTCTGTGGGCCTCTTTCATTTTTATGTTTACCTGTTTGAATTTTTTTTCTCAAGACAGATGGGGGAGGGCAGTTTGAGCCAAAATGGTGACTTCATTAAACATCTGCTAGGTCTCCGAAGTCTCAGTAAATATTAAACGAACTCCCTAGAGCCCTGGTGCTGCTGCCCGAGACAGGCAGCAAGCCCTGGCTTGCGTGAGCAGTCTTGTTTGGATATCTGTATGTGTTTGCTTTTTGCTAGTTCAGACTCACCTTGGAACAGAGCTGTGTCTGTTCAGTCTGAGACCTTGTTTCTGCTGTTATCTAGAACACGGGGTATGAAGAACAGAGCCGATGCTTGCTCATCCTAAAGTCATTCACTGACATTAGGCAGCATTCCTCTGAGCAGAAAAAGTTTCATTTCAAATCTTTCCAAACATGTAAACCCAGCCCTTGGAGCTGGGGGTCGGGGGGTGGGGCACTAATTCCTCCCAGTTAGCAGCTTCTCAGCTCATGCAGACACAGATCATTCCTTTCCTACAAGGATTCAGGACAGTCCCAAGACACTACCACCATCTAGCAGGAAATGTTCCTTTCTGAAAGTCCATATAAAGATCAGGTTTGGCTTCTACGTTTAAGGCAATGGTAGAAATTGGCGTATATCTAAATATACTTGTGTTCTGGTTTGGAGCTATATCGTAAAGAAAGCTCCTGGAATTGAAAGACTCACAGCCAGTTTCCACTAAGACAGACAGCACTGCTCGTGTTCTGACAAGCTGAAGCCCTGGCCTAAGTCTTCCTTTATCCTTCAGTGGGACAGAAATCAGCCTAATTTTCCCCTCTGCAGTGGCCAAGGGATTCTAATTAAACTTATTTTCCAAACCATCAGTCAGAGGTCAGGTGAAACTAATGTCCAGGTTGATCCTCTTACGATTTACATAATGGGAAGCCTGGTACATCAGCAAATCCCTCTGGCTGTGGATGGAGGCTACAGGGCATGCCAAGGGCAGCTTGTATCCACCTGAGAATTCTATGAAAAACATCAATACTATCCCCCACCTTCCCCTCCAGTAGTTTGTGTGAGGCAGCCCCTACCTGTGACCTCATCACATTGTATGAATTTTATTCAAAATCCCAAATAGATACATTCAGGCAAAGAGATCAATGAGTTTCTATTGATTATTGGAAGAAATTAACTAAATCGAAAGACCACTTAGAAGCTGATATTACCAAAAATTCGGGGATACAATCTATGAATGCCACAGGAGCAGAGATCTAAAGCATGAATGAAGTTAACATGCATGTTAAATGATTGGCACTTTAGCAACACAGAGCAAGGTACAATGACTGGTTTGCCTCTACAGAGGTCCATTGAATTTGTACGAAGTATGTCTACAGTTCTGGGCAGACAGTTCATGCCCATTTAAGAAAGTCGTTGTCCAGATTACTTCCTCTAACCAACCAACTAAAGAGAGTTTTAAATAGGTCTAAGATGTCTTTCAAACACTTAGTGTTTGAGAAATCCAGATGCTATGATAAGTTCAATCATAGACAGGCTAGTTCAGTTTATAGTAGGCAGGCCAATTGACTTTGAAGGTATAAACTGTTATTCCCGTGTAAACATATCCTATGGGGAAAATCTTTCTGTGTGTGTGTGTGTTTGTGTGTGTGTGTGTGTGTGTGTGTATCCTTGTGAGAATGTATGTATACACATATTTGTGTTTCCTTGGGAGAATTACAATTATAACTCTTCAAAGGAATATACATTATAAAAGGCATATTAGGTAGGTGGGTACTGACAGCCTAATAGTATCTCTGAGAACAGTAGCTGAGCATTGATTGATTTTTTCTTTCATCTCTGGATGAATGACTTCTTGTTAATTTTATAAAAGGCACATCGTAGGAATTCATAGAAGTTTACATTGAGATAAATAGGTTATATAATTGCAGGCTTATCATACCCGGGAGACCAACCCACTCTACACAGTGTAAGATTCCTGAGCTCTGCTAATCACTTTCATCCTGGGCCCTTCCAACATTTTTCTTCCAGTGTTTCTGCCATGCTCTACTGAACATGTCTGTGTCCCTGACAGTCAGCCTATATCTTTGTATATTTGCTTCCTCTTCTTCCTTCCTCCATTGCCCTATCCTCCAAAAGGCAAATGGTATGCACACACAACCTTCTCTCTTTAAAAATGTAGCACAACTGGGTGATGTTTTTTTCCCATTATCCCTTTTCCCCAGACAACTAGCATGGCATTAGCCAAAACTCATCCCCCCACCCACTCTCTGACATTCTGCTTCACGATCACACATGGAAACCAAAGGAGTCATTTGTGGACAACAGTGTGGGTGTGGGGCAGCCAAATTTTCATTTTACTTCTTCAGGGAGCCACATCAATCTCAACACCATTTTGAAGATTAAGATGAAAGAGGGATCACTCATAAGCCTCAATTGAAGGCCTTAACATCTGAGGAATCTGAAGTAATCTATCTTCAATATGATTTTACAAAAATTCATTAGGCACTTTGAAAATACTGAAAACTTTGAAAATTTACTGTGTTTCTTTGTGAGTGTGTCTTTTACAGAATTTAAAACACTGGAGATCTTAGATGCTGCCAAAAATATTAGCCGCAATGCTGCTTCCATGATTAAACAATATATGGACTAGTGATCCAACTTATTTCCTGCTCCCATTTTTAAAACAATGCTCTTGTTTCATACATACCCACTTCCTATTTTTCACATTTGGGACAAACATTTTAATAAGATACTTTTAAATTTCCATTGTCTTTTTCCAAATAGTTCAATGTTATGGTTTAATTATTGAATGGAATAGGCATAAAAACCCTTGATTTGGCATGTAACTATAACCATACATTGAGAGCTTAATCTTTGTGATTAAAAAATAATTACAATACATTGGTTGATCTTTTGATGTGTTTTGGTTTTGGTTTTTTGGATTTTTTTTTTTGAGGTTGTGATCTTTAGGTTTTGCTTGTAGATACAACTTGTGCTGCTTGTATTTTAAGAGATATGTATTCATCGATATAATCATAGTTATCTACACAGCTATTAAACTTCAACTAATGGGTTAATACCAGTTGAAGAAAAAAGAACTAAGTCCAAACTCAAATGCCAAAGGAAATTCCATTTAACCAAATTCCTGTGGTACCAAGAATAAGCTTGTCTAAGCCCTCAAAACTATGGGTAGAGATTATCAGAGTAAATTGCTCTCATGGTTATGTGAAGAAATCGCTTATCATTACAGTTCTTCTAATAGAGGAGAGGGCAGAAACTGAATGGCTAGGGTACCTGCCTTTTACACCCTTCACGCAGCACCCAGAGGAAACAATGCTACAGAGGTTAGGAATGGAGGGCGTGTAGCATTGGAAGTGCAGGCATTTGGCAGGAACAACACATCAGCATCAGACCCCCTGGGGTTTTCTCTGAACTGGTATTACCTACCAAAATGGGTATATCACAAATAATCCCATAAAGTACTTCTCTGCACATTAAAAATGTTCGCGTGTTTTTATCTTTTCCATCGCCCGCTTCCTTTCAGTCTAGGAGTACTGCTACACATCTCCTTTCCATGTGTATCTTGCCTGTGCTCTCTCTAGTTTAACACCTTTGTTTTCCCAGCTGTGTACATGCCTCAATGCTGACACAGTTGAAGAACACTCTTATTAGCTACAGCTTCCAGGTAAAACACTACGCGATTTCCTCATCTTTCTGTTTCCTCTGTCTTTGCTTGTCAAATTCATTTTTTCCCCCTAGTGCTTTCTCCATCTGCCATATTTCTGATGCCATCTCAACCCTCCAGGTTGGAACCATTCTTGGTATCCACATGTCTACTTGGGAAACGGGGCTACAGAGAATAACATACAACATTGCATGTCTAGAACTAACACTTCAGTCCTAACTGTATGACATGCTTCAAGATCACATTATAACTATGTATTTGGGGGACTTTCCAGTTGGGTTTCTTTCTGGTGACTAAAGCTGAGACAATACACTTAATCAGATCATAGGTAGTAACTCCCTTAACAACAGGTATTCTGGGAACTTTTGTCCTCTGGTCCCAGAGCACACATAGGACAGAATCACTTCTTTCACCAGCAATGAACACAGGCTGCAACGGGGTTTCTTGTACTCCAGTTTGGGTCAGTTCACTCCGAAGGGAGGTAACAGGGCTGCTACTTAGCCAGACGTCATTTGTGTACTAAAGATAGTATTGAGATGTTAAAGAGGTTCAAGATCTTCTGACAGGTATGTCCCTGTCTTTCAGTGAGGCAATGGGATTCAGTTGAAATAATAGATTCAGTTCAGTTCTCAACTTCTTTTACATATTTTTTTTAAAATAATAAACTCTATTACAATCACGCTTTTATCCAGCAATCTAGAATTCATCTCTTGCTGAAATTATTCTCCAGCCAACTTCGGACTTCTTGTAGGTTGTAGCTAAAAGGGCCCTTCCCTCCTAAGTAAGCAATTTTCCGTCTCTGCACGATGCACACACGTTCAAAGGCTACCCATAAGCTACGTTGGCATTATTGTCCATGCGGTCAGCCACAACTTGACACTGGGGCGGCAAGGAGAAACGCTCCAGGAGCTGGTGGGCTGCTGCACATCGGTCCTCTTGGTTCCGGTGCTTCTTAACCTCAAAAGACAGAGAGGAGTCCCCAGGCACTGCCCAGCCATCTGAAGGGTGAGCCTCATCAATGTATACCAACAGGAAGTCAGCCACCGAGGAGAACTCTTCCACCAGCTGGCGGAAGGCTGGCAGTTGCCTAGTGAAAGGTGGTCAGGTGGCTGAACCAAAGTTGACCACCAGTGGGCGCTCTGCACTGGCAAAGTCAAGAAGGTGGCATTCTGCCCCATCAGCGGTCTTCTCAGAGGCATAATTGTTACCTGCTTCAGGATTGGACACGTGCACCACACTGGAATTGGGAGCGTCTTCACCCAGTTTAACCTGATAGTGAAAAAGAAAGAAAGAAAGAAAAAAATTACCACATAAACACACTGCTACTGCAATTTAATCTAAATATAATGGGAGGGGTGTGTGTGTGTGTGTGTGTGTGTGTGTGTGTGTAATGTATACTTATGAGTAAAAACTAGTCGTGTCAGGCAGCATAAAGGATGATCAAGAGAAAATCAGTCATTCTGAATATTCATTAGAGGTAATTTTTTTCCGTCTCTGAAGATACCAGAGTTAGCTATTTTCATAAATAAGTTGATTCTGGTATTTTTTTTTCTCTTTTGCTATTCTCACTTTTCTGCCAATGCCTACTAGCAAGCATTATAGAGTGAATGATTAATTGACTTCATTTTAAAAGTTAAAAGTAAACGGTTCACTTTAAGATAAATTATCTTGGTTTTGAAATAGAATGTCTCTTTCTGAATTCTAAAAGACTCGGGAAAGACTGGAGTTTTCATACATGAGCTTAATTTGTTTTCTCTTTTTCTGTTTTTAAATAATAATTCCATTTATTTATCTATTTATTTATTTATTTATTCTCTGTCTCTGTCTTTCTCTATCTCTCTGTCTCTCTCTGTCTTTCTCTCTCTCTCTCTCTCTCTCTCTCTCTCTCTCTCTCTCTCTCCCCCCCCCCGTGTGGTGTGTGTGTGTGTGTGTGTGTGTGTTGTTGTCTGTCTGTCTGTCTGCCTGTCTCTCTGTCTCATAACACTTGTGGTAGTCAGAGGACAACTTGTTGGAGTCAGTTCTCTCCTTCCACCATGTGGCTCCTTGCAATTCAAACTCAGCTCATCAGACATGGCAGCAAGTGTTACCCAGTGTGCCATTTCACCAATCCAATCTAAGTTCTTTAATCTCAAACAATGGCCTAGAATACAAGTGGTTTCCGTGTCTGGGCAGAGCTGGACAATTTATAATCCATCGTTTGTAAGTATGACTCTTCCCACTTGCTCTGGTCAGTGCTTTCCCATCTGGAAAATGTCGGTAATCGCGGTTGCTTTACTTCTGTGGCTCCTGGAGGGTAAGATGAGGACAGGAACTCTACATATGACAGTGTGCAGATAAGAGCTGCCACTGTCAGACATTACTCCACCACATAAGACACACTACCCCTCCTCTTGAGAAATACTATGTTCAAGATTTAAAAAATGGGCAAATTGTTCTGCAAATAGATTTATGCTCTCTTCTGCATGGTGTGACCTGTGCAGGTTCCTGTGACTACTGCTTACATTATGAATGCTATGGGCTACAACCTCAAAACTGTCTCTAAGAATCAGACAAGAGATTTCTCACTTTCCATGCATTTGGGGTTTTCCCCTCACTTTTATCTAGGAAGACCCAAACAAATCATGGGCTTTGCTACCATATAAGTGATTAACAACCTCCCCAGAATTGTAAGTATTCTGGCATGTTGACTACAATTGTTTCATGCACCTCCTCAGCACCCGGTTGAAATAGTTGAACATAGAATTCTAAAAGTGAGTGGCCTTTGGATCTGTAAATTGATAATAAAAAGCAGGCAACAAGAAAAGAGCCAATTACTTCATTCTGAATTAACACAATTGGATTTCCCTCAAGGATGGTTTAATCAAAGCTAATACCATTAGGGATAGCTTACAACAGTACAATTGATTTTTATAAACTATCCTTAATATTACAAAACTCTTCCAACTGGATCGACTTTCTTCTCTCATATAAATAGCCACATATAAAACTGCTGCTAATTGAAGCTACTTAAAAGACAATCACAGGAAGCAGTGCCGAGCACTGACATAAAACACCCAATGGGTCTCATTCAGGTGCTTTCATGTCACAACACAGCTGTTTTAACTTTGAGAAAGAATCAGTGATCCTTCTTTCTCTTCTCAAAACTTTTTGCAGGGCAGGTGTGAAATAGTACTATTCATTGTCCAAAAGTAATCTTAAAAATCATAAACTTCCTTCTTAGATATGATTTAAATAATATATTTTGATTTAATAACAACCCAGGAAGAAAGTTACTTACATGAATCATCTTGGCCATTTTACAATCAACATTAGATAGAGAAACCTCATAGTTTGCCTATGACCAGATGATCTCATTGTTAACTCCGCTAGTCTTTGAAGCACTAAAATATACCTTAAACTTGAAGACACACATTTGAAGCATGTGATGAGCTTTAAAGTCTTGGGGTCTCTTGATACACTTTCCAGATTAGGATCTGATTCCACTTTGCATAGCACAATATCTCCAGGACTACATTGAACAATATTCATTGCTCCATGTTCCTCGACAGCCAGGTATAAGAAGATCTGGATGTATTCTGGGGAGTGTGTTGTAGAGACTTCTTGTGAGGTCATAAACCCATACATGGAGGGAAATTAACCTCTGCACTGTCTCCCGGTGAAATAATCTACCTGCAATTGGAGCCATCATTGAACCGTCTAAACAACTTTATGGTCTTGATGAATAGGCCGGTGTCGCTCTGGCTCTCACCCAAGCAGACCTGTTGATCCTTGTGTTATTCTTGACTATTCACCTGAACAATCCAATCTGATGTTTTGATCACAGGTGATCTCTTGTTACCTGCAGTTAATTTCCTTAGAATGTGTAAGTGCCTGTGACTTCTTAGTGACAATGGACAGTTCTGCCACACACAGGTCTTTGCAAAACAACAAAATTTTAGTTTCTAGATTACCTTGGAAAATGTAGACAAGTATCACACACTACCACTCTAAATTTAAAACCTGAGGAAGTTGACAAGTTCATAATGTCCCTGGTGGTGAGGGAGTTAGCATCCCGTTAGTCTGGGAAATACACATTTTAAAAACTTTATTGAGTGAGCTGCTGAATAAATACTGGTTGATATAATCTTGGGTCAGGGAAACTTTTACACTGAATAGAAAACCTACAGTGAATGTAGGCATAATCAGGTGATGGACAAACTTACTAAAGCATACATATTCAGAAATAGAAAACCCGCCCCTTCCCCTGAGACCTGCTGTAATCAACACCAATGTCACTTACCTATTCTTAATCATTTCAACTAACCAGCAAATAAAAGAAATGAGATGAGAGGCAGGCGGATTTCTGAGTTCGAGGCCAGCCTGGTCTACAGAGTGAGTTCCAGGACAGCCCGGGCTACACAGAGAAACCCTGTCTCGAAAAAACAAAAAAAAAAAAAAAAAAAAAAAAAAAAAAAAAAAAAAGAAATGAGATGAATCTTCTTTACTTTGTTCATGAACACTAAGAAGTCATATATAACTACCTTGTGCTTGAAGGTCACAGAGAAAATACAGGCAAGATTAATGCTACTAGTAAAATTATATGTGTTGGACACTTGGCTAATATCCATATATTCATGGGTTTGAGTCCCAACACCACAAAATAAGCATGTGCGCATGTGCACGCAACACACACACACAAAGAAAGAGAGACAAAGACAGAGATGGAGAGACAGAGAGACAGAGAGAGACTCACACCTATTATGTGTATGCCCAAGTGTGAGTAGACCAGCAGTCAGACTTTATAAGCTTCATAAAACTAATCATAAATTCACTATCTTTTCTAAAGCCTGATAAGTGATAAGTAGGCTAAAATAAAAAAAAATAGACTTAATCTTAAAAAAGAAAACTTTTAAAACCCATTTCTGTTCATTGCCATCCTCTGGTCAATCACTATGAAAATGAAATTTCCATTAGATTAGAATTCCCAATGGAGAATTTCTTGATTTGCTTGGTTAGAAACCCTGCTGAGATGGAATGGGAGAAACCCCACTGTCTTCACAGTGGAAGACAGGAGCAAAGTATTCCCTGACACAGAGCCAAAATAATGAAGAAAATAAAGTTGGCCCCATAATAACATCAAGGCTACAGGAAAGACACTCAACAAAAACAAGTCATCCCCTGGTACTTCCAAACTTTGTTTTAATTTCCCACAGTGGCACAGAAAGTCTCCTGGCCACAAGTTACCTATCATCTTAATTTCTGCTTCTTAGAGGGTTTGTGTTTGGTTTTTGTCCTTAATGAGACATATTTGCCAAAGAGGCATTCAAAAGGCATTTTTTGCTCTTGCGGAAGAGTAATTAGGTCGGTACCTCTTTCCCTGCCAGCATCAGCCGCCTAAAGAGAATTCTGCCTAGTATTTAATGCCCAAACACAAGAAGCATCATTTCCACTAATTGGTCCTGAAGTTCCGATGTTCCCAAAGGGTCTTTTCATTTTTGCAAAGATCAGAAAGGACACACGTAAAATGTGATAGCGTCACCAGTGACCTTCGTCACTCTCATCTGCACTATTACGGTCGTTCTTTCTTATATTTTTTTTTCCCCCAGTGGATGGGAAACAATGCCAACTAAGGGAGTGAGGAAAGCATTTGCAAGTTTACCGTTGATGACATCTGTGGGCCAAGTTCAAAGGTCACAGCAGACATGTTTATAAATGAGAGGAAAAGCATAAATGCATAGCATATACAAGAATTGGATTCCCTTGATGATCAGTCCCTTTTAGGGACAGTGTTGAGTACTTAGGAAAAAAAGATACGGCTGGAAGATGGAGATCCAAGGGAAGTATGGAAACATTCATCAAGTAAACTAGATATACAGTATATACTGTTAATCTTATTTTTTTATTTTTTTTTTCCTTTCCACAGCCTAAGAGAAGCTTTGGAGTAACATATCACACACTATCATGATGAGTACGGAAATAAATTATAGAGATGGGGGATGGGCATGTACCAGACTATTTACACAAACGTTTGGTCATTGAAAGCTCTGGAAATGGCCTTATTAACTCTCAGGAAGTTTCCAATTCTTTAACATAGTGATCAGGCTACACCAACGTCCTTAGAAACATGGCCAAACTATCATTAGGCAGAGCTTTAGCCATCTCCATTCAGATGGGCCAAATAAATCAGACTGGAAGAACAGACTGCCTACTCCGTCTTCTGGGTTAAGTTCCCTTTTTTTTTTTTTTTTTTTTTTTTTTGGTTATTCTCTTTCTGACTTGTACCTTGAAAACGAAGCCCGAAGCCCTATCATTTTGCTATGTTTTATCCAAGTGACAGGCAGGCTCTGACTGTGGCCTTCTTCTCTCTTTAAAGAGCCACTTTTCACTGCAGAAGCCCCGTGTCAAAAGGCTTGAGGTGAATAAAGAGGAGGAAAATGTTAAAGAGACCCTTTCAAACCCAAAATTATATGTTCCAATGAGCATGGTTTCTGTGCCACTGAAACATTAGCTATGCAGAAATGAGCCTGCTTGTCCGTGTCTATACTGTCTGCTTACTTTTACACTTCATTTAGAAGCCAGGCTCCAAGAGAGGGACAGCTTGCTTACCCGTTACATTTCTGAGTCTTTGAGTACCAACACAAGGGTACTGTGTTCACAAGCAACGACACTAAGGAAACCTAAATAACAAATAGTTGTTATTAGCTCCAACCCTTTTACCAGTTTCTAGATTTCTCTTTCAATCTAAATGCACGCAGACCTCCTGACCATTGGCATGTGACATTTGACAACTTCTTTATAAAATTAATTTTAAATCACTTTTAAGCTTTCAATGCAGTTTTTATTGGTAATATTTCCTTCTGTTCTTCTTTCTTCCCCTCAGTCCAGCTCTGGCCTATGTCACCTCCACTGTGGATAAATACAGCACCTCTAAATACCCTTCCAAATACAGTAGTGGACATTCACCAAGTGAGACAGTTGGGAGAACTGAATGATTGGGCTACTTGAATCCCGTGTAGACACACCCCTCATCCTGGGCAAATCTGCTTCAAGAGTTGCAGTCACCAAATAATGCAAGTCAAGATTGTGAAATCCCAAAATGCAGTGTCAGACGGGACTGCCTCTGGCATCTCCGAAACGGTCACACCTAAAGACAGTGTGCCATGACTGACATGGCATTTGCCAAATGACTCAACCTGTTTGAGAGGCTCTGGGTGAGCTACTGAGACCACCACCTCCACCACAATGCCAGCCATACTTGAAGAGAGAAGAGGACAGAATTTAGCTCACATTGTACACTTGAGGTTTCCCTACCTCTCACATCCAGCCCAGCCTTGTTCTTGTTTTCCTGTGGTTTCTTTTGCACATAGTAGCTATTGTATAAATCATTAAAAGCAAGCATAATATTCTAAGCCATGAACTTGGTCGCTAATCAAATCAGTGGGCAGAGACAAAGAAACAGAAAAGAGAAATACACAAACCATATGCCAAAAGTAAAAGCAAATCTCTCAATTCCCACGAACACAAATAACAACATATTACAACACAATGGAACACTATACATTAGTGAAAAAAGA
Organism: Mastomys natalensis; assembly: GCA_021653895.1. NCBI lineage: Eukaryota > Metazoa > Chordata > Mammalia > Rodentia > Muridae > Mastomys > Mastomys natalensis. The sequence goes on from JAJTUV010000155.1 coordinate 841,735, forward strand.
TATAACAAAGTTTATTATAGAGGCATTTGCTTGCTTTTTCCATGTCCACTTCAATTATCTGCTTAACGAGCAAGACAACCTCACTTAATGTTTGTGGGAGCTTTTGCACCCTCCAAAGTTGATGTGGAAAGAATATTTCTATTCTGGACATATCCTCGTGGGTAAACTTCTTCAAAAATTATCTTTAAATTTTTCTAAGTGAACGTCCATCATCTTTCAACAATCAGGCATTTAATAGACTCATATCAAACCACTAACATTCCATATTATCTAAGACATAGATATAATTGAGGGGATTAACTAATCAATAGTATTTTAATATGCAGGTACAGTACCCCACTCCTCTAAGCTCCTGATACCTAAAGCATACATAGGAATGTCACATCCTGTGTGCACATCTGTGGGGATGGCAGGATCTCTCGGTATCTCCACGGCCAAATATTTCACTTACATGTATGATATAAATGAGCTTTAAATATCAGAGCCTCCAGGCATCCATCCCTACTATCCTGAGGAGGGAATTCCTTGCTAAGAAGAGGCTTGACATTGGACACTCCCTCCACAGTGCATGACGGGATTTCTTTGCGATGTTCCCAATAATGATACCATGAATCACACAGCAGTCCCTGTTCACAGAAGGCATTTTCTTCCTCAACATTTGCTTTCCAATGAAACACCCTGCCCTGGATTTTTTATTTTATTTCCCTGGCACCTGGATTTATTTTTCCACTGTTTACTGGGGATGGACTCCTTCCCTTCCTCCTCTGCTATTCTGAGTTCCTGTCATGATGCTTGCCACTCCACCTGCCTCAAGAGTAGCGCTTGGTTGAACATCTGGCTTCACTATTTCGTCCAAACTCCCTTCTCTGACAAGCTCTCTCGGTACTGCTAGGAACACATGTCCTCTTTTTAGAGGAACTTTTTTTTTTTTGTCCAAATGCATTCATTCTTCCTAATACCCAGGATGCTTCAGGAACCTAAGGGATGGAGGACCATACAAAAGTATTCATTCCACTTTATCCTGACAGATATGATTTGAAGATGTTCCCCTAAACATATCCCAGTAGCAGAAAGCCTGAGACACCAGAGGTTTTCACATCCAGATATCCATCACTCACCTTGGTGTTGCAAAAGCTGTGGGAATACACTTTCCCCCAGGTAAGGGAGATCACCGCTCTAACGTCCAAGGCCTGACATCGGAATGCATCACATCTTTGTACGGGAATTTATTTGTAGGTTTGGTTCCACGCGCAAAGACTGGATTTCTGACAACCTATTCCTAGATCTTTCTTTTGCAAACTGATACTTACTAACAAGGAATCCACAAATTCCAACTAAGTAGGTGACATGCTCAGCTTACTTTCGTGTGTTCTTACCTCCCTAAGAAATGAAGGGACTAGAGTGTGGTCAAAGCCATCATCCTCACCACCACCACCACCACCACCATCATCATCATCATCATCGTTCAACTCTGACCCTTTCAGCAGAAAGAAAACACTATTTAAACCTTCCAACTACATATCACACAGCCTCCTGGAAAGCAAAGCAGCAGAAACCAGCTCACGTCAAGGGAATGCAGCAAGTTTCAAGCCCCCCAAAATTCTGATTTTACCTAGAGTTATTTTATGTAAGGACAAAACACTTAAACTGCCAATTCAATGCAAAGTAACAGCAGCCCTCATTCAAGACTCCTGCTGAAAGTCACCCAGAGTCCCGGTGCCTCAATGTCTGTCACTCCCGAATCTAGCCTGTGCAACAGGTGTCCCAAGTGGCACTGTGACTTTCTTGAACATAATCACTGGAGAGGCCACCCAAGATAGGACTCCCCATGGCCAGCAGCTCCACCCCTTCCAGACCCCTGGCCCTGGGACCTAGGAGCTCAGCGGATGCAGCTCACCTGTTTGTAGGCATCTAGGAGGAAGCTGTTCCAGACACAGCGCAGCCCTTCTGAGGTCAGCATGCGCCTCCACTCTCCGCGAGTGGACTTGGAGCGGCTGAGAAGCAACGCCACGTGCTTGAGCAGAATGACCGAGTCATAGAGCGCCAGGAAGAGGCAGTTGGAGAAAAAGACTGGCAGGATCTGCAGGGTGATCAGCAAGTCTACTCTGAGGAGTCCCATCTTCTCTGCCTCCTCGGTCAGTTTCCTGGGCACTCTGCTTTCCCAGTCACCCTCTCTTTGCAAAGGAAGGTGGTGGTAGAGAAGTGGGGGACCAAGGGGAAGGTTGGGAGTGGGTGGGGGTGAGGGAGAGGGAGAAAAACTAAATGAGAAGGAATCCCAACTTGTCTCTTCTTTGAAAGAAGCAGAAATGGAAAGACCAAGTTCAGTCTCTGCAGCCCAGCAGTTGGAGTGTACCCATCAATTCATTCAATTCCGAGATGCATTTTTTTTTTCCAGGATTTAAGATGGTTTGAAAGAAAAAAAATCACCACCACCACCAGCAGCAGCAGCAACAACAACAACAAAAACCCTGGCGTGCCAGTCCCTAATCCAGTTTACTCCTGTCAGAGTCCGTTAAAGACAGGAAGTTCTACTTTCATTTCCAGGCACCTATGAGACTGCAGAGATGGTAAAAAATTTTCTTTTAGCTTTTCATGTTCCTTTAAACGCAGTCTGGCTTCTTGCACTGCCAATTTCTTAACTGTGCTGTAAGGGTAGGGGTTGTTTAGGGTTTTTTTTTTTTTCTTTCTTTCTTTCTCTCTGTCTTTACTCCGTTGTAAACATACTTTCTCTTCTCCTCCTCCCAGTCTGTCTCCCTCTGCCTGTCCTTTCTCCAGGTTCTCCAGGAGCGGCTGTCCTCTTCCTCCTCCCTCTGGCTTTTTCCTCTTTGCTATCTTCTGCCTCCGCTGCAGAGTGCCTCTCTCTGCAGCCCAGTGAGTCTCCCTGAAGCCTTTTATACATTCCCTGGCTAATTGCTGCAATACAGAAATGAAAGCCTAATCTTGCTAAAGATCTTGACGTCATTGAGAAAGAGGGCTTTACTTTGGCCAGGAGTGCAGTGAGCAGAAAAGCAAAACGCTACAACTTTTTTTTTTTTTTTTTAAGGAGGGGTGGGGAGACAGACAGTGGGATTTTCCTTTGTGCTTGAGAGAAAGAGAAAAGAGAGAGAGAGAGAGAGAGAGAGAGAGAGAGAGAGAGAGAGAGAGAGAGAGAGAGAGGGTTACCTTTGACAAGCCTCAGGAAATGCTTCCAAACTTAAAGAAAAGTAATTTGTAGATTAATATGTTAACACTTTCCTCTGATTATCATTTTTATTAACTTAGGAGTTTTAGCAAGAAAGATTCCTGGCAGGCAGGTAGAAAAGAGAAAGAGTGAACATAGATGCTCTTTGCTCCATTAAAAAAAAAAAAAAAAAAAAAAAAGATACCAATGCTCCTTTGTGAGCTTTACACTTTACACCATATTTTTCCCCACCAGATTTCATTCCTGGGTGTTATGATTTTATTTTAGTAATGATCTTATTGAAGGAAATAGAAAGTGAGTTTTGAGTTGGAAAAGTTGTAAACTATTTGAGACCACCGCAGTATATCTTTAAAGATTATTCCCAAACTGAATACAAGTATTATTTTTGGTTTTACTAAACCTTCAATATAATAATAATAATAATAATAATAATGACAACAACAATAACTAACTTTGAAACATGATAGGAGCTGAGTGACCAAATCTTTCAGTGTCATTTTCCTACAACATTGATAAAACAATATTTCCATTCATTGGCATTTAGATCCCTAGAGGCCAAGAAATTGATTATTTATGAGACTCTTTTAAATTCAGCCCTTCCATTAATAGGCCAGAAGCTTTAGGGAACTATTTATTTTGCTTGGGGAAAAAAATTAAAAGAAAAAAAAGACTATAGTTGGTTAGGGACTATAGGTGGTTAGGGCTATGGTTAGGAATAGAAACAAACCAAGAATTGACACCAGGTGCCCCTTGGACCTCAGTGGATTCCCTTGCCTTTTAGTTCCCAGGACAGTCATTTAAACAGATACAACCTGGCAGCGAGTCTCTACCCCTACCTCCTCCTACATTTCCTCCCTCTCTTACCTAACAGATCAACTCTAGGAATGACATTTTTCTGAGAGTAGTAGTGGCAATTATAGACACTGGGGTGGAGGCATAAATTTAAATTAAAGGTCAATTCGTTGCGTTTTCTGTGTGCACAGAGCTCCTATCAAGCATGAGCTGAACAGCAGACGCAGACAGTCAGTCTATTGCTCTTCTATATCTTGCCCTGAGCCCCAACTCCATATTGACAGGACTTTAAAGCCTAGACAGAAGTTATTCTTTGTAGGAGCATGGGCTGAAATCTGATTATGGATGTAGTTTGATCAGCTGACAGCATGCTTTTGAAAAATAGTCCAGAAGAGAGTAAGCTCTATGTGACCCATGACTCTTTCTTGTCTGCACACTGCCATCTCCAGAGCACTTAAGAATCCTGGTTGGGACATGTTGAGGTCAGTGAAGAGGTTCTGAATGAATGAATACCTAGGGTACATAGAGGGCTCAGCTTTGCTTCACACTAGGGGGCGCCATTCACATACAACATGACATAGTGGATAGGTGCTCTGATAATTCTAAAATAAGGTATCTGTTTTGCATGGCCCTACCCAAAGATATGATGAAAGCCATTGTCTTTTTCCCTTCTTTCTTTCTTTTTCTTTCCTTTCTTTCTTTCTTTCTTTCTTTCTTTCTTTCTTTCTTTCTTTCTTTCTTTCTTTTCTCTGAATAATCAATTGTGAGGTTTGAGCGTATACTCCAAGGACTAAATTTTTAGAGGAGACTTCAGATGTTTAAAAAACTAACATAAACCACAGACTCTCCTTGGACCAGCATGTGCTATTTGCAAAAAGATATCATTCGCAAATATAATATTTATTTGTTCCATTCTTTCAAACTTCTCAATGCCTTTATGGGAGGAAAGAGAGGACAAAGAGAAGGAGGTGACTAAGGTACCTTAATTAATGTAGATGAAGTCCCTGGCAACTAGGATAGGAGGTATGACCCTCACCAAGGCCCCTCCCTCAAGAAATGAAGCTTCTACACACTACCCAGCTCTGAAATTCTCAGCCCTTCGATGGATCTCTTCTGAGAAGGAGAAAAGTTAACCCATTTGCCTTCATTCTCAAGACCTACAGTGTGATTGGAGTGGCCTCTTAAGAAGAAGGATTGGCGGGAAGTTGGAAACTGTTCCCTTTTCAAGTGTAAAGTGTAGAATAGAAGTACTTAGCTATCAAATTAAAACCAGTGGGGGCTGTTTGCTCACATCTTTTTCTTACCTTTTTTGAGATTAGAAATGTCGGAATGGAATTGAAATAAGTTACAGTCCTCCAAAGCTAGGTCTCTTTCTGCATGTGGTTCCTAGTTGCTTGTTATAATAATTCCTGATATTTAGCATTTTGATTTTCAAGAAATTTACTCTTGAAGTCACAGAACAATCATCACAAGTGGGTCAGCATGGTTGGAGAGTCAAGTCATGTGGGATGCCTCCCTGACTCTATACCTCACTGTTTTTAACAGCTGTTTCCCTGTTCCTGGTTAGGTCATGGCTCTGAGGATCAAAAACTCTTACTGAGGCTGGTTCACTAGGTATTTTATCTTCTAAATTGCAACAAGTATCTAAAACCACGACATCTATTTAATATCGCCCCGATATGGTCACTGAGTTCATATTTCACATCACATTGAAAGGGTTTGAATCCCCCCCCAGTCATGAAATTGTCCTGAGAAGTCAACATGCCAATGAAGCGGGTGCAAACCAGCACAGGGCATGGTGGCTGAATTTCACCATAAGTGTTTGGCACTGGTTGTCATTTCCAAAAACAAGGCCCAGGGGAAATCATTCTAGGCTTTTGTATTTTAACAGAATCACCATAAAACTGTTTAAAAACTTTCCTCTCTTTTCGGTATTCACTGCTTTTGTTTAGGAAAAAAAAGAAACTAACAAATGAGAAGTCTTCCTGTAGTTTGCTTGCTCATTGGCTCTTCAACTGAGATTATGAAAATGAAGTCGGGTGACCTGAAAGCTAGCTTGATATTTCAGAGCCCTGCAGACACCTCTCTACTTCCCTCATTCTTGTTTTAAAAAGGAAGCAAATAGCCAAAGGATTTTCCACATTAGTAGTTCATGCCATAGACATACAGTCAACCTTGGTTTAAAGAATTATAGTCCAGCAAATTATTCATATGATTTGTCAAATGCATAATAAACACGATATTTCATCTTTATTAAGAATCTGTAGATAAATGTAACAATTATGAATTCAAACATTTATGGAAAGGGCAAATGTGCTGACTAGGTCTTGCAAATTGTGCTTTGAGACACACTTCACTAAATGATGTAGTTCTAATCAGAACACAAGCTCAACAAAAGTGCACAACCTCCTGTCTCTAGTTCTGGCTGTGCCTGAGAGAGCTGGGATTGCAAGGTTTCTACCACAAATCCTGATACCTTCCAAATTTCCCATGGGTCCATCCCTTCTGTAAACTACAGTCATGGTTCCTACCTGACTGTGATGAAATGCGCATCTCAGTGGACACCATGCACAGCCCCAGAGTCAATTCTCACACACCTTAAACAAAGCAACTCAGAGCTGAGGTGAGGTCAGGCAGGCAGGCGCTGTGGGAGGTAAGAAATTCTCTCCCTATAGCCCTTCTTCCCTAGATCGCTGGCAAGTATTGGCACATGGAGGTGTTAATGCATTATTCTTCTCTTGAGAACTGAGGCTGCTCATTTTTTAAGGCCACCTACCTCAAGCAGAAGAAGGGAAGAGAAGGGAAAAAGAGACATAGAGAACAAGGAAGAGAATGGAGAGGTAAAGGTGGCAGTAAAGGAATTTGGGGAAATGCTGGCTCAGTGGGTGTCTTTTATTGCTATTGCTGTGATAAAATACCATGATCAAAAACAATAAGGAGGAAAGGGTTAATTTTATTTTAAACTTCCAATTGATAGTTCATCTCTGATAAAAGTCAAAGTTAGGCATTCAAGTCAGGAACGGAGAGGCTGGACCTGAACCAGAATTCATAGATGAAGGACGCTTCTTACTGGCTTACTCTCCCTGACTCGTTCAGTTTCTTATAAAACCCAGAAGCACCTGCCCTATGTATAGCACTTTCCACAGTAAACTTATTCCCATCATTAATCAAGAAAATGCCCTTAAGACTTGCCTACATGACAATCTGATAGAAGTATGTTCTCAATTGAAGTTCTTTTTCCCAGATAACCCTGGTTTGTGTCAGGTTGAACAAACACACACACACACACACACACACACACACACCATACACACATCAGGACAGTGGATAAAGTGCTTTTGGTGCAAGCACAGGGACTTTTGTTGGAACCCCAGCACATGCAAAAAACTAACATACACTTGTAACCCCAGTGCTGGGCTATTGACGTCAAGTAGATCCCTGAGGCTCAAAGCAGCCTAGCCTAATTGATAAACCTAGGTCCCAGTGAGAGACCCTGTCTCAGAAAACCAAAGTGAGAAGTACCTGAGAAACAACATACAAGGTTGACCTCTGGCTTCATGTCTTCTTCACACAAAAGCACAGAACATTTATACACATAAAAACAATGTGGTTGGATATAGAAAAAAGGAAGTGCTCAGTGAATTACCTGTGGGGGCTGACACAAGAAAACCAATTAATGCCAATTGTCTAGATGCCTCATGTGAGGATAACAGCTGTCCAGAAACTGGATTGCAGCCACCATCTCATTTCAAAGAGGCCACCAAACAGCTGTTAGGAGGCAAGAGTGTTCATTTGCTCTGACCTGGTCTGTATTAAAATTGATGGCCACTCTCCATCCCTCACTATCCAAACATCCCCAAGTGCCATGAGGCTCTCTGGTGTTTAATTTAGAGAATTATCCACCTCTGGAAATATCCAAATAGTGGGATCCTTGTAAACCAAGAGATTACAAAGAACAGAGCAGAATACTGTCTTGTCATGACATGTGTGCACACGCCTCCAGGATAGAGAGGTCTCAGAATGAATGATTTGAACTCACCCTCTTCTGTAGTGATTCAATCATTAAATTTCCCCAACCTCCATGACCCAGTAAAGCGGACCAAAAGAAACAACGGAAAATGGCCAGAACTAGTCCATCACCTTTGGAACAACTTTCCCCTGCCCTTTATTTCATTCCACGGCTGTTGGAAACCAGCAGATGATGTTCCGTTTTCAAATAAAATAGGTCATTCTTTATAAATGGGTTTACAGCGGCTCTTAAAAGAATTACTTTACATCATCTTATTCATAGTTCAGTACATGGGCACGTAGCATGAGAAAAGATGTGGAGACACATGCTGGCTCATGCCACTCTAGAGGCAGTAGAAGGACTTGCTCATGCTGAGAATGGAGATGCTGCAGCTCCCCTTTCAATCAGTAGACATTAATACAGAGGGAAAAAACAGATGTTCTCTCTCAACTTCAGTAGACACGGGAAAGCTAATAGAATTAATTGTTTCATGGGAAAATAATTCATGTTTGGTATGGGGATAAATATCTGCAATGAAGATGATTACAAATGAGACACATTATCAAGAGTAATTATAAAAATGTTGCCAATGGACTGGTTCTTGAGGTAGGAAGGAAGGTTAATAAGATAATACCTCAAAACCTCTTTAAACCTAGGGTGCTATTAAGATAATAGTTTAGAATAAATTACTGTACCATACATGCATAAAACCATGTAACTGGGCTAATGGCAAAATATGATATTCATAAATGGCATCTTTCATTTCCATTTCATTTTTAAAGGCTAAGTTTTTTATCAGATTAAATGAATACTTGTCCTCTTCTGAGAACTGGGAGACAGGAAAGAATTAGTGTGACATACAAGGACAAAAATCTAAGGCATGAAATGCAAATCTAGTTTGAGGCTGGACTCGTTCATTAGATGGATGCTCGGGTCTTTTATCAAAATACAACTACTTAGCTAAATGATTACTTCCCAAATAAATGTATAAACAAATTCCTGAATAGACATTTTACTTTCTCAGGGGACTACTCTGTCATTTTAAAGATCCCAATAAATCTTCCTTCCTGAAAGAAACCAATATACTTGAAGATTTTTGCATTAGTAATAAAAGGTACACTAACCTAAGAGCCTCAGAGAAAACACCCCTGCTGCTTCCAGTAACTGTTGAATTTTACACAATAACAGCATGCCTATTTGTCATTACTTTGGTTGTTGTTGACTTGTATTCTTTTTCTAATTTTACTGCTTATCGAACCCATGCATGGGTCAAACAAGCTTTTATCAGTAAGCTACAACCTCAGTTCTTTCTCTACTTTTTTTTTTTTTTATTTTGACACAGGGTCTTCCCAAGTTTCCCAGAATAGAATTCATTTTGTAGCCCAGGTAGAACTGGAATCTGTGTCCTCCCACCCCCAAGCTTCCCATCTCAGCCTTGTCAGTAGCTGGGATTACAGACCTATACCACCAAGCCTGGCTGACATGTCTCATCAAGAGATGGCATACTCTGGTGGTCTTCAAATCATAAGAACACAGTTTACTTCTGGGATCATGAAGGCAATGTAACCAGAAACAGATCTCTAGTTTTTAATTTTTCTCTCTGTAAATGGGCTAACTTGTTTCCCCATGTATATTCAGAGTTGATAGAGGTCTTACACTAATTTAAGGAAAGTAATCAAAAGAAAAGCCAATTTATGATGCTTGTGCAGACTTTCTTAACTCAGTTGATTCTCTATGAATAAATTTTCAACAAAATTCAGAAGGAGGAGGGGGAAGAGAAGAAGAGGAGGTTGGTGAGATGGAGGGGGAGGAGGAAGAAGAGAAGGAAGGGGTGTTTGTATCAAGCCAAACATGACTTCACTATGAATTATCAATCAACCTGTTCTTGCTAACCTGACAAAAACTTTGGATCAGAGATTTTAAAAAAGACGAAGACGGGGACAGGGAAGGGAAGAAGGAAGGGAAGAGGGGAGGGGAGAGGGGGAGGGGAGGAGGGGGAGGGGGAGGGGGAGGGGGAGGGGGAGGGGGAGGGGAGGGAGGGAGGGGAGGGGAGGAGGGGGAGGGGGAAGGGGAGAGGGGGAGGGAGGGGAGAGGGGAGGGAGGGGAGGAGGAGTATTTGTCCTTGCAAATACCAGGAGTGGACATCATACCTGAGGAATGACATTATCAGCCTGAATCTTTGATCTACCTCCATTCTAAACTGCATTTAAATTGCTTAAGCCCAAGGGAATAGAAAGACTTTTTAGAAGTCTTTAGGAGACTTTATAATGCACAGTATGTTTGCCAAATTAAAACCTCAATAAAATTCAATGCTTGGTAATGATTTTGGTACTGCTTTCATTTCTCACTATAACTAGCTCCTTGTGGTACAGCAGGTCTCAAAAAATCTGTGTCTTGGTAAGAAGATATAGTTCATTGGGAAAGTGTTTGCATAGCAGGCTCAAGGCTATGGATTCTGTCCCCAGCATTCTTTCCAAGTTTTCGACTATATATTGTCTACTAGACAGTCTTGTGTGACAGAATGATCCTTCTAAGAGAGGTAAATCAGAAGAACTAGAGAGCACAGGTAGGGTAAGCTGGAAAGGTGATCCATCTGGATTTCTCCCAACCTCAACACAAGGATGGACAGGATGGGTAATAACAGACAGCATTTGAGTTCCTCAATTGTGATAGGTGCTAGCACAGGAAAAAAGACATATGAAAGTATGTTAGGTCAATAAGAGGATAGGAGATAAGAATTCAGTAGGCAAAATATTAGATGCAGGGCCAGTGTAAGAGTATGTTTCACAAAACAAAGTCACGGGAGAAAGTAAAAAGATGTATGTTTATATTATACAACCAGTTCAGAGCTACCCCAAACATGAACGACCATGCATCATTTACTCAGCCATCCACCAACAATAGGCATTTATGTAAACAATTAAAGATGATTCCCAGTCTCAAAAATATTTAGAATCCAGTAGGAGGAGGCAAACTTGTAAACTAAGGAAGGGAATCCAGTGGTTCAGGTAGGATACTAGTATTGCACCATGCAGTGGGGTAAACTAGAAGAATTAGCTAATGTTTATGAAGTAAAAATAAAGAATGGATTAAGGAAATTATGCCCTGGCCTAAGCACATATGGGATGAATTTCACTCATGTGGTATTTGATAACAGAACAAGATTAAAATGTTGGTTTCTTTATATATATATTTATGTGTGTAACCTTCTATATATCTCTATTTAAGTAACTTACATATTATAAATATTTCCGTGTCTTTAAAGAGAAGTTTTTTTTAAGACTATAGCCTCCTTTTAATAAACAGAAATCTGCCATAAAAAGCAAAATAAATTTTGTTTCAGGATTTTTTAAGGTCTTGTGGGTTTTTATTAATTCATTCATTTATTCACTTTACATCCCAATATCAGCCACCACTCCTCCAAGTCCATGCCTCACACAACTTCTTGCCCATCCCCCTCTTCCTTTCTCCTTTTTGAAGGAGGAAGCCACCTGAGTACCAACCCACCCTGGCACATCAAGTCACTGCAGGACTAGGGACATCCTCTCCCATAGAGGCCAGACAAAGTGCCCAGTTAGGGGAACAAGATCCATAGGCAGACAACAGATTCAGGGACAGCCCTTGCTCCATTTCTTGGGGGACAAGTATAAAGACCAAACTACACATCTGCTACATATGTGTAGGATGCCTAAGTCCAGGTCATGCTCACTCTTTGGTTGGTTTAGTCTCTAGGAGTCCACAGTAGTCCAGGTTAAGTGATTCCATTGGTCTTCCTGTGAAGTCTTCATCCTCTTTGGGTACCTCAATCCTTTTGCCAACTCTTCTAAAAGACTCTCTGAGCTCCATCTAATATTTGGCTGTGGGTCTCTGCATCTCTTTTTTTTATCAGCTGCTGAGTAGAGTCTCTCAGAAGACAGTTATGCTAGGATCCTGTCTGCCAGCAAAACAGAGTATTATCTCAATACAAAGATGAAATAGAGGTGGACGGAATGGCCAACCAATGACTGGCCAAAATGAGATCTATCCATTGAGCAAGAAGCATTCCCTAACACTATTAATGATACTCTCTTATGCTTGTAGACAGGATCCTAGCATAACTGTCCTCAGACTTTGTCTTAATGAACTCTGTTAGTAACAGGAAAGAACCAGGGCTGGGTATACCCTTCTCTTTCTTCATTCACTCTAAAGGAATGTAAGTGTAAGCTCAATCAGTCTTAGCATCTAAATATTACCCATGATGTACCATCAAACAACAGCAGCAACGTTGTTCCCTTCTAGTTAAAGAATATCTGTGTTATGAAAAACAATAGCCAGACCAAGTTCAACACAACCACACTTGACTTTGAGCTGATCCTTTCTGACATCCCAATCTGATAACTAGATAACAGTGTGACTTTTAGAAATCTTATGCTACTGGACTAGGGATGGATACTAACAAACTGGCTTAATCCAAATGTCCAATCCTCTGGTCTGTTCATTCCATATGTTACCACATCCTTCCCACTTTACCATGTGTGATAAAAGTTCTGTCTATCCTCTCATGACAGACTACTCCTATAGAACATAGGCAGCAGAATTGAGGGACATAGAGAATGTTTCCTGTGAGATCATTCCAAAAAGATGAAGAAACGAAGATTGTAGAGTTATACCTAAAAAAAAAAAAAAATGGAGACGTGATATCTGTATGTAGCGAACATTCTTAATTCATATTTGGTTCAATTTGTTGCTGGAAAATAAATCCTGAGATTAAAAATTTTTGTTTTTCTCAAGATAGGGTTTCACTGTGCAGTCCAGACTGCTCTGGAATCACTATGCTGGCGTCAAACTCACAGAAATCTGCTGTCTCTGCCTCCCACATGTTAGCGTTAAAGCAGGCACTGCTGTGCCTAGCTGAGGCTAATAATAATTGTGGAAAAATTAAAGCATAAGAGAAATTTAAGAGCAATATGAAGGAACACAATTTAGAACAAATATAAACTCAGGACCAATTTCATTTCACTTCTGCTGCCTCTAAGTACCTCCTCAGTTCCTTTGTAACAATGAATGGTTTCTAATGATGTTTAGTATACCCTACAAATATCTACAATTTCCAACCTCAACAGATACCATATAAAGTTGTTGAGTTAATTTCTTTATTCTCTACTGAATACTTTTTGGCTTTTACATTCATAGTCAAGCTTCTAAGAAATAAATGAAAATATTTAATAATTTCTGGGCCCAAATCAAATCCTCTGAGATTCTTTATCCTATTGTGGAAGGTGCTAACAGAAATTAGTGAGAGAGGCTTCCAAGAGTTTATGGGGGTGACCAAACTAAGACCTCTACCAGTGGACGATATGGAAATTGACAAGGCCACCTCTGTAGCCAAATGGGACTACCCAGTGAAAGGAGGGGGACTACAACCTACCCTCAAGAACTTGGACCCAAAATTTATTCTGTCTACAAGAAGTACAAGGATAAAGATCCAACAGAGATCTAGGCAATGGCCAATCAGTGATCTGGCCCAACTTGAGACCCACCCCATGAGAGAGAGCCAACCCCTGACATTATTAGTGATAATCTGCATATATTGCAAACAGGAGCCTGGCATATCTGTTTTCTGAGAGGCTTCATCCAAGTAGCTGATGGAAACAAATGAGGAGACCCACAGCTATACAATAGGGGAGCTCAAAAAGTCTTGCAGAAAAGTTGAGGTGGTGGGAGAAATGACAGATCTGGAGGAGTCAAAGGATACCATAAGACCCACAGAGTCAGCCGGGCAGTGGTGGCCCACGCCTTTAATCCCAGCACTTGGGAGGCAGAGGCAGGGGATTCTGAGTTCGAGGCCAGCCTGGTCTACAGAGTGAGTTCCAGGACAGCCCAGGCTATAAAGAGAAACCCTGTCTCGAAAAAAAAACAAAAAAAACAAAACAAAAAAGACCCACAGAGTCAACTAAACTGGGGTCATTGGGGCTAACAGAGACTGAACCACCAACAAAAGAGTATGCATAGGCTGGACCCTAGGCCTCTTACACAGATGTAAGAGATGTAAAACTTGTTCTTCATGTTCATTTTTAGGTGAACCTAAAATTAGAAGTGGGGCTATCTCTGATTCTGTTCCCTGCCTTTGGATTCCTTTTCCATAACTGAGCTGACATGCCTGGCCTCGGTGGGAGAGGATGTGCTTAGTTAGTCCTGCTATGACTTGATATATAGGATGGGTTGGTATTCATAGGGAGCCTCTGCTTCTCTGAGGAAAAGGGGATGGGGCAGTGAATGAGGAGTGAGGTTAGAACTGGAAGAGAGGAGGGAAGGGGCTGCAATCAGGCTGTAAAGTGAATAATTGTTTCCATTGCTGTACCCTTTGATGACATGAAGTACACATGCTGGCACACAGTGAGACTGCTTTTTTTAAGTCATGACATGTTCTCAGTTTGCTCATTCACACTCATTGAATGGGATGTACCATGAGGTGTGATAGAAGATTGCTTCCTAGGTCATAAGAATCTTCAGATATGAGAAATATAATTAGTAAGAATCCATACGGTTCTCAACACAAAGTCAATATGTTTCATAGTGTGGAGTTTCCATTGGGAAATCTCATTGATTTGAGAAAATTATGTCACTTACCAAAAAAATAAAAACATAAGAATATAAAACTTTTTAGTGAAATTCATGATAATGAGTCTTGATGCCTATTTTTCTAAAACAACTCTCTCTAGGCATCAAATGTCCCACAGGTAGCTGTATCTTCCACTGGAAATCTGGCATCTTCTCAGTCACTTAATTAAAGACCCCCCATACCCCATATGATGAATGGATGTTTTAGAGAACTTTCTGGGGGAAAATTGCAATGCCCTTTCTTTATTATCATTGATGACATAGGTGACATGTAGAAGATGAAAAGGAAGAGGTGTCCGTGTACATGTTGTGTGTGTGTGTGTGTGTGTGTGTGTGCATGTATCTACTTTTCTGCATTTTCTCCAAGTGAAGGTATAAAGATTTACCTGATATTATTCTTGCATCATACACTTGCATATGCATGTACATTAAATTTTGTAGTCATGCGTTACTATATTGAAAAACCTACTCCCATAATAAATCTCAGTATATGAAAATTGCTTTCTTTTCCTACAGTATATAAAAGTGCCAGGGCAATCTGCTCTCTGTGCTCAGACACCAGAAAGCTAAACTTTGAGTGATATCCAACTTTATGAGACACATAAAGATGAAATAAAAATGGGAAAGAAGATAAACATTTAAAGAGATAAACGCTGTCAAACAGAAATGATTACAAAGTTTGTAACAATTTGTATTTTTCATTGTTTTCTGTGTACCTGGCTTTTCTACACTATGAATTTCTTTTGTTCATTTCACCTTCTCTTAATAATGTTTGTTCCCATAACCATTGACATTAAAGTGAAGAATGGGAGCCAAAACTCAGTTGATATTTATTGAGAGAAATATAAGCAACTAGAAAATGGAAAACTCTCCTTATATTGTTGAATGCTTTATCTGGCTACTTTCCTTTGATAGCTCTGGAAAATTGAACTCCTTTTCCATACTGTCTATGCCATATAGAATCTCCACATTCAATGATATTTAATCTATAAAGTAGCAATTCCCTATTTTTTAAACCTAGTACAATGTCAAAAAGCAGAAGGACTGCACACTGCTGTTGCATTAGAGCTGTGTGTGGTTTGTTTGTTTTTTTTCTTGGTGAAATGCAGAGAGGAAACAAGTTATTGTTTCCCTTGGTTACCCTTCCTTGATGTTAAATTTTTGTTTCATTAAATTTCATCATTTTACAATGAAAACAACAATGTTACTTTTAGTGTGACCCCTTCAATGACTGTCATCAGACTAATACAACTCCCAATAGAAATTACATATTATTACAAATTATACTCATAGTGTATAAAACAAAGCCCATCATAGCATTTTCAAAACAACCTAACATGTACATTAGATTATATAGAATAATATTCCTTAAAAACACAGTAAGAGTCTAAGCTAAGTTGTTTTTAATTAAAAAATCAATTGTGCTTACTCTATATTAGCAAGGAAAGGAGAAAGCAGTGTACACACTTAGAAGTAAATGGAAAAAAGGGCTATCATAAACTTGCATGAGGCTGGGCTCTCAAGTAACTAAAAAGAACCTGTGCTACACTCTAACCCTCTGAGACTTTACTTCTATGTCTGAGAAGTTGATAAAGTAGATCAAAGATGTTTAGAGTGCAGTGCAATTCCTTCTCTGAGTAAACATCTCTCTGCTCCTCTTCAGCCCACTTATTTTAACAAGACCATTAAATGCTTGGAGTTCAAGTTAACCACTCCATTCTAGGATTCATTTAGTGTGTTTCATTGAAAAACAGTTAAATAAATTCCACAAAGTGTATTAAATGCCTTACTTAGACAGCAATTCGCTGCCTTAATCCTATGATCTACCGTTGCTATAGTTACAGAAATAAAACAAAGTAACAATAAAGAAATGTGATAAACAGCATGGCATACCCAAGCCACCAGAAACGTGTTTAGTTTCTTCTCCCATACCCCTCTTTTCTGAGATAATGATAATACCAACATGAATAGCAGGAAAAAGAACCATTGCTGAATATTATTGGAGTTCATTATATACCAGTCACTAAGTGTTTTAAATAGCACTAAGTGAAATGACCCTCATAAAATTCTTATGGCCTATTTGTAGGTTCATTTTGTAAATGAGAAAACCAAGACTCAGGAAACAGTGAATCAAATCACCAAAGATCACAATCTGCCTCACAGTAACCTAATGCTAAAACTCCCTGTGAGACACTTAGGTTGTGTGTCGTCTGAAGCAGACTAATCATACCGCGTCTTCATCCACTGAAACTTATTTGGAAAGAGTGCCTTGACAGATATGATTACATCAAAAATATTGACATGAGATTACTCTGGGGTAGATTCATGAGGACCCCAAAAGCCATCTCATGCACCGTAGTAAAATGCAGGTAGTGGTACTTTTCACATACATCATGAAGAGCAAACAAACAAATGAAAAAAAATCAGAGCAGAAAGAGATTTGTAGATACTAGCCTTGAAGAACACAGTGATGCTATGAGGAGATGGGCGATTATGGCACCAAGCAGAATCAAAAGAGGCAGGGAATATATTCTTTCTGAAAGCCCCTTGATGGGATGGGACCCTATAGTTACCTTAATTTTGACCTTCAATTTCTGACCTCTAGAACAAAAAGACAGTGAGTGAAGGAGAAGCTTTCCTCTAGCTTAGACAGGACCATCGTCAGCTTGAAGCAGAGATTCTGTGATGACACACAAGAGATTCTGTCAAGGTCAGACCTCATGGAGGCTCAGAGGAGATTCACTGGAGTCCTGAGACTCACAGAAGTCCTAGTTGGTCATCATGGTATTCTCACAAGGCCCAACTCCTTCTGAGATTATATGAGGTTAAAAAACAAAAAACAAAAAAACCCTACTGTGTTGCTGTGTTACGGGGATGATTGGCTCACGAGTGGTCATGGGTGGGCATGAGTTCTTGTTGGGCAGAGTTGTGGGTCCCCGCATGTCTTCCGCTCCAGGTGGCTCAGGGAGGCACACCTCCAGAGAGAAGCAGAAGCCCAGGATCTTTGACTGAGTTGGTTCTGCAAAGCACCAGGCAGGCGTGGCAGGACCCTGCCCACTCCCCCATGTGGAGTTCTCACTCTGTCTGAAGCTCTGTGGGGGTGCAGAGATCTTGAATGGGGATCCCCCACCACAAGAAGGCTTGCGGAGATTGACTGGTCTCAGACTCCTGAACTCCCAGGCACCACTGGAAGCTGAGAAAGAGTTGACACTGGGGGCATACCGGCTGGACCGGGGCTGGAGAGGGGCAAGAGAGAGCTCCTTTGGCGCCCTGCGGAGTGAGACTCTTGGTTAGTTACTCTTGGCTGAATCAAGGCTAGACTCAGCTAGCTTGCTTGGATCAGCAGCCCTGTGGCTGGAACACAGAAAGGTCCTCCAGGCAGGAAGTTAGGCATAACTCATCAAAGACCTTCTCTCGGTTCCCCCACAGAGGTGCCCCAAAAGACACAAGGGAGTCCATCGTTCAAAAAGGCTTTATTTTCATGGCGGATGGTAGATGGATCTTGCTGTACTCCCCTACTTAGGTCAGGGTGGACCTGACTTAAATAGGGAGGGAGGAGGGAGGAGGATCTGGGAAAGAATGTTTAATCACCTATGACCTCTGGCCATCAGGTATCTCATTAGTATGTAAATCTCTTGAGGCTGAGGCCTGTAGTCATGCCCTCTACCTGTGCTGGGTAAAGCAAACCTCTCTTAGGGAGGGGTTGTATTGCCCTACATGACTGAAAATCGTGAATCAATGGAGATCTTGGCCGATTGTCAGGAGCCTGGGTCTGGAGGTGTGGCTGAACACCTGCGGTTGTCTCACTAGGGTCAGGGTTTCGAGGCCTGTGCCCAACTAGGAACCAAGCTTTCATAGTCCCACAGGATGGGATTTCCCAGTGGTATGACAACCTTTATGTCACTCAGGGGACTTTGATGGCTGTTCAAGAATAGCAGTAAACAAACTCATAACTTCACCAAAATGCACTTGAATAGAATCCCTGTTTTGGCCTGTTTAAAGAATTACATTTCTTTATATCTCCCCAAGAGAAATCACACAACAAGAAGGTCTTTGATATTTTAAGCTGATCGTTGGTAGTCTGTTACAAATACCAGAGGAAACAAATATAGACTACAATTAGACTATCTGATTCTCTAACTTAACTGCTTCTGCTTCATCAGTCTAAAGAAACTATAGATGGTTCCTCCTGCAATGGCTTTCTCATTCTCAAAGAATGTCCATGACTTTCTTTGTCTAGCTTTCTATGGGAACAGACGTTAGTCTTTGTTTTATTTCTGAACTGGTCTTCCATGTTCTAAATGACTTCTGATCACATTGCATAGTTTTCCCTTGTATATCCTCCAAATTACAGGAGCCCTCTCTGCAATCATGACTGTGGGTCTTGTTCTCTCCTGATATCTTGCAACAGTTGTAAAACCTAGACATAGTTCTATAGTTCAAATAAACTAGAGGTTTTTTTGAAGATCAAAGTAAAACAGGGAGACTGTGGGACATACTGGATCAAGTAGGTATCATTATGCAATTTTCAAAATTATTTTCATTTTTTTCAAATTTCAAAAGAAATTATTAGTTGCGTAACTGAAAAACATTTTAATTCGATTTAGTCAATGCCTCTTATGTTATTGGTGATTCTACATTTCAGATCCATACCTATCAATATCACAAGACTTGCTTCTAGCTATGTAAAAAGAATGTCGAGAAATCATTAAATAACTGTAGCTGACTTTTAATCTACTGGGAGAAGTCTATAGATACATTCGTGGGCCCTGAGTGCTTCATACGAAGACAATACATTATACTGAAGCAGCAGCAGCATTAGCCTATCACAGGACAGCCAATAGATAAGGCTATCCATACCCAAGCCAGTTCTATGTCTAAGTAAGACAATAATAATAATTAATTTTAAAAAAATGAAAATAGGATTAAGTAATCAGAACCTATATTCTTGGCCATAATTAACAATGACACAACAAGCCTGAGAGTTCAGATTCAAGGGAATTTTAAGCTGTCAATAAAAATTTAGAGGACATCCTAATTAACAGGGTTCACTATGTCTACTTTGTTCAAACTGCTTAAGTATAGGCTCCTCAAACGGAGCATCACTGACTCTCATGATGGGGATTTTATGTTATAGAATGTCTGCTACTTTCTCTGTCAAGAGCACCATATCATATCAAAGTAGGACAATCAACTATATATGCAACAGTGTCAAATGACTGCAGAGATACGAAATGACCCCAAGTTGAAACCACTGTTTTTAGAGAAAGGATTGGCAGTAATCAGTGCATCTAACTTACAGAAATGAGATACACTGTTTTGTTTTGTCTTATTTTGTTTTAATGCAGGTCTCTGAGACATTAATGTTACTTTAAATAATAATAATAATAATAAAAAAAGCACAAGCCAGCAAGGGCCTCCTTCCTCAGTGAAGACATAGCTCTCTTAAAACTAAGTTTATTTTTTAATCAATTTTTATGATTGATCTCTAGGCCAAAAGACAACTCATGTATATTCTGTATCTTTTCAACAGTTCTTGCCTTAGGTTTCTGGGAGTGATGTTTTAAAGCCAACCCTGGATTTATATGGATTACACTGATATCCAGGGCAAATGTGTATCCACACTAAGTTCTATTCATATATGTATCTAGAGCACATACAGAGAAGCTGTCCCTCCATTAGACATAAGAAGTATCATTAGTTTAAGTGGCTGACAGCTACATCTGTAATTTCCTGGAGCATTTAGGAATAGAGACAGGGAGAAGAAAATACTGAAGAAAAGATCGACTGAAATGTTTTCCCCATTTCACCCTTCAAAGGGGGGATCTGATGCTTTCATAGCAAATACAACTAAAGTGTCCCAGTTAGGGGCTCACAGTGACCATAGACATCAGCTTGAAGAGAAACAAGGCCATGTGGGGCAGAGTTACAGCTCTTTACTTGCAAAATAATAGAAAAACAATAGGCATGCAAGGTTTTCAAAGCCATTAGTAGAACAGATGTCTGTGAAAATAAATGACATTATATCTAGGCTGGGCAGCTGGTTCATGGCAGGAGTACTTGAATTCAGATTCCCAGCACTGATGTAAAAGGTCAGGTGTGACCAGATATCTGTAAACCAGTGTTAGGAATTAAGCAGTTATAGCCAGATCCGCAGAGCTTGCTGGCTATCTATTTTACAGTTCTAAGTTCATTGATAGACCATGTCTCAATGTATTAGAAAGCAGTAGAAAATATAGGACATCCTCTTCTGGCCTCTGCACACATGCACAGTGGCTCATATATCTACCTAACACACACACACACACACACACACACACACACACGTGCAAGCATGAACAAAAACACAAACACAAAGTAGAAATGACAAGACACAAAACTGTATAAGTAGCTAGAGTTTTAAGAATTTCTAATCTTGCTATGTTTTCATATCATGTAACTATTGAAATTTTTTAAAATTTTATTTAATCTTTATCTTTCTTTTTTTACACTTCAGATTTTATCCCCCTTCCGGTCCACTCTCTGACTGTGCTCCATCCTATATCTCCTCCCTAATCCCCTGTCTCCACGAGGATGTCCTCTCCCCCCCCACCAACTCCCACACCAACAGACCTCTAAACTTCCTGGGGCCTCCAGTCTCTTGAGGGTTAGGTGCATCTTCTCTGACTAAACCCAGACCCTGCAGTCCTCTGCTGTATATGTGTTGGGGGCCTCATATCAGCCGGTATGTGCTGTCTGGTTGATGTTCCAGTGTCTGAGAGATCTTGGGGGTCCAGATTAGTTGAGACTGCTCGGCTTCCTACAGGGTCACCCTCCTCCTCAGCCTCTTCCAGCTTTTTCCTAATTCAACCACAGGGGTCAGCAGCTTCTGTCCACTGGTTGGGTGCAAATATCTGCAGTTGACTCTTTCAGCTGCTTGTTGGATCTTTCAGAGGGTAGTCATGCTAGGTCCCTTTTTGTGAGCACTCCATAGCCTCAGTAATAGTGTCAGGCCTTGGGGCCTCCCCTTGAGCTGGATCCCTCTTTGGGCCTGTCACTGGACCTCCTTTTCCTCAGGCTCCTCTCCATTTCCATCCCTGCAGTTCTTTCAGACAGGAACAATTATCACATAAGGAAGGATAAGGGATTTTTTTAGTAGAACGATTAAATGGAATTGTATAAATTATTAAGTCATTATTCAACTGATCCCATCTTACCAAAATAACAAATGGTATGACAAACACCATTATTCATCAAACAATATCTGTATCAACATAAGTGTATTCAATATTAATGATGGATCTACATGTTTTTATTTTTTATGATTTTTTATGATTTTATGATAAAATAAGATTTTATCTTATTTATTTACATTTCTACTTATTTACATTTATGTACATTTCTAATCATATAAATATTGAAATTTTAATATTTAAAATTTTAGTGATACCAGAAAACTTTATGGTATTCTACATCTGTATGTAGAATGTGTCTGTCTATATCCATACATATACATGTACATATATATATATATATATATATATATATATGCATGTATATAAAATGTACATGTACTTTAGGCTAAAAAACGACAGCCTGACTTTCAGATCTAAATAATTTTCACAACTCCAAAAGATACACTTTCTCCTGTTAACAGGTGAGGCCACTCACCTCTGCTTCTGAGTATTCTTGCTTCTGCCTCTGATTCTGAGTATTTTGCTATTTAATTGAGAGAATTTCACCAATCAAGGAAAGCTACCCTTGAACTGTCATCTCTAAACAAGAGGCTGACAGCTCTAATAGTTCAAGTAAGGTTGATTGATGATGCTGTCCCTGCCTGAGAAGTAGGTCACCTATGTCATTACAAGATCAGGCAATCTGCATAACCTGCCAAAGCTGTATGTGCTTCTTCCTCCCTCCTCTTCTTTCTTTGGGGCTACCCAAAAAGTGGGGTGGCACACTAGTGTTACTGAAAATAGGAGGCTCCTATGACTTGACTTTTGATGACTTTGAAAATCCAAGGACATTGTCATGCAAATGGGAAGATTCTTCCATCAGTTCTTAGTCAGAAGAGAAGCACTGGGAGAATAGAAAGGCAAAGCTATCTCTTAAAAGCTTGTATAATTTAAAGAATATCTTTAATAAAAAAATAATGCAGTCATAAATACACAAAATAACTATAGAAGTATAGGAGACTATGAATAGAAGCTTCTATCATTAGACACTTTAAAACACTGAAAAATACCAAAAACATCACAAAATCCAGAAAAATATTTCAGTATATTTTCATTAACTGCCTGATATACTTTTTCATATTTTATGACTATATATTCTTTAATTGCTGCTTCGTAATATAATAATATTGCCATGTAATTTTTTTCTTGAGAGAATACAAAAATGTAATAGCTGTTTGTGCAAATCTGCACATAAGAATGGAGTTCCTTATTGCTATTGATTGCTTAAATGATTTTCTTTCAGCTTTACCACCCATTAAAGGCAGCATAAAATTTTAGTATGGATGTCAAACTTCTTTTATATTAGTGCCGTCTCAATTTTCTAGCAATACACCTCCTAATTTTAAGCATTTTCAACATTTTTTTTCTTCCATTAACACATTTTTTTAGCCCTTTGGTTCTATAATCTGCCATGGAAGGTAATGTTTCTAAATGCTTCCTCATACCAGAATGACAAATGTTAGCTGAGCATTGTAATTATGCCTTACATAAATATATTCATTAATACCAAGCTAAATACGTTTTCTAAAATGGCTTATGATCTACAAATCAATGAGAATCAAAGATACAAAGGGTGAAAGAAAAGGCAGAAAGATGGGGCTTTTACTCAATTATGATAAAAAGAATCTTGCTAGTATAAATTTTGCAAAATGTATGGCCGAGTCCAATGCAACTAAAAGGTCTAAAACGTAGAGGGCTGGTGGCTCACTGGTGGCTTCATCTGCCTGAAGTTTGATTTAACTGGCATAATTGGAAATATGGCTTAGGGCGACCAATATAGGATGTAACCTGCTCTGAGCCTTCTTACCCTGCCCCGACTGCCCTCACACACTTCCCAACAACTTCTATAAAGTGACCATCAGTGAAGTTAAACATGCAGTTCCTACCAAAAATATTTAATAATGGAATGAGTGTATGCAGTAAAAAGGAAAAAAAAAAAAACCATGAGCAGATATGAGTATCAACACAGTGTGCTCTGGTCATGGCAAGGACCGCTACACTCTTGAATTCTCAGCAGTTACAATTACCTGATAAGACCTGAAAAAGATCAAACCAGTCCTCACTCTATCTTGGAGCCGGAGGAAGTTTATGAGTGCCACCCCGCTCCACCCCTCACCAAGGACCTATGAACAGTTGATGACGTCTAGGGGAAAGACAGTTTACTTGAAGGGTGCCAGCACTTGGTAGGTTAGCCATGCTCCAGTGGACGGCACTACCATAAATAAATGGAGAGCACGTATTGGAGAAGATAGATAATAATTATTGTCAGAGGGTATGAGGTGGGGATGGTTCTGGGAAGTGTCAGGAAGTTGGGATAAAGATATGAAAGTACACTGTAAGGAACTCTCAAAAAAACTAATAAAATAATTTTGGAGGTATAAGGAAAAGTGGTGGGAGTGATGGTGGCTAGTTGGAGAAATTAGTATAAATAAGTTTATCAAAGCAAGATGTTTTAAACATAACTGATTAAAATAACCTATCTTTATACCTTGTCTTTTGAGCCTTTATACCTTGTTTTTGCTAGAGAGCAGAAGTTACAGGAATAGCTCTGCATCTACATTTATCCAGAGGAACTATGTATCCATGGGTCCAAGACCTTTGGACCAGGTAGAAACACACCATCTGCATTTGTCCTGTGAGAAATCTACATCATGAAGCTGATGTGTGAATTCAAATTCATGTGCAAATAGAAAAATACATTAAATCATGAAAACGACTAAGAGAATAAACAGGTGAACATCTAACTCATTTCTTTTTATTGAGATAATGGTTATAGTATGTGACAGAAGAAAACAAAATGGAAAATTCCAAAGATTATGAAGTACATTACAATTACACATAATTATGTGTACTATCGTCAGCCAAACTGACAAAAGTAAGATGAGATATTGTGTACCATATTTACTGAAAATGAAAAGTGTGTGAATATTAATCATCAAATTGATGGGATCTAGACTCCCCAAAAAGACATACCTCTGGGTGTGTGTTATAGCATTGTCATGGTTAAGTTCATTGGTTCTGGACTGCATTAAAAAAATGAGAAAGCTGGCCAGGGTTCAGCACTTATTTCTTTCTCTTTCCTATGAATTCAGTGTGATCAGCAGTCCCATGCACCTGCTATCACGCCTTCCCCATCTGTTTGGCCTTCCTTCAAACTGTAAGCCAAAAGGAACCCTTCATGTCTTAAATTGCTTAGGCCATATTTTTGTCACAGCAAGAAGAAAAGCAATTTACTGATATGCAGAGTAATTATAATTTATATATCAAAGATTATATAAATTATTTGAGAAAAAAATTATCCAGTAGAAAAATAGGCAAATGTTATTAGTGTATAATTCACCAAAGAAATTACAATGACAAATAGGTGAATGTTCATTCAAAATGATAGAGATTAAATAAATGAACCTGGGTTATATCATATTTTTACTTACAAATACATAAGGTCTTTTGTTTTAAAAGTATAAATTTGTTCTAATGAAGGAGTGTTGAAAGGACTGCTGCTTTATACATCCAGAGCTACTAATTTGTGGTGAGTTGAATTGTGTAAGTCAAAGCTGTTGGTATCTATAAGCAAATATTTCTAGTTTTAAAACTCTCCTGAAAGACAGAGATTTTAAATAAAGAAGAGGAGATAAATTTGCTAGTAGCTATATTTATAAAGACCAAATAGTAGATATACATTATATATGTAATAGAAAATTTAATAAATTACAGTACACATAAGGAATAAAGAAACATTTGAAGTTATAGATTTTTAGTCTTTATTGCAATAAAGCTATGCCTAAAGTATAATCTAGTCAAAAATAAAAATAAAATAAATAAAAATAAAATTTAAAAAATTAAAAAATAAAAATTTAAAGATACTTTTAAGTAAAAGAGCATATATATATTAAAGCTTATTAAAAATCAAGATTATTGGGATGTGCATATAAGAATTAAAAGGTGGACAAAATATAAATTGTATCAGTAAAAAATTATAAAATATGAAACACCACATGATAAAATACTGTGAAGTTCTATTAGAGATTAAGTAATTTGCTCATCTTTGTTAATAACACAACTCTAACTCTATTTGAAACACCCATATAAAATGTTATATTCTCTAACTCTCTTTTACTAGTATGTACTACATTCTAGTAAATAAGAAAAATGCACAATATATTGAGGGGTGTCTCTGAGAATATTTCTTAGTAGGTCAGATAGCAAGTAGAGTGTATTCTTCTATTTGTGCTTTTGTGGAGGACTTAGGGCTCAGGGTTCTAAAGAACATCTCAGACCCTGTTAAAATTCTGAAGATGGAGAGTAAGCCTGGGAGAATAGAAGTATGAAAAGTTTTTGCATCTCTAATAACCATAGACAGGAGAATCCTTTCTGCACTTCTTAAAAGTAAAGTAGAAGTCACTTATTTAGGTCATCAACTTGAGCTCTTTGTTATATGCATCAAAACTTACCTAACACAATAGTACTTAAAAAGTATTTGGTGACATATATAATATAAGAAATTGAAACAAGAGGCTCCCAGGACTCAACAGGGATGAGATTAGCTGAAATGCCCAACAAAGAGGAGGAGGAGAACCTGTAGAGTCCATATCCAGAGGTTAGGCAAGGCCCCCCAGTTGGGGGATGGGGCCACCCATTCATCTCCAAATTTTTAACCCAGAAGTGTTCCTGTTTAAAGGAAATACAGGGACAAAGTATGGAGCAGAGAGCAAAAGACTGCCCCACCTGGGGATCCATCCCGTATACACCAAACCCAGACACTACTGTAGATTCCAAGAAGTGCTTGCTGACAGGAGCCTGATATAGCTGTTTCCTGAGAGGCTTTGTCAGAGCCTGACAAATACAGAGGCTGATGCTCGCAGCAAACCATGGACTGAGCACAGGGTCCCCAATGAAGGAGTTAGAGAAAAAACTGAAGGAGCTAAAGAGGTTTGCAATTCCATAGGAAGAACAACAATTCAACCAACCAAACACCCCAGAGCTCCCAGGGACTAAACCACCAACCAAAGGGTACACATGGAAGGACCCATGGCTCCAACTGCAAATGTGTCAGAAGATGGCCTTATCTGGCATCAATGGAAGGAGAGGCCCTTGGTTCTGTGAAGGACTGACGCTCCAGTGGAGGGAAATGTCAGGATGGTGAGTTGGGAGTGGGTGGGTGAGTGGGGAGCACCCTAGTAGAAGCAGGGGGAGGGAAGATGGGATAGGAGGTTCGTGGAGGGGAAACGTGTAAAAGGGGATAACATTTGAAATGTAAATAAATAAAATATCCAATAAAAAAAGCAAGTGAAACAAATCTTCCTACTTGGAAAAAAACACAAAAGTTTAAAAAAAAATTAAAATTTACTTGAAGCTATAAAAATGAGAGGAATGATTACGCATATAGGGTAAAAATTTTAGGAGAAAAGGACCGAAGTGAGGAGTTCGGCATCCACAGTCGCTTTAACTGCAAGATAGTAGACGGCAGCTGAGAGGCTGAGAGCCTAAATAATACTTTACAGAAAATTTTAGAGTTGAGGGATTAAATATGAAACAGAAGCCTTCCATGTTCTATACTGGGAATATAAAATCCTATACCTTAATCGCAAAGATAAATCAAATATACCAACTTTCGCAAAGGCAAAAAAAAAAAAAAAAAAAAACAAAGATAAGATTCTAACAATTTCAAAGCCTGAAATTAGATTAGGGTTATCACAGATTGTGTCCTTAGTTATTTCCCAGAAGCAAATGTAGGCTTTGGTGATGAAAAATACCATTATCATAGTTGACAAATTATTTCCATAGTTATTGCTTGCTTATGTAGAGCATCTTGTGTTCAGTCAAAAATAACTTGGCACACACACAAAAAAGAAACAAAACAGAGAGGGAATGGTTGATGGGGGCCAAGTGTTCAAATATCTTTATAATGGAATTATCAAAAATCAATGTTGAATCAAGTTACTAGAAAATGGATTTATTGAGAGCAATGTTGAATAGGTACAAGAAAATAGACTTCGAGATTCAAAATCGTTTTTATAAAAGAGAACCCCCTGGAAATTATAAAAATGAATCAAATCAAAATTCCAAAAGGCAAAAACCACAATAATCAAGTTATAATTTAGAATGAAATTGCAGCTATCAAGTAATAAGAAATAAACATAATGGGCTGTATTCTAAGACCCTGGCAAGAAAACTACTCATGTTTCTAAAAAGTCTGGTGATTTCAGAAGTTTTAAGAATGCTAGGTGAATCTTCGTTCTAATATTCAGTCTCTGTTCTCCTTCTAGAGACATGCTTCACAGAATTCTAGATAAGATTGGGAAGAAAACTCCTAATTTAACATTTGTCGTTGTACCTATTATTCATGGTTCAGAGTTCCTAATACCACGGAATTTCTTGGTTAATGAGATCATGTTTTATTTTAATAAGATGAATATTGGTTTTAAAAAAAGTAGCCAAGAAGATGGGGGATAGTAGTCAAGATACCAACCAGTAGTAATGAAGATTAGAAATTCCCATCCCCCTCCCATCCTCTGGGGAGAGCAAAGGGACTAAAGGTTGATGTGATCACCAGGAATTAATCACATAATTAATTGTATTTATTTAATGAAGTCTCCATTGAAAACTAAAAGGATTATGTTAGGTTGAGCTTGCAGATATCTGAAAACGTGGAGGGTAGCATGTATAGAGAGGGCATGAAGCTCTGTACCCTTTCCACATGCTTGGCACTAAGTGTCTGTTGGGACCTGTTGTCCAGCTGTATTTTCTATCATGACTTTTATAACATGAAATGAAATGAAAATGAAGTGTTTCCCTGACAAAAATACATGGGGATTTTACTGTTGGCTATAAGCTTAGCTCACAAATGACTGGTTTTAATTGACATAAAAAAATGTGAGATATGAATTGGGGAGATTGCTCAGTGGATAAAACATTTGCCACTAAAGCTTAAGGACCTTAGTTCAAATCCCCAGAACTCCCTTAAAAGCCAGATATGGTAGTGCATGTCCGCCTCTCAGTGTTACTACAGCAATACACGAGGTGGAGACAGAACTCCGAGGAGCTTGCAGGACTAGCATATTTATCAGTGAACAGTAACAGCAAAAAAGACCCTACCTACAAAAAGAAAAAAACAAACAAACAAGTGGAGGGCAAGGGCTAACACCTGAGGCTGCCCTTTGAATTCCATATGGGCACTCTGCACACTGCACTCACACAAACACACATGCAGACATGTCTGTCATACGTGCACATAAATGTGAGAAGTCTTGTGAGACTAAGAATTCAACTCATGGGATCTGATACTGTCTTTCAGATTGACAGTATCAGGATTGACTTAGACAGGGCACCCAATTGCTATCTTCTAGAGAATCTATTGAAAATTAAACTGTTGCTTTGATAGAGAAATTAGCATACATTTGGCCATTAGTGATTGGGGAACTATTCTGCAATGAGTGGTTTATGACAAAAGGAAAACTCATTTCTGGTGGTTTGTAATATCACAGAAAAGTTGAAGAGAGGATTAGTAAATTGAAGAAAATTTAAAATTTTTCAGAGGAAAGCAATCAGACTGAAGCGTATGTTTTCAAAGAATGAGATTTAGATGAATCAGGGAGGTTGAAAACTTCTGAATTGTCAAAGAAAAATAAAAATAGAGATTATATAATATTGATGAGTCATAGTTTTCATTCAAGCAGAATATTTCAAAAGACAACAAAAAATATCTTTTTTTTTTTAAAGTGCCTTCGAAGGAAAACGAAAACAATCTTTTTAAAAAGGGCTACATAGCCCAGAATTGCTTTGAACATGTAGTTTATTCTCTCTTACCTCCCAAGTAATGGTAGTATAGGCATGCGACATAATATCCATGGTATTTCCAAAATGTGGTCATCTAAATAAGACCTGCAGAACGGTGCCACTAGTTGACATGCCAACAAAGATGGAGGAAATCTCACAAGATCTTACCCATATATGGAGCACTACAGGCAATTGATGGCTGCCAAGTAAAGTAGAATCAGTCTTCTAGAGAGACTAGCCCCCTTATAGGTTATCCAACGAAGTAATCATTCTTAAACACATACATACAAACAACACTAAATGGATGTCACTAGATTTTACTTACACATATATGTGTTTGTATGTACATATGTAACAACAATAATTTAAAAAGAGGAGATCATTAACTTGAGAGGGAGTGGGGGATATATGGGAGGAATTGGAGGATGCAAAGGATATAAGTACAGTACTTATGTATTTATATGTGAGTACATTACTCACATAAAGTATTCTTTTTTAAATATAAACTAAATTAAAAAGTAATTTGAATCTTTAAATGAAAATTATCTTTCAAAATATATTCAAGCCTAGGTTACTTTATACAAATGATACAAATTGCTTAAGGAATCAAAAACTGAAGCTTATAAAATATCTTCCAGAGAGTAGAAAAAGTTAACAAATTTTGAGTCTTTTTGGAGGTTCATATGTTTGATAATGAACCTAATAAAAAGAAAAACATACTTCAGTATTTCTTCTAATCACAAATGAAAATAAAATCTAAACTAACTATTTGCAAATACATATTAGTATTAAAAGAATAATACATCAATATTGGTTGGACTTCCTTTAGTAATTAAAAGGTTTAAGATTTTAAAACTTCACATCCTATATTACTTGAATAAAGAAAACTTACATGATTCAGTGCATACAGAGAAAATATGTTTCATTCAAAATCTCCTCACAATAAAAGCTCATAACAAGTTAAGAATAAAAACTTCGATAAGTTGTCAAAAATATACCAGATATCCTACCCAAAGTCAAGTGGAAAGATACTATTTGTAACAAAATGAATTTCTATTAATGCTAATTTAATAAACATATAATAAATAATAAAGAAGATAAAAATAATGGAATAAAATATAAGAAAGCCAAAACAACCTACAGATGGCTCAAATATCATTATGCAAAAGTCAGTATTTTCACATAAGCATCCATAGACAAATCATATGTAAATATGTTTTGGAAATCAATATAAAATTTATAAAATAAATCAAAAGCATCCAAACCATATCCAGCAAGCACTTTCTGTATAGTCAGATGCTAAGTCTCTTAGCCTTTGCAGGCTGGCTGGCTGGTCTCTGCACATTACATTGCCCATGCAGAAGAGTGGGACTGCACTCCAACACTCCTATATATCATAATTTTCTAACCCTATAAACTAATAATAATAATAATAATAATAATAAAAATAATAATATAATTGAGATGCCTATCCTCTGTAAATAGATCCTTTTGAGTATAATAATTTTATCATCCTGGATAGATAGATAGATGGATGAATGGATGGATGGATTGATTTAACTCAAGAAGAATATAGGACTGCAAGGCAGTGGAGAAGGAATTATCATTCTAATAACTGATTCTGAGTCATCTAGGTAGAGATATCCTAAAAGAAAATATTTTATATTATATAAAAGTTACATATATATATATGTAATAAACCTAAGAACTAAGCACAAAGACAAGAAACCATAAGAGAATATCTTGAATTTTTGGAGGGAAATAAAATTTCTCAACCAGAATGATCCCTTTCGTAGAGTAACTACATGTAAGTGAGGGGTGTGTGTGTACATGTGCACATATGTATGTGTGTGTTATAAAATAGTAGATTTCTCTAGAGATTTTCAAACAGCCTTAGTGTCCCTCCTCCCCCTGCCACCTTCTCTGTTCTACATACACTACTGCCCCTTTTTCTACTTGCCTCTCCCACATGCTAACTTCCCTTCATACATTAACTTCATGTGTCCCACTAACTCTCTACCTTAAGATATTTCTCCCCACCCCAACCATGCCCTCTTTCTAGTTTCCTGGCTTTTAGAAGTAATCCAGGTTAAAAGTACTCCTTTATTTTAATTATGTATAAGGTATCATGTCTGTAACATTCTCTAAGACAATTGTTGTTCAAAAATTT
Organism: Mastomys natalensis; assembly: GCA_021653895.1. Classification (NCBI taxonomy): domain Eukaryota; kingdom Metazoa; phylum Chordata; class Mammalia; order Rodentia; family Muridae; genus Mastomys; species Mastomys natalensis. The sequence continues at coordinate 873,477 of JAJTUV010000155.1, forward strand.
AAAGTACTTTTTGAATTTTATAAAACCATACTTTGTCTATGTATAAGAATGCAGGTGTACGTGTATTTTCTAAAAGGGAAAAAATAAAGGCATTAAAAACTAAAAATAATACAATCAACACCCCAACACCCAGAAATGATAGTATGTTTAAAAAATGTTTGTCCTTTAAGTGACCATTCTCGGCATTAGGGGAAAAAACACAATCACTATTCTATTCATCTGAACAAACAAAATTTTAACCTTTAGTAACATTGTATAGTGAAAACAATAATCACAGAAGCAAAATTTAAGTGTTTATATAAAACAATACAATTTTCTCTCTTCTATATCCAGTAAATCCTGAAATATGTGTATGAGTAACAATCAAATTATATGCAGGACAGTAGTTTCTTTCTTTGTTTTTTATTATTGTGTAATATTATAGCAGACAAACACAGAGAAAAAAATCATATTTGGATTGTTTCCAAGATTGGAGGAATTGTGAATCACACTTCTCTGACCAGTAGTTACACATGCATTTCACATTGAAATATATCTAAGCATTAACCTTCCTTATAAGACACCTATATGTCCAGATTCACATACTCTGTAATTCTGAATCCACAATTCTGAACCTACAGTCTGTGTGTGGTACACAGTACTTAGTGTTATTGGTCTTGTTTTAACATTGATACTTCTTTGAGATTTTTATTTGCACTGCCCTGATGTGCCTTACTACCTAGCACTTCTTCAGGTGGACTTCTTCTTGTGTAGTGTCTAATGGTCTGTGAAATAGATTCATTCAGAGAATCTTTTGATGATTAGGAGCCCATACATTTAATGTTGGCCCCTTTTATAGTTGTGGATTCTGGTTGAGAAACTTTTTTTTTTGCCTCCAGGAACTCAAGGTATTGTTCCAGAATTTCTTGTTTTCATCTTTTGTCAGTGGTCTTTTCCATCTGTGAATGCTATGAACTAAAATAATGACTGTTGTGTTAAAATATGTCCATGAATGCAATAGTGGTATAGACATTATGGCAATAACCAACCACTTTCAAATTGGATTTAAGTCCCAATACACAAGAGGAAACTCATCCTAGATTCATTGCTGATCAAGATCCTGTGGCTGGAGAGTCATATGCCTGACGAGAGAACCTACTTTAAATGCTTTGCTATGTGAACATGGCATCTCTATGCCCATAGATTAAGGACAGTTGTCTGACCTGAAGCTTCTTTATGCAGTTAGTAGCACTTAGTACAGAGACTCATACCTGGTTAAAGGTGAACAGAATAAGTGCTTGTAAAGTACTCAGTCATAAACTGAATATGTCTTCAGAAAGACTCGGCGAACATCATGTCATATGAGGAGAAATGACTATAAGATCAGAGATCAATAAGAACTGTGGCAAGAGCTTGTCCTGGACATGTTCTGGACTATTATACTCATGAATTCACAGCAGTTGTGGTTGCCTGTACAATACATAGACATCAAGCCAGTTGAACATAGGCATTCCACCCTATCTGGAACTATTGACAATTAATAACTTCTAGGGAAGGAGATTCAGTTTTCATTAGAGCTCCTGACCAGGCTCAAGTCGATGGCCCCAAACCCATGAGTATATACACAACATAAATCAGATGGAGTGGATTATTTTTTTAATGACATGTAGTTGAGAAGGAGACATAATAGACGAATCTGGAAAGTGTTAGACATGAGTAGTGAACATGAATATGATCAAAACACATTGTGTGCATGTACAAAATTCTCAAAGAATAAACAAAAGGATTATTCTTTTTAAATGAACAGGTTTGGGTAAAAATTAATCTTCTCCTAGCTTTGTTTCACAGAAACTGAGGTGGAAAACTGAGGATCCGCAGATACAAGAATAGAGTCAGAGTACAAGGTATGGATTTGGACCTTAGAAAGTTGACCAAGACATTACTGTCTCTGTACTGATGCATGTGAGTGAAAGAGAGGAAAACCATGAGGAGATATAAGTATGGCCCAACCATGCCAACACCAGGATTTTGGATGTGCTGATTATCTGAAGAAGTCTTTCTAGTCATATCTTTTCATTTTAAAAATATCTGCTGAAATATATACATTAATGTAATATAAATATAATTAGATACTAATTAGATAGAGCAGGCTAATTTTTTAGTGATATACAGTTGAGTGAGAGACACAATGAAGGATCTGGAAGGTGTTAGACTGGAGATATGTGTATAGATAGATAGATAGATAGATAGATAGATAGATAGATAGATAGAAAAGATATAGATATAGATACAGATATGATATGTATAATTTATGATATATATATAATCATATCCAAATTGTGTCTGAAATAAGAATTTGATTAGTGAAACAAATACTCACTGATAATTCAATCCAGGAGGAGAAAATAAATCAATCAGTGTCAGAATCAGGGCAACAAAGTCCTCAGTAAGCCAGTACAATATAACCAAATTCCAGACATTAAGAATGAATACATCTACAAATACAAATATAAACAGTTTAGGACAATTATCAATGCAAGTAAAGAATGGAAGAATAAGTGAATCTCTCTCTCTCTCTCTCTCTCTCTTCTCTCTCTCTCTCTCTCTCATTCACACATACACAGGCTAAACATTTGAAATTATGTGTAGCCTAGTACAAATTAATGTGGCATATGTGAGAGTACAAATGTAAGTCAGGTCTTGGCTATAACAATAAATGCTGCATCCTGAACAGGAAGGCTAACAGTTCCATCAGACCTTTCACTGGCCAAAATAAACTGGAATGTTTTGCTCGATCATGGATGATTTTCATGGATAAGGTGGCCAAGATGGTGAAATGTCTAGAAATCATGATTTAGAGTTTTTGAAAAGAAGAAATCTAAAGAGAGGCAAGAGGGCTGTCTTTGAACACTTAAAAGGTTGCCATATGCTAGAGGAATTTGATTTTCTATGAAACATTGTATTCCAAATAAAAGATAAGTACTTAATATGGAATATACTATAAAATAATAAGGTAGGGTCATTCAAGATTAGGATAGATTATATGGATGAACTTCCAGTGAGAAAGAAAATTTTTATGTTGATGAGAAAAAAGCACAATAACACACAGTCCACACACCACACATACACACATACATGCACACATACATGCCACACACACACACATATACACCTACACACACCTGTACAAATACACACACACATACACAACATGCATACGCACACAAACACACACACACACACATGAGCAACAGTACATCACCCTGAAGTCCATTATTTGTGTGCTAAAGAGTCAATTAAAAAGAAATCTAATAAAATGGTACATTAAACATATCTCACATAAAAAAAATTGACAATGACCCTTAATCTAAACACTAGAGAAATTAAATATTAAAGTCTTTTACAAGCTCTTTGGGATAGAAATTAAATTCATAATGATAATTTTACCATCTATATACATTTCCCTAAATAATGTATTGTATAATATTAGACCTTATAATGATTAACAATTTAGACTTTTTGCGTTTTGTGCTTGCAGTGGTATATGTACACATTGGTACGGGCATGTGAACATGTGTATTCAGATACACACATATAATGGGCTCTTCCTGGGAAGGCTAGAGGTCAACGTCTAGTATCCTGTTCTATCACTCTCTACCTAATTTTTGGAAACGCTCTCTCACTGATCCTGAAGCTTACTGATGGGTTAGGCTGGCTGGCCAGTGTCTTCCAGGACTCAGGTTACAGATATCTGCCTCCACAGTCAGCTTTTGTGTGAGTGCCAGGACTCCAAACTCAGGTCCTTGTGCTTGATCATCATTTCAGTCCCTTGGTGTGAGGTTCTGATTCATCCATGCTGAGGGATAGAAGGATGATTTCGTGTACGGAACTAAAATTATTCATCCACTCACAGATGTATGCTGAATTTCTTCTAGCCATGTAAGATGCTTACACAGGCTAGCCAGTGCACAGGGGTTTATTAAAGTAAGTTCCTCTTCACTAGGTCATGTTCAGCAAGTCAGAAATGGCTGGGCCCATTTATCCTTCCTTCTGCACTGGATCAGAGCTCATTGCTTCAAGCTACGACCGTTACTTACTTGGTATTTAGACTTGGAAGCTGTCAATATGGTCTGCATGAAACAGAAACATATCTAATTATGATTTATACCTGCTACTACCTTCACACAGATGAATTTCAGTAGATCACATATGTTAAAGGGGCATTTGTTTTTTGTATTTCTGCAGATGAGTTTATTTTCTTGCTGTATAAGTTACTATGTTTTTTTTTCCTGTTACTACCCAGACACTAGTACTTTGGTTTTGCTTGTTTGGTTGCTTTATAATGATCTTTTATACCCTCTTGTCTGTTTGCATGATTATTGGATATTGAATTTAATGCCAATTTAACATCTTTATATATTAATTTAATCTCACATATACTTCATTTACAGAATCATTTCTGTCTTTTTCCTTATGGTCTGCCTTTGTATAACTTTTTATATAATTTCTTTTCTGCCAGGATTTAGGAAAACCATGACTCCAAGTTTTCTTGAGTTTTGGCTTTACCATATTCCTTTACATCTATCTATCTATCTATCTATCTATCTATCTATCTATCTATCTATCTATCTATCTATCTATTATTGTTGTGCATGTAAGTGCCTGGGTGTGCATGTGAGAGTGTATGTGGGTTTGCATGCATGTAGAGATCAGAAGACAACTTACAGGGGGTATTTCTTCCATTATATGGATTATAGGGATGGAAGTCATGTTATCAGGCCTGACAGCAAGTGCCTTTACCCAATGAACTATGTTCCCAGCCCCACTTATCTTTATTCATTTTACATCTAACCTTGTATAAAGTATAAGGTCATGTCCTGATTTTTCATCATTAGTCTAGTACTAGGATTACCATTCAATTTTTTTCTAAAATACACACACACACACACACATACACTACAATGCTTACAGGTTGATCAGGCTTGATGTGTAGCTAGGCAAGAGATAAGCCACACATACACACAACACACCACACCACACCACAACACACACACACACACACACACACACAATGTCCACACACATAAGTACTCGCTTTCCATCTTAATCCAGTGGTTCTTGATGTTTAGAATGTTTATTCTGATTATCTATGTTAAACTCATTTTACCAAATTGAATTAAAAATACAAAGTAATCCCAAAAATTTAGGAGTTTTGCATATAAGTTTTTATAACCTATAATTTTGAAGAAAAACTGACCAGTTTACACCATTAATCTTCTTACTTGAGAGCATTATTTAAATGGTTTTTGTAATTTTACTTTTTTTAAATGGCTCTAAACATTTTTATTACAAAGGTGCTCTAAGTGGCATTTCATAAGCTTTGTATGCCCTGGGACCAGTTTAATAACTCAGATTCATCTTGGTTTCTTCTCCTTGTAGTCTTTCTCCCTATTTGTCACAATTACTGTCTAATATCGCACTCTAGAGAGCCAGGGGTGGTGGTTCATACCTGCAATCTGGGAAGGCTTAAGATGGGAGGGTCACAAACTCAAGACCTACCGTGGCTAATAGTAGGACACTATGCCAAGCAAAAACAAAACAGAACAAGCAAATACACAAAAACTAGATTCTTAAATCACCTAACTGTACAACAGCCTTACTCTGAGGTCTGTTTCCACATGAACTCAAGACAAAAGAGTATTTTAAAATAAAGTTGTCTTCCTATTGCCAATGTGTAAACATACAACTGATCTCTTTTTAATACCCACAATTGTATTTGAGTTTTAAATGGTAAGTGCTTTGCAGATAGTATTCACTTTAATACTTATAGATTCTGTGAAGTAGTTATGTTATACTGAATAATAAAGTTTAACTCATTGACTTTTGTATCTGGACGCATTGAAAAACTCATAGAACTAGAAAAAATTCTACAAACCTATAGAATATTTTATGTACATAATTCTTGACCTCAATATTAAAGGGTATACTTTCAACATCTCACATTAAATATGATTCTTGGTATAACATTTTAAAAAATTTTACATTAGATGAAGTATAATCTCTCTTATTTTAGTTTGTTTGTTTTATTTTAGATGAATAGTTCAACAAAATGCTTTTTGTGTTTATTATTTGATATTTCATTTCCTCCTTTAATCTGCTGATGGAGTATATATGTGTGTGTGTATATATATATTATATATATATATAATTATTGTGTATAAATATATATGTAAATTAATAATTGGAATATCACTGAAATAGGACACCCTGATTATGTTAGCATTTTTGATAATGCTTGATTTCATTTGCTTATATTGTGCACCTAATTGAGTAGTAAAATGGCCTCTTATGTTAATTGTTTGCCTGACACTTCACATAAAGGTAATGCCGATCTCATTAGCGGAGCCAAAGAATAATTTAGTGTTTTCCTGAAGAGTTTGTGTGACTTTAGAATTATCTTTGAAAATTTAACACAGCTTCTCATAAGGCCTCTGAACCTGGTATCCTGTTTTGGAAAGACTGTCTCTTTAATTTAGCTGTCTTAATGATTGTACAATGAGGGACACTCTATAAGACTTGGCTTAATTTCAGAAATTGTATTTTTTTCTAATTATTTATGTGTTTCACCCAGATTTTAAATTATTGTGCCATGAAGTTATTTATAATATCTTCTAAGCTGCATGCTTCAGTCATTTTTTCCAATTCTAATGTTTATCTCTAATTTTCACTAGTGTGACCTTGGTTAATCTTGTCAAAGATTTGTCTAACTTATTAATACTTTTAAGCACCAACCACATATTTTACTGATTTTTGTTTTCTATAATAGTGCTTTCTTCCTTTTACCTTCTTATGGTCATTTTATTGTTAAATTTTTTCAAATCAAATGCTCAAGATGTTTGGCTTATTAATTCTGAATCTTTCTTATTTAGGCTAAGAATGTCCCTCTAATATCACTTGATGTCCGTAGCAGTTTTGACCTTAGGGTTTTTTATTACCAATGTTTTCTAGATGTTTCCTATATGGTACTATGATTTTATCCTTGGTCAATGTGTGTCTTAATCTTTATTTAAGCATATTAATCTTTAATTATATATTTCTGTTTTAAAGGTCATGATTTCTAAGCAACTGTGACCAGATAGGTAGTATCTATGTAGTTGATCCTTTGAATTTGTTTTGACTAAATTTATGGGAGTCACCTTTGATCAATATGCTACATGGTTAGAAAGAATGTATGTTAGCCAATAATTGAGTGTAGTTTTCTCTGTAGATAAGCTAAAACACATTTATTGATTTTGCTTCTCACATTCTATACATGTAGACATATATCAATAGCTGAGCGATATATTATCAACCTTAAAAATATTTCATGTACATTTATCCTTGTGCTCTTTATGATTGAGATTCAAGGTTTTGAGTCATCTTATACTTTTATAAAAATTGAGAACTTTTCAATATCCTAGTGAATCAATGGCTTCCTCCTTCTGGTGATCCCCAGTCTCCTTTTCCTTCTAATTTACCTTACTTGATATTGATATTGCTAGTAGAATTGTTTTAGTTAGGATTTTTATTACCTGTGGTGGTGGTTTCTTTGGGAGGGAGGTGCAGTCTTGTTTTTTCACTTAAAGTCCAAAAAGGTTAAATTAGAAACCCAAGTTCAGATAAATCAGGAACTGTAGCTAATCTCTTGATTCACTGAAATTCAATTCAGTGTGCTTGCTATGTACCCAAATAGAACCAGCACAGAATTGCACTTAAATGAGTGCTTAGTGTAGAGTGAACAGGTAGCAAGAATCAGGGTGACGCTCTGGTAGAATAATGAAGGCTATTAAATTCAGGCAAAGACTTTTGAGTTTTATTGCAAACATGTCATGACAAATCAGGATTTTAGAGTGCTTGCAATTTCATCAATATTCAGGAGAAAAGGCAAATTTAGACTATAGAGGAAGGTCTTTGACCTACAAATGTGCTATCATATAATATATGTCTGAATCGAAGGATGACAAGAAGAGAGAAAAGGTAGGCGTAAGAGTTATTATTTGAAAAACAGATATACCAAAATTTATCAATAGCCTTGTGAAATGAAAAAATGCTAGAGGCCAAGTACTGATTATTTTTATGTTTATAGAGCTTAACAGCTTCATCATTTTTAGGTATAGAGTTTAAACAATCGTGGGTAAGGTGGAGAGAAAACAATATGCTCGAACAGCGATTCTATTTCTAAATCATGTGGAACAAGTGGCCAAGATGTACAGATTCTTGTTATTCTGAGTCACTGTGTCTCATTTTATAACCAAGGGGCCATGTATTGAAATGCTCATTGAATTTTTCTTTTAGGCTCTCTGCTTTTTAAACACATCTGCCTCTTTTGGACATGAAGAAGCACTTTTGTCAGAGTTTTAAAGTAAAAACAAAATGCACTTATGTATTTCTTTGACATTCTTATAAATGATACCAGGGAAACTGGTTTCATAAACAAACAAACAAGAGTTTTGTTGGACCACCTATTTACTCTGGCTTTGCCTTTAATGTCCCTGTATTAAATAAGTAAAAATTACTGTCTGATACCTTTTAAATACTGTGTAATCCTCCCTTAACATACCAAGGCTCAACTATATTTAATTTGCAAACACTAAAATCTAAGCATTAGATGGCACATGAACTTGTTTAATAAGCAGCACAAATTATTATTCTGTGTATTTTGTCACAGTGAACTTTAAGAGAAGAAGAGAAGAAGAAGAATTCTAAGAACATTATCCTTAGAAACTGTAAAAAAAAAAAGAAACTCTGCTCAACCCAGTGTATAGTTTGTTATTGTTGTTACATTTGATTATTTTCCCAACTAAATGTAGTCAAAATGTCTGAGATCTTTTGTGACATAATGTGACTTTGGCAAAGTCGCTGTTAATGTTGTAGGGCAAGTACCACAGGCTTAAGTACGAGTCTGTTAGTAAGTTTCAATAGGGTTCTAAAAGCCACCCCAAAGAGTCAGCAACCATCCAAAGAAAATATACACTGGACCCTTCAATGACATCTTGCATGAATCATTTCTTTTTTTTAAACATAAACTGTAGATTGGTTAGATGCTCTGAAATCACAAATGCAAGTGCTAGGAAGGACCACTTGGCTTTTATTCCAGAGTCCATTTCTGGGTTTCTGGGATAGAATATTACCCACTATGGGGAACTGTTGCATGAGATATTTAGATAAATCCAGACCACATGAAATGTCCATTTTAAAATACTACACGTCACTTCTGTTCTCAGTAAAGGATCATTACATCCTGAGATCTCAGATCGAGACAGCTTGGCTCTGAGAGCAGAAATACGTAATTTTAGGCTGATAATAAATGACAAACTTCTTTATTTAATGTCTGAAAATGTATGACATGTCTAAAACACATGGCGTGCTCCACAAATCTCTTCCAACAATGAAAATACCAAGAAAGGGACATCAGAATATTTTCTGGTAGGTCCTATTTATGTTCCTTTTACTCATTTTTAATTAATTAATTTTAATTAGCTTGCAGAATTTTAGGTTTCATTGTGGCATTTTCAAACCAAATTGGTTTGTTGACCACACCTCATTTTTCTCCCATCCCTCATCCACTTTGAATCCTTCTACCCCACCAGCCATTTCTTGTGTCACATGGCTTCTATTGCTCTGCCCCCTTTTCCTATTAAGTGAAAAGGGTGGGAACCTGCTGCTGTCTATCTTATGTGTCTCCTCCTGGTGTTCCCATGATTTCATTTCAGAATGGATGAAGCATAAATGTAACCCATTGCGATATTCTCCTCCCTTTGTATCTCAGTTACTATCTCTATGTGTAGCTCCCGCTACTTAGGTTACACTTGTCTCCATCCTTTTAAGGATAAGTCTTGATCATTTTTTTCACCAATCAACTAAACTCTTACTTCCTCAAGAAACTCTTTTTAGAAAGCCTGCCTCGGCAAGTTCAATATTATCATATTATTCAATGTTATCATATTATTTTTGACCTGGTCAGGCACCTTCTCCTACACACTGTGTTACTTTATTGCTTTCTGACATAACACTTACCTAGATTTCTTCCCTAGACTAATAGTTCCTCAAATATAGACCATCTTATTGGTGTCGGTAGTCACAGCACCCAGAACAAGTTTAGTAAGAATTCATTAAGTTCCGACAAGTTCTCTAAATTTTAGATCTGACAAACATTTTTCACATGGCATAGGTACACAAAAAGACTTTTTTCTATTAAGAAGTTCAATAGGTTGCATCCATTCTCCCATCTATTAACAGATATTTACTGAGTATTTGCTGTTTGTCTGCCAGTGTCGGCACATGGGGCAGCACAATGAATAAGACAAAATTAGTTCTTTTTGGCCATCCAAATTGCTCAGTGTATAGAGACATTTGCCTGTAAGCTTGATGACATGAGTTCCACTCCCAGATCCCACAGGGTAATAGGAGAGAACTAACTCTGAAAGTGTCCCCTGACATCCACACACCATGCACATACTGGTCTTCAGTGTTCACACGTGTTTGCACATGAGCGCGCGCACGCACGCACACGCACACACACACACACACCTAACCAATTAATTAATTTAAAAGTATTACACTTGGAGCCTATATAATATTAGGGAACACGTTTAAAAAAAACAAACCAAAGTAAGTAATCTACAAATGATTTCAAATGAAATTAATATTAAATGTTCACGAAAAAAAATCAGTCAGAGGCATAGAGAGAAAGAAAACATGTGTAGAGGAGCTGGGGTCTAGGAAAATGGGTGTTAGAGTTAGAGATGCCCTTTCAAGCCTGAATGAGGTAAAAGTAGCCTGTGGAGGCAAGAGCTTTGTGCCAGAGAAGTGGCAAAGTTCTGCTAATTAATACATTTGTTGGGTGTGGAGAACAGCAAGGAGCCAGTGACTCAAGCAGAGAGTGAGGGCTGCCCCAGAGGACTCTGGCCTTAAGGGTTCTAACCTTGCATCTGGAAGAAACATCATACCAAGGCAGAAGCTCTTCCTGAGGACCCTGGTCAAGCATTCTGTGGTCTAGCTTAGGTTGTACAGAGAGTGCTTTGGTTGTTCAGGAGAATACATGTAGGGAAACTTTTACAATAATCTGGAACAATACAGGTAGTGAGCAGTAGGCATATTACAGATAAACTTTGAAGACAGAGCCAATAGAATTTGGCATTTACTCCTGTAGTGTTTTAAGCTCATTACAAAATAAATCACCATCAAGCTAATCCTGTGACTAATCACAGCACATGCATGAACATTCATCATGAACAGATAAAGCTAGTGACGCAACGTGCACGAAGCCCTTGGTTTAATCTGATCCGGGGCTGAGGCTCTATCTGAAGATGCTATGGGATTCTGACTCAGAACTCACCTCTGCCAAACTCTCCATGAGTCATGTCTGGCTACCTTTACCCAGCCCGCTAGCCTACAGTCTGGCATTTCCTAAGCAAACCATCCAGTATAAGCCTGAATACCAGAGCTCCTATAAGCAGTGACTTCTATCCCGCTGCCATGACAATCCTGTTTATATGATATCCTTTCAAAGAACACAGACTCTCCCCAGGTGCCACTCCAGAAGACAAGAAGAGGAGGAGGCTTACACTGTGAATCTTGACCCTCACTTATAGTAAGCAATGGCATTTAGCCTATGAACCCGTTTTCTCGCGTATGTAATGAGGGCATAAACCCAAAGCCATTTAGAACTACTGCTTCCCCTCCTTCCATCAGGCTTTAAAACCTCATTAAGAGTCATTGCCAGACAAGTTCATTTTCAATGAAACACTGGTGAGACCTCTAAATGGGGTGTCCATGGCATGTTCAGTATTCATAGCCACAGTTAGTGTGAGGATATGCCTCTGTCCCCCAAACTGTTAGTATGAGTCATTTCCTATCAGTGGTATCTATAGAAGTACTCATTGTCCCTCCCAGAGTCCAAAGGTGGCTTGAGATCCTGAGATTCTGTTATAGCCAATGTGTGACTGATGCATAATGCTGTGAAAACATCTATCATAGACCTACAGAGACAGGTAACAGAGATACCCTTTAAAAGGAGAATGCAAGTAAGAGACCCTTCAAGGTCAGGGACACTTTAACTTTGCACTATTCTTATGGTTTTCAAAAAAAGGTGAAGGTCAGTGGAATTGCATTTATTTGTAAGTAGTATTTTGGAATAACAGCTAAAACCTATCCAGTTGGGGTTTGGGGGGTGGAGTTGGAAAGAGGATGCAGGCATGAGTCAAGGGTAAGAGTTGAGCACTGCTTCACTATAAACAGTGGAAGTCAACAGCAGACACTAGTAGCAAATCATTCCATGTACAGAAATAATACTCCAATAAAAAAGACTGATAGATGCTCTCACAGCTGTTATTAGGGAAATATAATGGCATTTGTTCCAAGTAAATTATGGGGCAGCATAAGGTTCAGTATGACAGGCTTTCAGAACTTGCCAACAGTAGAGAAGGGACAAGCACCAAATAAAGCTTTGAAGTAATGAGACAGAAAGAACAAAGATTGAGCCCTTGGTTGGTATGGTGTAGAGAATGATGTATGAGGCTTCAAACAAAGCTTGTCTTCTGATAGCTAGGCTTAGTTTCTAAAAGTATATCAGGTTTACTCATGTTCTTCAGGCAATTCTAGATCTGTGCACCATTGGACTGGTGGTGATAAGTGACTTTCTCTGTCTCTAATTGAAATTCAGAAATATAAAATAATCGGAATTAGAAGTGAGCTGTCCCAGGCAAAATCTTGTACTCAGGAAGCTCTCTAGGCACCCATTACATGTGCTTTAGAATGTGCTACTTGGTAAAATAGATAGATAGATAGATGATGATAGATAGAAGATAGATAGAGTAGATAGATAGAATGATGGTAGCCTTTTTAATAAAAAAAAGCTCCAAAATGTTTGTTTCTTCTGTTGACATAATTGTTCCATATGACATTTCATCAAAATGTTATCATTTCTTCTGTAGAAAGGCTACAATAGCATTTCATTTTGATAACCTATGAAATCAGAGAGAAGACCATTCCCTTTATTTATTTGTTGTCTCAACCTAAAATTTAACTTTGAAAGCCAACAAAACAGCTTAACACACTATGGAAGACTGGATATTATTAAGCAGTGGCCATCGAATGGGTCTTATCTGAAAAGATAGGTCCTACAGCTACTATTCAAGGTCCATTGGAATTACCAACCAACAATTCTACCTCAAGGAATGCCACTGTTTATATTTGTACCCTATTTTAATTGAGTTGTTTTCTCAATGTTCAGGGTTTTTTTAGTTTTTATTTGTTTTAGATATTAGCCCTCCATTTGATCAGTAGTTGCTAGGAGAACAATTTTCCCTATTCTGTAGTCTGCTACTTTGTCTGAATGATGGTGACTTTTGCTTAGAGAAGCTTCTCAGTTTCAAGACTTCCAATTTATTAATTGTTGTTCTTAGTGCCTGTGCTAATGGTGTTCTGTTCAGAAAGTCTTTCCCTGTGCCAATGAGTTCCAGGTTATTCCCTACTTTATCTTCTATCATGATTATTGGATTTGGTCTTGTTTTGAAATCTTTGATTCACATGGAATTTAGTTTTGTGCAGGGTGATGAAATAACAGCTCTTCTGGCAAAGATGAGGAGCAGAGGGAAGATTTACCATTGTTGATGAGAGTGAAAATTTGTACAGTCACTATGGAAACCAGTGTGGTGATTCCTTGGAGATCTACCCAAGATCCAGCTATGCTATTGGGCATATCCCCAAAGGACTCTACAGCCTATTACAGACATACTTTCTCAACCATGTTTGGTTTTGTTTTATTCATAATAACCAGAAATTGGAACCAAACTATGTTAATTGATGAATGGATAAAGAAACTGGCACATTTATACAATGAAGTATTACTCAGCTGGAAGAAATGAAATTGAAGGTAAATCAGTGTAACTAGATAAAAGTCATCCTGATTTCATCAAACATTTAAAACTAAGAGCTATTTGAGAGATCATATGGAAACCTAATATAGTTCAGGAAGCTTTCTAAAATATATACATATAGAAATTAATCTAAATGGATTTTTGCTAAATAATGGAGTAAACAAAGTCCAACAGGACATCTGTCACTAAATGAAGCCTCTACTTTCTGGAATGGGTTACATCTAATCAAATTGTGGGACAAAGGAGCCCCATAGACACCCACACACAACCCAAGACATTTGAGGCTATTGGTGCTCTCTAGAAATTGATGGTAACGTTCTATTTGTGAAGATACTACCTTTAGTAGTGGTGCTTGTGTCTACCTAGAGCCTTTACCCTTCCTGACTAGAGTCCATGGTACTGGAAGTATTGTGCATGCTACAGAAAGGAGAAAAGTAAATACCAACTGAGCTACAAAACCTTCCTTCTACAATGATGAACTGTCTGCAAGATTCACTAGTGCAATAGTGGCACAAAACTTGTGGGATTAACCAGCCAATATCTGATTAGGACGTAAGGTCCACTCCATGAGATGGAATCCATAGCAGTCACTGCTTTGAGAGACTAAAAATTTGATACTTGATAGGCCAGGAACATAGGGTAAATTCATATACTATTGTTCTACTAAAGAAACTAGCAAGCAATCAACCAACCAACCCCAACCAACCAACCAATAAAAAGTGACTCCTAATGAAATTCTGCTATACCCTATAGATCAGTTCTTACACAGCCATCACCAGAGAAGCTTTCACCAGCGGTAGCTGATAATAAAGCCAGTAAGTAGCTGAGACAAATGCTAGACAATGTGCAGTGAATAAGAGACCTTGGAACACTCAGTCCTAAATGGGATATCTTTATCAAGTCCCCCTCTTCAGGGCTCAGGCAAGCCCCTCCAGAAGGAGGTGGAAAAACTGTAAAAGCCAGAGGTGGTAGAGGGCACCAAGGGAACAAGGCCTTCTAAGCAGAGCAGGACCAATACACATATGAACTCAGAGTCTGCACAAATCTGGGGCTGATGGATGCAAAGACAGAGAGAGGAAATAGACACCTAGAAAGTTAAGTTCAATTGATAACCACACTTATTTTACTATTACTTTGTAGATGCCTGTCTATATCCATGTATGTGTGTGTGTGGGGGGGAATGTGTATATTGGGATGTGTAGAGAAGTGGGGAGAACCTAAGAGACAAAGACAGGACAGGGAGATCATAATTAGAATATATTGCATACCATGTGTGTTTTTTTGTGACTGGCTACCTCAGTTACCTCACTCAGGATGCTATTTTCTAGTTCCATCCATTAGCCTAAGAATTTCATGAATTCATTGTTTTTAATAGCTGAGTAGTACTCCATTGTGTAAATGTATTACATTTTCTGCGTCCATTCCTCTGTTGAAGGACATCTGGGTTCTTTCCAGCTTCTGGCTATTATAAATAAGATGCTATGATCATAGTGGAGCATTGTCCTTGTTATATTTGGAACATCTTTTGGGTATATGCCTAGGAGTGGAATAGCTGGGTCCTCAGGTAATACTATGTCCAATTTTCTGAGGAACCGTGAGACTGATCTCCAGAGTGGTTTATCAGCTTGCATTCCACCAGCAATGGAGGAGTGTTCCTCTTTCTCCACATCCTTGCCAGCATCTACTATCACCTGAGTTTTTGATCTTAGCCATTCTGACTGGTGTGTGGTGGAATCTCAGGGTTGTTTTTATTTGCATTTCCCTGATTACTAAGGATGTTGAATATTTCTTTAGGTGCTTCTTGGCCATTCGAGTTTCCACAGTTGAGAATTCTTTGTTTAGCTCTGTACCCCATTTTTTAAGCCCAAAAGCTCATAGTATCTAAGATACAACTCACTGACCACATGAAGCTCATGAAGAAGAAAGACCAAAATGTGGGTACTTCGGTCCTTCTTAGAAGGAGTAACAAAATACTCATGGGAGCAAATGTGGAGACAAATGTGGAGCAGAGACTGAAGGAGGAGCCCTCTGGAGATTGCCCCACCTGGGTATCCATCCCATGTGCAGTCACCATAGGCAGACGCTGTTGTGGATGCCAGGAAGAGCATTCTGATATAGCTGTCTCCTTAGAGGCTCTGCCAGAGTCTGATACATACAGAGGAGGATGTTCGGGCTAATCATTGAACTGATCAAGGGGTTCCCAATGGAGGAATTAGAAGACTGAAGGAGCTGAAGGGGTTTGCAGCCCATGAGTAGAGCAACAATACCAACCAACCAGAGCTCCCAGGGTCTAAATCACCAACCTGGGAGCACATAAGGAGGAACCCATGACTCGAGCTGTATATTAGGGAAGATGGCCTTGTCAGCATAGGGAGGAGAGGAGGTCTTTGGTCCCATGAAGTCTGGATGCCCCAGTGTGGAGGAATTAGAGGGTGGGAGGTAGGGGTGGGTGGGGGCCCCCTGGGTGGGGCACCCCCTCATAGAAGTAGGAGGAGGGGAGATGGGATGGGGGTATCAGGGGGGAAATGGGGAAGGGGGATAACATCTGAAATGTAAATAAATAAAATATCTAATAAAAATTAAAAAATTTTAAAAATATATTGCATTCATCTCTATCATCAATAAAAATAAAATAAAACATAAAATATACTCTATCTACAAAAAGAGAAAATAGTCTTCTTTGTAGTGAGTCTCAGATCCACCAGGAAGGGAGGAGTTAATCAAGTTGTAAAGCATCGAGCTTCACAGTCTCATTTGTTCCTTTTCTTTCAACAAAAATAGGCCTTGAGAAAGTTTGACTGACATTTATGATAATTACATTTGGAGATTAAAATAATTTAAGGTTTCACAAGGCTTAAAATTTATACACCATATTGGGCCTTGTGTGATTATGGCTTCCTTCATATCATTTCAGTAGGGTGTTGAAATCCATTTGATGTGAATGTAATAGTCATTTTAATGGATATTGTTAATTCCTTGTTTTCGGCATGTAGATAAAGGGGGTTTTAATTAAATTCATTGTGCAAGTACTTATCAGGGGCAAAAAAGGTTCGAAAATTATTATTTTTCTGGCATGACATGTCACGAGCATTGCAAAAGGCAGAAAAGAGAGCAATATCAGAGTGTGGATGCCATTAGAAGCCAGACCAGCTTCATTTCCCTGCAAAAGACATGACAGGCTTCAGACCAGACCAAAAAAGTGGTGCCAGGCTGTAGTTAAAACCCTCCACTTTGAAGCTCCACTTTCCATGATACCAGCATACTGGAAAAACCCAGTTCTTACTCTTCCTAACCTAATGGAATTCCTGAAGACCAGATTGCAACTTCTCCAAAAGGTCTTAATGGAGAACTATGTTCTGGTGCCTATAAATTCCAGCTAAACTTACAGTAAGAAATGCAAGCTTTGTTCCAGCAGTTCTGATTCTTGTGCCAGATCAGGAGAAACTAAGCATCAATGTTCTTTGGAGGTTCATAGTATTCCTAGTTATAGTCCCTGGTTAACTGGGGTTTTAAAACCTTTTCCCAATTACAAAGGGGCTATGAAATTATTAAGGTAACAGTCTCTAGATAAAACATCCATGCACATCACCAGGGTTCTATGTGAATTCTGTAGAAGAGGAAAACTCTGACTTATGAAATTGTTAGGATTTATACCAAAAGAATCCTATTCTGATTGATTGTTTCTGCTTGATCATGCAACTCAAAACCTCTGCCCTTGGTTTACTTTCCACAAACCTTTGCTATCAATTCTTTAGTGTTTCGAGATGGCATTCCAAAGCAAAATCATTTAATGTAAAAAAGTACTAGAAGCACCACCAAAAAAGAAACCATAAAAATTTCCAACCAATATAACAGCGCTATAAATCAACCAGTTTATTCCTATTGATCTTTCAACATTGAGCACAGATAACAAGGCTAAGCAATACAAAATACAACACATACTATACATAATTCCACATATACAAATAATGTGATTATATGTGCATATAAAACATAGTAGAACTATGCTAATTATTACTTTTGGGTGAATAAATCCATTTGATTTTATTTGATCTTTCAAATGATTATATTAAAATTGTAATGAGTACAAATCATTTTTTTAATTTGCAAAATGACTTGAGAATTAAGTTGGGGGAGGTAAATGTAATCAAAGCTCATCATCTGAAAACCCCAAAGAAATGTTTAAAAAAGAAAGTAAACAAATAGAAAGAAAAGAACAAAGGTAACTGGATGACTTATATTCAAAAGTCTTTTATAGAATTCAAGATGACTCCCAGACACCTCAGTTGGACAGTGAAGATGTGTCTGATTAGAAAACAATATATGAAGAAGTTTGCATGGTTAAGTTTGATTTCAGATACATTAAGATTTAAATATATAAATAGGCATAGAAGATGTGTCTAGGTGACTGATATTTTTAAGTATAAAAGAAATGATTTGATCATATATCCATAAAAATATACATACAGATAACATATATTGACTCAGCAGGTTATATTTAAGAATATACATATGCATATATATGTATACACATATGTTTATGTATATGTATGTGTCTATGCATGCATTTAATAACTATTATTGAGAAAAAGGCCATGAATTAAGGACATAAAAGGTATAGAAGTGATTGAAGGAGAATGTGCATAAATGTAGTAAAAAGATACACGCGTGTGGATCTTAGTCAGCATTGAGTCGAGCAGCAGATTGAGTCGGGCACTGGAAGAGTGGTTCGACAGCGACACAGAGAAACTGTTGAAAAAACAAAAAAAAAAAAGATAATACATATAACAGGTTAAAGAAAATGAGTGAAAAATAAGAGAAAACTATTCTGAAAGTCTTGGAGACATGACCATTTAAATGGTAAAGAGACCCAATATAGAAGTGATGGTTATATGCACAAATCAGCCAGCATACAATCATAGGCTATCTCCTGCTCCTCAGGTTTACAATAATTCCACACCTTAATAGAGTCAGCTTGTCATCTAAAGTTTTCAATAAGACCTTCCCAATATGATTTAAAGCTATGCTTCCCATCATAACCCTCCAGTACAGCGTTCAGTTTAAGCCAATCAAAATGACCCATTTTCTTTAAATTTTGTATGCCCTATTCAGCTCCTCTGTCTTCATTCACACAGTTTACTCTTCAGTGATTTCTCACGTCCCCATGCAAAGCATCTTCAGCAGACACCATTCATCATCATTATCCATAGCTTATAAGAAGCTGAAAATCGTCCCAACTGGAGTCACAAACCTCAAGAAGAAAAAAAGGGAGGAGTTATGACTATTTTTTGAGGGTCTAACAAGTAATCTAGAACTCAAGTTGGCAGGGAGTTTCTATAAATAAATCTCATTTAATCTCAAAGCAAACACATAAAATCCCTTTAAGAAACTGCAATAGTGGAGCTCATTCATTTACTTAGTAAATATTTACCAAATGCATATTATTTGCCAGCCTCTTTGCTAGATGCTAAACAATGGCGAAACAAACATAGCCCATGGTTTGCCCCTATGAAGAGCTAACAATTATAAGAGAGGAAAATACCCAAAATATAATTGTGCAAACAAATATATAATAATGAATTTGAGAAAGGGCCAGAATATAAAAGGATGGTCAATTAACTCAAAGTAGGGGCCTCTCTTTAAGACTGAGACTTCAAAGATGAGTTGCCAGATTAAATAAGGGGGGAATACAGGAAGTAAGAGGAATTCATGAATGGCCAATGTTTCTCAAAATAAATAAGCAAACGGGTAAAATAGGAGATTCTTGTGACTGAATTTCAGGAGACCAGGGGTGCTTAATTTATGTATCCTTGTTGACCATGTTCAAAGCTTTGGGTTTAGTCATAAATAAAAGATAGTTAAGAAAACTAGTATTAGATACTACTTAGAAAAGTTAAATATATAATTTCACTCAAGTCATAAATGGAACACTAAAAGATCACACAGTAGGTCTAATGTCTGACATTTCCTGAAAGATTATTGTCTTCACCTATACCTAGACACAGAGTCTAAAAGGCATGGACATTCCTGGCATAACTTGGGTGGGTTCAACTCAGATTCAGATAATGCTCTCTGTTCAAATTCAAAGTCTTAGCTGATCATCTCTGAAAGAGCATAACCTTTTGGCCATATGGCACCCTGGAAGACCAGACTCTTTCAAGTGTGGAGTGCCTTTTATATCAGCCATTGGCAACTTTAAGCCCGTTTTCATTTTAATTTTCTATTGTGTCCTACGATAAATGGAGTTCAGCAAAATGTTTGGAATCTATTTTGCATTTACTAGGAATGACTCTTAAATAACCAGGGATTTTATGAGGTAGTAAGGCAAGATTACCTGGATTCCAAATCTGACTCTACTCTTACTGACTAGACAACTCTGGGCTAAACACTTTAGAGCTACCATTTCATCTATAAAATGAGGACAATGTACTCATAGGACGTGACTTAAAGATTTAGAGAGGTAATGTGCACATACATAAAACACTGGCAATAGTACCTAGCACAGAGTCAATGCTACAAAATGATCTTTCTTAATGTTATCAATAGTATGAAATAATTCATAACTTAAAGTCTATCTCTCTCAGTGTGCTGAGATTCAAGCCTGTAATAATCACTTGAGAGGCTGAGACAAGATGATAGCCAGCTTAAAACCAACCTGGGATGCACAGGAGTACATTGAAACAAGAAACAGGTACCAGAAGTAAAAGAAAAAAAAAGAACAGCATGGAAAGGAACGGGAGAGAAAGAAGCAGATAAAGAATCATCTGTAATTGCTTTTATCAATAGACTGACCTTTTTTGGTGCAGAGGCCAAACCAGAGATGTGGTTTTTCTGCATTCATGCTAAAATACACAAAGTTTATGTTCACCAAAGGCACCTGGCAAGTGGGTTATTTCCCTCTAAAACCTCGTAATTTCGGATAAGATAATTCAAAGCACCAACTATAAAAGCACAGTGGTGGCCAGGGTCTTAAAGCCATACAGTTTCCTTCTAGGAATATTGTTGGTATTAAGTCCTCAGCCACCAATAAGGAGCAGACACAAAGTCTTGAGACAAAGTCAGATTCAATACTTTGTTACAGTGGCAAGCTCTTCGACAGTAACTTCCTATAGAAGTTACTAAGAGTTGTGAAAACTGGTTCCCACTTCGGGATATGAAACAGAGAATGCTGGGAGAGAACAGAGAATGCTGGGAGAGGAGGGGCTTCCCTATTCGCTTACTCCACTGAAAACACATAAAGATTATTACATGAAAGCTTAGTCATTGATATGTATTTCCATATTTAAAATATTTTATTTTATAAATATATTTTGATGAGAATAAAATATTATTAGAGGAAGCATTCCTATCAATTAGAAGATATTTCATTATTCCAGAAATAGTAAGACAGAAGGCAAAGTCTGGCACACAGACCAAAGTAGAGTGTCATACATGCTTTGATCAGCCTAACACAAGCACAAAGATACCATGAATCTTCTTGAAACACTTTTAAAACTTGAATGGAGTTTTCTAAAAGATGCACAGTCTTTGGCTCATTTCTCCCTGCTGTCTTTATGTGAAACCACTTCCTTCAAACATTTCGAAGGGATTGGTGAGTTCATTTCCTTCATGGTTTATTTGGAAATCTGATATGAGTTAAAGACAAAACAATCAAGCTGAAAAAGAACCATGAGAATATTCCTATTACACTCTCTACTCCTTTGGAAAACGTGAGCTGAAAATGCCCAGAGATTCAATCCTTTGCATGATTCACTTGTTAACTTTAAATTGGAAAGCATTTTTAAATTCATCAATCAAACTCTTAATTTTTACTACTCATTTAGACCACAGAGGGACATGTGTTTATGGTGCTAGCTTTGGAACACAGTTAAGGGAAAAAAAATTAAAATCTTCTGTCACAGTTCTCCCACTGTTTCATAGTTATCCTTTTGAAATCATGCTCATTATAGTTTACACAGATATATCTGCATGACCCAAATAAAACTGGAATTCTACTGTACACAATGAACTAAATTTCATCGAGTAGTCCTAAGCAGTTGAATAAAGCTTTACTCTTCTACAATACAGACTCTCATCAACGATAATAATACAATTATAAAATTATAATTCATTATTGCCATTAAATTGTTTGCAGCTATGAGAATGGTTACATCAGCACGTTAGCATTATTTGGGGATCAGCACGGCTGCTACTTTAGAGCAATCATATATAAGGTAAACTACTAAAGAATATAAACATTTTAAGACATTAATATTTATGCATAACTTGTGACCAGGATCATGTACGTTTGCTTCCTGCTGAGAGAAGGCTTATACTGGTTAATAAGAAAATGTAAAACCTTCTGCTCTTAGCTAGAATCAAATTTTAAAAAGAAGAAGAATAAAAACAAAGAGAAGACACAGTCTAGTTTTTTAAAAAATTAGTGGGTAGTCTACATGATTCAAAAGCATTTGATTTTCCAATGGTCCTCCCTGTAAGAGCATCTTCTGTCTTATATTCACGGTCTTTTTGATAAAAGTATTATGGGAGACCATCATTAAGTGCAAATGACTCCAAATATTGTAAGTCCACACCTCTTGTGTGATCTTTGTTTGTTTACTTGCTTGTTTTAATCAGAAAATATTGACTCATAAATCCTGACATAAGTATCTAAAGAAAGCTTTTTAAAAATTCACATTTTTGTTTCAAAATAAGAAAAAAAAGAAGAAGGAAAACAATCTGCCTAGAAAACATCAACTGAGTTGTCTAAGCTTTGTCATTTCCCTCTGTATCCATGGTACCGCAGCCTCCTTGTCAAAGGATCCATCCAGTAAAACAGTCATTTTAGATCTCTTTGGCCTCCTTGTTTTTCTATCTTTTCCAGACATTCTCTGAAGATCCATCTTTCCTATTCCCTACTCTCAGCACCACTTCATGATTTGTATTTCACCAGGCAGTAGAGGTTGGGGACTAAAAGCTTAGAATAAAAGTTGCCAGGAGGAAAAGATAAAGGTATTTCCAATACCCCGATGAATAACTACCATAATTGACTCACCATATGAGCTCAAGTCATGAACACTGAACATGTGTGGGCACTGAAATGTGTCATGAGCAGAAGGGATTAATCTAATGAGTCATAGTACCATGCAGTTTGAATAGACCTCAATGGATTTTATCTTTTTGTCCCAGAAATGTCACCTGTTTCGCGTGGATAAATTAAGCATTAATATTCTAATGTGGGATATGAGTATACGTACAGAATCATCTCATCTATTTAGTATTGAATGCTCACTGTAAACGTTCCCTTTGGAATGAGCATCTATAAACTAAATGGCATTTGTAAATAATTCCATGTACCATTAGCTCTGTGATGAGTATACTCTGGTAGCAAGGGCCCCTGTTTCTCAAGAATTGTCTCCTGTCCTTCAAGACCGCTTGTCCTGCAGAAGTAGGGAGAAAAGAGAAGAGTGCTAAAAAACAATGTACCCTTGAGAACAGCTACAAGATAACCCATTCCAACTGAGCTCACTATTATTTATTCTGGCAGACAAAGTGCTTGTGGTAGGAGTGACAAGCATCATATGTGGAGAGGTTACTCTATTCAGAACTGTAATGGGGACTCTAGCTGTACTATTTTAACCAAGCTTCCCTAGTCGTTTCTGCTGAATGTTGTAAATGCCCAATCAGATGATCTCCACTTTATCTGGAACTTACTATTTATTCTTTTAC
Organism: Mastomys natalensis; assembly: GCA_021653895.1. Classification (NCBI taxonomy): domain Eukaryota; kingdom Metazoa; phylum Chordata; class Mammalia; order Rodentia; family Muridae; genus Mastomys; species Mastomys natalensis. Next base: position 897,083 of record JAJTUV010000155.1, read on the forward strand.
TTTTGTTTGTTATGTGCTAATAAACTCATTTCTTTGAATCCAAAGGCTATTATGGATCATCCATCACAGACAGCATGCCCTTTATGAAACTCCAGACTGACCAAAAGTTCAAAGTGGCCTTGTATGAGATAGAAGTATTTCAAGAGAAGACAAATAATTCTATCTCCCTTATATTTTTATAGAACTAACAGATATTTGTCAAGGAAACTGCTAAGCTGGCAATGCTGAATTGCTATAGCAACACAAAAAAAGAAAATATAGAGTAAGAGATTTAATCTATGAAATTATTGAGAAATGAGGGAAGGTAAAAACATGTACATTATTTTATCGATGAAGCCCATTTTACATTTATAAAACCAGATAATACTCCCCTAGATTCAGTGATCTGAGTCTGTGTTACCATGATACACAAATGAACTGTGTAAAATCTGTGGGACCCACATGTAAATGTTGCTTCCAATTATCAATCATATCAATTTAGTGCCAGAAGTTTTTCAAAGGTGACAATTCATGTAAATGATTAAAGGTAAATAGGAATCATTAAAATGTTCATTGGCTTCAAACACAACCATCACCACTTTGCTAAGATAACACTGATCTGATTCTTTTGTATGAGTAGAAAATAAAGTTTGAGAAGATGAGAATTTCCCTAGACTCATTATTATTCTAAATTAATCATGCCAGTCCATTTCTGTTAGCCAGTGATAATTCGAGAATGAACATCTGAAGGAATTCTAGACAGTGAGACAAAGCAACTGCATTCTCAAAGGAGGATCCCAAGAAAAAATGTTTTGTAGGCTGATTAAAATAAACACAAAAGAAGAAATTCCCATCCTGTGCTTGGATGCTACTCAATGAGGCTGCAGAACCCAATTTGGGAACACAAGGAAAGAGCCTTGAGAACACAAGCTACCAAGCCAAGTGTGACATGATACAAAGACAATCCCTAAGCTTGGAAGACATCCCATAATACTGAGTGACTCTTGAAATATCCCATCTTTGGATTTCTTCTTTAGTAAGACAATCCATTCTTTCATTTTATTGTTTAAACTTCCTTTAATCAAGTATGCCATTATTTGCATCTGAGCTCATCGTAAGTGCAATTACCTGACTGGACAGAGATTCACGTCTAGGAAGAGACTGAGACTCTATGTCTGCTTAAGTGCTAGCTTAGTCCCTTTAGTTAGCTTCCTGTTGCTTGTTGATATACCTAGGAAGAGGGAGCCTTAATTGGGAAATTATCTCCATCTGATTGACTTGTGGACAGATCTGTGGAACATTTTCCTGATACGATGGAGGAGATGTGATGCAGGACAGCCCAGCCCATTTTAGGACTCAGGTTTATGAGAAAAATGGTTGGCCAAGGGTAGTGGTACACATTCTTAATCTTAGCACTCTGGCAGCAGAGGCAGGCAGATCTCTTGAAGCATAGCACATTCATGCCAACCCTGTATATACAGCAAGTTCGACGCCAGCCAAAGCTATAGAGTGACACTGTGTCTTAAACAAACAAATAGACAAAACCAAACCAACAAACAAAAAAGAAACTGGGAAGGGAAGGGAAGGGAAGGGAGGAAGGGAAGGGAAGGGAAGGGAAGGGAAGGGAAGGGAAGGGAAAAGGGAAGGAAAGGGAAGGGAAGGGAAGGAAAGGGAAGGAAGGGAAGGAAAGGGAAGGAAAGGGAGGAAGGAGAAAGGAAGGAGGCAGCTGAATGTGAGCCTGTACACAGCAAGTGAGCTCATTCTTCTGTCTATGGGTCAGTTCCTTAGCTCCTACCTTAGGTTCTTTTGATGATGAACTGTAACCCATAAGTAAAACAAACAAACAAAACATATCATATGAATTTTCTAGGGTAATAGAGAGGGAACATAGAAAGAATGAAGAAGAGAAAGAGGTAAAGACAGAAACAGAGAAGAGAATTGACCCAACTGACTCTAAACACTATGAAGTCCAAAGACTTGCTTTCAATATATATTTCTCCCTCAAGTCCAAGTCGAAAGGCCTAAGAGCCAGAAGAGACAATGTATAAGTTCTAACTCAATACAATAGGGCTCTAAAATTCCATCTAAAATCACATGCTATAAAACACCAGTTTTAGCTCAATTGGTCAGGCCAGAAGCATTCTTGTTCACTTAGCCTTTTGGTTCTCTACAAGAACCAAATAGAAATTGATTAGATGAGACTCACTGACATTGCAAATATGCTTTAAGATTGATTGACTCTATCTTAATTGTGACCCAAAACATTGTCCTAAAATATACAAAACAATGTTTGACAAACATCTAGCCCCAGTCAAGCAGATATGTAAAACTTAATATCATTTAAGAGTTCTTCATTCCTTAATCAAGAAACTACCTCCAATTGACATCTGCTCTCAAAGGGGAAATTAGTTCTTCCAGTGGGGTCAAAAGACACTGGTATATTGACCATACTTAAGGGTAGGGCCATGCTCAGCATAGATATCCAACAAATATCAAATGGTATTTTTGTAGACTTTTTGTCTCCTATTGCTTTGTTTGGGTATTTTATTTATCTATTTATTTATTTAGTCTTACAGGTCTTTTGCTTGTAAATTATGGTTTATGATTTTTTGAGGTCTTTTGGGGTTTTGGTTGTGTGTGCCACTGTCTCTGCATGTGTGGCTTTTGTGTTTCTCTTTGTTATATTTGTTTTAAGTCAAATTTGTTTATTTTTGTTTGCCTGTTTTTTTCTAAATAGAGAGAGAAGAAAAGAAGAAGTAAAGTTATGAGGTTGGGGAAGTGGTGAGGGTCTGGGAGGGTTGGTCAGAATTTATTGTATGAAAAAAAATGTTTTCAATTAAAAAAAAAAAAGATTTCTTTGGTTATCAAACACGTGCTTGATGTGCTCAATACCTACTGCATGCTTGAGATAAATCATTTCAACCTCCTGTAGCAATTCAATTTCCATCTTTCATAAAAGGATTTTAACAACTAATCCTAGAAGTTATTTTTCCAACTGAATCATTTGTACAGATGAGAAAAATAAGGTTTAGAAACATTAAGTGATTTGCCTCTAGCAAGGCACTTGTACAGGTAAAAGCAGATTTGCAGCCAAGGTCAAGAGCATATGCTCTTTCTACTGCATGCACAGTCCTCCTAAGTGTGTCCCAGACCCTGGAGTAGAAAAGGAATTAATAGATATGCATGCATACATAAGCCTTATGGAGTGTTTATCTTGTCACAGATGCATACACGCAAGCATTTATGGACAACAGGAGAGAGATAAAAGGCTTTATTATAGCTTCCAAGCCATAGTAAAACACATTTGAGGCATAAGAAACAAGATTCCCATACATAAAACATGCAATGCACCCTTTCTAGTATTTCTTCCATTAGAAAGAAATATAATAAAGCACTCAATTTCTACTCCTGAATGAAGACTTGAAGGAGTTTAATTTTTCTTAACATTGGAGTTTAACATCCAAGTAACCCAATGATGTTTGTCTAAAAATGAGAGCACAAGGTATTAAATTCATCAGCATATAAATGACTTTTCTAGGATTCAGAGATGGGCCACAGCAAACGAAGTCCATGATTTCAAACAGTATTACTTACCAAAGGGGGAAAATGTTTAGACTATCATTGCAGACTGTTGCACTAAAATGTGCTTGATATTATCATTTTCTGCTGCACGATTTTCCCCTAGAGAAACTATATAGAAAATAAGTATATGACCCAATAGTCTCAGAATCTTCACATGTTTCTCTCTCATTGTTTCCCTAAACAATGCTGTTAAAAAAGAAAATATTGGTAATTGACCTCCATAAACTTCAGCAGCAGCAGCTCAGGGTGAATTTAAAATGGCTACATTTTGTGTTCCATAGCAAATATGATTCCATCATGGAAAGACATCCCACTAAAGAGAAACATCAGCAAATGTTGTATACTTCTATTTTATATGCTTTCATTTCAGTACAAAGCAGTTCCATAATATATTTTGTCATGTCTTAAGACAACTATTAATATATGTTACACATCAGAAATCTTTCATTTAATTTGACCAATACTCAATTGTTCATTCAGTCATCAATTCTTTAACAAACATCTATTATTGGTCCTGCAAGGATCAGATGCTGAAGTTGGTTCAGGCAGCTGTATTAGAAGCTGAATTCTTAAAATTTAATGATGAATGTGACAAAGGCTAATGGACAGATACACGAATAAATGATCATTTCTATTTTATTTCTATCTATCAAATTAATTATCACAAGGGCATCCTTATATGCTCCTGAAGGATAACTAGATAAGAAAACTCATTCTGGTTGTCATATTAGAATCAGAGACAATCACCCATCCCAAAGTGATGCTGTACTGTGGTTGAATTCCACTGTGTACAGGAAAGAGTATCTTTAACATTTAGAGTCTTTCCCTTTTAGTGACAACTATGGACAGATTCAACACAATGGACATGAATGTTATTGGATTTTATAACACAGTGGTTACACAACTTGTTACACAAATACATCATTAGTTATACCTGCTCTTTGAAAGTTTCTGCAATGTATAATGCTGATAATTAATCTGTAGAACTGATACACTGAGTTATGAAACCGTAAAAGTAAACTGATACACTGAGTTATGAAACTCTAAAAGTAAATTTGATATGCCAATTTGTCTTCATGCCTTTAATTTTAATCCTGGGACTCAGTGAAGGCCAGAGTGTTGTTATAAAAATTTATTAGTTAGCTGGTTTGGTCGTGTGCAGGTCTTGTGTTGTCAATCACAGGTACTACGAGTTCACATTTAGAGTAGCCATTTCATATCCAGAGGACTGCATTTTATAGCACTGCTTCCTTCCTATCCTCAGACTTTATATATCTTCTGGCCTTTCTTCAATGTTCCATGAGCCTCGGTTGAGTAGGCAGTGATACAAATAGATCTTCCATGCTACTGCTGTTCACAGTCAATTATCAGACCAACACATTGTATACATCTGTACAATGAAAAATATATACTTTTTCAAAAAAATTATTAGTCAATTCATGATTGGCTCATTTTGAATTTAGGATGTATCTGAATAGGCTAGAGGCATGGAATGAAAAGCAAATTGTTAACTTACAGAGAATTGTGTAAGAGAATTTATACTTAATTGTTTAAAAGATAAATTTTCTTGATTGACTAGTTTTATCAGTCCTCAATTAAGGTATTGTTAATCGTTCTTCTCAATTTCTTAAAAGGTCTTTGAAAAATAGTATTTGACAACTTAGTGCTATGTAGACTTTGAAGACAACAAAATAAAATGTGTATAGCATTCAAATTTAATGTATCTGTTGCTTAGTTGTAACCAAGAAGTTTTTATATTATTCTTTTTTATCTGTTATTTGGCATGCCCAATTATTTCTTACACAGTAGTTGGTACTAGATAAATATCTAAGAAGTCATCACCGACAACTTTGCCCATTTGAGATCTCAGTAAATTTTGATTTTCATTCCGCATAAAAACAGGCTACCGAAATTACTTACATCATCAAAATAGTTGTCAAATATCTCAAAAGAAGGAAACTTTTAATTCTGTCAAGACAACTGCTAATTTATTCATGGTGGGCATTGAAATCCCATTGCTATTGCTTGCCAAATAAACAATTGCCAAACCCATATTTAAAAGCCACTGTTTTATCCATGAATATATAAAAAGAGAATAGAATTAAATGTATAGAGGAAAAAAATAAAGAAAAAATGAAACCAGAACTTTGACTTAGCCAAAAGCAGAGATATCTAGGTATTTAATAAGGACCATTGGAAAGTCACTTCAGACTGTACTAGTTGGTGTAGTTATAGTGAAGGTCTGAATGTGTCTCTTCTCAATTCTTATGTTGGAGTCTAGTCACAAAAAGTGACTAAATTAGAAAGTGGGGCTTTGGAGGGTAATGACATCATGCAAACTCCATTTTTGTGAACAGAATTTCATTTGTTATAGGACAGACCAACATCTAAAATAAAAAAGACTGAAAAAAAATAGTTAACAAAATGGTTTTATCAGTGAAGATGAGAAGAAAGCAGAACGGTACGTGTGACGGCAGAGAGGGAACTGAAATCCTCGCTTTGGAAACAAGTTTGAGAGAAGCTGCTCAGATGAATACATATCTACTCTCTGATTTAACAATTTACATCAATAGTCATGTAATCTGTATGGTAACTCAAAATGACCAGTCATAGAAAGTCCCTTCACAATTACAATGAACTGAACATTTTCTGAATGTTCATGAACGGTATATTGGATCAGTCCATTGTACCATATCTGGACAATGAAATAAGCAAAATGAGACTGAATAATGTCTAATTATATGCAAAAATATGGATGGCTGGTGAGCAAATGGAGTAAAAAAAGTATATATCCAGCTATTCTATTATATACAGTAAAGTATAATAAGTAAAAGTAATGGAAATATCATGAGGTAGAATTCAGGACAGCAGTGATCCATGGCAAATAACAACAGAAAGAGGAATGATAGATTTCTTCTGTACAGGTGAATTTCAGTTTCTTGATGATAATGTTGATTATGAGGAGTAAGTATGGTTTGTGATTAAAAAAAAAACAACAAGATATATAATTATGACCTGTACACTAAATTCTTACTCTCTTAATGTGTGTTCATCTCTGTGAGGGTTTGTGTATTCATACATGACTATGCTGGCCCAGAGGGTAAAGGGCAGCATCAAAATTTTCTCTATGATTCTTCATTTATTTCTCTGAGCCAAGGTCTCTCCCTGAACTTTGAGCTCTTATTTTCTTGACTAGACTACAAACTAAAAGGGACAATACCTCCTACCCTTGCTCTAACTTGGAGCTGGGGATTACAGGTATGTGTGATGACATCAAGTATGTTACATGGGTAATGGTGGCATCTTAACTTCTATCCTCACAATTATGTAGCATGTATTCTTGGTTGCTGAGCCATCTCTCCAATCCTGTCATCTGATACACTATTAAATCTAGATTTATTTTCAGTTCATGCAAAGAAAATTAATCTCAAGTAGACAAATTTCCCGTATAATTTTAGGAATAGCATCTTCTATTTTCAATATCCCTAACCAGAATGGCATATGTCTTACAAGTGACAGATTTATACGACACATCAATATCTACCAAAACACATTTATATTAGCATTTGCTTTGTTTTCTGTGCTCAAAGGATCTGGCTAGATGTATAATATCATATGCTCAGTACTGTATATCATTTTTTTTAAAAAAAGAAAAAAGGAGAACATTTCTCGTGGCCCAGAAGGCTTTTTCCCAGTAATTTCTCTACTCCCTCTAAACCCTGACTCAATGGTTTTGCATTTTAAAGAATGTTGAGCTGTTGGGACCATATAGTACATGTAACCTTTTCAAGCTGGTTTTCTTTACTTGGTAATAATATACATTGAAGTCTCTCTCTGTGTCTTTTAGTATTATTTACCATTTACTTACTGGTTTGTTTGTTTGTTTGTTGTTTGTTTGTGTGTGTATATGTGGAGGTGCAGATGTCACAGTGTGAATGGAAGAGTCAGAGAACAGCCATCAGGAGTGTCTGATCTGTTCTTCTCTTTCATCATGTGGGTCCCAGGCATTGAACTCAGGACATCAGGTGTGGTAGCAAGCACCTTCACCTGCTGAGGCATCTTACCAGGCTCCCCATCCATGTGTTTGTTTGTTTGTTTTGTAGTTTGATAGCTCACTTCTTTTAACATCATATTCTATTAAATTATTTTGGTTTCAATTCATAAAGTTAGTTAGACTTACCTTGGCTTACTCTGACTTTATACTTGTGAATGAAAACTGCTAGGTTAATGCAATCACTGCAGGCTTGTGTATGCACACAAATGTTCATCTTTGGAGTGAAATATGAAAGATAGTCATTGTTATGTCATCTAAAACGAATATATTTAGTTTTCTAAGAAACAGTCAAACTGCCTTCCAAAGTGACTACAGTCTCCTTGTGTTCCTACCAACAGGGAATGACAGTTACTGCTCTTTTACACACTCGCCAGCCTTTGGTCTGGCCTTGGTTCGCACATTGGGATGATTATTGTGAAGTCGCGTCTTATTTTAGTTTGCATTGTCTTGCTGAGATATTATGTTCTATTTAGCACCTAAATGCCTTCTTTATCGAGGTGTCCATTAAGTATTTGCCATTTTAAATTTGAGTAAATTGTCTCATATTTTTAGTTTTAAAATTCTTTATAGATTTTAGATAACAATCCTTTACTAATTGTCTCCTACAAATATTTTCTCCCAGCCTGTGCCTCTGTGTCTTGTGCTCTTGGGACTCTTAAGTATAAGTACTTTTCGGTGCTTATACTATATCCGTGTCTGTGTGTGTGTGTGTGTGGTGTGTGGCAAATGTATGTGGCACAACCCATTATATTTAGTTATTCTTTTGTAAGTGTGCATATCATGAAGTGTATCATTTAACCAATTTAATATAAAGTTCAGTAGCATTCAATATTTATACACCATCAGGCAACAACCACCACTACCTAGATCCTTCCTCTTCCCCTTGTCTTTCAACTTGTCAAGAGTCCCTAACTGACCATACCGCCTATAAGAAGACCTACATGATATTAGTTCTTTGTGTCTATCTCTTTTCAGTTAGGACAATGAATTCATGGCCTAGCCATACAAATATTCTGTGTCACAATGCCCTTCATTTGAAATTGAATATTATGTCATTGCTTGTTATTGGTTTTAAATATCACAAAATTGCTAATACGCCAAAGCCAAATATCCTCAGCCAACTAGCTGATAATTTGTATGACAGCAGGAACAAACTGGCCAACATGATGTACACATTACCTCCATAATAATGTTTGGAAGAATTTAAGATGTTATCTGTGTTCTAAAATATCTCCCACCATCCTCACTTCAAACCTATTATCTATACTCCTACAAAGAGGTTTCTTTTTAACCCAAAGGCTTCTGGGACATGGTAATATTAAAGCATGAACACTTTGGGGTAAGCTAAATCTCTTATTTTATGAGTGGGGTCTCAATGGGAATGGAATGGAAATATTACTCATATATCTAGTCCCTTGTGTGTACAAACACCAAGTTACTAAGTAGGACTGCCATCCTCCTGATGATGAGAAGCTGAAGTTAACTGAGCAGATGAAACCAAATGAACAACTAGCATGCAGGAAACTGGATGGACTATGTTTCCAGAAGGAAAGCTTTTCCCACCACATCATGCTTCCAACCAAGAACTATAAACACTACACGAATGACAGGAAGAAAGAAAGCGATATGAAAGAAAACATCTATGAACTTCCCGGTTTTATTCACAGCTAGCCCTAGATTACCACCACTCCTCTGTTTCACTGAGCTGGTTCCCAGTCTGAAATGATATGAGACACCTCAAAAGTAATTTAAATATTTATCTCATGCTGGAATAAAGCAACTAAATGAAAGGTTCACTGAAAAAATGAAGAAACTGACTGCTTTGTAACTATACAAGTGCAAAGTATCACAGGGCAGAGCGTGTCCAAGTACTTTATCTTGGAAACTTTCACCTTCACTGTCATTATCTATAGTCTAGACTGATGTCATCTTTCTCATAGTCAAGAAGAAAAAGATAATTCAAGGCTTATATTTGGCAAATTACCTCAGTGTTTGAATCCTGACTTTCAAAATTTTGTCTTTGAGTTTAATGCTCACTGAGCTGTCTTTGAGACAATTTCTTATAAATCACGGCAAGGGAGAGATCTTAGACCATAAAATAACTTGCTAAACCAACAGAAGTACCCAAGTTCAGATACTTAGCACCCACATAAAATGCCAGGCATGTGCCACAGGTTTGGAATCCCAGCACTAGGAGACAGAAGTGAATGGAGCCCAGTGGTTTCCTGGCTAGCCAGCCTAGCCTGGCTAGAAATCCCCAGGACCCAATGAGACACTGTGTCTCTAAAAGCAAGGAGGACAGTTCCTGAACTGTAATACCAACAATTAATCTCTGTTTTTATACATGTGCTTTCAAACACACCTGAGTGCATGCATGCACATGCATGGGTACATACACACACATACATGCACACACAGACACACACAAAGAGAGGTGGGAAAGGGGAAGGAGAGAGGGGGGAAGAGGGGAGGGGAAAGGGAGAGGGAATGTGTCTCAGAAACCAGAAATGCTAAGTAACCAAGATACTTCAAGTACTATAATATTCTCTTTGAACTTTCTTTCCCCGAGTGAAATAAATTCGATTTCTATTCTGTTATCTTCTAAAATAAAATTTCTCTGAATTTAATAAGAAATGTCAAAACTCAGAAAAAGACCATTTATCTGAGGTCCTGCAGTGTGTAGTTATGATTTATAATTGTCAAGGATGCCTGCCAATATCAAGCATAAACATGGAAGTGGTATTAGGTGTTTAGTAGATATTAAATTAAGTTGAAATGTCTTCAACTAGCCAATGGCAGGTGGCTCATATCTGTAACCCCAGAACTTGGAAGACTGAGAGAGGAGAATTCTCACAAGTTCAAGGCCAGCCTGGACTATAGAATAAGACTATGTCTCAAAAATTTTAATTAATTAAACCTACACTAATGCTTGTTAAAATATGGGAAGCCATAGTTATAACATCTAGATGCCCTAGATGCCCAAAGTCCACTACCATAGAACTCTAATTTTATAGACTGAATAATTTGGAAGAGAAGAAGCACAGATAAAAAACAGGAGAGAGAAAAAGCATATGAAGTTAGATTAATATAGACTATATCAGGGGACTAATATGAAACACATGCTAAAATCATTAGGAATAACAAACCTGAAAACAGTCATATGCCTCTTAGATGATATTTCAGAGGTGATCTCATGCTTAGCAGTGCTATTGATACAGAATTTGCATTGCACAGTTCACTCATGTGAAGTCTATAATTTAGAAGATTTTAGTAGACTTACGGAATTGTGCAATCATCACCATTATCTAATTTTAGAACATTTTATCACTGCACAAAGCAACTTCATACACTCAGCAGGTGCTCCCTTCCCAGCCCCAGGCAATTACTAGTCTGATTTCGTGTTTTGATTGATTAGTTCATCCTAACATTTCATATCAATGGAATTCAGAATGTTTTGTGACAGGTTTCCTTGTAATAAATGTTTTACATTTGAAGTTCATCTATGTTGTGACATTCTATTTTTGTTTTTAAGATTTATTTTATTTCTCTTTCTCTGCATGTGTGCATGTATTTTCTGTGTGTTGTGTGTGCCACGAGAGTACAGGTGTTCACAGAGACCAGAACTGGTTATCAGATCCCCTGGAGCTGGAATCACAGGCAGCAGTTGTGTGCTACCTAACAAGGGTGTTGGAAAACAAGCTCCGGTCCTCTGTAATAACACCAAATATTCAAAACCACCGAGCCATCTCACCAATACTTTCTTTACAAATTACACCTAATAGTATTCCTTTATTTTGCTACATCATAATTAGTTTTTTCCTTCATTTATTGGTAAGTATTTAGGTTGTTTCTCCTCTTTTGCCTAACATAAATAATACTGATATGAAAACTTGTGTGTGAGTGTTTGTGTGAGGTGTTCAGTTTGTGTGTGTGTGTGTGTGCTTGTGTGTGTCTGTGTGTGTGTGTGTGTGTATACCATGCAATATTTAGAATGAAATTTAGGGATCCTATGATAATTCTATGCTTAACATTTTGAGCAACTGAAACTCTTCACCAGAAGACTGAATGGCTGAAAATGATACAAACCTAGCATATTGTGAGTTCAGACTTACTCATGTGCTCACTAACAACTGTGTCTGTCTCTTCTATTATAGCCATTCAGTTAGTGTGAACTAGAATTCCATTGTGATTCTCCCTTGTATTTCCCTAACAACTAATGGTGCTAAGCATCGTTTCATGTGGTTTCTCATCATTTCCAGATTTCTTTGAAGAACTGCCTATTCAGATCCTTTGCCAAGTTTTTGATTGGGTTGCTTGTTGAGTTGTAAGAGTTCTTCATAAACCCAACATTAAAGTTCTTTTCCCGTTAAATGACAGCTGAATACTCCCTCCCATTCTGCGGTCACCTTTTTGTTGGTTCCCTTTCAGCATAAAAGCCTTAACTGATGCTAAAGTTTAATTTACCAATACTCTGGTTTGTGATGATGCTTCTAATGTGATGCCTAAGAGGCCATAACCAACCCAATGCCACAGAAATGTAGGCTTGTTTTACTTTTAGATCTTACACTTGAGTCTGCAATCACTTATTTTTATAGTGTATATCATATTATATATGTATTTCATCTGTATTTTTCACATGAATATCAAGTTATACATGCACCATTTATTTTTAAATGATTATTTTTTGCTCCATTAAATCAACTTGCTTTCTTTGTCAAAATTAAATGAACAGCACATTGCAATAGCTTTCTAGATGCTTAATTCTATTACTCTGATCTATATACAGTTATCCTGTGTCAGTACCACCTTGTTGATAGTACCACTCAGTAGGGAGTTTAAAATAAGAAAAGATGAGAATTGTAAGCACATATATCTTTCTCAAGATTGTTTTAGCTAGTATAGGGCTCTGACATTTCCATATGAATTTTAGGATTAGTTTGTCAGTTTCCTAAGATAAAGCCAGATTTGACTTTTATGTTACATTTGTTGAATGTGTAAGAGTTTAACATTGAGCATTTTTCCATATTGTAAAATACTACCATTATAATTATTCGATAGACAGTTACTCCTAGACTTGAGACGTTGATGACATAATTGCGTAAGTAGTCAATAGCAGATGTATACACACAATTCGTAAAAGCAATTAACTGTCAAATGTAGGTATAGAAGAAAAAAATTAGGATTTTTTTAAAATGCTATTAATTAATGGAAAAATTAGTTAGGTTCTCCATGAATATTAATTATATAAAGATTTAACTGGCTCTAAATATAAAAACATAATTGAAGAAGCCAAATTCATATGCTTTTAATTTAATATCTGCAAATATAAGCTCATGTCAACTACTTGAAATTCAGCTCTTCCATTATTGGATTATGTGTGATATAATAACAAAACTCCCTCAAATAGGACAATGTGTGCATAAGAATCTAGAATTACAAAGCCAATTCCCCAAAAATGCTATGTCAAGATTATTCTTACTGTGTGTGGCCATTACAATGTATTAAAACATTACTGAAAATAACTGTAAAAGAACAATAGCAGCTGTGAACTCTGCAGAATGTCTTTTTTTCTGTGTCTCTTTGAAAAATAAGTCATATGTTGCCTTTCTTGTGGTCCAGTACTCTACAATAGAGCAATCAAGTAATATTAGACCACACAATAGCTCAAGAAAATCTATCCCCCCTTCTGCTACTTTCAAAAGCATTTTTTCTTGGCTTTGGGGATGAATATGCTACAGTACTTGATCAAGCCATCTACCCTTATTAAAGGGACCTATTAATTATGATCTGTCCCTTGCTGGAGGAATTTTTCAATTCCACTTGAAAAGAAAAAGAAATGCTTTATTGAATAATCCTTCTGGTTTTTTTTTTTTTTTTTTTTTTACTAAATATTTATATGTTGTTTGCCCAGAGAATCTTTAGCTTGTTTAGCCTCTGATTGTTCTCTGTAGTGTAAACAGTCACTTTAAAGATCTTCCCAAAAGCAACAAGTACTATAAATTGAAAAGGTAAAAAGGAACTTCCCAATAACCCCTTTAGATATCCCATAAATGTTTAAATAATGATCATTGTGCTCAGTAAAGACATTTTTACAAAACACTAATTATTATCTTTTATATTTTTCAGTTATGAATGTTTGTTGTTGAGCAAGATTTACAGAAGGTCCTATTTTTGGTCTAAAAGTAGTTAAGTATAAAACAGTAATGATAATCTCAGTGCTAAGAAAAAATGGCAAAGATGAGGTGATTATTTTCTTCTCAATTCAGTTGGCATTTCCTAGTTTTGGGGTACACTGGAAATCTCAAGACAAATGGAGAGAATGAGTATTTTTATGTTCTTTATCCAATAAATATTCCAGTAGTTCTCTGACACCTTACTCTGTGAGCTGTAACTTAAGTTGATGTGCAAATTGAATTTAAAAACGGAAGCTGAGAACCTAATATATCCATACTGCTTATAATACATGGTTTGGAGAAATGATGAATTTACCAGTGTATAAATGGTTGTGTCTTAACAAACTGGAATGTTGTTATCCTCTTAATAGTTAAATGATGGCAATTTTAAAAATTATTTTAGTTTCCTGTATTAGTTTTTCAACTCTAATTGTTATGATGAATATTCAAATCATATATGATCTTATCTGATTATTTGCAATGAAAACATGAATTAAAACACCTGAAAACTTCCTTGACGGTTACAAATTACCGTTTAGTGAAGTACAGCAAATAAACATTTATCAAGGACCATCTTTCCTCATACATACTGTAGAACTAGCTGAATTCTTGCTGAGAGCAACTGTGTGTCAAGAATCAAGCATGGAACCATCACAATGGGGGTTAGCTTCAACACATGAATTTGAAGGGGCACTAAAATTTATTTAGCATTATCTACACCAAAACATAGGTAAAGTAACATTTTATTGAAATTTTTTAAGGGAAAAGAAAGGAAAGGTTTCAATTACATTTTCTACCACAGATTTTCTTTTACAAGTTTCCATCAGAGACACCTTTTCTAAATCACTACCTTTTACTCTCTTCCACAGCAAACTACCCAACTTAGCTGACTTTTTTCCAGCTTTCCCAGAATCTTCTGTTCCTTGCCCATATTAAGTAGCTGGAGATTTCAGATTGCCTTAGGACCACACATCAGTTACTTACACATACAAATCAAATACTCAGTTCAAGAGGGAAACACTTCACTTTGGCTCACAGACTCAGAGATTCCAATCCACCATGCAAGGAACACATGGCAGCATTAATGATGCTAATGGCATGTGACAGAGGTAACTCACATTGCAGCAGACCAGGACACAGAAAAGAGGGACCAGAACCAGGAACTATGCTATTGCCCCAGTGGCCAACTCCTAGGGATGACGTCAGCCACCTCCTATCTTCTAAAGACTCCACAACCTCCCAATATGGCACCACCCTCTGGATAGCAAGGGTTAAGTCAGGAGCCAGAAAGAAGTCACCTTTCACATTTATACAGTAACAAATGGTTCCTGATATTCAAACTTCATCATCTTTGGGGGAAAAAAAAATGAAACTTTCTTACTTACAAGATCTACCTACCATGAAAAACAAAGAAAATGTAATGGCAGACTTTGAAAAAACTTGGCAAACAAGACTTAATTGTCCATAAAAAATAACAAGGACTGTTAGTACTACCTGTATGTTTATGCTATGCCTGCCTGTCTCTATGGCAACACTAGCCATTTCATCTTAGTTTGAATATCACCCTTCACTTCAAGTCTTGACCCTCTGGTTGACTTGAAAGAAACCTGGAACTGACTCTATTTCTGAAAAAAAAAAAATTCCAGTAACAATTGGTACAGCTCTATTTATTTGGCATTTGTAGGCACTTGGCAGTATATTGTGTACTTTATAAATAATCACATTTAAACCTCCAAGTCTTAGAAGTGAACAGTTTTCCACATCTGCTTCTTGGCTTGCCCTTGTCACGACAAGAGGGTTTTCAGCTCAGTGTTCACATCCTCATGGTAGGAGAGGGCAGTGTGCTCTCCCAAGGGTCAGGAATGTACTGATGAATGGCGTGATCTCAGCTCTAAATGGTTTGATGAGACAGAGAAAGTCAGATGCCATTCTGACATCTAAATGCATTGTACTTTCCCCTGTGGTCAATAACTCCAAATGATGCCACCTGCATAATCTTCATAGTGACCTGAGGAGCAAATATTCTTTAAGATATTTCATCATTGCAGGACTAAGGATCGAACTTAACTTCCTCACACATGCTAGGTAAGCACCATATATCCCCACCTCTGAATTCATTTTCAAAGAGGAGGAAAATGAACTCAGCTAGGAGAAATCTGCTAAAAAAAATAATTCTGCTAAAAAATGACCTACATATGAGTTAACTGAGTTTTCATCATCTCCCTCATACACACTTTATGTCATTGGAACAATACCATGGATATATACTCTTATGCACACCATACACACCTTATGTGTATGTGACTGCATACATGTATATATGTGTGTGCATATATACATGCGATTGTGTCTCTTAGAGAAATGAAACAACTGTCTTTGAGGGATGAATTCTTTAAGGAAAAGACAAAAGAGTGAACAATAGTTGGCACTCCAAAAACTGAAAAAAAATAATTAATTATAATGAAATGACGCTGAAATCTATATTCATAATTAAATTTTAATTTCAGCTTTTAAAATCATGTTTTTGTAAACTGGAGGAATGTACTTTGGGATTTCATGTCACTTAACAAAAAAAAAAAATGCAATCCTCCTGACCCTAGAGGGGTTGGAGGTGTGGCCGCTGTGTCACATGTGTGTCAGGAGGTGGCAGAAAGGAGAGAAGCTATGTTTCTGATCAGTATTCTGACCTATGAACATCTAAAAGATTAGTAGTAGCGTAACTGTCTGAAAAAATCAAGCCTGAAACAACCATCAGTCCAGTGTCAGTCAGGCCTGGAATGACTTCCAGGACCACTCTGGAGGGCCGGGAGAGGAGTGTACCCTAGATAACCATCAGACCAGTGCCATGGGGCCTGGACAAGGAGCTAGCCTGAGATGGCCATCAGCGCAGCACTATGCAGGCCTTGATGGGCAGACCATGTCTGAGATCATTCCTGCCTGGCACTATAATGTGGAGAAAGGGCATAGTACTCCTGAGTCCAATCCTAAGACTCCAGACACTCAGAGACCCTGGGTGCCACTAAAAGGAACATGTAAATGTGAGAATGGAAGAAAGAGAACAGAGGTGTGGCAAATGAGAGAGAAAGAGTGGAGACTTAGGGTAGAGAAAGTGATGTGAGTAGCAGCGATACACTGGGCATGGGATGGTGTGTGCCAGGGCATGGATTGTGCTGAAGCAGAGGGTCTTACGCAAGTCAGGCAATGGCCTGTTGATTGAGGTGTGCAGATAGCCCACTGGGGTAGAAAAGCCTGGCCGAAAGAGCTCTGACTGCTTATCAGCGCGATCGCCGCACACGAAGAGTGGGTAGCCATAAAGTGTGGGAGGTGCTTATCCTTTCTCCCATGCGGCATAATGGGGACCCATCTTTCCCTCTCCTCCTCCTCCTATCATCTTCATACATTGGGGTGGGAGTCGTGAAAGAAAAGGTCTGCCCTCCAGTGCAACACTCGAGCAGGAAGCCCAGCACCTTCCTTGGGAGCACAGTAGAGATGACCCTGGTGTCAGGGATGAAGGCAAGCTGGTCCTGGGGGCATGAGCATAGGAGATCTGGCTATGCCACTTGTCTGCCATGAGGTGACTGGTGAGGAAAAGATTCTCCCCTTTTGACACTTGCCACCTATTGCAGTCAGGAGAGCTGGCCCTGAGGTCATCGGAGCTGGAGAGCTGGCCCTGCTCCTCACCTTCTGCAGGACTCAGGAGAGCAGGCTTTGTACCTAAACTGGGCAGCACAACAGAGCTGAGCCTGGGGGTCTAAGCATAGCAGAGCCAGCCCTAATGATGGAGAGATGCTCTCCTCTCTCCCTCGTTTCTTACCATCTATGGCAGGTAGGAGAGCTGGCCCTAGGTCATGAGAGTAGAACTACTATGTCTCTCATCAGCTACAACACTTAAGAGAGCAGGCCCTGTACCTCACCGGAACAGCCAGGTAGAGCTGGTCCTGTCTGGGTTGCAAAGGTTGCTAGTGGGTATGAGAACTGGGTGGCAGGCTGATCAGCTCAGACACTTCTCAGACCCAGACTCAGGACATTGAATTTGCTCACCCCAACATCCACCCGTTGATGAACTACTGGAGTACCCCAAGGGGCTAGTCCTACAGATCCAAAACTACAGGATCTTCATGTCACAGGGTAACCACAGGATATCAGAGAGCAGTCCCAAGGAAGTTCTGGTACTGACAGAGTAGCAGAAGCCAGAGGCCCTGTACCAGGCCAATGAGTCATTGCAATGAACATTTACAAGTAAAGAAGTGTGGGCAAAAGGGTGTACCGTGGGATACACTGTGACAAATAGTTTCCACAATGAAAATAATTTTTCTCTGTTGCAGGGGAGATTGCAAGGGCTGAGGAGAGGTATGAGGAAGGGAGATTGGGATGAGTGGGATTGGAGTGCCCAATGTGAAATTCACAAAGAACCACCCAAAGGTTAAAAAAATTGCAATCTTATTCAACATATATATGGACATTGAGACTGTGGTCACCACAATGCTTCCAGAGATGAGGGCATCTAAAATTCTTCTTAATATACATCTTAATATTAAACACTGTTCAGAGGGAGAAAAATAGGAAAATAAGCATGTAAGGACAGAATGATTGCATGATAGGATGACTGAACTTCAGTCAATCTGTTGTATTGTCAAGAAAATATGAACCACAAAATATAAATTATACTAATAACAAACACATCATCAATAGCTAATATTTAACACATGCAATAGGTCAAGAGCTTTGTGCACATTTTTAGATTTCTTTTTATTTCCACAATTATATGTATGGCAGAGGGCTATGTGAACAAAAATTCAGATGTTTCCAAAGGCCAGAGGTGTCAGATATCCCTCAAATCGGAGTTCCAGGTGGTTGAGAATTATGTGATATGAGTGCTGAACTCAGGTCCTCTGGAAGAGTACTGAATGTCCTTAACCAAGGAGCTCTCTTGCTAATCCATGAGCTCTCTCTCTGACCCATATATAAGCACTGTTACATCCAATATTCATGTGACTCCATGAGATATAATTATCATCTACACGTCACAGAGAGGCCAGCAAGATTTAGAAAGTCATGAGACTATCTCAGACTATTGCCAGTTTTTAAGTGGTTTGAGCCAAAATTTCTGATATGTGACTACCAATAGCATCACTCTCTCAAGTATAAGAGAAAGATTAGATTGGAAAAAAAATGAAACACAGAGCTACCAATCTTCATGAATTTAGAAAGCAAAGAAATTACAGTATCTTCAAGCTGCAACAGTTTTTTTTTAATCAGAGTAATTTAATAAGCAAGGTATGGGAGTGCATGCCTGTAGAGGGAGCATTTAGGAGGTGGAGACAGAAAGATCAGTAGTTCAAGTACACTTGGCTATGTAGTGAATCTAAGGCTACTTTTCTCTAAATAAATATATACTATTATAGTAATTCATGGCAACTCATAAATTAAAAAATTGCAAGTCTTACAACAATGGCTTAGTAAAAAAAAGTAGTAATTATTAATTATGAAATAGGTTATATGAATAGTATAACAAGTTTGTTTAACTTGGTTCTTCCTCTGCAATAGGAAAGATGAACTGGGAGGGGGGAGGGGAATATCCTGAAAAAGAGGTAAATATTCTCATCCTAAAGACAATGCAAGGAGCTCTCACTGAGAGCAGAGAAAAGTTCAGAAGCCATCAAAGCCTGAAATACTCAGGAAAGCATTTGAATTGATTGCTTGAGGTGAGACTTGGAAAATAATTTCCTGGCTCATCTCTTCTTAGAAAGAACAGAGGAACATTCAACAGTGTGATCTCAATCATGTCAAGAGACTTGCAGAGAGCTGTATATCAAGTCCCTTGCTTCCCAAGACTTGCCCTCAAGTCTTGCTATTCACATCACAGTTCCTGAATTCCAGGGTGCAGCATCCAAGAACTGTGCAATCATGGATAAGTGGTGCCCACGCTGTGGAGAGTCTGTTTTACCCTTGCTTGGATCTTCCTACAGAGTGTTGTATAGGAATTACATCCTGCATAGCAATTGCTTTCAGCCCATCAGCTGATTACAGACATCTCTCCTAGGAAATCTTCAATCCTGATATACCCCACACTATTACTCAACTCTGAGGCAATGAAAGATTCATGAAGACAAGGATACCACCTAGGTGGGAAATGTGAAATACCCATGAGGAGATGAGATTGTTGTTAATTCTCAATCACAGTTTACTCTATACAGTAGAAGGTGGCAAGCTGTGTGCATGATAAAAATCTATCTTTATGAACTTAGACACCTTGTACCATAGTTACCCTCACTACAGAAATAGACAGAGCACTGGGTAACTTAAGTCCAATGAGAAGCAGATAACACACCCCTCTTCTTGAATAGAAAACATGTATTTTTTTTCCTCAAAATTCATAACTAAAGTGCTATGAAAATAATATTGGATCTTATATACAGAAAATTTTATTTTATTTTATTGTGTATGTAAATGTGTATTGTGTGCATGATGTATATGTTTCTGTGTGTGTGTGTGTATGTGTGAGTGTGTGTGTGTGTGTATGCACTCATGTTTGTACAAATGCACATACAAATATCTGTGCCTGCACGTGGAGGCCAGGGTTGATGTCAGGTGTCTTTCTCTATGGAATTCTGCCTCACACACTGAAACAGGGTCTCTTGCTGAATCTAGAGCTCATCATTTTGGCAAGTCTGGCTAGCCAGCTTGCTCAAGGGATCACCTGTGTCCCCTTTACACAGACTGGGGATTACAGGTAGGCTGTCATGTTCACACCTTTTTCTAGGTTTGTGGAATTTGAGCATTAGTCTTCACACCACTGCAGTGAGAACTCTACTTGCTGAGCAATCACCAGAATTAACACAAATGAAAATCACAAGTCCTCCTATATGTTTGTTGGATTTAATGTGAAAGCCTTCATCTTCCATAAACTAAATGTATTTCATAATTAGGTTTAGTATAAGGATACAAGTTGCCCATCTACATAAAATGTAAACACAGAAAATTTCCTGGAGTTTAAAGACATTTTTTTTCTGCAGAACCACATTATGAAGCAACCTTTTATTTTCCTCCAGAAAAAAAAATACCTATTCCTTTAAGACAGCCAGTACTCTGAGCTCCTGGAGGTTATACATTGATCTCCACACTAAAGCTTTTCTAGGAGATTGTCCATGGAAGTTTCATTTATTTGATTGCCTTTTATCACTCGCATTCATAACTTCTTAGTAATCATATTTGTAGCATCTGGATGTAACTGCCATAGGATGATAGCCTTTCCTAACTCAGTACACAGTTATAAAGTCATCATTGTTCTTAATGTACATCAGGTAAGATGTACAAGAGAGTTCCTCTGATGTTCTGTTCTGGTGCACGAGGCACAGGAAGCAAAGTTGTTTAGCACAATCATTGTGTAAAGAACTAAGCACTTTTTAAGTCACATTTTTTCCCCAAAACTAAAGATTGGAATAAATATACAGTTTGTCAAAAAAAATATATAGTCATTCAAACCAGAGTTATCTGCAATGCTCCTGGGTCATATGGGGAAACAGGAATACAGTGGAATGCAAACCAGAGACCTCTCCATTCCAGTGTAAGATGGCTTGTTCATGCCTTGGACTCAAAGACCAAGGCAAGTTCTTTAGATGGAACGAGTTAGCCACTATACAGTTTTCTGTCTCTTGCTTATGATTTCTGCCATAAAGCAGCTTTGGGATAAAACTGGCTTATTTTATTTAGTAGAATAGTGTTGGGGTTTTCCCTAGGTTCATGGTCCATCTAATATTAGGTTCTTGGCCACCAGCAATGTTAAGTATGGGTTCCATTTCATGGATGGGCTTTAAATCCAATTAGAGAGTGGTTGATTGGATCCAACTTTTGTGCCACTATTATACCAGCACACCGTAAGACAGGTCACCATTAAAAATCACAGGGTTTGTAACTAGCTTGGTGCTTAGCTTCCTTCTCTCATAGAATGCAGTGTACTCTCTTCAGTACCAAGAACATTAGTAGGATAGAGGTTTCAATTGTGGCAAGGGGGATCTGTTTAGGATTTGTCTGCCCCATTATTTGGGGGAATCCATTTGTTCTTCTGAAGAAATATAGCAATAAAACACCTCCTATTGATGTTCTATTATACCCATAGATCAGTTCTTGCTCAGCCATAATCAAAGAAGTTTCCTCCTGGGTAGATGGAAACTAACAATGACCCACCCCTAGATAATGTACAGTCAATGAGAGACCTTGGAAGACTCAGTTCTACACGAGATATCATCATCAACGTCCTCCCCTCCTGGCTCAGGAAAATATGCAGAAGAGGCAAAAGGAGTGTAAAAATCAGTGGATATGGCAGACACCAAGAACACTGCCTTCTAGATCCATCAGGACTAATGCACATATGAATTCAGAGAAACTGTTGTCAGCATGGACAGAGCCCACACAGATCCAAGCCAGATAGTGTCCAGTCTTTGAGAAAATGAATACAAGCCCCCATCCGTAACTCTGAAGCTATCTTCAATTAACAACTGCTTGCAAAAGAGAAATGCCCCCAGTGGAGTCTTACTGGGTATATAAACCACAGTTAAGGGAGGTTCCATGCCCAAGAGTAGTAGATGCCAACATCTACTCATCAAAAACAACTCAATGGCATTTTTGAAATGTTTTGTCTCATAATAAGTTGTTTTTTTTTTTTTTTTACCTTACTTGTCTTTTAGTTATGTATTATGGTTTCCAATTTTGTTTTTATGGACTGCTCTCTCTCTCTCTCTCTCTCTCTCTCTCTCTCTCTCTCTCTCTCTCTCTCTCTCTTTGTGTGTGTGTGTGGGGGGTATGTGTGTCTTCATGTGTATGTATACATCTCCTATGTATTCATTCTTTGTTTTTGATTTTTTTTTTTTGTTTTCCTCTGTCTGTTTGCTCTGTTTTATTTTGGTTTGTTTATTTATTGAACTGTTTGTTTTCTAAAGAAAGAAGGAATAGAATTGGGTGGGTGGGGAGGTAGAGAAGATGAGAGAGGAAGGAAAGAAGGAAGAAAGAGAAAACTGTGATCAGAATATACTGGAAGAAAAATTCATTTCAATAAAAGGTTTATTCCACTCACAGATTACAATCCTTCATTAAAGGAGGTGAGGACAGAAGCTTGAAGCAAACATTATGGAGGAATCTGCTCTGGCTCATTTTTAACTCGCATTTTCTCTACAACCAGGACTACTTCCCCAGGAAATCATCTACCCCACAGTGGGTTGGGCCCTGACTAAATCAACTAAGAATCAAAACAACTGCCCCCCACCCCCACATGCCCATAGGCTGACTTCTTCTGAACAATCTTCTCAGTTGAGACTCCATCTCATGTGACTCAAGGCTATGTTAAGTTGACCAGGAGTGAAATTAATTTCACCCTTCTCAACTTGACACACAAACTCATCATTTTCAAACCATAACCTTCCATTCTTTATCCCCCAAATCACATGTTAATATCCTATTATAAAACATAGTCCAACTTTTAAGCTCATAGTCTTTAAAAATCCCAGTTCTTTAAAAATCCAAGTTCCTGGGGTAGCTGGTAAGTTGCTAATGTAAAATCTCTCCAGTTTCTTTACCAGGGAACTTAGTGCTATGAATTTTCCTCTTAGCACTGTTTCATTGTGTCCCATAAGTTTGGGTATGATGTGTCAACATTTTCATTAAATTCCAAGAAGTCTTAATTTCTTTCTTTATTTCTTCCCTGACCAAGTTATCATTGAGTAGAGTGTTGTTCAGTTTCCAAGTTATGTGGGCTTTCTGTTGTTTTTGCTGTTATTGATGACAAGCCTTAGGCCATGGTGATCTGTTAGGATGCATGGGATTATTTCAGTCTTCTTGTATCAGTGGAGGGTTGTTGTGAACAATTATGTGGTTGATTTTGAAGAGATACCATGAGTTGCTGAGAAGAAGGTGTGATCATTGTAGGGGAATGATGGGGCTGCCATTCCACAATCAAAACTCTGACCCATAATTTTTCCTGTCTGAAAGAACTGTAGGGATGGAAATGGAGAGAAGCCTGAGGAAAAGAAGGTCCGGTGACAGGCCCAAAGTGGGATCCAGCTCAAATGGAGGCCCCCAAGGTCTGACACTTAAACTGAGGCTATGGGGCACTCACAAAAGGGACCTATCATGACTGCCCTCTGAACGACTCAAAAAGATAGCTGAAAGAGTCAGATGCAGATATTTGCACCCAAGAATGGACAGAAGCTGCTGATCCCTGTAGTTGAATGAGGAAAAGCTGGAAGAAGCTGACGAGGAGATGACCCTGTAGGAGGACCAGCTGTCTCAAATAACCTGGACCCCGAGATTTCTCAAATATTGGACCACCAACCAGGCAGCATACACCAGCTAATGAGAGGCCCCTAATACATATACAGCAAGGGACTGCCAGGTCTGGGTTTAGTCAGAGAAGATGTACCTAAACTTCAAGAGACTGGAGGTCCCAGGGAGTTTAGTGTCTGGTGGGGTAGAGGGTGGGGGGTTGGGGACATCCTCATCGTGGAAACAGGGGCAGAGGTATGGGATATGGAATAGTTGTAGTGTGAACCAGGAGGGGAATAAAATCTGGAGTATAAATAAATATAAAAATAAATAAATAAATCCAAGTTCCCCTTAAAAATCCAAATTCCCAAACTCTGAGCTCCTGTAAAATCAAAAAGTAAGCTACAACGTTTTAGTATTCCAAAGGGGGAATAAAATGGGGGCATAAGAACACTCAAATTTAAGCAAAACCAAAATACTTATTGCTCAATGCAATGAACCTGGGCTCACTCATTGCAGAGCCTCTGGTTTCATAAAGCTGGCCATGCATCTTTGAAATGTGATATGAGAGTAAGGTACCACTTATTATAGACAAAAAGTGAGAGTATCAGTTCTTCTATAATTCTTACCAAGAGAGATTAAGAAAACAGGGCAGTTTTTCCCCTTACTAAAGGAAGCAGATGGGAAAGAAAACAAACTTCAAAGAGGAAATTTAAGGGCTCTTTGGAAAGTTAGTTAGTTGGCTGGTATTTTGCTAGGACAAACACAGGAAGGAACGTTTCACTGATGCAGACACAGGTGAGAGGATGTTCTACTAAAGCAGGCATGTGAAAGGACACATGATGAAGGATTCTTCACTAAGGACATGTATGTATTGATCGGCCTTGCATTGCATAGTTGAACTCCATTTGTCAGGACTCCATAGAGAGAAAAGTTCTCGTGTGTGTTCCTTTCCTTTCTGCCTCCTCAGACTCAGGCCGACTGGCAGAACGCTGTCAGCTGAGATGGATTCATGTGCTGAGGCAAAACATGTGCTAAGGCAAGACATGTGCTGAGGCAAGAGTCGTGGAGGACATGTGATGTTTGGAGAGAGTATAAATAGGACTCCGCAGACAGTGATGGAGGCTGAGCTAGGCTTCCTTGGCTTGCTGGCATATCTATATACTTCTTGTCTCTCATCTTCACTGATTTAGTTTCGCCGAGAGAGGCACATCAGAGAACCTCTTCTGTTGACCCTGGTCTCTCTGCTGCCTCGTGTTGATTTGGCTGAGACCTGGCTGTTCCTGATAGGTCTTGCCACTGTTGCTGACTTTTGTTTGCTATCCCTACACTTCTGAAATGGACTGCTGGTGTATCTGTGAAGTGTACTAGAGTTGATCAAGCTGCTGCTGACCTATGATCTAAACTGCTGGTTTCCTGACAAGTAGATGGGATCTGCTCCAAAGAACCATTTTGAAACACATCTATTTCCCCTCCATATCTTTTCTTTTCCACTACCTCTGAAGGTGGAGACTTTGAAAAAAAAAAATAGTTACAATGCTGGAAAATAGGCATTAGGGAAATTGATGATTTCTTTTTCACTATTGAATACTGTAAATGTACATCACAGAAGAGTCCATTAGTAAGAGAGAAGCCACGACTGTGTAATAAAGATGAGGAACTTTCAGGATAGATGGCTTCTTCCTCACCCTCCTGATGTTAGGAGGTAAAAGCTTGTGTCTTTGCCAGGGTCTCTATTGCTGTGACGAAACACCACAACTGAAAGGCAAGTTGGGGATAAGAGAGTTTATTTGGCTTCCATTCCATATCATAGTCCAACAAGGAGGAAGTCAGGACAGGAACTGCAAGCAGGGCTAGAACTTGGGGGCAGGAGCTGATGCAGAGACATGGAAGGGTGCTACTTACTGACTTGCTTCCCATGGCTTGCTCAGCCTGCCTTCTTATCGAACCCAGGACCACTAACCCACATCCTGTGAGGCTGATATTTAAACTTTTCCTGTAACTCAGCCAACCTTTAATGGGCTTCTGTTTGATTTTCTGCAACATGAGCTCATGGCTGCCTGGAGAAGAGATTCTCTTCAAAGGCACACTTAGAAACCTCTAGATTGTTTATTCACATCTGAAGTCAGTCTATTTTATCATACTGTTCATTCCTTTCCTTTATCAATTTATCCAGAGATGCTAAGAGCAAACAGCCTGCAAATTCATTTTTCTTACTTTCCTCCAAATTGTAGAAAGTTTCATATACCAGGTCACCTAATCCTTTGCCAGTCCCAAATGATGGATCAAGATAATCAAAGGCATTTATTTCTTTACCTTTGAAAGATAGTTTCCACCATGGGCCTTCAAGAGAATATGCTGAGCTGCCAGAAGAAAGAGTGACTGGAGAGGTTTGAGTAGCTGAAGGCCTTGGTGAATTAGAAGGTTCTGGCAAATTATTAAGCCAATTCCAGATACTTAAAAGATTCATCCTTATACTTCTGTTCCTCTAGTGTTGTCTCTATATATTAAGGGAAATTATTGGTGTGACTTTCAGTATGCAACAAACCCAACAATGGGCAGCTGTGAATTCTTGGGAAGACCAAGAATCTAGTAATTGCTCAGGCCCATGAGGTTAGATGTCTTAGCTGGTCTCCTGTATAAGCTGGAATCCTGAAGAAGGTTCAAACAGATGTGCTGGCAAAATAAGTACAAGCAGATGAAGAAGCGGAATCCTTCCTTTTTCCATTGTCCTTATGTAGGCCTCCAAGAGATGGTATTGCCCAGATTAAAGGTGTGTGACTAGACCTAAGCTTTACTTTACTTGGAGCTTGCTCTGTCCCAAGCTTGTCTTGAACGCAGAGATTTGCTTACCTCTGTTTCCTTGGATTCAATGTGTGTACCACCTTGCCTAGGCCTGAGCTTTTCAAGTCCACTATACCTTGAGATCTGGATCAAAATTATATGTTATATAATGTCAAGATCTGGATCCAAAGCCTGTGTCTTCCAGCTTTAAGATCAGAATCACAGGTGTGCCCTCCATTTCTGGATTGTAGTTCATTCCAGATGTAGACAAGTTGACAACTGGGACTAGCCATTACAGTTGCTAATTAAGAAAAATGCCTTACAGCTGGATCTCCTGGAGGCATTTTCTCAACTGAGGCTCTTTTCTCTCTGTTGACTCTAGCTTGTGTCAAGTTGACACACAAAACCAGCCAGTACAATCTGGTAGCTTAAAACAAATACTTGTAAGCTTTTGCCAGTAGAGATCCTTGCTAATAGACTGAATCAAGTTCAAGGCCAGATCAGAATGAGTTTATACCAGAATACTGGCCCAATCAGCCATTCTGTCTCTCTTTAAACATAACCTAAATTAGGAGAGGAAGACACTTCAAAGCTATTAGAATCCCTCTCCTCCAACCCTTACAGAGAAGCCAGGCTTCCACTTCCTGAGCCCCTACTCTACTTCTTGGTAGGTCTTTCTCTCTGCACTTGCTGTATGTGCAGAGAGAAAGCTTTTCTAACCTGAGGAATAAGGGGGGAAAAAGAAAAGAAAAGAAAAAATCTTGGATAGTATAATACTCTGGCTCTGGTACCTGCAGTACACCCAGATCATCTTTTCTGTTTATGCTTGCTTTAATTTACATCTGCCATGGTCCTTGGTGGGTATCCCACAGTCCTATCATCTCTAATATTCTCAGGTCTCCATTGCACTTGAGCCCACCCTTTTACCAATTGTGATAGTTTATATATGCTTGGCCCAGGGAGTAGTGCCATTTGGAGGTATGGCCTTGTTGGAATAGGTGTTTCAGAGTGGGTGTGGGCTTAAGACCTTCATCCTAGCTGCCTGGAAGCTAGTATTCTGCTAGCAGCCTTCAGATGAAGATGTAGAACTCTCAGCTCCTCCTGCACCATGCCTGCCTGGATGTTGCCATGCTCCCACTTGGATGATAATAGACTGAACATCTGAACTGTAAGCCAGCCCCAGTTAAATGTTGTACTTATAAGAGTTGCCTTGGTCATGGTGTCTGTTCACAACAGTAAAATACTAACTAAGACACCAATGGATTTTTCTGGTTTTTCCTCAGGGACACGGACCCTGACACATTGTACCAGCCCCCAGTAGCTCTCCAAGATGTCGCCAATATTGCAGCTTTCATCTTTCAAAACTATACCATGTGGGTGACTCTTACAAGTTGACAAGTCCTGCTGCCAGCCTGAGATGTAATATCCATTTGCTGGACCACAGCTCCTGTGTGCTGACTCCGAGGAAATACTTTCTGGTTGTCCCAAGGAATGACAGAAGATTTTACCTCAATGGTGCTGATCTCTTCCAATCACAACTGACTTTACAACACACACACACACACACACACACAGAAAGAGAGAAAAGACAGAGAGAGAGAGAGAGAGAGAGAGAGAGAGAGAGAGAGAGAGAAGCTAGTCAGCAAGCACACAAAAGTTCTTATCCAAAACCCACACACATCCCTGTCTCACATTTAGATGGAGTCTTTGTTTCCATATGAAACCACATAGGCCAGGCCTCCATCACCTGCGTTTCTCTCAGAATTCTTCCAATCTCCGACACACACACACACACACACACACACACACACACACACACACAAAATCAACCTTTAAGCTCAACCCATAGCACACAACAGGTGCTCCAACCTAAAATACCAAATGTTTCCATGCTCCTTTCACAAACAGTCCAAGGCATCTGAGTTGTTTTATGAACATGTGTTTCTCAATTCAAAACCATTATAGCGTCCTAATCTTTAACCCTTCTGTGCTACTCATATTATTAATCCTATGCCAATAAATGCTTATTGTTTGAGACAAATAAATTTTCAGTGAAACATCACTTTTGAAATAAGATCTTTAGCTTTTTTTTTTTTTTATCTATGTATAGAAAATCATGGGGTGTTTATACCACATGTTGGTCAAATAAAGGCCACATTGTCCATGTTGTGATAAATGAGCAGATATTATATCTGCTGAAATAATTAAACACCTTGGTGTTAGAATAAAAAGGAGAAGAAGTGATACAAAATGACCACAAGATGAAAGGCTCTGTCCTGAGCAGGCTAACTCTGAAGCTATATTTAGTTCATGTGAAGTTAAGATTCTGTGAAGCAAATCAGTTACCACTAAAGTCATATAGAGTCAAAACTTAGCTTCTTCTGACTTTGAAGACATCTTTCTACACAAAGACACACCAGATTTCTTCACCATGTCAGCAAGTGTGAAGTTATATTTAGTGTTCAATATTATTTTCCCCAGATGCATGGGAGTCCATTTGAAGCCTCAGATAACAGTTATCACTGCATTATGAGCTTAGGTACAGGAACCGAGGGGAAATGATAACATCAGGTGAACTTAGAACACTAGTAATCCCCCTGTAACTAACTCAGGTTCCTGTATCTCTGGAGGAGAATATAGTTTTTCAAAGAAAGATGGTAATGTGTTTAGATAAATTTGTCTTTATAGGTTTGACTTCTGGAGAATCTTATCCAGAATGATTAAGGTCTGAGACAGAAAATGTTTGTGAAACCAAATACCACAAAGTGTAAAATCAAGCCTGCAAGACATCTCATCAGGTAGATTTTACCTTTTTGGACTAGGTGTTTCAGAGTGGGCATGGGCTTAAGACCCTCATCCTAGATGCCTGGAAGTCAGTATTCTGCTAACAGCCTTCAGATGAAGATGTGAAACTCTCAGCTCCTCCTGCACCATGCCTGCCTGGATGTTGTCATGCTCCACTTTGGTGATAATGGACTGAATGTCCATTATCTGAATCACTTGCCACTCAAGTATAATTCCCTAAATTCTTTTTTTTTTTCTTGGAACCCTCAGTGAAAGGCGTGAAACCACTCTTAGACCTCCCCATCGCTCTTGCCATATATGGCACACACCCCATAAATCTCTACAGTAAAACACTTAGATATATATATTGAACATACTTAACACATAACAACAAAATAATTAGACTAATTTTTAAGAGTTATATCAATCTTGTTTAGTTCCCACTTTCGACCAATATGAATATTTGTTAATATTATGAACACCATTTTTTCATCATTGCCATATGGATACAAATAGCATGATGAACTTTAGTGTACCTAAAACATGGCTATAAGCTGGGGAAATCTCAGTTCATTCCTATAATCCCCAGAAGTGATATTTTACATAGGTTTGTCCCCCATAAACTCATGTGTTGGAATGCTTGGCCATGGAGAATGGCCCATGGGGTGTGGCCTTGTTGAAGTAGGTGTAGCCTTGTTGGAGGAAGTGTGTCACTGTGGGGGTGGGCTTTAAGGTCACCTAGTGCTCAAGTTCTGCCCAATATGGAAGAGATTCCTTCTGGCTGCCTTTGGATCAAGATGTTCCTCTCAGCTCCTTCTCCAGTACCATGTCTGCCTGCACACTGATGCAGCCCCAATTTAATGCTTGCCTTTATAAGAGTTACTTTGGCTATGGTGTCTCTTTAAAGCAATAAAACCCTGACAAAGACACCAGATAACAAAGAAGTAAAGCTGGTAGCATCTCCCTATTTCTCAAGAACAATGGGACCATACTCTGTTTTATGACAAGAAAGGGACAACACACATAAGGGCATCCATACAACCTCTTCCATCACTAATTCTTTTCTATACCAGCATGTCACTCTAAAAGCAGGAAGATGGGGACTGGAAGAGAGAAAGAGGAATCATCTTTCATTTTCAAATGCTTTGAAATTCTAATAAAAATTGAGTTTTGAAATAATTTAGCTCATTGATATCGGACTTATGCTATTATAAAGAGATTTTTAACATCTACCCTAGAAATACTTGAAAACTTGAGGGATAAATATCTGCTCCTAGACCAAAAAATAATAAACAAACCAGAGCATATGCTAGATCCTGTTCTAAACCAGCTGTTGAAATTTCACAAAGGAATTCTGCCACCTTTGTCTTTTTTAGAAAAGGGTTCACTCCTCTCATCTCCAGTTGTCCACTGCTGTGCAAGAGATTCTGATGGCCACTAAAGAGGGAGCATAGTTGCAAGCAGGGTGACAATGGCAATAATATTCACTACATGTGCCTTTGACTATATCTATTCCCATACAAATTATTTTAATGTGTCTCCACTTTCAAATATTTAGGAAATTACGATATATTTGTGATAAAAAAATTAAATTATGATAGAATATATGGAAATGGGCATAGAAAAAGTATAGCTTTTCTGAGTTCATTGCTGTCCAGCTGTGTCAAAAGACCAAGGAAACCCAGACTGAAAGAACAAGTATTGTGCACCAGGATTTTCAGAGATGCTTAGAAATAAAAACATTAGTTTCAACTTCGCTTTTAACCTCTCACCACAATCTGGAGAATATATAATTCTTTGTCTTGCTTAAATATTACTGAAATTAAGTTGACTCTTGGTGAAACACCATAAATTATCTTTGCTTACACAGGAAGTCTTTCAGATCTCATCTGTAGTGTTCTTTTCATGCTGCTATGATTATTTTTTTCATCCTGTAGACAATAGATTTGCCCGTGTTAATGATACCACCTCAAAACACTTCCTGAATTGGACAAAGTGTGTAGAATCCCTAGAAGCTCCATGTTGGTGCCTTTAATGCTGCTCACAGTGGAAATGGAGCAATAAATGTTCAGTGTTAAGAACATTGGCTCTCTCTTCTCCAAAGATCTGGCTTTGGTTCTTAGCACCCACATGATAGTTGCAATCATCTGTAACCCCAGTTTTATAGAATATAATTTTCTCTTCTGACCTCTATGGACATCTTTGTGGTGTACATATGTATCACATAGGCAAATAATCATACATATGAAACAAAACTAATTTTTCTCTCTTTTCTTTTGTTACTTGTTTGTTTCTTTGGGGTAGGGTTTCTCTGTATAACAGCCCTGGCTCTGTAAATCAGGCTGAACTTGAACTCACAGAGCTCCTCCTGCCTCTCCCTCCTGAGTGATGAGACTAAAGGGGTGAGCGCTATGCCCACACACAACTAAATATTTTTAAATGGTGCTATTGAAACATGACATTTTCTACCTCTAATCAGTTTACCAAGTTTTCCCATTGTTTCAATTGGAAAAAGATTCTCAATATCTTGCTTTAAAACAGTTCAAAGAACTGCACTGTGTTCCACAGTCAATAATGACTATATACCAGAAGTATCTCAGCTAGTATCATGAGTATATTCTGGGTCAGAAGAAAGCTATGGAGGAAAATGAATCAGGTTGTGCTTGGAACATGGTACTACTGAAGAAAATTTGTACAACTTTATATTACCAAGAGGAAAAGAAAGTTTTGTTCTTCTTTTTTTCTAAGTAAACATTTAATAAGAAATATTTGTGATAAAAAAAAGGTAATCTTTAAAACATATAAAAATCTAGGAGAGAGAATGTGGTGAGGATCTGGAAGGACAGAAGGGGGACAATTGTGGTCAGAGTGTATTGTATGAGAGAAGACTCTATTTTCAATAAATAAAGATTCTAGAATTTTTTTTTAATTTAAGAATCCAATATTTGTCAATACAACCCCATATACTGACAGAAAATGTAAGTACAGATGACTCATACTTAATAGAGAGAAAGAGGACTTCTAGGTATTATAAAAATGGTTATTCTTAGGACAGCTTAGCTATTGGAACTAGAGAAAAAAGGATATTGGAAGCATTCAATGAGGTCCTGCTTTTTGGTATCAATATTGGTCATATGGTGACAATGAACTTGTATGTTTTGTTTATAAGTTATAGGTCAGTTAGTGACTACCAAAGGATCTCTACCCACAAAGACTGAAGTCAACATGTTTTGATATTTGATGTTTGATATTTGATGTTTTGATAGCATGGATGTTTTGATAGAGATGGTGGTAACAATTTTTCTAATTTTTTATATTCTTGTTGTTTTAGGGTTTGCTTTTATTTGTGTCTTGTGATATGAAGGTTTGAATCTAGGGAACTCACACATGGTAGGCAGATGCTTTATCACTTGGCTATCCCTCAGCCCTTTTATGTTATTTTTGAAACAAGGTCTCATTATATAGTCCAGATGGCCTTGAACTTTTGACCCTCCTAACTCAAGTTGGTGAACAGTTGAGATCATAGGCCCATGCGCCATAGCTAGCTGAAAGTTTTAGATGTGAGTTTTTGTATCTTTGTTCACCAGATATAAAAATAAATAATAAATAAATGAATAAAAACAAGAGGAAAGGAGAAAAGCATGTGTATGCTGGCCATCTAGCCTTCTGAAATAGAAAACATCGTTTATTAAAATAATTCACAAAGCCAAAAGAAAGGTTCCCTCTTAGTCCCAGGATTGCATGAACATTTGACCTGGGATAAGAAGGAATGGTGGCACTGCACAGTCCTCCACTCCATTCCTTTCTCCACATGCACGTGCAGAAAAATCATCTTCCCTCTGTGTCTAAAAATAAGCCTTCATCTTGTGACTAGTACTGGCAAGCAGAATTCAACACTGACGTCTCTAAAGGTTAACTGTGGAGTAATGTTTAGTAGCATCATTGGTGGTGAGCCAAAAGTAGTTTGCAAGGCTACTGCTGATCCATGAAATCATTTGAAAGGTGACTGTTTGGAACTCAATTTCCATTTAAAGTCTATTATGAAAAAAAAGAGAGAGAGAAAGAAAAATGGCACACTAACTTAATGAGACCTGGTGGTTTTCAAACAGTAGAATTTATGAGAACATTCTAGAGAATCCTTGAAAATGGAGACTTCTTTCATTGTTATTTTTTACTGAATAAATTTACAACAATAACATAAGGTTTTTTTGTTTTGTTTTGTTTGTTTTTTTAACATTAGAGACCCTGGTTGACTAGGTTTGCAGGGATGGCCCCTAGAATCTGTGGTCTTCATAACCATGTCAAGGCATTCTAAAGATCATTAGAAGACAACATGTTAAGAAACACAGCAATTCTTTGGCCTGGGATTGAACAAAATCCAAGCTTTGGGAAACAACTAAATACCTACATAGTTTTTGTCCTAGAACTCTAAGCTGTGGTAAAGAATTGGGAAACGTCACCACAGGGTAAGTGAGTTCACCATGTTCTCTCAGACTTTACGTCATGTACCCTAACTGAAGTTTCATGCATTTGTAAACTTTGATATGCTATGTCAGGGCTATCATGGGATGTCAGCCACAGGTTACTAAACTTACTAAATTACAGTTACTAAACTTTTTTACTGAGAATTTTATTTTGCCAGACACATGGCTAGATTGTTTATCCTTTCTTAAGCAATCTCCATTTGCATTATCATTTTGATTCTTAACACGCCTGGACTGACCAAAGCCAAAGAAAACACATAGGCAAACCAGAAATAACAGAAATATGTCATCCTAGAATAGACATGAGTTCCATTTAACCCAGGTACCTACTTCTCATGATGAGTAATGTCAGATGATGTAAAGAAAGATACAGACTCCTATCGCATCTTCTTTTTGCAGATGCAACATGCAATGATACGTCACAAGAGAATGTTTTCCCCTCTGACCTCGAGTTGACCATCATTGTGACCTAATATCTCAAGACCTCAGCTCATAAAGTTATTGTCTCTGGATCGTTTCCTGCCCTCTGACATAAAACATAGAAGGAAACAAAAGAGAAAACTTGTCCAGTATATTCTTCCCATCACTCTGGGCTAAAGCAATTCTACTTGTAACGGTTTATTCTGGTTTTCATTAAGAACATGGCTGGACATTTGATATAAGACAAAGTCTTCTGGTTACAGGAGTCAAATGAGAACACAGTAACTCACATTTGAAAATAATGAAAATAGTCACTCTACTGTTGATGCTAAAGCAGATGTCTGAAATCTGGACAATCAACTGAAAATATTTCTGGAAAACAACAAAAATTTGATTACCATTGTTACAATTATAAGCTTAAGAACATCTCTTGAGTTGCCACATTTTTGAAAAAGTGTCTGAATCATAACTACAGAATGTTGACTCATTTGTTCAACAGGTATAAAGTCATTTCTGGTGTTATATTAGAAAAGTAACCATGGCCTTACTCTGGCAGAGTTAAGGAGGGGGTAATGAATAACAGGAATTTGAATAAACAGATAAAATAATAGAAAATTGAGAAAAAATGTATGAAAAAACCCAACATAGTCAAAATAAAGATGATACCTATTGGAGAGGGGTCAACTGAATTTTTTTCTAACAGGTGAATATTAGTTTCAGTTTTGTTTTGTTTTGTTTTCCCCTAGAGGGATGTGAACAATCTCTACTGTTCTTCCTAAATTCTCGGTGACACCTCAGTTTTATTCTACCGAAGTTCAACCCAGTAAATTTGTTGGGCTTCCTTAAAGAGTATTGATAAGAGATTATTAGCAAGATCCAAAGTGATACCAGGGGGAAATTACTGGAAAATATTTACCTCGGTTAATATGAGCTTTAAAGAGTTTATCCAGGCCATACCTAAAAGGAATCCTAGAAAACAAACAAACAAACAGGAATAAACAGGCTTATATGTAAACAAAATTCAGAAAATAATGTTTGGCAATGCCAGAGTGGGGTACTTCTGGGTCTCACTGTAATAACTTACAAGATTTTTCTCTTGATGACTTTGTATTATTGACCTTCTGCTCTTTGTTTATTTCTTAAATTATAGTTCTTGTGTTGAGGAAGAGGTTTGCTAGTTTTGCCTTTTGGGGTTCGATTTAAAGTCTTTCCCTTTCTCCAGCTGGCAGACAGAAGAGGAAAACAGCTGCTCCCCAGACTCTTCAAACCAAGCTGGTGTGAAGTTTGGCTTATTTCAAACTCATTTATAATTACCAGAAAACATTTACATATAAGCTAAGTACAAGCAGATCTATGAGTAGCCACAATGCATGCCCTATAAAGATGCATTGTTAAGTCATGCTCATGGTTGTCTTCCCAGTGATATATAGCCAAATGTTAGCCTTTTAAGTTATTAATTTATAGCAATGAGCTTCTTTACTATATAATCTTAAAAGTCTGAGACTTTATAGTCTTCCCGGGAGAGGAAATCATTTATAGAGTACATCTTGTGCAGAGCTATGAGTTACATTACTGTATAACTACGTGTCTAGAACAATGGACCAGAATTCTTCCCCTGAAATGTACTTTCTAACACAGTTGAGGCAAAAGCACTCTCTCCCAACTTCCCCCTTTCTCTCAACTAGAATAATTCTCAAACTGCAGAAGGCTTCTAAAATATCCCATGGCAATCCATTTTGCTAGCAAAGAAATAATAAATTTGGTGGTTGCTGTGATTGTGTATACTCCATTAGACTTCATTTAGAACCACACCCCAAAGAGAAGATGTGACTCTGGCCCTCTATTTCAAAACTTGAACAAAATATCTCTAAGTCTATTATTCAACTACAAAGATTTCCTCATACAGCAAACATCTAGCCACATGTCACTCTTTCAAAAGAACACAGTTTTCTGCTTGTAGACAGTCCACACCATCATGGAATGGACAGATGAGAGTATCACACACAATTCTAAATTTTACAGACTCCCACTCCTCTTTCTCTCCAATTGATGCCATGACAACCAATTACAAGCATCAGAGATGAGAAGTCTTTCAAAAGCATCTAACAACTTGAAATTTATCTCTCACCTGTTGTACCACAATGGCTGTAAGATTTCCTTGTTGATAGCACCAACTGTATTGGTTACTATTCTGTTGCTGTGATTAAAGCACACATCTCATACTCCCAAAATATGAGCTCAGATTGTATAGTACCATTCCAAAGGGGGCTAATAGAAATATAGTGAGGAAATACTTGAGCAAATCAAGACCAAACTCTAGTAGGGCAAAAACTAAATTATTTCGTTCCATGTCCAACATGAAAGGGGTTAGATGGCTCCACCACTCCAGCTTTGCTGTCTACAACATACATATCTCTCTCCTGGGCATATACTGTCTGTATGTAGCTCTTCTTGACAGGCATCTGACTCCTCTCCATCTCCAGTATCCTGGGATTTTCAACACATCCCAGGGTTCAATTTCATCATTTACTGCAATGGCCTCTCCAGGTCTCCACACAGGAATTCCCTTGCACACAATGTCTGGCTTCTTCAGCTCTCTGAACTACAAAGGGAAAATATACAAGCCCTTCACATTTGTGTTTTGAAAGAGAGAACAACATAGAGGAGCTTTCTAAGTTCCCCTGTCAACCTAAGATAGACCCCAATCAACCACATATACTCATACCAGTTTAGTAGCAGACTTTGTTTGCAGTTACTTTCTAAGAGCATAAAAAATACTTGGGCCCTTTCATTTCAGAAAGTGGAAGCATAGATAGTTGGATCATACCCTGAGGGCACTCTTCCCTTTTTTAAATATATAATTATTTATTGCTTTAAGTATTTTTACATTCTTTTTGAAGATTGTTTTATTTGTTTACATTCCAAATATTGCCTCCTTCCCATTATAGTGGCTAGCAAGAGCCTTACTGGCATTATTCAGTCTCCTTATATCATTTAGCACAGTCCTTGGCAACAACGTTTTGTATTTCTTTCTTTTCTACTTGTTCTTCTTCACTGTAGACCTGCATAAAAGTTACTAATAAAAACCGTGCCACAGACTGAATATTAGCCTACCTTGAAATTTATTCTCTCAAAGAAATTAGTCCATTAATTTTTAATTTACCTCAGATACATTATCAGAACATGACAGAAAGCAGCCAAATTATTTGTCAAAATACCATACAAATGACCTTTAGCATAGTCTCTGTTTAAGTCCTTGCTTCACTCTGAAGCCTCTTGAGCAGGACCTCTCCTGTCTGCATTGCTTTCAGTGCTACTATTTCCAGGATCCAGCCCTTTACACTCCATATATAACATTCAGATGCTTTTCTAGTCCATAGTTCTATAGTTGTTCAGGTTCCTTCAAGAACCAACACAAACAAACAATAAACACAACAAAGCAGCGTAGGTTCCTCCCACGGACACCCCACTCTCAGTACCAATCTTTTTAGTCACTTTTCTGTGGCCAAGATAGAACACCATGACCAGAAGCAACTTAGAGAAAGAACCCACATGTGTAGGAGGTAAATCCTACTAGCCCCTTGCTGCTGTTCCATCTCTGCTCCCCCTAAGTGCATTATAATCATAGTCATTACTGCTATAATGTTAGTCATAATACCTTGCGCTTCTACGGTGCTTCTCAGATGATCTCAAAGCATGACTACATCATGACTGTAAAACTTAAAAAACACTCATCTCCTCTAAAGATGGTGCTTATAATAAGGGTGGGAGTTTGCAGTCTGGTCTGACACCACAAATCAAACTTATGAAAAGGCTTGCTCAGATCTGTTTCTTTTACTTAGCGAGAAGTGGATGATTTTATTGGTGCAGGTCAAGGCAAGTCAAAGAGGAAAGACTTATTCATACCCAACATTTACTGACCTTATCAAATACATTTTATGCTGACAGGGAGAAGGAAACTATGCTTCCATGGTTTAAATCTGGAAAGCGACTTTCAAGTTGTGATAGTAAATTGACCCTTCCCCCAAAACCTCTGCAAAGAGTGTTTTGTATGAGTCTAGTGTCCTTTCAACACCTTTCAAAATGATATTTCCTCCCAGCTCACCAACTATATCTTTGCAAAGCACTGAATAACCACCATGAAGACAATCATACTTTGGTTCCTAGGAATCATTTAGGAAATGATAACATGAATGCATTTCTTCTTCATGGATATAAATCAATCTATAATAATGGTCCTAAGTCATGAAAGGCTATAGTATTATTGTTCTCACATAAAGTAGAAATTAATCTCACCCATATTTTCAGAATCTATTCAGTATCTAGCAGTACCTTTGAAGGAATAGGAAAAGTCTGACAAAAATAATGTGTACACAAGATCTCTGCACTTGTGCAGTTTGTTTTCCATTTAAGCTATGATTTTTGAGATGATAATTGATCTTGCACTCATGACGTTAGGGTTAGGGTTAGGGTTAGGGTTAGGGTTAGGGTTAGGGTTAGGGTTAGGGTTAGGGTTAGGGTTAGGTTAGGGTCTGTATATGACCTCGTCCATGTATAATAACTCAGATACCTTTGCTCTCCTGCTGAAAATTCATTAAGAGGTTCATATCACACTTAAAATACTGAGGTGTGTGGTTGTTGCACCTACTCTCTCAAACAAACACACACACACCATTATAGTTATGGTTTAATAGCTGAATAATGGCTGTCCAATCACCAGGATACATTCTTCATTGCAGTGTGTTGTCCCTGGGTATAAATAGGTCTGACAATTATGCTTTCTATCTGTACCTCTGTTCCCTCTACTCATGAGTCAGCTTAAGCTTGATTCGTCTACATATGATAGGTTTCTTCATGCAATAACAGCAGGCACTGGATTGTTTTCATAGAGCATCATGCCTCTCTTTATTTACACCTCTGGACAAATCTGACTCCTTTCAAAACAAGACCAAAGAATCAAAGAAAAATGGTTGGATTCATCAGCAGTCTGTGTGCCTATCTATGTACACCTCCCTACACACACATACACACACACACAACACACACGAGACAGAGAGAGAGAGAGAGAGAGAGAGAGAGAGAGAGAGAGAGAGAGAGAGAGAGAGAGAACATTCTCTGTTAAAAATGTTTGTGAGAGCCAAATGGTCAAAAGTCCCAGCCTCCCACAGTGAACATATTGATTACAAAATATACCAGATTGGTGAATCCATCCTTATGGTGTCAAGTTAAATCATGGAGTTTAATTTCCCCAAGCTGCGTATGAAGCTCCTTCCCCATCAAAGATCATGTCCTGCTTCCCACCCAGTGCATAATAAGGATATAGGTTCTCACTGGCAATAGGCGCCATAGTGCACACTCTGTGGCGTATGAGAAAACAGGCAGATGGCAGAGTGTTATGCTTCCTTTCTACTTTTCCAATCAGTTAACAGTTGGTTCTGTCTCTTAAATTGTAGTAGTATTATAATACTACTACTACAGAATATGGGGCTTCTAATCAGACAGAGCAAGCCTTCCTCGTGCAGCCTCATTCTATGCCATTGCCTGTCTCTCTGAAAAACTGAAATAAAGTGCTATGTGTCTTGCCAAAACACTTAGCAAAAGTAAGAATTCTGGTTGTCTTTTAAAACTCTACTGAGCTGTGCTAAATAGAATATTTTTTAAATGCTTTTCCATTTCTCAATATTATATGACAAACTTCTCATCTGTCAGTCATCTCTGCCCTCTCAAACATGCGGTGAATACCTACCCCATAGAAGATCCTTCTGGAAATTGAAATATAAATACTGGTCACTCATGATTCTTGCCCTTGACCAATTACCTTGCCTTAAGCCAGAGCTTCTGTATTTGCAACAACGATAGCTCATATAACTTCACCCTTAC
Source organism: Mastomys natalensis (assembly GCA_021653895.1). Lineage (NCBI taxonomy): Eukaryota > Metazoa > Chordata > Mammalia > Rodentia > Muridae > Mastomys > Mastomys natalensis. The sequence continues at coordinate 937,480 of JAJTUV010000155.1, forward strand.
TAATTCTTATTTGGATCCTTTCTCCCCAACCTTTCATTATAGCAACATAACCTGTCTATGGTGAGTGGTGTGGGACCGCTACTATTTCCTTAAGTATTTATCCATAATACTCCATAACTCACAAAGTACTTTCCTAAATAGCATTTGAATGAACTCTTACAAGAACCTGTGAAGGGAAATCTATGAACATGAACTTAGAGAAAGAGCAACAGAAATTCAAAGATGTTGTCACTGACTCAGGCCACACACAACCTCAGAGGGAGAAGTGACCATTTTTGATACCAAATCACTTCATGAAATTTTCTAATAATTTCCACCACCTCCATTCAGCAAGTATATGTTCAGTATCCTTATACACTAAATATTTATTTAAAAAATATATTCATTTTCTGAGCCCTCTATCACTTTCTTCATCTTTCACTTTGATCAAGACCAGCTGGTTATCTCCCTTGCTCTAATTTATTTTTTGAATGAATTGGGTTGTTGTTTGAAATTAAACAGTGCTGTTCAACATATTTGTTTGCAGGGTTGAAAATATTCTAAATTCACATTGTTCTGTACATAAGTCACTAGTCAATTTTGACTTTATGATACTTCAGGATATTTGTGCTGTTGTTAGTTTTTTAAATTACTATAAAAAGGAATGTGAAGTGGAAAGTTAAGTGTTCTTTGGAAAGTCGATTGGATGGTGGTTTGCTGGGGCAAACATGTGAAGGCACATGTGTTTCATTAAAGTGGACACAGGTGTGAAAGACTAAGGCAGACTCGTGAAGGAATATTTTGCTGAAGTAGACACAGGAGAGAAGATGTTTTGCTAAACAAACACGTAAAAGGACATGTGGTGAAGGATTCTTTGCTAATGACATGCATGTATTGGTCAGTTTTACATTATGGTAGTTGAACAACATTTGTTGGGACGCCATAGAGAGAAACGCACCAAAAAAATTTCTGGTGGTGTACTGCAGTTTCTTGTTGCTTTCAAGGACTTGGGCTGATTGGATGCATGTGCTAAGGCAAGACACAAGCTGAGGCAAGGTATATGGAGGACATGTGATGTTTGGAAGGTATAAATAGGTCTCCACAGAGTGATGGAGACAGAGCTTGGCTTCCTGGTACAGCTAGGTGAATAACGCTTGTTGGTCTCATATCTTCTTCACTGATTTTCACTTTTCTGGGAGAGGCATAGCTGAGAATGTCTCCTGGTGTTCCTCCTGGTCTCTCCTGTGACTCAAGCTGAAGCTGAGGCCTGGTTGTCTCTGCCAGGTAGTGTCACTTGTTGCTAGCCTGACTCTACCAAATTGGACTGCTAGTGTATCCATGAAGTGTTTGTAAGTAGATCGAGCTGCTGCTGCCTGCTGACCTGTGAACTGAACTGCTGATTTCCAGACAACACAGATGGGAATTGCTCCAAAGAAACTTTCTAAACAGACCTATTTCCCCCATATCCTTTCTTTTCCACTGAGTGGTGGGTTACACAGAAGGTTAAAGCATTTAAAACCATCATTAAAAGTAAGATTTAAAAATACTAAAGTTACAGGAATGGGTTTCATTATGGATTTTTCACGTCCTCTCCCCTCCCCCATATTCCACCTCTCTTTCCCCTGAAGCTTCTTGCTGGTCCTCTTCCTGTTCTCCAACAGCCTCCCCTCTGTGTCTGTTGCTTGTATTCCAATCTACTCTCCTCCAACTGCAACTCTTTTTCTGATTTAATGGTCCCTTTCAAGTTTTATGATCTAGGTGCACAAGCACACATGCACATACACACACAATCTAAAATATCTTTAGGTTACCAAATTGTTGAGATTTCATGGGGTAGAAGGGATTCAGTTTTCCTATCCTCCATAGAAGACATAACCTTGCAGCAGACATCCTTGGTCTTTGGCTCTTAAATTTTTTTCCATCTTCTCTCCCATCATGTTCCATAAGCCTTAGACGTAGGAGTTGTGCTTTAGATGTATCAACTGGGACCAGATACACCATGGTCTGTTGTTTTTAGCATTTCAACAAGTTGTGGCTTTCTGTGATGACCTTTGTTGCAAAATGAAGCTTTGTTGATGGGGAGTAAGAGTTATATCTGTGGATGTAAGAGTTGAGTATTGGAAGGCAGTTAGACATGTTGCTGGTTTAATAAAGTGGTGATAGTGGGTTCTTCTCTAGGTTCCATGACCTCAGCAGCCATGATTCAGGTTGGCTAGGTTTACAGTGCCTGGCAGGAAAGCCCTCCTATTGAGAGAACCTTAGATCCAGTTAGCTATTGGTTACATCAAGAAATAAATGCCGTTCTTGGTGCCTTTAGAGACATCTTGCAATGCTGGTCATTGTGGTTCACAGGCGTCACAGCTGGCTGGGACTTTTGTATGGAGATTGTTACTTTCATGTCATCCCATCTTTCAACTCTGGGAGTTAATCCCTTTAATGTTGGAGTCCATTTAAAGCTTGTTCTTATTTTTCCTGAGTTTTCCTCTGGAATTTCAAAGTTTCAGATCTTATACTTATTGGCCTTTGATCCATTTTGAATTGATTTTTATGATGAGTGGTAAATATGGATCCCATTTTACTCTCATACTTGTGACTCTTCAGTTTTTCTAGCACCATTTGTAGAGGATACTTCATTCCACTGATGTTTTGATACCTTTGTAAAAAAAATCTCTGCAGGAGTCACTATATGCTAAACCACTGGGCCTTTCTTGTACCATTGGTCTACATATGCCTATTCTATACAGCTTTTGTTACCATGGTTCTGCAGAAAACTTGAGACTAAGTACTATGTAATCCCCAGTGCTATTCTTTCAGCTACATGGGGACCTTTGTGTTTCTGTATAAATTTTGGACTTTTTTTCCTATTTCTGTGAGGAATGTCATTGATATTTTGACAGGGGTTGTATTGAACACGTAAATTACTTTTAGTAACAGATATTTTTACAATATTAATTCTGCTGATTCATGAGCAAAGGTTTTCCTTTCTTTTTATTATTTATTTGTGTATGCAAATGTGCTTACCCATACATACATGTCTGTGGAGGTCAGGGGTCAATATCAGGTATTTCCCATTATCTTTCTTTTCCTGATGTTAGTTTATTTAGTATTAGTAATATGTATTGATCATAGTCATCAACCTCTACTCTTCCCTCTTCTTCTCAACTCTGACCTCTTCTTCCCAACTTCATGGCTACACACCCATGTGCCTATGAGCAGGAACAGTTGTAGTTGGGTTTTATTACTACCTCGGTTTTGAGACAGATACCTTCATTGAACTTTGCTATATTGGCTGGCAAGGTTGTCCATGAGACTTGTCTGTCTCCACTCCTCTACTGGGGTGTTATAATGACTTTAAAAGTAGTTGTTTTATCTTTAAACTGAGCTAGCTACAAAATAAACTTGACTGACTTGAAGACTTATTTAATCAAGCTTCCTGGCATAATATCTGAGCAGTTATTAATTTATTCTAATACTTAGGCTAATCTAGCTACCTCCCAACCAAAATTCCCAAGATTTGGTCATTTTAGTGTTAATTTGGCTCTTTGCTCCAAATGTTTTCTCATGGTCTCTCCTCCACCCTCTCCTCATGATGACTCCCCTCTCTCTCTTCCCTTCCCCTGGCTGGCAGAAGACGAGTCCTATTCTCTCCTCTGCTCAGTTATTGTGTGATCAGCTTTTATTGACAAATAGAATAAATGGGGCAATGTTTACACAAACTTGAGACGGGAGATTCTTAGAATAAGCAATATGATTCCATGTCCATATTGCAACCAGATATGAGGGAAGAGAAATCAGTATTTGAAGAATATGAGGATAATCTTTACACAATAGCACAAAAACATGCCTACATTGGGGTTGCATACATGCATCACCATGCTTAGCTTTTGCTATTGGTTCTAAATATCTAAATTAGGGTTTTGCATTTCTGTGAAGCAAGAACTTTGTCCACTGGGCCACCACTTCCAGTTTCTTTTTATTTGGTTTTGCTATTAGGATAATGCTGGCCTAATAGAATGAGTTTGGGTTCTTTTCTATTTTGTGGAACAGTTTGACAATTATTGGTGTTAGCTATTCCTTAAATGTCTGGTAGAATTTGAGTAGACCTGTCCATTCCTGAACTTGCTTTATGGAGAGACTTAATAACTATCTCAACCTCATTAATTGTTATGGATCTGTTTATTTACATCTTCTTCATTTAATTTTGATAGGTCATATATTTTTAGGAATCTAACCATTTCTTCTATATTTTCTAACTATTTGGTAATTTATCTATTACTTTTTATATTTTCCATACTTTTACTATATAACCTTTCAAAATATTCCCTAATGGTTACATTGAAGTCTGGTTGAATACACCACTTTTATAATTTTATTAATTTAGGGCTTTTCTGTCTTTCTATTGATTAATTTGGCTGAAGTTTGTTGATCTTTGTTATTTCAGAAAAACAATTCTGTAGTTGGATGATTCTATATACACTTTTTCTTTTTATTTCATTCATTTCTGCCCTAATTGTCATTATGTTCTACCATCTACTGCATCTGTGTCTGGCTCATTTTTATTATTCTAGAAGCTAAGGTGAATCTTTAGGCTTTTTTATTTGTGAATAAAAAATAATTACATTTTTTTAATGTAAGCACTTAGAGCTATAAAGATGGCTCTTAAACTGCTTCATCTGTGTGGCAGAGGTCCTGCTAAGTTATGTTATTGTTTTCAGTTGATTATAGGAATGTTTTTTTTAAAAAAATACCCTCCCTGCTTCTTCAATGCCCCACTGTTCATTCAAAAGTTCATTGATTGATCTCCTTGTGTTTGTGGAATTTTGGTAGTTCCCCTTGCTTTAGATTTGTAGCTTTATTTCACTTTGATCTGAGCAAATACAATGAATAATTTCTTTTCTTTTGTATTTCTTAAGGCTTGCTCTGTGGCCCATAATGGGATCAGTGAGGTTCCATGAGCTGCTGAGAACAATACGTATTCTTTACTGCTGGATATACTATTCTAGAGATATTCATTAAACCTATTTGCTCTGTGCTATGGCTTAGCTCTCAAGTTTCTTTGCTGATTTTTAGTTTGGATGACACAAAGAAGAGGGTTTAAGCACTGTATTGTCAAACACCTGTGTCATTGTACTTTGAATCATTCATTCATTCCTCTCCTCCATGTCTCCTCCTTTTCCAACTCTGCCTGTTGCCCTCACTTTTCACAACTTAGTGTTGATTTTGTACCTTCTAGAATGGTACCCTTTATCAATATACAGTAGCTCTCTGTATCTCTTCTGGGTAGTGCTTTACAGTCTATGGTATCAGTTTTCAAGTTAGCTGTGTCAGCTTGTTTTCATCTGCAATTCACTTGACAGATGGACCTCCACTCCTTGAGTCTCAGTTTGTAGATATCTTTGCTGTGAGTGATGTTGTTGTCGTTGCTGCTGCTGCTGTTGTTAGTTACAAGGAATATTTGTCTTTTGGATTTTAATCAACTCAGCCAATTTGCATCTTTTAAAGGGCAAACTGAGGTCATTTGCATTTAGACATTGTGTGGCGTTTGTTTCCTATAGTTTTGTTGGTTATGGTTCCCTTCTTGCTAGTGCTGTTCCTTGTCCCTTGTGAGTTCTGAGGGTTTCCTAGGTTACTGTGATGGACATGATGGATTGCTTACAAGTTCCCTCTTTGCTTCTTCTTCTCATGAAATGTATTCTGGTTTTGTGCTCTTGGAGATGAAGCTTTTTTTTCTTTTTCCTTTGTGCATAGCATTCATTTAAGCATCTTCTTGCAGCAGTGTGGGATTTTTTTACAACTTGCCTCAATTTGTGTTTATTTTGTTGTAGCCTTATTTCTCACAAAAATGTATCAGATAACTTTGTTTTGTTGGCAGTTATTTTCAGGGAATAAAATCTATCATTTCTCACTTTCTGGGATTTTCAGATGGCTGATGAGAGAGCTGCTGTTATCACAACGTGTTTGTGGCTGAGATGGTGTTTTCCAGTTACAGGTTTTGATATTGCTTTTTATTTCTGACATCTTGGTGTTAGGTATCAGAGACAGTCTCTGTTCTGCTTATGACTATTTGGGGTTCTAAATGCTTGCTGTACTTCAGTGTCCTCTTCTGTGTGTCTGGGTAACTTTCTACGATGATTTATTTAATAAGTTGCCTATACCTTTAGCGTTTACCTCACCATATATCAGAGAGTCCTTTGGTGGGGTCACTATCCTTTTTCTTACATATGTGTCTGAATGTGTTACTGTCTCAGCTTATCATCTACCCTAGAAATTCATTCCTCGGTTTGTACTTATTAGTGATGATGTTTTCTGGTGTGTTTTTTTGATCATGTGACTCTCGTATGTGGGACTACATAAAGGTATCTTGGTTCTTGGCTGGGCATGGGCCTGGAACCCAGAGACTCCAAGGGAGAAACAGCAGGAGTTCGGTCCAGTCCCCAGAAGCCCAGGGTCCTGACAATCAGTCTATTCTCCATGGACCTACATTGTTCAGTCACTAGGCCATTACAGCCCCTCCCAAAGTGCACAGGTAGAGGGTCTGAGTATAGGCCTCAGGCTCTAGAGAGATTTACATACTAATGAAGCCCAGAGGGCAGAGCCAATTAAACCTTCCCAGAACCTCCCCCTTTCTCCCTCCCTATTTAACTCAGTCTGCCCTGAGTTTCAGGGTGGGTACATCCAGATCCATCCACCACCCGCCATGAAAATAAACCCTTTTGGAACCAAGACTTCCTCTATCATTGGGGCTGCTGTCACCAAAGCTTCCAGCCTTTGGAACTCCAGACCTCTCTCCTGTATATGGGTTTCCCGCCGCCTGGAAGCCTCCAGGCCCCTCCACTGCAGCCCCTTTTCTCACACTTGTACATTTCTGTCTGTTTATTTTTCCATCTCAAGTTCATTGCTGAGGTTTTTTTTCTCTAGATAATTGATTTTCTCCTCCAATGATGAAAATTTTATCCACTTTGCTAAATTTCTTGTCTGGTTGATTAATTTTTTTTTTTTTATTTTGTTCATCTGTGTCTTTGAGTACTCTATGAGACAGACCATTGATTCTTTTGTTAAAAAATGCCCTGAGAGGCTCTGCCAGAGCCTGACCAATACAGAGCCAGATGCTCAAAGCCAACCATCAGATCTGAGCATGAGGACCCCAATGGAGGAGTTAAGGAAAGAATTAAAGGATCTGAAAGGGTTTACAACCCCATAGAAATAACAACATTATTAACCAACAAGACCTCCCCAGAGCTCCCAGGGACTAAACCACCAACCAAAGAGTACACACGGAGGGACCCATGGCTCCAGGTGCACATGTAGCAGAGAATGGTCTTATCTGGCATCAGGGGGAGAGGAGGCTCTTGGCCCTGTGGAGACTCGATGCCCTAGCATAGGAGAATGTTAGGTGTGGTAAGACAGGAGTGGGTGGGTGGGGGAGCTCCATCATAGAAACAGGGGAAGGGGGGATGGGATAGGGTGTTTGCAGAGGGGAAACAGGGAAGGGGAATAACATTTGAAATGTAAATAAATAAAATAACTAATAAAAATTAGACTCTATAATCCTTTTCTAGCATTGTAGCTAGCTCACTGTGTTTCTTAGCACTAAGAAGTTGTGGACTTGTTTAAATCTCCTTGTGATCTGTCCTTCATATTTTTTGACTTTTCTTTTTGAGTTTTGTGCCTGTGTTAGGATGGAAGTGTCCTACTGTTGTTTATTTTTCTCGTCCCCTTACTTTTCTAGTGGTTTCCTTATCTTACTTGAGTTTTCCTGATGAGTTGTAGTTACATGGATTTGTGCTTCCCACTTATGTTTAGTGGGAGGCTGAACTACTGTAATTAGGTACAATAGTTTGACAGCAAAGACCTTTGGACTTCGAATATGCCTTCAGTGAGATACAGAGTCTAGATGGATCAGAGTAATGATTGGGGGAACCTACAATTGTGTAGGCTAAGGGTAGTAATAAACTGAATAGTAAAGTAAGGCAGGACTTGAAAAGGGGAAGGGCAATAAAGGTAAGAATGAGAAAGAAAAGCATGTGAGTTAGACATAGGAGTGCTAGAAAATATTAGGATAGGTATAAGGGGAGAAAAATAGGTATAAATCCCGTTCAGTACAGTACAAAGTGAAAAGACCAGGTGTGAACATGTATAAAATTAATGAAACTTGAAATATGAAATATAAGTTGAATATAGGCTTAGCATTGTTTCTTCCTGTTTAGGAAGAATGTGGCACACACACACAGAACACACCACACACCACACCTCCTCCTTCCTATTGTCTTTTGTAGTCATCTCAGAAGGTTGGAAGGACTCTCCTTTAGAAACAGATATAGTTGCTGTGTCCTTCTCTCTGTGCGGAGACTTCACACCTGAGAATCCCTATCTGAGAGTCTGGCCCAAGCTTTCTGATACAACTGCCTGCCTTCTGGTAGTTGGAGGATCATTCATTCACATGTAGAGCTTTCTGTGACTGGGGCTCTGAGGGATTCTGGTTTGGATAGACTATCTAGTTGCGTATCTTGTCACTGGAGGTCTCTTTCCATTACTGAGACTGTGTCATGATCAGCAGTGCACCTGTCCATGTCCTTATCACCACTGGATGATGGAAGGCTCCAGGGTGCTGGTATCAGATTGCAGCTTCAAGTTCCCATGTCATACTTCTCTTTCCAAAAGCACAGTCTGTCTTGTTCTGGCCGTCCCTCTGACCACAGAGTAGTGAGCTTATGTCTCTGCAACTATTTTTGGCACCTGGAGTCTAAGAGAGAAATAGAGAAAAAGCCCAGTAGCTACCACTGACTCTACCCTAGAGGTGGAACTGGGCACCAACTGGAAACTTCTAATCATCCATCTTATCCCAAACTCTGCTCTAAACTTCTTATTCAAATCTATAAAATTTCATATGTGCCCTGAATTTAAAACTGCATGTTCCTTTTATTTTGACAGAATCACACTTCACATTATACTAGATCAATTATTAAATTATTTTCTCTTTTTTTGTAAAGTATATCTACACATAGCAGGTGAATAAAGCATCTTTGGGCAATATGTGAGTTGCTAGATGACTGGTGACAAAGCAAATGGGAGCCTTTGAAATAGCCCCAGCCTGGGGATATTACACAGGTTCTCAATATTCCAGGAAGAAAGTTTTGTAAATCCTGCCAGCTCTTAACCAAAGCCACTGTGATAATTACCTCCATCTCACATTTGCTGTTTGTGAAGCTCCTCTGGACCCTATTTCAGGAGGATGGACATTAAGTTCAAGAAGACATAAAATTAAAAGCAGATGCTTCTGTGTGCTGGGGTCGAGTCTGGGTCTGGAAATGTAAACATGGACAGCAGGTTTTCATATTCGCAGGCAAATCCCAGGACATTCTTTAAAATGACACATTTCAAAAATATATAAATATTTCCATTAGTCCACGGATACCAAACCAAGGTTTGTCAACTCAGTGAGTGTAAAACCTTCTCCAAGTGGAAATGTCTCCAAGAAGAATAGGTTCATTATGGTTGGCAAGAACTTGGTGAGACCTGTACACTCCTTCCTTCATTTCCTAGAATATGGTGTTAAGGATAAAGAAAACAAGAAGATGACAGGAAATAGACCAAGGGGAAAAGGGGAGAGGGAGAGTAAAGAGAGAAGAAAATTAGCATAATAGAGAGCTTCAAAGACAAATTACTACAATTTTAAAGTCTATCTTAAAACCTATTGGAACATTCTAGGATAGATTTGGGCAGATAATTGGATTATTTTGATGATTCTATAAACTATAAATTAAATACTGAAGCTGCTAAAATAAAAACTGAAGCTTTTTATATGTTATGCTGCTTAATCCTGGGTGCTTCTTTTTTTAATGTATTTATTTATTTTTTTATTTAAATCAAATCATAATTTTTACTTATTCACACAGTGGTTATAAACACCAAAAAGGCAGGACGTGGGGAAGGGGATGACACCGGAGTATAGGTGCTCAGGGTAAGTACAGATATCTTTCAGAACAGGGTATCGGCTGGGTGAAGGTTCAGGGGACAGGTCACTATGACTCTGCCTATGATTCACTTGTCCTTATCTAAGTTGGTACTATCCACCAAGGCTATCTATTTACAAGGTCTATGACTACTCCGGCTGGTAAATTTTCATAAAAACTGTTTACAATAGCTTATAGCCATTTGTTTCAGTGTTTTCCCACAGAGACCCAAGACTTTGTGTTAGCATGTATATATGTCAGGCCTATTGCTGACTTTAGGCCTATGGCTGATTGTAGGCCTTCAGTGTATAAGCAGAGCTGCCCCTGACATCTCCTCCCTTCTCTAAGTATAGAAGGGCCATGGCGATTCTAATCTTTCGAAGTTGGGGATAGAGGCCTGACCTCCAATAATTGAAGGGGACCTTGTAATGGCTCCGGTCCTCCTGTCATTGTTCAGTGAGGCATGAGGGCCATACCCTGGGTGCTTCTTAAGATCACTCAAAGAACTAAAGATGAAGCTCAGGACCAGCAAGATGGCTCAGTGGTTAAGCACACATGCTGTCAAGCCTGATGGGCTGTGTCTGGTCCATGAAACCTACACAGTGGATGTGAAAACCACCAACATGTCCTCTGACCTTCATACAGACTCCCTGTCCCAAGCATGGCCATGAACACACATAAGCCATGAAAAAAGACAAAGGATCAATTCCCAGCGCTGCTGCTCATCTTCACAAATTTGCTTTCAGTGAATCTTAAGGAAGACTCAGAAACCTGTGTGTGTGTGTGTGTGTGTGTGTGTGTGTGTGTGTGTGTGTGTTTATCTAAGATCCACACATATTCTGATGTGCTAATTTCATTGCAAATAGCTGCTGTAGACACCTAATAATGTTACACATAAAATGTCAATAAGAGAATGAACACTTATTTCTCTACTTAGAATGAGTATGGTAACTTTCTAAATCCAATTGAGACCTACAACTACACAGATTTTTTTTTTTTTTGATGGAGAGAGGGCTCATTCCCAACTATAAACCCAACATGTGACCTATAGGAGGCCATGGAAACATAATAAACACAATAAATGTAACCAAGACTTCATGAGTCTCTCTACTATTTACCATTTAAAGGTTTCTACTTCAAATGTTTGAAGAAACTCAACCGTGACAAAGGCAAGTTGACCACAGCATCTACTGTTCTCAGAAACCAGGAGGATGACATAATACAACTTGACATTTCCCTTGGATCTTGCTGTCCTTATCTGCACAGGCACATATTAGCATCTGGAGTGTTACTTCATTTGGGTTTAATTCACTAGAGGATTAAAAGTATCCAATGAGAACATCTTAGTGATTCACCCTATACGGTAACTGTGTTACTCCCAAAGGAAGATGCCTTCATTGTCCACTTGGAATACATCTTTGCCTTAAGGTTATTTTTAAATACCCAATAAGTTCCACCATTCCAGAAGGAAAAGGGTTTTAAACCTCAGCATTTCTGTTTGCGTAGCACCAAGTTAACCATTTGGATAAGCTGTATTTGCAAAAAAAAAAACCTGAGAGCCTCGGATGCATTTGTTTTTAGATATGCAAAAGAAAACTTGCTCCAAATTAATTTTCAAATGAAATGCCAGGGAGTTGGGGAAATGTACTCAGTGGGCCAAGAAAACAAAACTGAGTGACTAGGATGTGAGTCTTGCCTCTCTTTCATCGGGTTTCACTTTAGCTAAGGTCAGGCCTGCAAAAGCAGATAAACAAACAGCAGGACTCACATTTAAACACAGTGAATTCCTGACATGGCCTCTCAGCATTAGGGAGGGGGTGAGTCTTCCCAGTACCTCCCTACCTCATAGAAGAGCCAGCTGCTCCTCATCTCTTGGGGAGCAGGATATGAAGAACACTGGTGTCTTGTAATTAAAGCAAAGAAATTCCATCCAGATGGAATCACAAAGGGAAATGACAGAGACACAAAAGAAATGAAGAAATTAAATGAAAATTAAACCTTAAAGACCCAAAGTGACCCTAGATTATAAGGAGAAAAAAAAAAAAACAGAATGGACCTGAAAGAATTATCCTGTTGATGGGAAAGTCACATCAACAGAAATTCTGAGAATAAAATGGTCACATTGGTAAGAAAAGAGCAGACAATTACTGAAGAACATAGCAATGTAGCCAGTCTGGGGAGAAATGAAGGGTGGGAGTGGAGTTCTGTAATCCATCACTGCCTTTCTTCCTTCAACACTGGGAACTTTAACAGCAGGTTCAACATTCAGTACATCAAATCATCTTAATAAATATAAGGTAAAGTTGGACCCTATTGAATCCTTCTCTTAGTTTTCCTCATGAAGAAGAGACAATGTCTTTTCTTTTTTAACACTGTGTTGCTAAACTGTCTAAGAAGAAGCACAACTACCTGAAGGGGATGACTATTTCATTGGCTTTCCACACAGCAGAGCTTGGGACAATGCTCAGTGGGTGAAGAGAGCTTGCTATCCAAATGGTGAGGGCCTGAGCTCAAATCCTCAACAACCATGTGAAAATGTAAGCATGGTAGTACATACCTGTAACTGCAGCATGGTTGGGACATAAGGGAGTACCAGGAGTGATGCCAGTGGGCCAAGCCAAAATGGTGATTGCCCATTTCAGTGAGAGACCCTGTCTCAAGTCAATAAGTTGGGCAGCAATCAAGGAAGATATCAATGTCCTCCTCTGGCTTCTGCATGTGAATTGCACATTCACACACATGTGCACGCACACACACACACAGAGAGAGAGAGAATGAAAATTACAGATAAATAGTTCAGCTTCCCTCAGCATTGTGATTTAGTCAAGGGTGTCATTTCCAATAGTCATATGAGCTATGAGTTGAATGTGACTTGAGCAGTATAGTATATGCATAAGACAAAACAGTGATTTGGGATGTAAAGGAGAAAGAATATATACCCAGGGCATTTATCCTTAAATGCTTGTCAAAGTTGCCAAAGATTGGCCTCTGTAAAATAGCAGAAATATCTGAACCTATGAGCTAAAACCTCTGCCCTTAAGTTACCTTCCAAGTCCCAAGTCCCAGCTCCCAAACTCATTTGGGAATCACTGAGTCAGTTTATAGAATTGTAATTCTATTTTTTAATATTGTGGAATCTTAATGCATTCACATTAAAGACTTTCTATTTGTTGTCAGATGCTCAGGCTTTAGAGTACCTTGTTAATGATTTTGATTCTTAGAGGCCCAGAAAGCATGGAAATCATGACCTTAGAGCTAAAGAACCTCCATTAGCCTTCACCACCACAAGATTGTGAAGTTTGGGAATAATACTGACAGTTGTTGAGAATTAAGGGCTTGCTACACACTTCTCTGAGCACCTGGCAGTTACTACCCTGTGGTTTATAGAACAGCTCCATGAATAATATAGTAAGAATATTATAGATGGCAACATAGAAGTACACAGAGGTCAGGAGTGCATCAGTGAAGTATCTGAATCTTCCCCATGTCCTTGACTTCTGTGTCACATCATTGCTCAGCATGATTTAATTTCTCTGTTTGGGCCTATGTTTGCTAATGTGTGAGAATTGAAGGACTGTGGTAAAGATTACATCATACACCCAGTGACCTAAATGTTTAAAAGATACTATTCTTAAGGGATGTCCAATGGCAGACAAGACCTCTCTATTTTAAATAAACAGAGAAAAGAAAAGACTGTGTATGAATGTTTGACAATTGACAATGCCAACAAGAGAAGCATAGTGCTCAGAGCTAGCTTATGCCTGGTGGGTTCCTAGGATGCTGTATGGCAAGAAGAAGAAAGAAGAAGAAGAAGAAAAAGAAGAAGAAGAAGAAGAAGAAGAAGAAGAGGAGGAGGAGGAGGAGGAGGAGGAGGAGGAGGAGGAGGAGGAGGAGGAGAAGGAGGAAGATGAGGAACAGGAGGAAGATGAAGAAGAAGAAGAGGAAGAAGAGGAGGAAGAGAGAGGAAGAGGAAGAAGAAGAGGAGGAAGGAATCCACATAGCCAGAGGTCATTCTAAAGACATAAAACAAGAGTTTGGAAGTCAAGGACAAATGAGTGTGAATAAAGCTTGAGCAGAGAAAATAATAATCTTTGTAAGATGGAGAATGGAATTGTGGGAAGAGAAAGTAAATTGAAAAGAAGGAAGCAAACTTGGTCAGGGCCAGTTTCCAAACCTCTTTACCAGTAACTGACAGGTTTGTATGATGCCTACAAGTCTGCATCTCTACAAAAACACCTACAAGCAATAAAGTTAGGTAGTCCATGGATCCTAAGAAAGACATAGATGAAGAAGTTGTAAAAACAGGACCATAACCCCAAGATCAAACCATCTATGAATCACAATTAATTAAATACTGGATAGTATAAATTAGTGGCCTTGAAATTAATGATAAACAAATGGCTGCCTTTATATTGCTTAAGTTACATTACTCAAAGTACAGTAGTAAGCACATAGGTATGCCAGTGCTGACCACTATTATTATTATTCATGTATTCCTGGAAATTTTGAAGTTTTACGTGGATAGTGTATTATTCAGTGTAATGCCAGGAAACATTAAAGGCTGAACCAGAAGAAGAAAAAAATCAAGAAGTAAAAGTTATTATTTTTTTTGACATCTTATTCATTAGAGTTTTTGTATTTGTTTTCATTTTTAAATATAATATTGAAACACCATCCCTCAGGGAATTTGTTTTATTTGGGATGCTTAACTCTAGTGCCACACAAAGTTTCCCCTCTGTCTGATCTCTATGTAAAAAAGGTAGGGAAGAGATGTGTTCTATGATGCCATAGTTCACTAAGGAATCACTGAAGAGACGTAGGGGTAGCCATCCATCTGAAGGAGAGAGATGAACACATAAAGAAGATGTGCCATTCCACCATTCACATCATTTCTGACGTTCTCCACCAAATATACAGCTTTCCTAAGCTCTTCTAAAAAGAATTCATTTGACCAAAAATGTTATTTGTACAACCCTTTATAAAAATGTAAAATATTTAATCTTCAAATATGTATAGTAGTGAGGTAACTCCCATAGTGCATAGTTAATGACAGATACTGTTCTCAGCATTCCACAGAGATCAAATAGGACTTAATTCAATGGCCCTAGAAAACAAGTATTGTTTTACTTTTGTTTTATAGATAAGAAGATAGAAGTATTTAAACTAGAGGCTCCAAGACTTTCCCAGAGGCATGGACAGCATTGTTGGGTAGGGAGTAAAATGAGGTTTTCTCATCTTAAGACTCAACAACCTCATGGTATTGCCTTCCACCCCCAAATTCAATAAGTATAGACCCAGAATCACAAGACTTGACCGGACAGCAAAATCATCTAAGGGTCTTTCCTAGTTTTTGATATTCCCACGGCTAATCTCTGTTCCTCTGTTAACTAGTATCACAGTCCAGCAGGTCGACTTGCCAATAGATGGTGTCCCTGTGGGAATATTCAGGAATATAACGGATAGCCTCGGTGTCTCACAGTGAAATTCACTGCCCATTGTAAAAAAGATAACAAACAAATGCTCATAGGCAACTGTGAGTGTGTGTGTGTGTAAGCCTGCACCCCTCCCACACACACACACACACACACACACACACACACACAACATGTAGACATATGCCTGCATACATATCCCTCGTGCAGGTGAGAATTCATTTCTATATTCACCACATTTATATAAAAAAGAAAGGTACTGTAAATACCCTTAACATGCCTCCGAAGGCCTTTGACAGCATATCATTTGGAAAAATGCTATCTTTGTTGAAAACTTCATGAGCACATCATGTTTTAATGCTAACTAATTCCTGCTTGCACATAATCTTCTCCATGTGGTATTTACACAAGATACAGAGAAAATACATGATAAAAATAGTTCTCTATGAAATCCTCCACAGGCTATAAACAGTTTCCGGGTTTTGGCAGAAGGACTTCATTATTTACATACTCAGACAAATATAGGTCACACTCTTCTCATATTATTAATGTTCCTCTGCAGATACTGACACACAGTGAGCAAATGCATCAGCAGGTCTCCTTTCCATGTCCTAATTAAATCCTAGGCAAACTACTGGAGTCTTGAGTGTTTGGTTCTGGTTCATCATTAATCCACCTTGATAATATTGAAGTCTGGCGCCTTGTCTTGCCTTATGTTCAAAACAGGTGCAGCTGGAAGTGAGTTAGTTCTAACAGCTAGCTTGAAACTCTCAAGGTTGAAATCTGCCTTGTCTAACAGTTCATAAACCCCAAATTACATCAATTAACCTTCAAGGACACTAATAGATAAGGTATGGCAAATGACTAAAGAAAGATGCTCAGTGGTTGACAAAAGAAGAGCTGTTTCTCCCAGATCCTTATGTGAAGAACAGAATCCCAGCTTAGCTTTCTTTAGCCAAATGAAGCATCATCATGTTGATGACCAAATCTTTCAAGTCTTCTCCTATCCATGCAGTACATTTTATGTAACCCCTGGCATTTACAATGGCAACAATTTTTAGCAACCAAACAAAGGTTCTCCGTAATGGACAAAGAAACATTTATGCATCTCACCCATTGCCTTAAACACTTTTAAAATAATATCCTCTGAGGCCTATAGTAAGTGTAATGATGATATTCTCTCTCTCTCTCTCTCTCTCTCTCTCTCTCTCTCTCTCTCTCTCTCTCTCTCTGTCTCTCTCTCTCTCTCTCTTGTGTGTGTGTGTGTATACATTACTTTATTTGGCAAAGGGAGATTAGCAGACATGGTTGACCTCAGTTGTCTATTCAATCATATTGGGACCTGGATTTATTCAGTATACCCCAATCTAATCACATACTATTTAAATAGAACTTTTCCCAACTAATATTAATGTCAGAGGAAGCTGTGCCTATAGGAAGAATCCAAAAGGTCCAAGGCTGTTAGCTTTGAAAGTCCAAGGAATGCTGGCCCTCTCAAAAACTGGAAGGAAAAGAAAACCATCATGCCCTAGAAGTTCCAAATAGGAATGTAGCCAGCTCAGCATCTGGACGCCAGTCCAGTAACCTCTGTGTCAAATTTCCAACCTGCAGTTGTTTTTTGAGTGACGAAACGTCTGATAACTTGTTGTAGCAGTAATAAGGAACTAAATACAAGGTAGTTTCAAGTTAGTCAGTGACTCAACTTCACCGGGTATAGAATTGTACCTTAACAGCATTATTCCCACTGAAGGACAGGCACACTCTTAACTATTGCTATTGGACCTAACGGATCCCTTCATCATTCATTGCTTTTTAGGAAATGAACTCAAATATTCTTAGGTACCACAACCAAATCTACAGAAGAAGTCAAGTTTCAACAATATCCCATATGTCTCAAGGATAAGGGGATCCTGCAATTTCCTAACAATGAACCCCTCTGGATTCCTGGGAATCTAGGTTCATTACTGGGTAATGCGGGGAAGAGGTGCAGTGTGGGAGAGAAAGAAATGAACAAAACCTGCTTCTTAGGCGTTTTCTTAGGGCACCAGGGTTTGCTATATGCCTGAGAGACCATAGGTTAGCACATATTTATTCCTTAAACAGATATTGACAGTGTGCCTATAATATTCCAATAATTGTGTTAGGTGCTGTAGACACAAGAGAGAATTTGACAGATAGTGCCCTGTCACAGAAGCTGCCATTTAAAGAGCTTCAAGTGAATGAGTTAATTCAACAGATCAGTGAGAACTTGCCTCCTATTCACAAGCAACTCAGGCAATGTGTGTTCTCCCTAGTACATGAAGAGCTGGCTTGAGTGGTGTCAACTTGACATAAGCTGAAGTCATCTGATAGGAGGGAACCTCAATTTAAAAAAAAAAAGAGTATCTCAATAAAATCAGCGGGTAGGCAAGCTTGTAGGCCAATTAGTGATTGATGGGGAGGGCCCAGCCCATTGTGGGCAATGCCACCCATGGGCTGATGGTCCTGGATTCTTAAGAAAACAGGCTGGGCAAGCCATGAGAGCAAACTAGTAAGCAGCACTCCTCCACGGCCTCTGCATCATCCCTGACTCCAGGTTCCTACCCTCGATGAGTTCCCACCCTCACTACTTTTGATGATGAACTATTATATGGAAGTGTAATTGAAGTAAACCCTATCTTCCCCAAATATCTTTGGCCATACTGTTTTGTCACAGAAATAGTAACCCTAACTAAAACACCATGGAAAATGACTTCATCTTTGTCATGATTTGGGTACTTTTGTCTCTAAAAACAATCCTATATCTAAATTTGGTTTGTAATGCAATAGTGTGAGAATGTAGGGGCTCAGGTTAGACAATCTACATTATTCAAGAAGGCCACTTCTAACCACATAATGTTAAAGGATCTTCAGCAACTAAAATTGGAATCAGAGAGGAAGCTGTGACTATTGGATCCTCTTATGAAAGCCCTTTCTACATCCTCCCATCTTACAGACTTGATTCATTGTTATGGGACTGGCTTAGTTCTTCAAAAAAGCAGGTGGCTATACAGTATCACATTCTCTTCCACTATCCATCATAAGCTGAAGCACCATGAGGCCATGAGCAGAAGCCAAGAAGATGTCAGAGTGGTGTTTTTGGACTTCATGAATAGCGCACAGAAATACCTTTTTTTCTTCATAAATTACTCAGTCTCGGGTATTCTGTTTTAGCAACCTTTCTGGCTGCCTACAACTTTGCATTGGAAACCAGCCCTCAGAACGAATAGAATCTCAGAAACTACAGCTTTTCATTTTCTCTGCTCTATAAAACACCATCTTTGTGTGCAAGTTGAACATAGCCCTTTACAAACTTGTCCTCAAATATTAGTTTACAGAAGAATCACCCAGAGTGTTTGTTTAAAATACAAGTTCTTGGTCTCTCATCAAGACGCTACGTTACAAGGAGCATAACAGGATATCAGGAACCAGAATGTTAAACAAATATCTCGGATGAAATCTGCTGAGACAGCTGCAGATGACACTCTGCCAGCACTGTTCCAACTGCTAAATGTTTTGTGTAAATAAAACAAAGAATATTACTACATTTAAGAAGCACTTCTAATTTTTTTTCTGAAAAAAATTAAATTGTAATTTGTGCTGATGGAAACAAAATTATACACAGACAGAAGACAGAGGCAGGAGGGTTAAAAGTTCAAGGTCACCTTCTACTTTGGAGAGGATTCAAGGACAGCTAGTGCTATGTGAGACCTTTTCTCAAACACATACTACATACATACATACATACAATATATACATACATATATGTGTACATGAATATATAGAAAAATAAAAAGTTACTTTGCACTTTATAATGAAAAATAACCTTAGTAATCGATCATTGGTATTGTCCTATATAAGCTATATTTGAAATCTCACTATAAATAAAAATATGAGCCC
Source organism: Mastomys natalensis (assembly GCA_021653895.1). NCBI lineage: Eukaryota > Metazoa > Chordata > Mammalia > Rodentia > Muridae > Mastomys > Mastomys natalensis. The sequence goes on from JAJTUV010000155.1 coordinate 956,762, forward strand.
TGTCATTTTCAAATAAATATTATGAACAATTTCCCAGACAACTTCATCTCTTAATAGTCATGGACATTTTCAAATTTTGTTCTTATTATTTATTACCAAAGAAATTGCTTACTACTGTATTTTCCTGTTGTTTAAATAGGTTTCTCCACAAGACCCATCAACTTCTGTATATTCAACTGTCAGTGGGCTGGCTCATTTCATCTTTATGTGAGTTCAAACAATTGTTAAATAGATTCTCTTAAATTTTCTAAATAATATGCAAGTATTGACAATTGTGTTTTCTCTGTTCAAATATTTATAACTCATTGATTTTTATATCGCTGCATGTGTTATAATTTTTAAATCAATACTAAATAATAAAACAGATAGTACTGCTACATTCATAAATTTAATGATATTAGTTCTTCATTTCATCATTAAGTGTAATATTGGTTTACCCTAATAATCTTAGCATGGTGAGGCAGTGTTCCCTTGTAGAAAGCAACTATGATTTCTATTTTTATTGAAGACAAGACTGCATATTATAAAATAAAATTTCCACATCATTATGCAATAATATATTTTTCATCTTGGATTTGTACATCAATTACTTATTATTGGTAAGCTATTCTTGCATTTTAAAGGCAGACACGTTTACTAATTGATTTGTTCTTTAAAGATATTTCCGGCAGCTATGTGTGAGGATAAAATTTAATGATAATTTTCAAGTCTCAATGAATTCTAAATTAAAATTTAGAATCGTAAGCACTATTACTGAGAAATGAGATTGAGTGTGGGTGTTCTCCACATCTGTGTAAGTGCCTACTAGGTTTGTGAACTTTTGATCAAATTAGCCCCCTGGAAAACACAAAAGGAGAAGAGAGTTGTGTTGTTTGAGTTTATTTTTATAACACAGACTTATCTTTGGACATTAAAACCTAAAAAGTACTTGCATTTAAAAAAAAAAAATCTTTGAGTCGGGAGTCTCCAAGAATGTCTTTATGTTGCCACATGCTTGAACAGTGTAATAATGTCTGAGGATGAGATTTTTAAATCATGTCTTAGCCCGTAAGTTTAAAGAGTATTTCTTTGTCCTTAATGTAGCAAACAAGATGCAACTCATTAATAACTTACTAATATCTCCCTGTATGTTTATATGTATTTTTCTAAATGTTAAAATAAGTTTTATAAAAGTTGATCTAGGTAATGTGCTTTTCTTTTTTCTTTTTTTTTTTTTTTTCATTTTGCACAAATTTCAATTTGATTTTTTTTTAAGTGCTGAACCCAGGGCACTGTGCATGTCATGCTCTATGAGCTGCAGACAGATTCTCAGGTAAATGTGATAGCTCTACCCCCAAGCACAACACACTAGTGTTCATCCAAAAAGCTAGAAATTCTCCTCTTTGTATTTTATTTGTATTTATTTGTATTTGTAATACTTCTCTGTCCTCTTGTCTCTGATAGTATTAGGTTACATTTCTGGACAGTTCTCTATTTTTTTTCTTTTTCACTTTTGTCTCTTACAATGATCACTTAAATGTTTCCATGAGTTTTGTGAAAGAAAAAAAAAAAAAAAGAATTCTCAGATACCCCAAAGTAATCAATATTGGAGTTCACCTAGATGTTTTCAGGCTTGTTTTTCATGTTTGGTATGACACATGGAGATTAAATAGTGATACAGTTTTGTTGCTTTAACTGAAGTAACTGGTCCTACAAGTTATATGTTTCAGATCTAACACACACACACACACACACACACTACACAGTCATTTATAACAGCTATACCACATAAGCTCCACAGCAGTAACTAAAGGTATAGAACTCAGGGACTTTACTGATGTGTACTACTTCTTGTGCTTCCTGATTACACCACAGGTCAACTGTCCAAGGTCTTGCTACTCTAAGGGAAGGGCCAACCAGTCTGTAAGTCACCAAAGACAAAGAAAAAAAATTCCTGGAAAGTTTCCTAATAGTTACCAGCTCAGGCTTTCTCTCCTGAGGCAAGTAATTCTTTGAAACTGATTGCATGTAAAGTCCCAGTTTTCAGCTGAAAAGGGGTTTCCCTTCTCATGATGGCCTTTTGTTAAATGGGAGTGTGGAACCAGGAACACAGAATAAACAGTCTCAACTGCCCCTCATACAAGACCATCATACTTATTAAAATTACAACACAGGGCACGAAAGATGCCGTAATTGGTAAAGCATTTGCCTTGTAAGTATTAGGGCATGAATCCAATCGCAAGAACACATGTTAGAAGACAAGTATTGTGGTATACACTTTTAATCCCACAAAGGAAGATAGGGACAAACCTAGAGCTCACTGGCTGGCCAGCCTAGCCTACTTGGGGCAATTACAGGCCAGTGAGATACTCTGTCTGAAAGCATTGAAGGTGCCTGGAGAGAGATAGCAGAGGCTATCCTCTGACCTCCACATGCATACGCACACAACTACACATAGGCACAAACAATACAACTACAATACAAAAATCAAGATGAGTGAGGGAGAAGAGTATTCCAAAGTTGGCGAGTGGTATCAAGTGATATAATGTATTATCAAAACCAAAGGAAGAAAGGAAGTCACCATGGAGCATGACACATCTTTAAAGAGGAAGGTCTGATAGCACAGGCCTGTAAGCCTAGCTCCCTGAGAGGCTGAGGAAAGAAGACCATGAGATCAAAGCCTGTCTGGGCAACAGACTGGGTTTAAGGCCAATATAGAAAAGCTAAAGATATTTGTTTCAAAATACAATGTGAAAAAATGGAGAGAAGGAATAAAAATAAAGTATTTGTAGATTCTTATGCAGTACATAAAATAATGAAATATTTCAGTACCAATGCATAAAACTTAAAGCATATATGTACAAGATTTATATTTTAAACAGTTAAACCATCTTGAAACTTCTTACATGATAGAACCAATAAACTATGGGTAGATAAATTTAAGTAAAATTAGGAGGAATAGAAAACCTATAGCTATATAGGCAAGTAGAAAACAACTAATAATATGATAGATTTAAATTCAATGATGTCAATAACTACAACAAATATAAATGGACTAAATATAGATATCTCACTTAGAAAGCAATTGTTATTACATAGATTTTTAAAGGCAAGATCCTTTTATAATCAATCTATAGATTTCACTTAACCTAGAAATATATAAGGAAATATATAATAAATGATTGGGAAGACCAACAACAAGAGAAAAAGAGGAGGGAGGAAGAAGGGAAGGAAAGAATGAAGGAAGGAAGAGTGTGAGGGAGGCAGAGAGTGAGAAGAGGGGAGAGGAGGGTAGACAGAGAGAATACAGTTTAATATTGGATAGTACATAGTTCAAAGAAGAGAATATTAAGAAACATAAGGGCATTTCATAAGTATAACTCCAAATGTGACCCCATCCAAAAGCAGAGCTTTGAAATACACAAAACTGAAGAAACACAAGAAAGCACATAGAAAGATACTTCACTATCCTTCTGAATGAATAAGGCATAAAACAAAGAAATGAAAAGTCAGTGGAGCCGAGCACAGTACCAACTAACGTGGTCAAATTAACATTTGTAGGACTCTCCACTCAGAAAAGATTATATATTACATTCTAGTCACCAAGAGCCACCATATTGATCAAGAATCAATACGATATAAAATATAATTTACAAATTTATGACTATAATAGAACAAAACATAATAGAGGATAGATTATAGGTAGAAAAATAGATGATAGATAGATAGATAGACAGACAGACAGACAACAGACAGACAGACAGACAGACAGACAGATAGATAGATAGATAGATAGATAGATGGGTAGATGGATGGATGAATGGATGGATGGATGGATGGATGGATGGATGGATGGGTGGACGGATGGATAGATAGATGTAATAACAGTTAAAAGAAAAAGCCATGAATTTGAGTGAGAACATGGAGGAGTTTTATGGAGGGTTTGGAGGGAGAAAAAGGAATGTTGTGATTATAATCTCAAAAAACAAAACAAAACAACAACAAAAAAGCAGGAACTAGTCAAACTGAGAGACTAATGGAAAAATGATCATGAAAAAAGGAGTGTTTAAAGGGATACCTTTTCATGAGTAGTCCCTTAATTTGTTAAGATGACTTCACTTTTCCTCTCCTTTGAAATATGATGGTTCAGAAAACAGAAAATAACACACAAGCTCCATGGCCTGGGTGCAAAGCCTTTTGTGGTCTGGTTTCAACTTCTTTTTGAGCTGCGTCTTCATTACATTCCTCATCCCTGTTCTCTCAAACTTGTGGTTACTCAACTGTAGTGTTCAACTTTACTTCTCTATCCTTCCCTGTCTTCACGTTATCCTACTAGACACATCATCTCTGCCTGCTTGTCACAGGCAGCATTGTAGCAGTATTTGAATATTATATTATGGATGAGTAAATTTTGCTTATTAGTAGAAATATGACTGTATGGACATGAAATTTGTTAGGAGAAGCATGGTACCCTATAGGCAAATTCTACTAGAATATAAATTTTCAAATGGCTTATATGCCAACCTGAGGATATGGGGTACAACATAAACATATACACATATACATACAACATATACATGTACACATACATGTACACATACACATACATATATATCCTATGTGTCTTTCTGAGTCCAACTCCAGTACAGCTTCATTTGGGATTTAAGGGTCTTTGTCTATTTAGTAATCTTTAGAAGTCCACCATGTCCATGGATCAAGCAAGGATCACGTTCAAAGCAATTTCTCTTTCCATGAAAACCCAATAGTAACTTTAACCTATTCAACAGTTTTAACGCCTCAAATACAACAGGTCCCTCCTAGCTGTTTACATTTGATGTCGCTCTCCTGGAAGGCTCTTTACCCAAATATCATATAGTCACCTCCTTACCTCTCTCAGTTCTTAACTAATGGGAACTTTCCAAAGGGATTTCTGTGCCTATTGTTTAAAATTCTAGCTTCTTTTCTAGTTTGTATCTTATTTATCTCATTAATACTTACCATATGTCATGGAAATATACATACATACAAATATATATGTACATTTATAAAACATAAATATATATAGAAATTATTTATACACACACACACACATATATATATGTTGTAAACGCTACTATAAAATTGTTTTTCTGCTTTTTTTTCACTGACATATGTATATTGCTCAGAACAAAACCTGTGACTGAGCAGATGAAAGGTTTGGTTTTGTGTGCCACTTAAGCTAAGTCACAGTAACCAGATATTAAGCCAATCATTAGTATAAGTGTCACTGTACAGGTGTTTCCTTTTAGATGAGACCAACATTTAAGTCAATAGATTTTTAATAAATCCGATGACTCCCTGATGGTATGAGCAACTGTCAGTCATTCAGTTGAAGATCTAATAGATTTCTCCAAGTAAGGAAAGGGAGAGATCCTGGATTCAGTTTGCCTTCTGGTTCCATCCGCTGGTCAAGTCTTGTCTAGAGCTCCAGCTTGCCTCATTCAGACTTGCTAGTTCTCATAACCTTTCCACATTATTTATTTTTGTATGTGTAGAGAGTGAGAGTGAGAGGGAGAGGAGGAGACCTTATTTACTTCCTTTCTTTGGGAAACTCACACTAGCTCAACAGGAACTTGGTAAACACCTGGTGGATGAGTACCTTTGGTTTCCTTTAGTTGTTTACAGCTCCCATTCCTTTGTTGGTTGAATGACTCACACTGGCTCATTCATACATTCATACCTATGTGTTGATGTGCATCTGAGTAGGAGGCACTGGGGCCATGTTGCAATCATGCTTTAGACAAACCTATTTTCTCCACCCATGCTCTTCCTCATTCCCCTGTCACTCCTTTCATTCAACGTACCCTTCAAAGTCCAGTCCAAATGCATCATCTGCTATCTATAAGAAACCATGCACTTACTCAGAAAATATTCATTGAATGTTTGCTACTCACCAAGAACTGGGTTATGTTTGACAAATAAATACATGGGCTTCCCAAAAGAAGACATTATATAAAGAGAAGCCTGAAGTGATTATAAGAAACATATTAATATTAAACTTGTTAAAGGGACTATATGTTAACAGCCTTGCAGACATTAAATTATAGAAGTCAGTTGCTTGGTGTGGCAGTTTAAAGAAGAATGGCCTCCGTGTGCTCATATATTTGAATGCTTAGCCATCAGGAAGATCAGGAAGTAGCATTACTTGAGAAAGATTAGGATGTAAAGTCTTACTGGAGTAGAGTTGCCTTGTTGGAGGAAGTGTCACTGAGGGGTAGGTTTTGTGGTTTCAAAAGACCAAGCCAAGACCAGTGGCCTTCTTTCTTCCTGCTGCCTATAGCTCCAGACATAGAACTCTCAGTTCCTTCTCCAACTCCATCTTAGCCTGTGTGCTGCCACACTTTCTACCATGATGATAATGGACTAAGCCACTGAAAATGTAAGCAAGCCACAATTAAATGCTTTCTTTATAAGAGTTGTCATGGTCATGCTGTCTTTTCACAGCAATAGAACAGTGACCAAGACACTTTGGATGTCTGAGATGTACTCACTAGTCAGTCAAAGGAATACAAATCTGGGTGTTTAGTACAGAGGAAAAAAAGTATATTCATCTGAAGCAAAAGGTCAAATAAATATGCATCTAGTAGAAAGCATATAAGTTTGAATGTGAGTGCAGCAGGTTGAGGGTAATAAAGAAAGGAAATGGCAAGGATTTTCCAGGGAATATCGTGTTCACCCCTCCTCCCTAGTTTTCACCATTCATCAAAGGCGATCAGTCTAGAGTCCATGTCAGCACTAGCAAACTAACGCTTTATGTATGAGGTGAAAAGTATTCTTCTTGGCTCCTGCTCTTGCACTGACGTGATTTATGAGGATAACAGAGATGGACAGATTGAAGCAGTCTTGTCCAGCCAGCCTTCCTCACTGCATCTTGTTTCTGTGGCCTAAGAGGTTTCCGAGCAGATGTTCCATGAGAGCATAACCTTGGATGCTCCAGCAGCTAAAAGGTCAACGTAGATTCAAGTACTTCTTGTTCATGTGTGGGTGCATCTGAACCCCTTCACTTTTGCACTGAATTTAAAGCCACAGAGAGGTGAGTTTCCATCTCTTGGTTCTTGTCATCCTGGGTCTGAATCATAAATTATGCTTTTCCACTTTATAGTCAGAAAAAAAAAAATCTCTTCTTCAACGATAATAAAAATCAGTGGACCAGATTCTGCCCTTCGTTACTAATATACGAATCCTGCTGAAGTCAGCAAAACTTAAGGGCATGCAACTTTGGGCAGACCGTGTTAAAACTTTCTTTCTTTTCTTTTTTTTTCTTTCTTATTTTATTTTATTTTGCTGGATTTTTATTACCTGACATCTTTCTGATTCCTCTGGATTGCACAATAAGAGAAGGGTGGCCCAGTTTGGGTAAAATAAAAAAATGACCCAAAACCACTGACCTAAAACCTGCCTTTGAAATTTAAAATTACATTTACTAGGAAGGAAAATAGTTTTTTGAGTGTGGGTGGTTTTCTTTTTCAAAACCATTTCAAATGTTGACCTCCTGAATGTTATCATACCAGTTTGGATTGGAAAACAGAAGGGTAGGCAAACATTGTTTTAAAGCTTGGTGGGGAGGACATCCTTTTCTGCATTCATTATCTGCTAAGAAGACGGAAATACCAAGAACTTACTGTTTTGCCAAATTTAACTTTAAAAGTAAAGTCTCCGCTTTTACAACATATTGAAACTTTTCTTCCTGTCTTCTCTAATGATGTGAATTGAGCTGTTGAGGAAGCAGAGGTGTGTGGGGGGGGAGGGGTTCAACAGGGGTATGATATAGATATAAGCCTGGGTCCTCTTTTATACAAACATAGACACGCTTGGTACCGATGTTACAGAGAATGCTGTCTATAAGCTTAGATTTAATAAGCGTTCAGAGATATTTTCCACAGTTCTTCACATGTTCTTCAGATGTGCCAGAGCTACCTATGAAAGTACTTGTCAGTCTTTTCTCATGAAACCCAGCATGCGATACAGATGGCCTGACCCTTTCTTTAATGTTGACACCATGTGATATAGGGCCTCTGTCTTTATTCTGACCATCTTTTCTGATAAGATATCATCTCTAGGAGAGCTCTATAAAATACCTGGACTGTGGGACTCCAACATACAGTAGCCCTTCTACCAGTTCTTCATGTTTTCTTTATGAAAGAAGAGTATTGGCCAAATAGAAATAAACCGAGCAAATGTTGATGTTGATGAGCAAGGAACCAGGTATAAAATCTTTGAGACACAGCTCTAGAGAAACAGAAGCATCCAGTTATTCTGTGTTTTCCATGCCTTTGCCAATCTGTACATTATATTAACATAGCTTCCCATGTGTCACCACTGTGTCATAGTTGGTCCTTGACCTTTGATGATCTTCAAATTGAAATCTTTTCTCAGTTTTTACTAGAACGTAGCTCAAGGCCTGAGAACATGGAAGACGGTACAACACAGAGCCTTAGTTAAGTTCTTTTCATAAATTATTGCACCCCATCTTAAGCTTAATTCATTAAACGTATGTTAATCTTTTATCTTGCAAATATTATTCTGAGGATCAAGTCAGACGTGTCTTTATATCTAGCTTCTTCCCAGAGCTTGGCACACAGTTGTACTCAATAGATCCCATAACCACTATAATGTCATATTTGAAAAGTTTGCTGAATGATGAATGGATCAACAAACTAAGAATCAGCAAAGAATAATAGGGGATGTATAGGTATTTGCTCTAATGAAGATATTTTAAAGAATTGTGGTGGGTAGCAGCTAAGGAATGTAGGATGCAATTTCAACCTGTTTTCACCACATTTTAAAAATGCCCTGAATGTGGTGGGACAAGCTAACAAAACTCTGCAAACAGCTGAAAAGTGGCAAGCATTTGAGGACAGTCACTGTGGTGGAACAGCAGCATTTTAGAGTGGCTGCAACATGTCCTGGCCTTCTTTCAGCCTCTGTTTCTAAGGAGCACTATGTATGGGACCTCCTAAACTCTTATAAAACGCAGTGTGTGACCCAGACAGCCTGTCCCCTTCCTTTCATGCTGGCATCCTGTGACACAGAGCCTCTGACTTGATTCAGATCATAGTGTAGCTCATTCTACATCAAAAACTATAACATTCATTGAAACCTTAGCACACATCATACACACTTTAACCTGAGTCAGTTTACTTAATCTCCACAATATTCTATAATTTATAGATTCTATAATGTAAATACTTCCTTTGAGGAAATTACCACCATCATAATCATTTTACAGATGAGGAAAATGAATCATACGGTGACCAAGGTATTTGAATCCAGGCAAGCAGACCCCAAAGGTGCTAACTTCTATGCCATATATCCTACTAGACACACCATCTCTGCCTACCTTTCATGAGCATCATTGTAGCAGTATTTTCATATTATATTATAGCTGAGTAAATTTTGCTTATTAGTACACCCAGAGAAGACATGAGATTTGTTAGGTGAACCATGGTACCCTACAGGCAAGTTCTACTTGAATGCAAATATGCTAATGGCTTATATGCTAACCTGAGGATGTGGGGTACAACAATACTGGCCGTGTACTCAACATTCCATCCCCAAAGAAAATGTGGCCAGCCGTGAAGTATTCAGTCACAATCACTGGTTAGAGTGGAATGCCTCTAAGGGCCTCTCCCCACTTCTAAATTTCCTGCCAGCGGGTCAGAAGATAACAACTGGACAATTGTGAAGTATATACAGCATTCTCTAAAACCTCTTGGCAAAACTTTCAAAGTTCTGGCAACGCCTCTCTCATGAGAAATTTTGCCTAAAATTAAATTGAGCATTACAGTCACTGTGAGAAAGGACAGTAATTATCAGAGACACTAAGCAACGTGGGACATCCTGTCTTCCTTTCAATTTATGTCCTGGGTCCAGATCCAAGCACCTGTGTACCTGGAGGTCTTTCCAATGCTTTTATAGCCAAGTCGTTACCCTAGGGAACTGAATTCATACTTCTTTATGACTGTGCATGAGCACTTAAAATTGTTTCCAACTCTACTTTGTTATCCTTGGGTCGATTATTTCTAGATGTCCTAACGTTCAGCAGCAGTAGCTGTTATCCATGTTCTGACCCTGTACAATAGAAAGATTCATTACCTTCCAGCTAGCTGAGATTACACAAAAGCAAGTTGCAACCATACACCATCTTGCATCCAAATGAAATGTTAGTTCTGTCGGAGGATAGGTGGATCGGGTTGCCTGTTTATTAAAATTCAGAAAATAGTCCAGGGTCTTTAGACAGCTCAACTTTGTTGCTCTCCAAAATCCTTTCTGTTGTAAAATGTCTCCCGCTTTAGCTGGAATAGCTACAGCAAGCCACGGAGAAGTTCCCAATGTCCATTAGATGTGAAGGCAGAGAAAATATAGGCAGTTTCATGAATGCTTTTAATTTTATCTTGTACCTTGTATCAGACTCATCCTTCCTCTCTTCCTTCTGTAATCTAGTTGAGGTTGTGGCCTGAGAGATGAAGAATGTCCCTGTTTACATGTAGAAAAAAATCGGTAAGGTTACCAAATATGTTAAAAAGAGAACTCACACTTATCCTTAAACTTCGGCAATGCTGCTCAACCTCCAACACGTGGTGGATGATCGCAAAGAATATCCCTACACTGTAGTCCCTCTTACAGCTCTGAGATCCTAATAGTAGCTAGTTGCTAAGGAAAGCCAAGTTCTGCTACAAAAGATAACGCTGTGCCTGCAGCCATCATTCGATCTGGATGATTAGAATATCCATCCTTGCTGCCATTTTTGCCTACCCGAATTTCCTTCTCGTCAAACAGATGAGGGTGGATTTATAAATCTCTATCTCGTAGGTCATACAAAGGGATTTTCTCTATTTTTTTTCCCATTGTGAAATAAAAATTTACTGCAGTCACTTAGTGAGGGAGGAATATTGTGTGATACAGATTTGTATGTTTGAGTAAGTTCCAGAATGTTGACTGTATTATTAGGGAAGGAAGAGTGTTGGTGATATTGAAGAGATAAGCAGGGGCACTCATTTCAGTCAAAACACACACACAAAAGATAAACAGAGTAAGTAAGCATAGGGATGTTGAAAATTTTTAGGTGTTTAGTTTTATTTTGTATAGGACGGCTATGGAAACTCTCACTGGTGAGATCACAGCAGAAAGCATGTCAAGGAGTTGAGGGATGAATAGCATGGCTATTCAAGGACAGTATTTTTGATAGAAAAATGTCCCGCCCAATGGCGCTGAGGCAGGAGAATATCAAGAATGCTAGAATGGGAGGGCTACAGTGAGTAGAATGATATGAGCATGATTTTAATAGGCATGGGGCAGAAGAAGCTTAGAACTACAGGCTTAGAACTTGGATATCATAGAGGTCCTTTGGTTTTCATTGAAATGGAAAGCATTTGTATAGAGGGTTAGATAATTTATGACATTGGGTCTCTCCAGTTGGTTGAAATGAATAATCAAAAGAAAATATCATGGACTAGATGCCCGTGATATCTCCAAATTATATGCTAAACACCTAACCTCCATGACCACTACAGATACTGTAATCTAGGATTTTCAGATGTAAGAACTGTTAAAAAACAATTGTGGGCAAAAAAGACAGTGCTCAGGGTGTAGACCCTTGCCTGTTGACCTGAGATTGATCCCTAGAATTTACATAAAGGTAGAAAGAATCAATTCCACAAAGCTGTCCTCTGACCTTCACACACACTGGAGAACGTAAACATGCACACACACACACACACACATCAAACATAGAATATATATATTCTGATTAAGGTTTCTCCACTTGCAACTCCTCCCAGTTTTTCTCACCTCTGGTCACCCATTCACACTCATTCTGTCTCTCATTAAAACACAAAAAGGTATTAAGGAATAATGACAAAATAAAATAAGATCTTTTTTAGAGGCAGAATAGCATTAACTAAACTAATAGAAGAAAAATCACCAAAAAAAAAAAAATAAAAGGCACAAGAAAACACACATTGACAAGAGACACCCATATTTGCACATGCACACAGGAATCCCTTAAAACACAAAACTGGAAACTATAGTACATAGGAAAAGGACAAGTAGGTTTTAAAAGAACTGGCCCAACACATTATGAGACCAAGAACTCCAAAAGCACCATGGAGTTCATTTTTTTTTAGTCATTGCCTGTTGCACATGGGGCATGTCCTTAAGAGTGCTTTATATCACTCGTAAGACTCCCTTGAAGAAAACTAAGTTTTCTTTTGCAAGTGGCTATTAATTTGAGATATTTTTGGGTTTAGGGATGATGATGTGTGTACTCTTCTCTCTCGGCTTTAGGACTCCATCTGGTGCATCCATATAAGCCCTGTGCATGTTGCCATAGTCTATAATATAGAGTTCATATGTACATTGGTTGTACTGTGTTTGGAAAGGCCTTCTTTCCATGATGCTTTTCATCCCCGCTGGCTCTTACACTCTTTCCAGAGTCTCTTGTTTACTAAGGGGAGAGATTGGATGGAGACATCCCATTGAGGGCTGAGTGTCTCCCACTCTCTGCATATTGCCTCTCTGAGGTTGTCAATTGGAGATAGATAGGGTTACGGATGAGACTTGTGTCTGCTTCTCTTCCCAGGGCTTGGATGCCATCAGGGTTAGACCTGTGCAGACTCCGTGTATACTGTCACAGCCTTTGTAAGTTCATACATGCAACAGCCCTACTGTGTGTGGAAGGCATTGTTTCCTGGGTATCCTCTATCACCTCTGGCTTTTACAATCTTTCTGCTTCCTCTTCCAAAGAGTCCCCCAAGGCCTGAAGATGGAGATCTGATAGAGACATCTCATTTAGGGATGGATGTTCCAAAGTCTCTTGCTCTCTGTACATTGTCCAGTTATGGGTATCTATGTTTGTTCCAATTTGCTGCAGGAAAGCTTCTCTGATGATGGCTGAGCAAGGAACTGTTATATGGAATAGCAAAATGCCATTAGGTGTCATTTTATTGCTATATACATAAATATATGTATATATGTATATAGCAATAAATTTTATTGCTATGTACTGCAGAACAGTAGTCTTCAGTTCAGACTTCATAGGTCTGTAGGCTATCTAGTCTCGGGTTCTCGGTCACACAAGTAGTGCTGGGTATGAGTTACATCTCATGGTATCAATCAGATCAGATCCTGGTTGGTTACTCCAACAGACTTTGTGCCAATATTGTACTAGCATATCTTGCAGGTAGGTAATCATTCTAGATCAAAGAGTTTGTAGCTAGGATTGGAGTTTACCTCTTACCCTTTGGAAGCTTGCAAAGTACCTTTCAATATCATGAACATTCATCCATAGGGATGAGCGCTCTATGGAGGCACCAGCTCTGTTTCTTCGTGTTCAGTGAATTGCATGGGTGTTGTTTTCAGCAATGGGGCCTTCCTATCAGTTTGTAGAGAGCAACTGGTAGCTTTGGCAATAGCCTGGGTTATTTGAAGAATCTCATCAAACCCCTTTGGCCAATAATTCAATTTTTAAAAAATTGATCTCTTTTGTTTGAGTCGTCTATTCTATATACAAACCCAACTATCTAAGATAGGAAAGAATAATGGGAAGCCTGTTTCCTTCATAGCACACTACAAATAATTCCTGATCATAAAGATCTGTCAATCGGTTTTAAATATTATTCACTCAATTGTAAGCTATAAAGACAAGGCTCTGGGTCATTTTCATTAACCACTGTGTCCAAGTCCTAGTCCTATACCTAGCAAGCCATGTATATGTAATAAGGCTTTGATAAATGAGTAATTTGATGAAATTGGGATTTTATTTTTTAAAAAGACTTTATGTTACCTATATTTGCTTTTAAATAAAATAAAACACAACATCTTATTTTGCACAACATCTTATTTTGCTCAGTTTGTTTATGTTTGTTTCTATTGAGCCCTCTGGGGAGTGATTCTGTGGCACTCTATATTACCCACTTTCCTCTCCTACAGCCTCTCATTCCATAATCACTGTCTGCTCTAAATGGTACTCTGCTATACTTGAATGCAAGAAGGCATCCTAGTGTGCTACTTCAAGACATCAATAGGCATCCTAATGTTTGTATTAGATCATACCATGACATTAAAGTAGATCTAAATATATTTTGTTTCTGAGAGTTTTTTTTCACAAGACTATTTATCAATTACATATTATAATCCAGGTGTCCTCTGTTCAACACATAACTTAGGCTAGGGCTTTACGCATTAGATGATCTTGGTAGGTGCTCATGTTAGCATCCCCAGGCAGCCTTAACAAATTAACACAAAGTGAATGGCATGAGCAGTGGAGCAGTGGAGATCTACTCTCTCACAGTTCTGGAGCTGAAGGTCCTAGAGCTAGGCTACAGCAGAACTGGCTTCCTTCCGGTCTGCAAGGCCTAGTCCAAGCTTCTGCCTGGGCTGATGGTAGTTGAGTTGAAGTATTTGGTCTTTTGTGGCTTGCAGCATCACTCAGAGCCCTGTATTCACATTGAGGTGTAGATTTTCCTGAGAGTCTACACATGTTCTTTGGTCCCATTTTTATGAGGACACCAATGGTTGGATAGGGGTCTGTTCTATTCCAGCCCAACTTTATTTTAACTGATTATATCTGCAATGACTGTGTCATAATTACCGTATGTAGATCCCATGACTAAAAACAAATGGGGTTTATTTAGTTCATGCTACAGGCTTAGGGAAGCCAGTCTAGAAGCTTAAGGCAGAAACCTGGAAGCAGGAATTGAATCAAAGCCACAGAGGAATGCTCCTTGCTGGATTCCCCCTCCCCGCCCCCAACCGTGGCTTACTCAGCTTGCTTTTGTTTTATACTACCCAGGACCACATGCCCAGGGAGAGTATCACCCCTTGTAGACTAGACCTTTTTACATCAATCATCAATCAAAAAAATGCCCCACAGACATGCTCACTGTCCAACTTAATGGACGCATTTTCTCAGGTGAAGTTCCTCTTCTCAGATAACTCTAATTCTGTGGAGTTGACAAGAACCTAACCAGGACAGATTCTATTCCCAAGTAAGGTCATATTCTGTAGTACAGGGAGGAGGAGTTGGGGATTTACTGTGTAAATCTCAGAGTGACACAATTTGTCTCACAATGATTCCTAATCAGGGAGTGAAGAATATGCTCTTCTAAAATGCCTTCCTCATTTTTTAGTCCTTAATCGTTGTCTCTGGTAAATGTTGGTGTTGAAAACTGCAGACTAAATGTAGCTCTGAATTCTACAACTTTCATTTTAAAGCACCGTGGTACACAGAGAAAGAAAGTTGTGACGCCCGATCTGTCTCCTGGATATGTTCATATCTACCTCAGGTCAGTTTTACATAGATTCCATTTACTCACACACACTTGATTATGGTCAAGTTCCATAATCACTAATGTCATAACCTGTCCCAGAAAACGGGAGAATGGGTTGGGTTTTCTGTAAGCATCATCACAAAATGATTCCATATACCTCAGTAGAAGAGAGTTCACTCAGCATGTGTAAGGCTCTAGAATCAATTCCTCCAAAACACACACACCCACACAATCATACACACATGCACACACAGAGAGGAGGGGACATTCTCCATCACCTGGCATCACTTATAATTAGTTATAATTTTATCACAGAGAACCTTCCCTAATCCCAGGAGCTCTCTCAAACCATTCTCCTTCTGATTTTCAGAAGAATCTCAGAAGTTCATCCAGGTTGAGATGAGAAAGATTCTTATAAGGAATGCTAGATTGAGGAACTCCAGAGTAGCCTCCAACTTGGAGAGGAACTTAACCAGAAGCAATGGCCCATTCTGCAACTGCCACACAGTTCTTCTTTCAACCAACCAGAATGAAGTTCTCCCTAGAGCCTCCACATTTAAGCAACCCAACCTTTTGAAGCCCTAAGTAGAAAACTCAAGCTACTTGGCCTTCTGTCCCACACAACTATGAGATAGAAATAAGTGGTTAAGCCACTATCTGTGTAGTAGCATGTTACACAGCAAAGGTAAGCTAGTATCTGTTTACATTGGAACAGCAATAGAATGGGAAAATAGGGAAGAGTGGAGTAGAGAAAGACCCGGTCAGAGAAAAAGTCAAAGAAAACAGAGAAAGAAATGCATAAGTCAAATGATGGGTTCGTCACCATTTTCTTTATAGATTTCTACTTGTTCCCAGCTAACCTGTGGTGATAGTGAACCTACCACCAGGCACACAGCACTTTCCACAATTAGCATGAAACATGACCCATCTTACTGAGGGAAACACTACATAGAAACGAACAAGGACAGAAATGTGCTTTGTTTTGTACATACGAGAGTCATTAATAAATAAAGAGTACAGAGACCAAAAGAAGAGGAAATTTGGAAAGGAAGATGAAGGAAGGGAGAACGACAGAGAAGAAAAAAAAGGATAGAAAAGGCATAGAAACTGCAAGGGAGAAAGTACACGTTCTTCCAGGAGCACGCAATTCCACACCCAAGCCTGGCCTAATACTTTATATCACAGAAGATCACAGCACTATAAGACTTTTCTTGATGTTCTCCAAAGTAACAGAGAAACTGCCATTTCCAGTCAGCCTTTTCAGCCTTTCTAAGCTTGGCTGGTCCCTGGCTGCTTACACAGCCTTTCACGCCATCAAAGGAAGTAAAAATTGCACAGACATGACATTTAAAAACGGCCTTGACCTCATGTAGGTCTTTCTACATCCAACAATTATGAAAACACAAAATCACATCTGTTTTAAAGAGGTAGGTAGGCCAATAACAATGACAGACACTTCCAATAAAAGTTAGTAAATGAAAATAAGTTTTCATTAGAAAAACATCAATTTTGGACTTTTTTGCAGTAAGGCAAAAAAAAAAAAAAAAAAAATTCCTGGGGCCTGGTCAAATCCCAGCAAGATTTTCTTTTTCTTTGTTGTATGCTTAGTGAGTCTATGGATACTTTATCAAATGTGGGGATGTTTTAGTCCATGTTTGATTCCTGGCAACATGGACCGATAGGAATACACTGAAACAGCCGTGGACCAACATGGTGCAGAGTTTACAATAAAAAGTATTCATCAAGTAGCTAGCCAATTAAGACCCAAGGACACACAGAATTGAGAAGCCTCTGTGCCTAGATCTCTATGGTTTGTGTCACAGAACCTGTTCCTAGTGAGCTATTAAATATTAAAATGAGGTATGTAATACTCAGGACAGAGTTCAGCTGGTAGTAAAGGCTCCGGTAGTAAAGAAGGAGCCAGTTATCCGTCTAGCATCTTCTGTTCTGGGATCTAAGGTAATACCAAAGCTGGTCCTTTACTGGGGTAGGCAACAGTATTTGTAAACCTTTTTCAACTCATTGGTGAAAGGAAGTCTTTTCCCCACAGAGCCCAGAGGCCTCTAATCAACGTGTGCTTTCAGCGGCTCCACTGACAGTGCTTAGGAAACCCTACACACTGATCACCACGACTTCTTACATCGATGACGATTGTATAATTGTCT
Source organism: Mastomys natalensis (assembly GCA_021653895.1). Taxonomy (NCBI): domain Eukaryota; kingdom Metazoa; phylum Chordata; class Mammalia; order Rodentia; family Muridae; genus Mastomys; species Mastomys natalensis. The sequence continues at coordinate 974,214 of JAJTUV010000155.1, forward strand.
GTTCTCTGTCTTGTGGCCTTGGGAGGACTATTAATGTGACGGCTGATGACTAGCCAAACCCCAAGATTGTAGAGTGGCCCATAGGGCTGTTTATGCCAATCTTCAGGAGGAAAAGTACTGCATAATTCTAAAATAACATATTTACACCAGGGGTCAGCAAGCTTTTTCTGAAAAAGGCCACAAAGTAAATGCTTTAAGCTTTGTGGGCCTAAATGCTTCAGTCTTTGTCCCAGCTCTTCAACTCAGTAGCTTGAAAGCCACCACAGGAAATGCGTAAGTGAGTAAATATGGCGGTGTTTTAATAAAGCTTTATTTGAAGACAAAATGTTGAATGTCTTCAAATTCTCGTGTACCAGAAAATGTTTTTACTTATTTGTCCTTCAACCAGTTCAAAATGTCAAAACAGTTCTTAACCCAACACCTACAGACGTCAGAGAATGGGGTGAATTGCCATGTCTATCCACCCTGACTTAAACTTATTTTGGGTTCCCAGAACATATCATGATGCCCAATATATTCACAATTAAATCTGACTACAGTTATACTAATATGCACCAGTTGCACATTACTGAATTTGTAAAATTTTAATCATTTGTCTCCTCTAATATATTGTAATTTTATTTAACCCATACTTTTAAAGTTTCAGTTCATCATAAAAACTACTATACAATACCAAAGACTCTGACTACTTACTGGGATCAAGTGTTTGACACTGAAATATCACATACAGTCATAAAATCTTGGTATTTGTTTTCCAGAAGAAGCAATCATTTTTAAATTATTTGAGGTTATTATTCGGTAGAGAACTCCTCTTACAAATATTTATTTGGTCAAGTGCAGTAATACAATGACATTTAACCAATGGTCAACAAAGACTTCTCTTGCTGTTGGTCCCCTGTTATCACTAATAATATTGAACAAATAAATTCAAAGAAGCACATGGAATTTGGCTCCAATTGCAGAAGCTGGGAAAATATAAGGAGTGTGACTGCTACTGACTGCTACCTGAAGTGCGCTATTCGGAAGTCAATGCAGTTTGCACAGCAAACCATTGATGGACAGACAATTTGCATATGTAAGTTATGTGCTGAATGTAGATGTATAGTCTTCACATATTCAAATAGGGTGATTAGACTTGCTCAATCCTATCAATTCACAAGCATTTGCCAGCTCTACAGTACAGCCAGGGCTTTGCAGAACTTACTCAAGGAAGTATTTATATGATCATATCTCCATAAATTGTCTTAATATTTAGCATATCTGGCAAATAACTTTCATAAATTATCACTATTCTTCTACAACTTCATTGAGTTTAAGTATTAGGGATCTAATTAGGATCTAACACTAAAAGAATACGATTTAAACGTTTCTAAAGGAAGATAAACCCCAGTCCTTCGTGGTCCTACATTCTCCTCAGGGATGCACGCTTTCTCAGCTACAGACAATAATCATCTATTGCTTTCTTTATCTGTGACTTATTTATTCTCTTACTCAATTTGTCACATTGGTATTTTTTTGTTATCCCTAACTGTTTCTCCTTTCTTTCATTCCTCCCTTCTTTTTCCTCTTTCTCCCCTTCTCCTTCCCCCTTCCCCTCCCCCTCCTCCTCCTCTTCCTTCTTCTTGTTTTGGGTCTCTTTTCTTTCCTTCCTCCCTACATTCTTCCCTCCTTTCTTCCTTCATTCTTCCTTTCTCCCTCCTTCCAACCTCCTTCCTTCTTTTTCCTTCCTTTTGTCTTTTATTCTCTCTATTTCTCCTCTCTCCCATTTTTTTCTCTCCCTCTCCTTCAGAAAACAGATTGGTTTTCAGGCCTTAAACTCATCCCAAGAAACATAAGTAACTTAAGATGCCATTGTACAAGATGGACAAGGACACGAAGATGCTGAGCTACTGTAGTTCATGCCTGCACTCTCTTGTGTCTGGGTTTCCATGAAGCTCCAATGTATAAAAGCCAATATTTTATTCTAGGTCTCAAAAGCCTTAAAACTCTCCCTTTATCTGCCACACTTTAACTTCAAATACACGACCTCCCCAAACTGAAACAAGATCTTCACTTTAATTTTGTTTTTGGCTTTTTTTTTTTTTTTTTTTTTTTTTTTGGCTTTCGTAAGCTATTTTGGACATTTATAAAAATAGATTCAAAGCATTTATCCACTGCAAAAAAAAGGTGTGGGGGGGGGGAATCATGACGATTCTGTTGTGGATAGCCTCAGCCTTGTATTTTGATCCTAGTTCCTAGAACTAGAAAAGGAATTAATTTTACATCCTTTTTTATAACTAGTGTTCATTACTGCATTCAAGTATGTATAAAAAAGTATCTTCATTGGTGAACTGTAGAATCTAATGTGAATCTCCACAAAGTCAGAATGGCTATTCTAACAGTATAGCAATTCTTTTTGCCATCTAGACTTCATCTGGACAGGAGTCATCTGTGATATTTTTACAATAAAGTTTATTTAAAAATTAAAATAAGTTCAAATAGAAAGTTGTTCATCTCAATTCAGAAAATGTAATATTTTACATTATAAATCAATAATTTTTTTTAGATGGAAACACTTCCAAATGTAGTTAGTGAGAATTGTTAGTGGTCTCCTTGGTCTCAAGTTTACCTAAAATTTCAATCAACCTGTGCTCCCACCAGGAAACTATTATCCTGTATCCTGAATCCTTTCCATTCAGTTAAATAAAACAGGACAACAAAATAAAACAACATCCCCCCCAAAAATAATCTTTTATTACATAGATGTGGACCTGTGTCCTTGTACTTAAGGATGCATTTGTTTCTAAATTTCTGAGTGTTTGTGGTTATATAGTTATTTAGCCTGTTTTAAGACTGTCTCGCTGCACAGCATATCCTGGCCTTGAGCAGTCACCCTTACTTGTCCCTTGGTACTTGTTTATGTCAACTGAATCTTGTTCTTTTTCCTATTTTAATTTACATAATGATAACATACTATATATGACAATCTGAAACAATTCATAAATAAGTTTTACATATATATATATATATATATATATATATATATATATATATCCACACACACACATTTGCCAACTAGTGTTTATGTTAACTTGACAGAAGTTGGCGTCCTCTGAGAGCAGGGAACCTCATTTGATAAAATATTTCCATAAGATCCAGCTGCAGGCAAGACTGTAGGGTATTTTCTTAATTAGTGATTGATTGGGGCGGGCTGAGACTATCATTGGCAGTACCATCCCTGGGTTGGTGGTCCTGGGTTCTATAAGAAAGCAGGGTGAGAAAGCCATACGAAGCAAACCAGTAAGCAGCATCTCTGCATCAGCTACTGATTCCAGGTTCCTGCCCTGCCAGGTTCCAACCTGTCTTTCAAATAAACTGTCATGTGGAATCATAAGCAAAATAAACCCTTTCCTCCCCAACTTGAGTTTGGTCGTGGTGTTTAACACAGCCGTACTAATACATACAATTCCAAGTAATTTCATCTGTTAAATATTTACCTTCCCCCTTATCAATAGAAATTCGTACAGCTTCAAATTTTTGCTACCAAATATAGCAAAACTATGAAAAATATCAAATATAGCAAATATGAAACGGGAATTTCGGCAACGTCTCTTTGTGGACCTGAGTAAAAGGCTTTCTGTGGTACTTAGCAGAAATGGGACATCTGGACCTTGGGCTACATGCACTGTCAACTTTACTTGGTGCAGTAGGCAGGGCCAGATGCCTCTACAACACAGTGTTTTGATGTGCACAGACAGTGTTGGTAGACAGGACTTCCTGGAGGCCTTGGAGCAATTGGTCTTGTCAGACATCCACAGTGTTTACTGTCTGGTACTTTTTAAATGTGTCTTATCACTACTTTCCAATCTTGTTTCCATCCTCATTTAGCTATGAAAGTTGTCTTTTCATGAACATTTAGTAATCACCTTCTTGCCAATTCACAAAGACTTCATTTGAACTCATCACTCTGCTTGACCTCAATTGCATTTGGCGAGCTGGTTACCACCAAGTCCAGAGTCGATTTCTTTCTCTTTTTTTTTTTTTTTTTAACATTTAACAACGTTCTAGGCCTGAGGAAGCACTGAGGAAGATGTTTCCCTTAGAATTCATGTACAAATCTGCTAAATAACTTAGGGGACATTCTCCTCAAATAATTGCATTTAATAATAACATTGAAGATATGAAAAGTTGAAATGTTCATAAAATTAAGTTCATGAGATAAATATCAAAACATATAGTCCAATAAGACTGCATGAAACTGCAAGAAATAGCATGATAGTATCTGCATATTAAGCAATACAGTTAACTCAACATATACTAATTATATCTTAATTCTGCTCAACATAGTTTATGTGTTACTACTGTTAAAGCTTGGTATAGTGAAAATACTGGGTTTTAAGACATACAAATGCTTTATTCTTTAATATGAACAAAATTTGAATTTACTATTATGTCAAAAAAGGGTCTGGGAGGTCTCATGAAGGTTACTCATAGTGCATCTTCCACTTCATGTCTGTGAGCTACATACAGCTCATTCTAATATGCAAGCTAGACCACAAAAGCTAAGAATGCTGAAAAATACTATCTTCCAGACACACTGTAAATGCACAGAAGCTCTCTCTGGTGAGTTTTGCAAGACCCATACAGGGCCAGTTAAAAAATTTCTAGCATGAATAGGAGAGGACAGGGAAGCCCCACACCTAGCTGAGAACCTGTTGACAATTGATGGCCATACTTTTGTGAGCAGTACTGATTGGACTCAAATTTTCAAATGAATTGTTTTTAAGGTAAGATCATTTGGCCTCCACCCAAGAATCTTTAAACTAGTTAAGTGGGCAGCTGTATATGAGAAATGATCTTGAAAATTGCTTACCCGAGCTTATACGAGTCTGAAACAGCTACAACACCACCACCACCACTTATTGTCACCACTGGTGACACCGAACAAATACCTGTTGAAGAAGTTTGGGTGGTAGATCCCTACTCAGAAGCATGTGCAGTGGCTATGGGTTCTCATCTCAGAAACAGTTAACGAGAGAGAATGCGTTTTTTAGTTCTGGGGGTTCTGGTCGTTTCATCTTGTTTAGTGTCTTGATGATGTGTTTTGTTTGGGAGAAAGATTAGGGTAACTGTTATCATTGGCAAAAGTAAAACTCTAAAATTATAAAAGGCTGCTATAAAGTGAAGGGTCATGAGCATAAAAAAGATGAGGTCTAATATCTCAGTATGATCTAAATCTAAAACCACAGAGGAATGACGCCAGCTAAACCTCCTGAAGACATTTTTAGCAATAATTTTTTAAAATGTACAGTTTTAAAAGCTCCCTTTAGAGAGTGTGGGTGGGTGGGGGCACACTCATACAGGCAAAAGGAAGGGAGGAGAGCAGATGTGGGATAGGGATATGGCAGAGGGGAAACTGAGAAGTAGGATATCATGGGATGGGGGGGTTGGTGGAGGGGGTAACCAGGAAGTGGGATATCATTGAGATGTAAATGCATGGAATGATTAATGATAATAAAAAATAAAATAAAATAAAAAATTTTAAAAATTAAATAAACCCAAAGGTTAAAACAAACAAACAACAACAAAACAAAACAAAACAAAAAACCTTCCTGAGGTTGGAAGTTACTAAAACCTAAAACCTATAACAAGAATCATCAGGGGTCATGGTAATTATGCATGACCAAAAAAGCTTCTTTTAGTTACAGAAGGTAAACTCCATTCTTGTCTGGTGACTGTCTTTACACCTGTGTTCTGAGTATTTCTCACACTTCTACTATAATGCTATGATGTCTCTGTCTTGTAATTTCTGTAGTTGGTCTTCAAATAGACAAGTCAGGAGAGAATATGATCATTCAAGTTTGACAAAGGATCAGTCATTACTTTAATCTACTTTACTAAAACTTGGGATGGCTGTACTGAGAAAGTGAATGTAATAATTAGCTTGCTTATTATCTAGGTGAATATTTCTACTATGGGTAGAAATGCTTTACTCCCAAATTCTCTCTCTGTCTCTTTCTGTATCCCTCTCTCTGTCTCTGTCTCTCTCTCATATGCACACACACACACACACACACACACACAACACAAGCACATGCACTCTTGGGTATACGTGTGTGTGTGTGTGTGTGTGTGTGTGTGTGTGTGTGTGTGTGTGCAAGTGTGGAGACCAGAGGTCAACCACAGGTGCCACTTTTGCTGGCCTACCTTGCCAGTGAGCCAAGTGACTGCCCAGAGAGCCCCAGGGATTATTCTGTCTCCTGATGTTCAGTACAAGAACAGGTTTACAAGGGATAACAAATACAGGTCACCACACCTGCCTTTTTTCACATACATTCTGTCTTCACGCTTGTCTGCCAGTTACTTTGTTGACTGAGTGTATACCCCAGCCTAAAAAAAACCGCTCCTTTTGAAAACCAGAAGAACTACCACGTATATGACTTGTTGGTATAGCCCCATTAGAGTCTTACGAACAAACAGGTCAGGTTTCAGTGAGGGCTTTGCAATCCTAGCAGTTTTTGAAATGGTAATCTTAATTGCTGGCCAAAAGAGCTTTAAAAAAAATGCCCCCCCACCATCTGTCATCAAGTGATGATCTTCCAAACACTGCTCAGAGTGTGCTTCAGCTTCTCATTCAAGGGATGGGCCATGAGAAAACAGTGCATGGAAGAAACGGACGCAGCATTTTCCCTGTGGGTGCTGAAGACATATATGTGAATCGAAGCATGCCCATATCTATGTTGAGATGTTTTGATTTTGAGAAAGAAATATGCTTTGGCTAAATTTATGAGGCGAAGGACCAAGTAGCCTGTTTTTAGAACCAAGAGAAAAGACCAATTGTGTCAGACTTGAAAAAAATTGTAGCTGTCAGTGGATCTTGGCTGTTTGGCAGAATACTTCAAGCACGGTGCACACAGAATCTGAAGTTTCAAGAGAAAAATTCCAATTCACTTCTCCTTATAATAGAATGTCAGCACTTAGAAGGAAAATTTAAATATGGATAGAGCACAATAACACACAAAACTGTAATTATTATCCTACTGTAGTGAATATTCCAAAGATGATGTTAAAAATGATATTTTTTAAAAAGGTTTCATCTACTGTTGTAACAAAATATTATTAGTATTATCGTGGTGCTCTGACTAAAAACATCTTTTGGAAGCCAAGAAGAAAAGTTCCTAGCCTTGAACCATTCATAAATAGCTCAGAATGGGGATATTTAAGATTGTGTTTAATTTCATTTCCAAATTTATGTTTTATATAATCATAGCAGAATAAAATATCACCCCAGCTTTCCTTGTCAAAGTTCAGTGTTTATAGCATATGCATGGGACCCAAATTTTTGCACTTTTTGGAAAATAAGATGCCTGTCCAATAGATGTGTGCACTGTGATGCCCTTTGTTGCCCATAAAACCTACCACAGAAGATTTTATAGCACCCAAACATGCTCAAATATCATGTAACAAATCCTCAAAAACTGGAGGATTATTTAAACTCCAAAATTTGGAGTTTAAATTATTATTATTTAAACTCCAAAATTTGGAGTTTAGAGCACATCATTGACCTTTTGCACCAGTTCACTTTCTCATTAATATTTTGCCGGCACTAAAATCACTTGTTTTTATCCAAATGTGCAACTGTGGAATTAACTTCAGTATACTAAAGTAAAGATCTTTCTCTATTTCACTTCTACTCCATGTCCTCTTGCCTGTTGCTTTCAAATTGATACCCATCCCACACACAAGAGTTGAAGGGCTTTTGCTTCCTTGGAGCAATAATATCACTGGCACACTAGCTCGAATGTGTTATCTGCATAGTATCCATCTCATTTTAAAACCTTCAGTTCTTCACTGTTATCTACAGAGGAAAATCTAAACTTATTCATCACAATTCACAAAGAGTGACAATGCATTTCAACTGTTTGCTATAACTCTCTAATATGTATTTTTGGTATATCCATCTCATTGTTCTCAGAACTGACTTTAATATTCTCTGTGTGTTCAATACCTTCTAAAGTATTTCTCACCATCCTTTTCAGCTGGTTAAAGTTACTTAAGATACAGTTACATTCCTGCCTGTGCCTGAATTTTCCCTTAACTCTCCCAACCAATATTCCGTCACTCCAGTCCAATCTCCTTAAGGTTCTTGTTTTCAACCTTCTTTCATTCAGTCTCTAATGTCATTCTATTTCTCTAAAGACTTACACATCAAGTCAAACATTTATGACTCTCACAGGTTTATATACAGTAGAGTCTAATCACATTGCCTAAAAACTATGCACAATGAAGTATACATAGAATAGCTGGCCTTTTATAAAGTTCATACTTGTGTCTGCTAGGGCACAGTGCTAATGGGATCTCTTGCATGACAGATTTTTTTTCTGATTTTTATTAGGACTCAAAGAATAATTCAGTGCCTCTGCTACTCCTGATGATCCAGTGGTGTCCCATTTGTGGAAAAGGAGCATTTTGTATATGTTGATGACAGAAAAAGGTGGCAAGCACTATATTTTGATTTTGTTTGCTTTGTGCATTAAACATGGGCATTTGTTTCTAGTAACTGAAATAGTAAGACCTTGTGAAAGAGCGGCTGCGCAGACAGGTCAGTAAGTATCCTTTGCTATTTGCACAAAGAATGATGGCAAGAGTTAAAGATGGAGGAGAAAATAGCAGCTACTGCACTGGGACTAAGAGCCCAAACACAGCCTGTTCTTGATCCATGACTATTTATTACCTGCTTTTTGACAGCTCTGCATTTGCTCCAAAGAATCTGATGTAGGAATGAACAGAGTGTTCCTCAAATGAGAACATGTCCAATCTACAGTCCATCAATAGCAAAATGCTAATGGGTTTTACTCGGGAAATTTGATATGTCAGGAATTACACCCCTGTGGCTTATAATGGGAATAAAGGACAGCCATTAGACTGGCTTGCCAAGGCCATGCTTTAGTTTTTTATGATTGACAGTGCCAGCAAAGATGGAGGCCCTCATCTGGTATCTCCTGTGAGAATATATGGAGTCTCCTGACATTCTACTATCACCTTGTACCTGAAAGTCACCGATAATTCAATAGTCAGAGTAGTCTGATCTCCCTGCTCTGTTTCTTTACAAGAAAAAAATAAGTGTCCAGTTGGCCAGAAAGACTTCTGCATGTACTCCAAAGGATTGTGAGAAGAAGATTCCAATCAACATGATCCGAAAGAAGAGACACTGAGACTGGATCAGAATAGAGAATGTTCCCTGGGACATAGTGTTCAGAAATGTTTCATTATGATGAACAAGATATTTTATTAAACATTTTCTTTCTTTTTTTTTTTTTTTTGTTTTTTTCGAGACAGGGTTTCTCTGTGTAGTCCTGACTGTCCTGGAACTCACTCTGTAGACCAGGCTGGCCTCGAACTCAGAAATCTGCCTGCCTCTGCCTCCCAAGTGCTGGGATTAAAGGCGTGCGCCACCACCACCCGGCAAACATTTTCTCTCTTAATGGTTTTGTCATGCCGTGATTTATATAGTACAGGTCTGTTTGTTGCAAAAGTAGTAGTACTCTATGACTGTTAGAAAAATCTATGGATTTGTGTAGCTATTGGACATATACACAGCTTTAGACATTTACACTACCCACAAAAGACTTCCTGAGTCTCTCATTTGCAATTAATAGTTGCCCCCTTGCTTACTCCTGGCAACCACTGATCTGATCTATAAATGTGTCTTTTCTGAGTATTTCATATACATGAAATTTTATACTTTTGCCCTAGGATGCTCCCTAAATAAAATGTCTTTGAGGTTCAATTTGTTTTAGCATGTATCAGCAGTCACTCTTGTTTACTGCTGAATGAAAGTCAATCACATATTTATCCATTTATAAGGTCATGGTCACTAGGATTACCTCTAGTTGCAGATATAATGAATTATGCTATGACAAGCATCGGTAGGCCTATGTTTTGGTTTTTGTTTTGTTGTTGCTGTTATTGTTGTTGTTTGCAAAAATATAAGAGTTTTCCCCTTCTGATCCCCCTGAAAAATCAGTTCTTTTTTTTTAAAAATGTCACAATTCTTAACTCTACTGAAATCATGAAAACTCCCAGAAAGAGCAATGCCAGCAAGATTTTAAAAGGATGAAAAGTCTGACCTGATTCACTACATTCTGCTGAATTCATTGCCAAGATTTTCCTTGAGTTTATTTCTGTGTCCAGAAACGTATACAGAGAAGTGACACAAGGTCAAATCAAAATGCTAGAAAAGGCAGCCTTTATCAAGGGTTATATACTCTTTTCATCTGAGTTTACAATAGTCTAAAGAACACAATATAAACTTCTCTGGTATTGACTCATCCAATGTTTTAGATGTATTAAGGCTAACAAAAAAAAATAATCCCTTATTAATGCTTTATTTTTCAGTTAAATATTTTTCCCAAAATATACTCAGCTATATAGTTTTTTTTTATCACAAAGCAGAAAACTTTTACTATCAACTTTGAGAGATGAGAATCTTTCAATCAATAGTAAGCAGATCATCCCAGCTATAGACTTAATGTTATATTGCTCCCCCTACCAAAAAAAAACCCCTCATAGATTAAAGTTCTAACCACAATGCAATAGTGTTCGAAGGGGCCATTGTAGGAGATGTACTTGGGTCTAGATGAAGTCATCAGAGTGAGTCCTCATGATGGAGATGATGTTCTTACAAAAAAGACCAGAGGAGGAACAGAGGAGGATTGCTCTCTCTCCTCCACAGGAATAGGGGAGCCATTTGCAAGCCAAGAAGGCATCATTTCCCAAATAACTTGATAGTACTGATACATTGTTTCAAATTAGCAGCTGCAAAGCTGTAAGAAATATGTTTCTGCTGCATAAGCCACCAGTCCAAGGCATTTTGTCTTAGCGACTGCAACAACTATGTGAGTCTCCCAATTACCTTCACTCCACTCTCTTCTCAAAATAAAACAAAATAAAAAAAATTTTTGGAAATGCAGTGGATATTGTGTTTAAATATTCTTCTAGTCAAACCCTTTTCTCTATAATTTATGAAATTAAAGATGATCTAACAAGGCATTTTGCTAACTTTTCATATTTTGTGGTAAATTTTCCAAAGCTCCTTCTTTTGTAATATGGGAATTTTCACATTAAAGCATTCTGATTTGCTCTGGTGCTAGTATTTTTTAAATTTTAATTATTTTTATTTTATTTGTATGAGTGTTTTATCTGCCTGTATTTATGTGCGCACATGTGCAATGCTTACATAGACCCAAGGAGACAATGGATTCTCTGGACCTGGAGTTAGACAGTTGGATTATATGGAACACAGGTTCTCTGCAAGGACAGCACATACTCTTAATCACAGAGATATTTTTCTAGCCTATTGTGCCAATACATTTCATGAGGGCACAGGTCCTGTCCCAAAAATCACAAAGGAAATCACTGAGAGAGTATTGTTTCCTTTATAAATATATTCAGTATGATATCTGAGAGGCATAACATGCAAGTAAATTGAGGTAAAATCACTATGCATATAAGCACCCTAATATATATGACTTTAACTGATATCTGACAATGTCCCTTTTTTGTTGGCAGAAGAAACATGTCTTTCTGGGCCAGCCCCAAACCAAACTACACTAAGAATTAGTAACACAGCAGTAGTTACTCTGAATGTGGCAAAACACACTATATTAAAAATTCTTACATCAAAAAACAACTACAAAAGAGCTTATTAAATATTGTCAATAACATAAGTCCCTGGGACAAATAATCAATAACTTAACACAGTAAAAATTCATTTTGTGAGGGCATAGGGTACAACAAATGGCTATTGCAGGTTCTGCTATAACCTGGCTAGAAATCTTTAAAATTTAATTTATAAAATTGTAAAAGGCTACTATCTTTCCACAGAATATGAATCTGAAGTGGAAGGATGCATGAGAATATTAAATACTGCTTCTTTTACACTTTCTTGTTGGTTCAAAATAAAAAGAGGTAAGTGAGTTCTACTTCATGCTCAGTTGATACAGGCTAAACAGGTATGTAAGGCAATATTGAGAATACAGTGGCTATGATTTTTTAACCATAGTTATCTTAGACGAGAATATTAGTGAAGAGCTTAGAATAAAGCTTTAACTAGAGATAAACAAGAATAGTTCATCAACACAAAGATGTCAGTTGAGGTCATGATAATATAAAACCTGGAGAGGGACACAGTATTCAGGGCCAATCATGAAACTCAGGCTCCTCCATGTCTATACACCCAGAAGTGGAGTCTGTAAAGGGCCATAGGCTGTCTTAGAAACCAAAGGACGTAGCTGTACGCAATGACCCCAAGTGCTCCAGAAAGTCTCACAGAAAATCCCAAAGAGTACTTGTGTGACTAGTACTCAAGAAGTTGTTAGTCATCTTAACCAAGCCATGGTGGACTAAGACAAGGAGAGGAGAGGCACAAACATTAGCAACTGTTCTTTCAAGATGCTTGGCTTTGAGAATGAGAGAAGAGATATATACATAGAGAGTGAGAAATGAAGATAAAGAGCTAAGAGCTAGGTAAGTACTTACTTAGGTAACTCAGGAGACTAACAAAGGATGCAAGACACAGTTAGGAGAGGGGGCTATTGATGAGAATCTGATACTTGCCCCTACCTATGTTTAAGAACCAGGAATCCGGTTCAACCTTTCTATATTCTAGACGTGAAGATCCTAAGGTTTCTAACCAGATCTAACACCTTCCTCATATTAATGTAGGTCTCCCCTCCTTTTCCTGTGCTCCTTTCTTCTTGCCATGCTGTTCACCTGTCTGACCCCTCTTTGACTTCAGCCCTTGTCATCCTTCCACAATCTGATTACTAAATACAATTCAGGAAGCTTAATTACATTTGAATTTCTAATAAATAGTAAGTTGCTTCTTAGCAAAGATATGCCCCAGTCAGTGTTTTATATATGTAGATGTTCGATTATTGGTACTTATATGATACATTTAAATAGAGATTTTGTGAATATTTTTTAAACTATGTTAGCTCTTGGACAAGTACATACATTTTTATAATGCATTCTGGCTACTCTCCCCACTTATCTTCCTTCGGACTCTTTCAGTCCCTCCTTTGTTCCTTTCCTACCTGTCCCCTTCTTAGATCCATAACCAATGAATTGGGACTAACTATTGGAACTGAGAGATCACCAATGGGTAAACAACTAAAAGTAGTGCCTACCCCTTTCGCGGTCTTTCCAAAGGCCAGATAGCCTGGCTTTCTCTCTCATTCTCCTCACTACCCTGCATGCTGCAAGAGTCATTTCACAACGCAACTTCACAGCCTCCGAAACTGAGCGCCACAGTGAGAAGTACCCTTCTGCTCTACTGGCATCAGCCCATCACCCCCTCCACACACACACAACGTACTCATGAACCCTAAACCGTGTTTGTTTGTCTCAGCATCACATTCAAGCATGTTTCATTTTTCTAGAAAATTCGACTCAAACTTTTATGCAACCTGAGTTACAATACTTTGTAGAGCAGATGCTATGGCAGAAACAGGAAAGAAGATAGGAGATGTTTCTCCAGGCAATCCACAGAAGCAATAGGCAGAGATCATCATGTTTAAGCTTTGGTTGATTCTTTAGAGGTAATTTGGGGTGGGAAAATCTGAGTTTGAATCCTCTTCCTCTTGTCTCAGGGGACTTCTTGCAATTCAGCAATCTCCAGCACTCAGAGTTGCTGATCCAACACTATGGCTTATTGTAAATAAAATGGCATAAGGAACCGGTTAATTTATGCAATCCTGACCTAATCTTTTAACCCACATATATGTCAAATGCATATGAGAAAGAGTAATTCTTTACAGCATTTAGTCTTAAGAATATAAAAAACACATTTTGCCCAGAGGATTTTTTCCCCTTCATTTGAAAGTTAAATCGTGTATTTCAAATATCTAAGCCATGTGTCTCACTCTTTGCTAGCAGCAAACTGTTTTGAAAGGACTCTCTGTCATATGAAGGGTTTCTAGCATGTCTAGAAAGAGCAAACCATGCCTTCCCTCAGTGTCTACAAGCATTCACACTCAGAAGCATACACCTGTGGCCCTAACTCACATTTTTTAAAATACAAAAAGGAACTATTTCAGATGACTGCTTTATAAGCATTCTGAAAATGCCATTTGATGCAAGCCATCAGTAGCTACAAAGCTAAGTAAGACCGTCCTGTGTAGAGGAGGCAGTGTTGGATCTGTGGAGTGTTGAAGTGTGGGGGGAAATGGCCAAAACTCATTGTACAAGGAACCAATTTAAAAGAAAAAGGCTAATATATATTAGGCACAAAACTAAGTTACCTACTTTACAAACTTGAGTTTGAATTTCAATTCATTATCAACCCATTTAAGAACTGAAGGTGGTAACGTGCCATGAGGCTAAGAACTACGCTAACTATGTGAAAGTCCATCATGAAATCTTTCTAACACAGGGACCCATGGTGTCTTTCTATTTATGTTCTCTTACGGTTAGAAAAGTATAGTATAGAGAAAGCTATGTCACTCCCATTTTTCTTAGAGTGATAGTTTTTAAAGATACTAACAAAAGCATAACAGCACAGAGTTAATTATCCCATATTTAACTAACTAATAACACATCAAAATAGTACATATCTAAAAGATACAAATAAAAGCTTACTGACACAGTTAATCCATATTCACAGAGATAGTTAAACCATATTTAACTAAGGAATAATGTACCAAGATAGTAAGTATACTCATTAACTATAATAAGAAGAATATTTATAAAAAATAACATTCAAAATTCAAAGGAGCAAAAGGCCCAAATTCTCTTCATGAAATGATTCATAATGCACCCTACCTCCAGGATACACAGCTTTTTTTTTTTTTTTTTTACTGTAATTGTTGTAAGAGTCTAAGAAGAGGACATCTTGAAAGCATATTCAATTCAAACAGCTAACAGAAAACAACTGCATACAATACAGACTCTGGATTCAGAGTCATCTGAGTTCTAAACCAAGTTGTGGTACTCCCTGACAATTATTCAATCAGGGTCCCTCTGCCTCTGTGCTCCTGTGTCCTCATCTACAAAATGGACATAATAATACCTATCTGAGGGGAATGCTAGAGTAATTAAATGAGATTATATTTGGAAAAAGTTGGCTTAGCTCCTGAGTCATAATAAGCACATTGCAATTGATGGTTGTGGTTGTAGCTAAACAGTCAAGCAGAAAACACTGGCAATCATCGGAGACACCCAGAGGCCAAAGGAGAGACATTTTTCAAATAATTATAGTCCATGATAGGAAAAGGAGGGAGGAAGTGAAAGGCTTGGCAGCATCTGGGAGTAATGGGATAAGAAAGAGACTGTCAGAATTGGCATGTAGGAAAACATAGAAGTACTGGCCAGCACACTGACTGTGTGAAGCAAAGGAGAACAGGATGCTGGTGAGAGACAGAGAGAGAGAGAGAGAGAGAGAGAGAGAGAGAGAGAGAGAGAGAGAGAGAGACCTTCCATCAGGAGATTTGTACAGAAAAAAAATAAGGCATCAAAGAGGAGATTATTTTCATTGAATTAGAGGAACCTAAAATTTAGGACACTAGGGTTTCTGTGGCTCAACCATATAAAGAAGATTTAGCTCCTGCACATCCGGCTTCAAAGACACTATATTATTATTAACAAGAATCACACATTAGAACTTAAAAACATAGATAGCTAAAAGAATTGATTGCCATTACTTCTGTTCAATAACAATGAATGTCTGTGCTTTCATAAAAGAGTTTTAAGTATGTCTACTTTAACTTACTATGTGTCCTTAGACGAGAAATCAAAATAAAAAAATCTGAAGATTGTAGCAGATATGGCGAACTGTTTGTTTTTGTAAATAAAGGGTTTTTGAAACCTAACTCATTCGAAAAACCAAAAAAAAAAAAAAAAAAAAAAAAGAAACCTAACTCATTTCATGTTTTATCCACACTATGGCTGCTTTTAAGTCAAAATGGTAGAAGTGAGTAGTTGCAACAGAGAATATGTGATCATTGTTGGTAATTCTCAGCTTGACAGAATCTAGACTCACCTGGAAGAGGGCCTCTGGGCAGGCTTGTAGGATATTCTCTTGATTATACTACTACTAATAATATTATTGATTATACTAATTATACTTGATTATACTACTAATAATAATATAATAATATTATATACTACTACTACTAATATTATTATTATATTGATATATAATTAATATGGAAAGACCTACCCTTTGTACATGGCTGTATTCATTGACTGGAATCCTGGACTCTATGAAATGAATAGAAGAAGCTACTAGCATGTATCTATTTGTTGCTTTCTTCTTCTGACTGTAAACATAATATCATCAGCTTTCAAGCTCTTGATACCTTGACTTTCCTGTCAACATGGGCTGTACCATGAACAGTGAGCTAAAATAAATCCTTCCTCCTTATGTTGCTTCTGTCAGAGTATTCTTCATGACAACAAGAAAAGAAATTAAGACAGATTGTATGAGCCACAAAACCTAAAATTATATTATGTATATGGTAAAAACATGCCTATCCCTTGCTTGTCAGTAAAAGATAAGAACTATGAAGTAATCCAGTCAGTCTATCATAACAAAATACCATAAACTTGACATCTTCAACAATAGGCATTTGTTTTCTGTAGAGTATGAGTTCTCCATCAGAATAGGAACATGGATACTGAGACCGCTCTTCCTGAGTTACAGAAGAGGGCCATCTTGGTATGTGGCAGAGAGGAAGAGAGAACATGAATATGACAATAAGCTCTCATGTCTCTTTCAATTAGGGCACTAATTCTATCAAATCAGGGCCTCACCCTCATGTGACCTTAATTACCAGCGTCTATGCCTGCTCCCTAAATATAGACACATTGGGGAATTTACTTCCAGCATAAGACTTTTAGGACATAATTCAATCCACAAAATACTTCAAACTTCCAAACTCTAATTTAACCTGAACTGTCCAACGCACCACCCAGTGTGCCTTGCTAAACACATCTGGAAAACAGTTTGAATACAAAGTACAGTGGAAACCTTTCCTGTTGGCTATGAATAAAGAGACCATGCAGAAACGTTGCCACAATGTTACCAAGGCAAACCATTTATATGCTTGGAGAAAAACAGAGACAAAAGACTTCCGGAGGGCAGGAGAAGAGAAGAAGATTTCTCCTCTCCAATGTAAAATTGAAACACATCCATTTATCCAGGCCCCAAATGGGAGTTTCCATCCTGTGGTTATCCTTTTATCTCACTAAGGAAAACAGCAATAAACATTCTTGAGAATAGTCTGTGACCAAGTGGGATGAAGAGATTCAAGCACACACTGACAGGTCAAAGTCAAGTGGTGGGCCTCATCCCTCCTGTACTATTTACAGAATGAAGTTAACGTTACGTCTTCAGTAACCACAGAGTATTTTAAGGACACTACCTCATTCATCTTCTGGGTGCCTTTGAAGTAAAGTGTCCCACATTTTATTTCTGGCTCATAAATGGAAAAAGTAGGACAGAAAGCAGTCGCATGCCTCTTTCCAGAGTGAAGCAGTCACTAGGAAAGCTGAAGCTATAGAGCGTGAACACCCTTATTCCTATGCATTCAGCATGAGTTAATTGTCCACTCTCTGATGATATCAAAGTATGCCTTGACCCTTAGAGAAGGAACTGTATGCCATATGATCATAACACACATCTACCACACCAATATGCACAATGATTATAGCACACATCTACCATATCAGTCCCGCACTTTGGTGCATTCTAGAAGCCCCTTCTCAATGAGAAGTAGAAAAATATGAACACCAGGAATGAAATGTGTCATGATCTATGTATTAGAAGCAGCTTTGAGTTGGAGTGCCTCCCCTTATTGCATGATGGCGAGGTCATGGGCTGCAGCACCCCCTAGTGAAAAGCCAAAGTGACTCACAGATTGTTAACAGAGTCATTTGTCAAGAAGTTGGGATTAATTTCAGATCAAAGCTTCCTTGGGCTTAATCCTGCTCCTAAATTGGCAAATATGTCTTCATTGAAGTCACTGCATGAGTATGACAAGGGTGGGACCTGGGTGACGTGTGTGCTTTCCTCCTTAGTGATGCAAAGAGAAGATACAAAGGCTTAGTAGATGAGACATAGGTGGAAATCTATTCTACCATCAGTTCTTAGATTTTATGCAAGTCGCTGCAGAACTCTTCAGAGTCTTCAACCTAATAAAGGTAATGATCACCTCATAGTATTACAGTTCTGAGGAAAGAGAAAAAAACGATGGATCTGGGAAGACAGCTTGGTGGTCAAAGGGCTGGCTGTGCTAACACCAGAGTTCGGATCCGAAGGACCCATGTGAATGCTGGGTAGAGATGGTAGCTCACCTGTAACTCTGGCCTCAGAAGGTAGAGACAGAGCATCCCTAAAGCAACCTTGTTAGTGAGGATAATCTCCAACACTAAATCTCAGGCCTCTATACACACTTGTGCTGGCATACATGCAACCAAGCATACACCCATACATGTATACAACATACACACAGGGACAAATACAGGTAAATAGAAAAACAGATAAGGGAGATAAAATACATGTATGCTTCTTTATTTCGTTTCCTTCAACAAATACTCATTTCTAATTCTCCCAAAGGAATCCTATAATGTTTGCATACAGCCCTGTGTTGGTTTACTAGGCTTTCAATAATTAAGTACCCCAGCATGAATGTCTTGAAAGACAGTTCAGTTCCCTCAGTCTTTTGAAGGATAAGGTTCCAATGTGAGAATGCTGTGAGATGGTACCTTTTAATGACACAAAAGATGCTTCTGTTTCAGGCCTGTCAATTGGGTTTGTCTCTGAGTCATCTTCCTCTATATGTATCTCCAGTGGAATTTCCTGTTCTTACCTCACCACTCAGATAAGGTCCCACACCCATGACCTCACTTTCATTTCATTACCATTTCTAAAAGTCTACATCTAAATGAAGTTACCTTCTGAAGTCCTGAGGTATAATGATTGACCTTGACCAACTGTCGACTTGGGATTTAGAATCACCATGGAAACAAACTTCTGGGTACATGTGAGAGGGATTTTCCAGCTTAGGTAACTGAAGTAAGAAAGCACGCCCTAGCCACCCTAGCTGTAGATAACATCAGTCCATAGAGTGGAGTCCTGGACCGAATAACAAAAAAAGCAAGCTAGTTAGTGTCAGCATTCGATTCTTTCTGCTTTCACCTGCCTCTTCCTCCTTCTGTCCTGACTTCTCCACCCTCTGTCCTTATGTTGTTTCTGTCAGTTATCTGGCTGTTGCAACTACAGAAGTAATCGATACATGGGTTTTCTGTCTCGATCAGATGCTAGGTAGAGCCTCTCCTAGGACAGCCATGCTAGACCCCTGTATGTAACCCCAACATGACATCACTCATTGTGTCAAGGATTGGTGCCTGCCCATGGGATGAATCCCAAGTTGGGCCAGTCATTGGTCAGCCATTCCTCCAGTCTCTGCTCCATTTTTTTGTCCCTGCATTTCTTTTACACAGAAAAATTTGGTCGAAAGTTTTGTAGGTAGGTTAGTGTCCCCACTCCTCCACTGGGGTTTCTCTCTGGCTACTGGAGGTGGTCTCTTCATATCCCAACTGTTGGGCAACTTGGCTAAGGTCACCCACCCACATTGAGTCCTGTGAACATCCCCTATCCCAGGTCTCTAGGACTTCCTAGAGATTCCCTCCACACTAACCTCCAGAAGCTACATATTTCCATTCGTTCTCTTGTGCCTCTGGACCTGTCTTTCCCTACACCTGACCAGCTCCCCTCTTCCCCTTCCACTCCTCTCTTCCACCCAGGTTCCTTCCTCCCTCAGCTGCCCCAGACACATATGTAGCACATATCTGCCTTCTCTGACATCAGTGGGACAGAATAAACCTAAATCTGCAAAGATTTGATGACGACACCCCCCAGGAGGCAGTGAGTGGAATGTAAAGCGAATAAGTAAAAAAAAAAAAAGAAAAAAGATATAGCTTAGCAGAAAGCAAACACAAAACATGTACAAAGATAACAAAAAGTCAGTAGAGATAAGACATGTCCCAGCCCCAGCCAACGAGACAAAGACACACTCCCTCCGGACAGGTGTTTGTAGAAAAGTAAAGATTATAGGTCAAACTGCAAGTCTTTAGGCTGTTTAGGGTTCACAGTGATATCACTTCCCTAGGATCACAGGATTCTGAGATAAAAAAGATTCTCCAAATCCAACAATGTGTCATTAATTACGGTGAGTTCTTGAGTACCCAGGGCAAATAGGAAGACCAAATGCAAACATTTGTCCTGTCCTCTCAATGGATTGAATCGACAATTTCTGAGTTATTATGTTACCCGCCAGGGCTAAACCAACTCTGGGAAACTTCATTTTACTATTTAGCTGACTCAGGAAGAGCTTTTGTAACTTCTGGCTAATCTACAGCACAATTCAAAATCCTTAGCAGCTGAAAAACTGCACTCTCTAGTATTTATTTTGAAAAAAAAAATATATGTGTCTGGCAGTATTTTCCAAATGTATTTTGTGAGGTGCATAGACATTAATATAGGGATAGCAAGGCTGTCCTGAGTAGTCCTACTAAGCAGATTCCCCAAAGCAACCTCTGCACTTGGATTTAGAGATGACAGAATTGCAAATTTCTTAGGTTGGATCCCATGGTTAAGTAAGATGCTGATATTCATGGCAAGCACTTTGCCCTCTGACCCATCTCCAGCCTCTGATTCTCTTCAAGAAAACAATGTAGAGGTTTTAGTATATCCTCAAAATTATTCAATTACCACCACTATCTGATTCCAGAACCTAAAAAAATAACTTTGCAAGTTTTTTGTAAATCTAAAATTACTCCATACCCAAAAATCACTTTATAAATTTTAAACGGTGAAAGTAATTCTTAGCTTTAACTTTACAGCATCTCTGCAGATTCTTCCTTTAGAATAAAGTAACTAGTGGCAAGATAAAAGCTTGAAGAAATAGTTCACTACGAAGATATCAGTTACCTGAGGGGAGGAAGAAAGATAACCTCTGTATAAGTTACAGAGAACTCACACATCATAAAATAGACCTTTAAATTTTTGCTTGTATTTGTGATGTGTGTGTTTGTATGTGTGTGTGTGTGTGTGTGTGTGTGTGTTCACATATGTGTGGGTACTTTTATGTATGCAAGCATGTGTAGGCCAATGGCTAATATGTTTCTTCCTCAATTGTTTTTAACCTAATATATTGAGAAAGGATCTCTTCCATGAATCCAGAACTTGCAAGTCAGCTAAACTACACAGCCTTCTCGCTCTAGAGATGCTCCATCTCTGCCTCCCAAGGACTGGGATTACAGGTGGCCTACCACACACTCTTAGCAATTTTGTGAAGGCTGGGGTTCTAAACTGCAAGTTTCACATTTGCATGGCGTGTACTATACCTACTGAGCCATATCCACACCCTCTGATTTATTTTTTAAAGTAAGAAGTGTAGTGGTTTTAATATATTCATGAAACTATGCAGTTGTTGCCGTTACCTGATTCCGGAATATTTTAAAGAAATCCTTGGCATTCAGCAGCCACTTTTCACACATTGGACATTTCACAACAAAAATGAGATCCGGGATCTGTGGCCCTTTACTTCTTTCCCCTAAAAATGCTTGCAAGATGCACTTAGATGGTACATGAGCATAATGCACTAAGATCTACCATCTATGAGTCAGGATGTCATTCACTTGATGTCTTAGAAATCTTCCATTGTATGACTACCCCACAATCTGCTTAATCCACTTGTCAGTTGATTTTTACTGTACCCCACATTCTGTTAAACCCAATCACCAGTTTATGCATAGTGTTTCATTTTTTTTTAACAATTACAAATAATGCTGCTATAAACATTAAAAGAGTTTTTAATGGGAGTATTTGATTTCTTTCTTGCAGGATATAATCCTGAGTGAAACTGCTGTATCATATGATAACTTTATTAAGAAACTACCAAACTATTTCCAAATTGGCTGCATCATTTCAAATCTGTCCCATAAATGCATTCACTTTCGTGTATCCCGAAGCCTTGCCAGCCCTTGACGTTATTTGTCTTCTCCCTTTCTTCCCTGCCCATTTACCATTGTTAGGGATCAGACATTGGACCTTATGCATACTAAGCAAGCATTCTACCTCTGAGTTACACCTCAGTCTAGTATTATATATAGTACTGATTATAACCATCTTAATGGTTAGGAAGGTGTATTTCATCAGAGTTTAATCTGCATGTCTCTAATAATTGATGCTATTGACAATATTTATACATTGCTTGAAATGATGTCTGCTCAAATGTTCTGCTTAAGTTCAAAGTGGATTACATTTTATTATAGAGTTTTAATAGTTCTTTTCATATTCTGAATATCATACCTTTATGAGATATATGATTTATAAATATTTGTCAACATTCTAGGAATTTTTTTTAACCTTTTTGATTTGACAGTGTCTCTTGAAGCATAGTCTTACAATTTTAAGGAAATCTATTTTCCATTCTGTATTTAATCTCCTAGCCTATGTTCATATTCCTCACTAAGATTTTTTTCATTTTATATCTCTTATCTATTTTAAATTAATTTGTTTATATTTTCTGTGAAAAGTGTCTTTTGCAACATATTTTATTTGGGTGATATCATGAGCAATCATGATAAATGCTAAAATATTTCTACAAAAAAGATATGATAAAGTTGTTTTTAAAACGAATGAAATAGCAAGGGTGGTGGTGTCATCAAATGAAGAATGGGTGACCAGGAGTTACTCCTTGTCATAATACAGCTCATTTTAATTTATTTGTGTAAAAACGTAACAGTAAAACGAATGATTAGGATTGTCAATAATTCAAGATGCCAGGTAAAAAACATTTTTTAAAAACCTACAGCTTATTAGCTTTTCATATAGAAACATCACGCCTCCCTCTGAGATAAGAGTAATAGTATAATCACGTAAATGAAACTTCTTTCATTTGAGGGAGAAAAAAATATCATTGTGGAAAAACTCATTTCTCTGCTAACATCTTTTATTTGGTCACAGACAGTACTGATCCCTACCCTGGAATTTGGGAAACAATGAATCAGATCTCAATTTTTGAGGAATTAAAACCACTTAGGCTTAAGTGTATGGTTCAGTTTAACTTTCAGATAAGCCCAAGGAAGCACAAGAGTGAGCGGAATGAAATGTTCTCAGGTGAAATCATTTTGGGCTCAACACCACACTCAGCTAGGGAGAGCTAAGTGGTGGGGCTCTACAGAAAGCTCTAGCTTAGTTCAAGACACTGGAAATTTTTTTACAAAATACTCATGGCTACAGACTAAGTCATTTCACTACTAAACAGAGAAAGGACGAGAAGGGAACCTGTCACGGTCTTCCTAGAATTCTTTCTAAACTAAATTAGTACACAACTGTGGTGTGTTGCTTAAGCTGTATAACTTTAATTACAAATGAATCTGGACAGGATAGGGAAGTTGCATATAGGAACATTGGGAGAACATGCCCAAGACCTCTGCAATCTCAAGTCAGGAAAATTGGCAGCCTGGAGAAGGGAGGTGGTAACCGAGTCCCACTCCTAGCTGGGAAGCTACTGCCATTGACAGCTACCGAGAGAAGTGTGGCCCCTGGTAGATCAGTCACGCTCTGGTGGATGGCTACACATCCAAGAATATGCAAGCAGTCCAAATTGGACTGACAGCTTAGAGAGAGAGAGAGAGAAGAGAGAGAGGAGAGAGAGAGAGAGAGAGAGAGGACACAATGTTGGAAGGGTTGGATCTTGGAAGAGCTGGGGAGGGCAACAGGATTCAAATACTTTGTATGAATATCTCAATGAATTAATAAAAATGAGAAAAAGTTAAGTTAAAATTATGAAGCTGGATAGACAGTTCTTTGGTTAAGACCGCTTGTTTCTTTTACTGAAGAGCTCGGTTCAGTTTCTAGTACGCATGTCAGGTAGCACACGACCACCTTACCTCTAGCTCTAGGTAATTCAATGCTCTCTTCTAGACTCCAAGGGCACCTGTGTTCATGTGCACATATGCACACAAAGATATATATGTATCATTATGAATAAAATTTAGGGGTTGGAATGTTGGTTCAGTAATTTAAAACACTTATTGCTCTTACAGAGGATCTGGGTTGAATTTCCAGCACCTGCATGGTAGCTTACTACAATGTATAAGTCCAGTACTAGGGGATCAGACAGTCTCTTCTTACCTGTATGGGCACACATATAGTGCACATACATAATTCAGGTAAAATACTCATACATGGAAAATAAAATAAATAATTTTGAAAATTAAAATTTAAAAAGTATATAATCTACAAAAAACTAGCAAGAGATTTTTATTTGGGAAATCAAATTTGCTTATACTGTTTGTGTTAGAAATCTTCATAGTATTGATTTTATGAATGCTTAGAATGAGAAACAAAACTTAGTATCATAATTTCCAAATCAAAGGATATTACAAAAATTGTGATTGTCTCTCTTCTATGACCTCTGGATAGTCTATACAAATAGAGAGTCAGAGTCTCAGACTCAATAGATTTTAGTTCCTTCTCCCTTTTCACAAGAACATTTGAGGAAAATTTGTAAATTCTGTGATGGTTTAGGTGGATGTTTTCTGTCTACGTTATTTCATGCTCAAGACCAGTGCAGGCTAAAACAGCACAATCTCGAATTCCATGCTTTGCTTTATAATTAGCATTTAGTATCACTTATACATCTTTTCTGCTTATTTGAGACAGCATTATACTGTGTGGCCCAGGCTGTCCTTGAACTTGCAATAATCTTACCTCGGATCTTCAAAGTGATTCTGGGAACTTCATAAGATCCCGTCCAACATTATCTTTTCAGAGTGTTTAATCTGATAATCATAACTAGTTAATTTTAAATTTACAAAGTACCTATTTTGCATGTATGTCTATGCCACATAGTCCTGCAAATAGTTATGACACATGTTTATAGCTAGGATGTGTGAGTTACTAAAAACATAAATGGCCCTCATTCCTCAACTTCCTCTCCTATTCCTAGCACCTCCCATTGCTTCTAGTCAGCTCTTCTTTACTGGAATTGAATTTAGTCCTTCAGCAATATTGGATGGGTGCCTGCCTGGTGATGGGCACTGTTTGTATCCTGTGAAGATAACAATGAATAGCAATGACAAAGCTGCCTGGTCTCACAGATGAGACCCTATCCCAGGAAGGGAACTCTTTTTTGCTCACCCCACACTCCCAGTGTGCTGTGAGCAGTATGTGCAAGTAGATTCCTACTGGCTTACCATGGGTCCAAAACAACAGAACCAACCTACCATGATATATATCTTCCTTCTTAGTAGTTGATTATCTAGGGTATTTTGTTATGGCAACAGAATGCCAACTAACACACTTGATAACTAGCTTTTCCTTATGTGACACAATCCTGTAATCATTCCCCCCAAACAGTAGTTTTAGTAAGGTAGTCTTCTATCTTTTAAATATTTCAAATCTTTCAAAATCTGGAGCTCTGGTAAGCAAATCTGTATAGCTCAAAGGTACCACACAAATGCCAGGAAGACTCTGCCTCCCTGAGGACTTTCACACTTACTGGCAGCTGAACTGCCCCTATATTCCACAAATACATCCCTTGTTGGACTGTACATCTTTGCCACAAACTTAAACAGCTATAAAAAATATCCACCCGTACTCTCCACCCTGCTAGTCATCCAGCCAAATGGAAAGGTCCATTGAGCTGATATCTAGGCCTGCTCCTGCCATTAGGCTATATTTCCTGAGCTTGAAACTTTCCTGTTAAACAGAGCCCATACCTACAGTCACAGATGGAAACTCAAATGGGATAATCATTCAAATGCAAGAATTCAGAGAAAATCCATTAATGGTTCACTTGCCTTTTCTAAGTTTTTAATAGTCTGTCTTATAAATTTAGCATTATGACCATGAGTAGCTATTAAATCTTTACGTTTTTATATTATGATATAGAAGGGAGAGCAATAATTTATTTCATTGGAATAAATTAAACCATCTAAGCATGCAAAGTATGATGTAATCAATACACTTTTATGTTGTCTGGAAGAAATGTTATCCTTAAGTTCAGGTCCCTAGGTCCCTAAGAACTAAAGTAGAGTCATCGATCAAAAGTAGTGGCCTCAATGACAAAAGATGGGTGCTCTGAGGTCAGAGCTGAGGATTATTGGCAGCAAACCACAGGCACATAGGTCTGCCATGTAGACTCATTGTGGACTGAGCAAAGATTGGGCAGTGGGCCAAGCATCTCTCTAGGACTCCAAAATGAGCCAATCAGTCCCATCCCATTGCGTATTTTTTTTAAGTGATAAATAGCAAGCTACTCATCTTCCGAACCATGGTAAGATGGGAAGGGCCCCAAAATCCAAAAATATACCTGAAAATGAAAGCATTTACTTTCAGTCTCCCCCTTCCCACTTCATTGTATTGCTGAAACAGCAACAAGTATCTGCTGACCTACAGTGAAAGAATAAACATGGCATTGTCACAAAGAAAGCAGATAGGAGCCATCGGGATAGATTCATACTGTGACAGATGTGAATAGTTCAGAATCCCAGGTGTAAAGTCCAAAACAGCCATCCTAGAGCAATTGGATCAGTGTCAGATCTGGGGGTGTGTGTGGATTGAGAAAGGCTTTACTGAAGGGGTAGAGTTCATAAGTGTAGCCTTGCTGGCTGTAACAATATTCATGTTGGAGAAGTAATCATAGTAGACATACTAGTAAACACAGGAAGGAACCACAGGGTTGGAGCTGTTACTGGAAGAAGACCAGCCCTGTCCAAAAGGAAGGATTTGATGCTAAAACCAAGATAAAATGATAATTGGATATGCCCTTTTCTGTTGTGAAGATGGGCCCATCCTGACACAAACTCTTGAGCATAAAGGACTAGTACACAAGTTGTTTTAGATGCCACCCTCGATTCAGAGCACTGTTCCTCAAAGTTCAGTCACCTGGAGACTGTGGGGTAAATAGAATGTGTCAGATACAAGGAAAGAATTAAGAAGGTATGGGATGGATGGCTAGAAATGGAGATGTCTTTCTTTGTGTCCATTAAATGAATTGCTCAGGAGTGTCTACTCTGCTTACGTGACACACAGGCAAAAACCACAAAGAAAGACTCCCACAGTAAGAGTAGGAAGCAGTAAGAAAGACATGCTGCTTTAGGTAAGGTTGAAATTATTAAGAATAACTTTGCTTGTAGGGTAACCACATTGGTTGAACATAAAATCTCTTACTTGTTTTGAATGCAGAAACCATGAGCAAGTACATGTGTCTACAATAAAGATATTACCAAACATCCAGATAACTTGAGTGACTATTGGGAGCTTAAGTTTTCAGCGCATACTGATAATTAACTTATTTGTTGGATTTATTAGACTGATATTCCTTACTTTAAGGAAAGCAGAGCAACCACTGGGCAAATTATTAAATCAATGATGTAACTTTTCTTCTGTGACCTAAGCTAAGTCTACTAGCTCAGGATATTCATATGTCTAGTGTAGGAACAAATGTAAGGTTTTAGTCTTGAACTGCAAAAGATGGTGCCATTTGTCTGTGTGAAGAGTGGCCTCTTTGGACACAGAAGCAAGATTTCATTCCAACACTATAAAGATTATTATTAAACAGATATATTATTTTGTATTGACAGAAATATTCTACTTGGCACATGAGGCCACCATTTCATTGATCACCCACTATTTCTTGCCACATTTACAAACAAAACAATAGCAGACAATGTGTGTAGAAATACATTTATGCAAAGTATCTTTTCAAGATGTATTTGACATGGCTTTCATCTCTTGAGAGCTTGAGGGCTTGCTGTTTTAGTGAATAAATGAAGCTATCTTTCAAAAATGAGACACTTGGAATACTACACTAGGAGACTGAGAAAGAATAAACTTTGGCAAATATAGGAATAAATAAAAATAAAGATGATCACATCTAATATTTTCTTATCTTTTCAGTTGTAACCCCAAATGTTACTAAATGCTTTCAAAGCCTTATGAACAATGGCCAACTCCTTTTTTATCCTCATAAATATCTTTGTTGATTTATGTCCTGAAATATTACAAATATTTTTTAGATCCATAAATCTCTGAAAAAAAAATGCCTAGACCTATTGATTTTTGTGAAGATGTTCTTGCTTGGCAGAATTTCATTTAAATGTAGCACTTTGTTACTGCTTCAAGAGGATGACAGTCATTTCTAACAAGCACAAATTATTCAGAGCATGACCCCGAATGCTGTATTTCAACTAGCAAAAGAAAGCGAGCTCTCCTGTAACCTACTTCACATTGCAGGAAGAGAAGCTCTATGAAAAGAGAACTGGAAAAGGGCAACCTGACCCAGAGAGAGTTGTCCTCACCGGGGCACTCCTCCCAGCTGCTCTGGGTCTCTGGATAGGCCAGTTGCACAAATACAAGAAGATCAGGCCAGCATCCTGGAAGGGGGAGGGGACTTGGTATCACCCTCCTTGGCTAGCTGCTGCCAAGTTCTAGTTAGCCCAGTTACAGTAAAGCCATTGTGAACTCTTTAGTGGAGCAACCCTCAAATCTACATGGCATTCACGATTATTTTTTTATGGCTATGGATGGCCACAGCCAGTAACTGCAATTTAGTGGCTTACACATTACCATGAAAGGGGGTGGGCAAAGGCTTGAGAGCAATGGATTTTTACAGCAATAGGAAATAGAACACATTTGTGCAGTTGCCAACTCCTTTGCATTTGTGAAGATGAAATGCCCCTAGATCAAAGTGACAAAGTAGTTAGGATATTCACGGGACAGGGGACAAAAGGAGTTCATTCACTGCCAAAAACCAGCCTTCTGTGGAGTATTTACAAGTTTAATAACAGTACTTACATGAGAAGTGGAACGCAGGAAGATGACCTGAATGTGTGCACAGCTTACCAGGAGCTAGTTCTTCCCTTCTCCTGGGCAGGCGGGTGGTTGCAAGGTCTGCCCTGTTCACTCAATCAGCCGTCACACATATGTTGAACATCTACCCCAGGGCGCTGTGCTAGGAATTTTAAGGGGCATAAATATGCCAAATTAAAGCTCTAGACTGAAGGAGCCTGCAACAGCTCTGTGTAGATGATAACATATATGTATATATCAAGGCATGAGATTTGCTGTGCAACACTTGTAGAAATAAAGAAAACTGGGTTTGTGAATTTGCCTAACACCCTCAAGGAGGAAAAAACATAAAAGCTGTGGTTAAAGAGAAGGGGGTTTTTGTAAGAATTCTCCTGAGTACTGTGCCTCCGTTGCCACTTGTCCTTGCTGTCTAACAGGGAAGTTGGAGGCAACTCCTTTTTTCTGTGCCAAGTGAAAGATTTTGCAAGAGGACCACTCTGGGCACTGGACATGGGTATCTCCAGAGTTTTTGGAAGATACTGAGTCAAATACAAGCCAGTGCTCGGCGCTCCAAAACATCATCAGATGTATCTGGCTTTTTCTAGGGGTTTATTAGAGGAAAAGAACTGATAGTATAATAGGATGTGTATTTGCATACATGCAGCAGAGAGAGAGAGAGAAAGAGAGAGGGAAAGAGAGAGAGAGGGAAAGAGAGAGAGAGAGGGAAAGAGAGAGAAAGAGAGAGAGAGAGAATAAAGGGGAGTTATTTATTAAATTGGCTGAAATGGTATAGTCCACATAGTCTAGCAATAGAAGTTTTCATATTGTGGCTGAGAACCCAGTAGCTGCTCAATTCATAAGGCCAAAATTGGACTCTTTAGGTCCAATCTGGCATTAAATGCCTGGAGGATTCCCAAAGAAATGTTGGTCTTCTTCTATCCACATTAGAAGGTCAAAGAAGCTGAATTTTGATGTCAGGGAAGTATGGAAGCACCAAAACAGAGTAGATAAAGGCTTGATGTCCCAGTGTTGGGGAATGCTGGGCAGTGAGGTGGGAGTGGGGGTGGGGTGTGGGAACATCCTCAGAGAAGCAGTGGGAGGGAAATGGTATAGGGGGTTTTCAGAGGGGAAACCAGGAAAGGGGATAACATTTGAAATGTAAATAAGTAAAATAACCAATAAAACAAGGTAAAAGGCTACAAGAAGAAGAAGAAGGAGGAGGAGGAGGAGGAGGAGGAGGAGGAGGAGGAGGAGGAGGAGGAGGAGGGAGAGGAGAAGAAGAAGAAGAAGAAGAAGAAGAAGAAGAAGAAGAAGAAGAAGAAGAAGAAGAAGAAGAAGAAGAAGAAGAAGAAAGAAGAAGAAATACAAAAGCAGCAGATTTTGCTTCAGACTTCCTTCTGTCTGACTACCCATGGAAGATGCCCCTCACTCTGGTGGAAGATCTTCCTTCTTCTGTTAATCCTTCCAGAAAACACCTTTGCAAACCTGTCCAGAGGCCTCTTAGTTGATTCAAGATCCAGAAAAATTACTAGTTGAGGTTACCTAAGTACAACTCCTCAAGTAGAGTTCACTGAAAGCACCCAATGAGTCTGATCTGATATGGGCACTAGTTAGACCAAACTGTGCCCATATTGATGGGAGAAACAAGGACCCACACATGCTTCCTGAGTGTGTGTTCCACCATGCATAGACCTCCTAGAGCTTTCAAAGGGGCTGTGAACAGAGAGGCTGCAGACAGAGACAATGGACTGATATAATACAAAGGCAGAGACAAGAAAACGATGTCACTGCCTGCCTCCTACAGACAACAGAACACTCCACTTGCTTGAGCACACACAGCCTAAATTTCCTTAAGATGCTTCAAGATAAAGCATTTGAAAAAACTATTGAAGGACACCTAAGATTTTTATAATATGCTACTAATATGTGACTAAATGAATACTGGCTCTAAAAAAGTTAGGATGAGAAACTTAAGTGTTCAAATTAAAAATGAAAATTTAACTCAATCATCCAGATCTCTAGCTTTTACAATATGATGGACAAAATCTATCATCTCTACTCCCATGTTTTTACTGAACACACACATAAATCATAGGCAGTAGTTGCCCTCTCAAGATACAACATAAAGGAAAAGACCATGAGGTTTTCTGAGTTTCTGTATTAAAAGTCTTCTGGAGGGATTTTACTACTAGGTGGTGCTAGAGTGAGTCCACACCTTTGTAGGAGTATTCCAGCCCCACATCAGTGCCTACAGACCTACAGAGAGTTCAAGAGTCTGGTGAGAACTGGATGCTGCAAAACGAGTCTCTCTTCCACTTCTGAGCACGTCCCTTCATTTGAACCCAACAACTCGAGCAGAACACCTGGGTCTCTGTCCATTGTTCTTTCAACAGTAAAAAAGCAATTTTTTCCATAACATGAATAATATAAAAAGATATGTACTAATGAGATTTGCGCAATATTGGAAAGAGGGATTATGAATAGGCAATTACACTTTTAGGAGATTTACAGATTTCAACCAGTTAAGCCCCAGGGGGTGATTATCTCATTAGTCAAAGTAAATATAGAATAGAATGGGCGTGACCAGTTTTGCCAAAAACAAGCTTTTGCAAAGAACAAGCTGTGAGTTCAGAGGATACAGAGCGAATGTTACCTAGCTGGGTTTCATACACCTCAAAAGAGAGGAACACCTGGCTTTGCGAGCTCCCCATTTCACAGCCACTTGCATAGTTCACCATGTTGTCAGGCTCCCAAACAAGCCACAGTGTCTCATCCCCCATCCCAGACTGCCACTTCACAGAGTACTTCATGTTCTTTCCGTCCTCCTAAAAAGAGTGAGTTACCTTTTCCTGGGGCCCATTCTGTGTCTGACTCCTCTGTCTGTCTCTAAAAAATGAAGTTAACTTCATCCCTATTTAATCCTAGGACATGTGAGCAATTTTAGCCCAGATGACGATAGGGAGATTAAATCCACTATCTTGGCTTCCTTTAGTTTCATCCTCAAAAATGGTTCTTGAGGGCTAGTGTGATGGCTTAGTGGATAAAGGCACCTGTTTCTAAACCAGAAAACCTGAGTTCAATCCCTGAGACCTACAAGGTGAAAGAGAGAACCATATTCTACAAGTTGTCCTCTGACTGCTACATGTGCACTGTCACACGCAGACACACCACACACACACACACACCACACACACACACAAACACTTTTAAATGGGTCTTGAGGAAAGCCAGTTAAAGCTAGGAATGGCCTGAGAGCTCTGTCTGTGAGAATAATTCACTGGAAGTGAGCAAAAGCAACAGCATGAGACAGTCTAAGATTCTTCCATCAAGAGGGACTTAACATTGAAAGAGCTCCTTTTATATACTTGGCTCTAGTCTCCCTTTCCCTGTATCAAAAAGCCCAACTCTCTCAACAACTTCATAATGTAGATACTACCTTAACCCTTGTTATTCAGAATAGGCCCTAGAAGTATAAAGAAATGAAGTTGGAGCGAGGGAGATGGCTCTATGGGTGAAGCACACAAGTGTGAGGACTACAGTGATTGATGGTCCAGGAGTGGAGGCAGGGTGATGGTCTGCCTATAATATCAGTGCTCAGAAGATAGACAAGGGGTCCTTAGAGGAAGCTGAATCAGGAAGTTCTGAGCTGAAGTAAGAGACCCTGCCTTACTATATGTGGTGAAGAACAATCAAGGAAGATGTTCAACATCAAACTTTAGTCTACACACCACACACACACACACACACACACACACACACACACACACACATGCACACACAGAAAGACAGAGAGAGAGAGAGAGACAGAGAGAGAGAGAGAGAGAGAGAGAGAGAGAGAGAGAGAGAGAGAGAGAGAGACTTGTATTAAGCCTAGCCTTTTAATGGCAGAACCCCTTCTACAGCCACACAGAGGGTTTTTTTGAAGTTAATTGTTATAGGTTAGAATATTGGAATGAAGACTAAAAAAACAGATAACCTGCTCAATAACCATACAGCTGAATTCAGTGTTAGTTATATGTAAATTTCAGTGTCATATGAGCCATTCATATTCTTTCACTTAGCCCTTACAACTGCACGAATATGGTGACATTATCATGTTTTTTTATACATCACTCTTCCTTTATACCGAAAGTCCAGGAATACCGTTATCCAAACGACTTAGAATAGAAGATTAATTTTCTCTCTATACTCTTGCCTCTCTAAAAGCTATGTCCATCCAATCTCTAGAGAGATTGGGTCTGAATCTTAGAAAGGCATGGTATGCCCTTGCACTGGAGATGGTCAAGGAGGGGGCAGTGATTGAATTCCACTGCTTTTTAAAATCACTCCTGTGTTCCAACATAGTAGGGACACTACTGACACTCTTTGATGGTTGTGTCCATGCTTTTTCTGAGTCCTCTTCTGACCAGGTTTCTATTCACTCAGGCTGAGGTTGCACATGCCTTTCCTTCCTTGGGTTCCTTTCCCTACAATATCTGGACTCCACACTCTATAATTGTTGCCACTGCTGTTTCTGATGCAGCTGAGAAGCTGGGATTACGGAACACCTTGAAAAACAAGTCTGAATTGTATTCTTACAAAACAGACATTTCCTTGCTCAGTGTTTTCTGCCCAGATCGAGAATCACTTTGTTCAGACTTGCAATGAACTGAATGCTCCTGAGACAGCCAGAGAGCCGCCACACCCAAGTTTCACAAGGTTCTTTCTCATCAGATCTGGATCTCCAGGTGATTTGAGTTTCTGGCATAGTTGGAACTTGATGATCCCTCATAAATTAAGGATAAAAGTGTTGAAAAATCATGGATGGTCATTAGATTCTAAATCCATTTTCATAACAGAGACAGCTTCTCCAGAAAGGATACCATAAGTGTATAATAATACTCCCTAACATCTACTTAGAATTTACCATGAGCCTCTCTGCTAAGCACCTTGCAGGCATTATGTCATTTAATCCCCACATGTCAAGGAAACTTGAAGTGCATGTCGACACTCACCACCCAGTTACCCGTAAGAAAACTAACTGTGGAGAAGCTGCAAAACTAGTCTAGTCTCACTAGCTGTAAGAGGACAAAATGACCATCAAAACAACCATCAGCCTTCAGAAGCCTGTCTCCTGACCACACTACAACACAGTCTTCAACTACTTCAATATTACTAACTGCTAGTATCATTTTAAAACATGTGCCATAGTATGTTCAGAGTGGAGGTTTCCAAAAACCAAGCAAACAGTTATCCCTAAAAACATACATACAAGTAACATCATATGAACTCAACAGGTTATATTTAGAAATATATATATACAAACAACACATATATTCAGCAGTAGAAATTAATGTATGAAGAGTTAATAAATTGGAAAGAGGGCAAGGAGGGATAAATGGAAGAGTTTGGAGAGAGGAAAATGAAAGGAGAAATTAAATGAAATTACCATCTTAAAAATAATAAAAAAAAAATGCTTCTCACTGATTTAGAAGTTAGAAAAATCCAAGATCACGGATGGAGTGAGGGTGCGAGCAGGACCCTCACTCAGAACAGGTACCTTCTCACTGTAACCTCACCTGAAAGAAGGATGGACCAGCTGCTTGGGTCTCCCTTGTATTGGCAGCAATCCCACTCACAGAGGTCTTGATCACCACATCCCAGCAGTATCAGTAGGAGGGCAAAAATATCAACATAGGAATTTGAGGAGATGGAGACACTGTCCGCTTCTACCTCAAGATGGCGCATGGAGTGTCTGAACCCACAGTGTACAGCTTGATGTCCATCCCCTGGAGGTTGCTTCTCTCTTCAAGTATCTGTATCTAGTAGTCCTCAGAGTTAATTTGAAGGATGCAGGCAGTACCTCCTCTGCTTAAAAAATTTAATGAATCTCTCTTGCTTTTTTGCATAAATATACATTTAAGCTATGTTTTAGGCCAAAAAGAACCTAAAGTCATCAAAGTAAGGGGAAATTTATTACATATAAATAGACAAGAAATAATCATATGAACGTTTATAAATTAAAAAAAATAGAGTAATGGGGACTGTTCTAACTATACAAATATGTAGAAATCTAAATTTCAAATTGTCTTAAGATGTTAGGATCATAGAAATTTTACCCCAAGCTATCTTAGAAATGAACTTTCACAATGTTGGCAGAACTCTTTTGAATTC
Source organism: Mastomys natalensis (assembly GCA_021653895.1). Taxonomy (NCBI): domain Eukaryota; kingdom Metazoa; phylum Chordata; class Mammalia; order Rodentia; family Muridae; genus Mastomys; species Mastomys natalensis. The sequence goes on from JAJTUV010000155.1 coordinate 1,009,213, forward strand.
TCATGAAATCCAAACCGGAGAAAAAGCTAACCTTCACCATCTATTCTCAGTTTGTTGCCTAACAGACCCTTAGCCCTTGTATGATTCCCCAGACTCTATATCATTTTGTACTTGGTCCCCTTGGCTCATTTCCTTCACAAGATGAACATTTTCATTCCAGACACTCTGGCATCTTATAGAAGATGGCCCCATTCAAGTCTGACCTTGGCTACTTACCATGGAACAAAGAGTGTTTCCTGCTGCCTGCTTGCTGTCACACTTCTCAGCTGCATCTCACTGATGCCCATACAAGGGCAGGGACTGCACTGCTGACGGATGGACCCAGAACAAGGGCCACATCAAAGGGACAGCTGACCTGCTATGTTTGAGTTTTCCAACTTGGAAAGACCTGTATCTCAGCCAGTTGCTTTTTTAAGCACCTGGAAGTCACAAGCAGATGGTGTAACTTGTCCGCTTGATAACAAGCCAAGGGGTAAATTAAATATTGGTCTTTCTCATGAACATTCAGTCAGATGTCTAACACTGCCTTCCTATTCCATTGTAGTAAAGTATTTGTGCCAGATCCTCCATAATATTCCATCGTCCTGGTTCTGTCTTTGCAGAAGGACTTTATACTCTAAGCTCATCTGTTGATGTTAGTGGTCTGGTCAAGAAGTCAATATCAGACGCAGTTCTAGAAACTTCTTCATGGACTGGAGATATAGAGAGACTATTTCACAGATGCTGATCAAAAGTTTCCTTACCCAGTCTCAAACACTAACTGCTCTATGCTGTATCTCTTCTTGACACTTGAGGTAACAAAGGAGTGACAATTGGCTGTCCAACTCTCTGAAAGAGGTTCAACTCAGGGAAAATCAGAGATAATTGCCATGTTCAAGTACCCTGCCCCTAGTACTTCCATCAGTAAAAAGTCAAAAGCTTTCCACAGAAGAATCAGGCCAGAGAGTAAAAGGAGGGAGTATATGCATCCGGGGCAGGTTATGGTAACCCAGACTGATCATTTATTTGGGACCATGCTATGAATTAGACTGTGTGTACTCAAAGTTTATATATTAAAGTCTGAATATGTAGATGTAGAAATAGTCTTGCTTACAGTTATTATCGATTAATTCAGATAAAAGGCCACCTGGAGTGGGTTGGTGCCAATCTGATGTAACCAGTGCTCTGAGGGGAAGATGCTGATATACTGAGAGAAGATCATGCCGACAAAAAAGCAAAAATCAAGAGTGATGATTCCACAAGTCAAGAGAGCAAGGGATTGCTGAATTAGAAGCCAGGACAGAGACATGGGACAGACCCTGTCTCATGGGCTTCTAACAGACCAACCCGGCTCTATCTATGACTTTATCTCAGTTTTCTAAGCACCAGAACTGTGAGACAGTAGATATCTGTTATCCAAACCACCCAGCGTGTACTATTTTGCTAAGACCACCATATATATATATATATATATATATATATATATATATATATATATATCTTTCAAATTTTGAGAAGCTTTAGCAATCTATATAGTTTAGTAGTAGGTCGACTTTTCTAATTCACAATAGTTAATATTATCCGTATTGTCTAATGTACAGCTCATCTCTACCCCCAAAGTACCACATATTGGATATTTAAAAATAAACTAATAATGAACAAAACAAAACCATGAATAAAACCTGAGTATTTCTACAAAATCATTTTTAAAGCAATAGATTATGACATTTTTTTTATTAGGAGAACAACTAAGAACTTTTTATGACTCAACAGGTGTATTAGTGAAGCATGTATATTCTTTCCTTCCTTCTAAGTAATACTGTGCAGATGCTGTGAAATAGACACTCTGACAGGCACCAGGGGTTCAATTGTGAGCAAAGCAAGTAACTATCACCTATACAGAGGCTTAAGTTTAGTGAAGAAGGAAGATATTGACCAATCAATCAAATATATAAAACCATTGACTGTGATGAGTGCAGTAAAGGAAAAATGTCACCACTTCTGTAGGACACAGCTTTCCCTCAACCCAAGAATTGTAGGCAGGCAGAGATAAACGTACTCTGTGTCCTAGAGGTAAGACTGTAAGTTCTCCCACCCTCAAAAAAAAAAAAAGTTTAACACCAAATATTATGATATTTATTTAAAAATAAACTAATAATGAACAAAACAAAACCATGAATAAAACCTGAGTATTTCTACAAAATTATTTTTTGTAGAAAATGGTTTGGGAACCAAACCACCCAGCAAAAACAATCATCTAAATAAAACATAGGCTTCCAACCAAAGAAGAGATAGACACTGAAAAGGGGTGAGAACAGGGAACACTCAGGGTTAAAGAAAAAGGAGACTCAGAGGTTGATGCTGACATTAGAGTCTTCAGTTAAGGATGCTAGAAAAAGGGAGTGTTGGCATGCCCACTGCTAAGAGCATGAAAATAATGAGTGACATGTGATTACATATAAAACTGTATACAATTAAAAAGTTCTTGCCCTCCACCAAAGAAACCTACCTTTGTTGGTAGTTCTGTCCTCTTAAACTGGAACATAACTATTCTTTCTACACGTTCTCTGCTCTAGGAAATCACATGTACTTTTGCTTGCTGCTGAATGGTGTCGCTGGTAACCAAAGAGGTTGATGGAATCTGCTGAAGAGATGGAAGAAAATATATAGAGTGAATGCTCACCCCTGCAAACAAGGCTGCCTCTCACAGATGCTTTGTCAGTTACATTCAAATTACCTCTGAGGTCACATGCAAGGCTTTCCTGCAGGTGGTGACAGAACCAGGATTTTCAGAATGCCAGAGTGAGTCCCAAGCCCTGGGTCTGCAGCTGCTGCATTGCTCATCCTTGGTTGAATTTAACAGGATACATTGTTCGCTTAGATTTTCCTTTTACACATAGGGGTGAACTACATTTATATCTTATCTGATGAGGTCTGCAAGCTATCAATGGTCTGAACAAGGATGGGCAAGAGATAGAGAGAGGACAGTCATAGAACGGTCATTTAACCCATCGGTAATGTGCAACTGAAAGATAAGTTTTAATCCTAAGTGGCCTGGGTAAAACTTATTCACAGGTACTTGGAAAATAAACAATACACCACTATTTGGGTATACAAAAATCTCTGTCTCCTGAAACAAGGATTATACTCATGCCAAGAGGTTAAAAATGATAAGCAAATGATAAAATTGTGACTAAGAAACCCATAGAGTAAAGAAGCAAATGCATATCCCAGAATAGAATTCTATAGCAATCATCAATTTGGTCTTGGTTAAGTCTGCATGCTTTAGTGTTTGGCTGTAATATTTACAAATGTCTAAGAATCCTTAGGTAACAAGTTATATTAATACAGGGCTAGTGAGATGGCTCCGTGAACAAGAGCAATTGCTATGAAAGCAGGAGGACCCAAGTTCAAATCCCCAGCATTCATCAAAATGCTGGGCATAACTGTATGTGTCTGCAACTTCAGGGTTGGGAGTGTAATGATCCCAGAAGTTTGCTGGTCTGCCAACATAGCCAAAAGAGAGAGTGAGAGATTTTGTTTCACAAGAATAAAGTGGAGACCAAAGGAGAAAGACATCCAATATCTCCGCTGGCTTCCATTTGTGCGCCCAAGTATATGGGTGTTACTATACAACGTTCAGGTATCCTCAGATACTAAAATAAAATAAATTTATCTACATCTATTCAATGCACAGGTAAGTATTTTTGAAGATCAAAGTATATTTTTAATGCTTTTATACTAAATATAGATAAGGGCAAGCAGAATGGGATGAAATTAACTGCAAATAAAGAAAATGTGGGATGCTGTTGAGTGTGGGCTTCCGTGGCTGCTGACAGTGGGACATCACCGCCAGCCACACCTGGGAGCAACTCAGAAACACAAACTATTTCAAACTTCATGCTAGACCTACCAAAGTATAAACTGTTCAGAGAACTCAGCAGGCATGGTTTGACAAGCTCTCTAAGGACTCAGGTGCACGTTTATTTTTTTATGAGAAAGAGTGAGCTGGGGTATGAACACGGAAGCACAGGAAAGAGAAAAGCAAACTGAGGAGATCAGGAGATGATCCCTGAGCAGCAGGATCAAGCCGGAACTGCATAGTCTCGGGGGTCATTTACAGACTGACGCTGATGTCAGCAAAGGCTTACCCAAGACGAGCAAGAGGTAGAGAGAGGAGAACCATTTAACAAAGAGACTGCTGAGGGGTTCTTCGTGCCAATGGGTGACAGACAGGTTCCTTGGTCTCTTGACATTTGCAGAATATTCTACAAGTTCGTTACAAATGGTGTTTTCATCCCCAAATTCTTTAGAGACTGAAATAAGCCTTAAACTCAGGCTGAGGTTCTTGTGGTCTGGCAAGTGCTTCGTATGACTCTCTACACCTGATTCTGAGCATTTTCCTTCTAAGTCGCTCACTGAGTGAGAAGAATGTGAAAAGGAATTAATAAAACACATTCTTTGAGGTTGGAAAAATACAATCTTCTCTGGTCACAGAGCAGCTAACTCAGTATCAGTCAAGGAAATACAGACAAGAAATACACAATAGCTCAAGATGTATCACCCTTCCCCCCCATTACTCTAAATATCTAGGGAAATGTCTAGCAAGTCACGGAGCAAAGAGAATGTTCAAAGGATTAATGGTTCAGACAAGGAAAATGCAGTATACTAAAAACATAGACGTAATGTGGTTTGTCCAGTCTAAATCTGAATGCCACAGACACTTTCCACCTTAGTTCCCCCAACATTGCAAGGATCTCCTGACTTTGGGAGAGTAACAAGATGAGGTTTTATGTGAATGGAAATTTCTTCTGCCTTTTCACCTCCACTTAGCACAGCCCACTATATGCCCGTAATAGTGATATCTGTTTGCCAGTCTAGGTTTTCTAAGCAAGTGAATATTTTGGAGGAAAAAAAAGTCCTAACTAACTCCCAAATTTGGTACTGCCACATCTTCTGAAGCAGTTCATTTAACAGAATATGGTTATATATGGAATATCATACCACACACACACATACACACATATGTATGAATGACTGGGACTCTTTTAAAAATTTTTCTCATTTTAATATGGCTAATTCAGTTTCAAATATATTTTGTGAACTTCATTCTTTTTGTACAAATAGGTATTTCAAAAAGATCTTTTTAAAGGGGCAAGTCATTAAATTAATTTATTTCCAGTGAAGAGAAATTATTTCACTGAAAAACTAACATTTTTCAGCTAAGACCCAACACAGCACACATCTAGATGCTGACTTAAATATTCCTTGGGAATTTTTTTCTTTCTCTTTTTTATTTCTTCCCTTTTATTTATTTTATTTTATTTTTTAGAATTTGTTTTTAGTAAGGGCGGCAGTCTATAGCTCTATCTGTGCCAGCACTTTGGAGGGCAGTAGGAAGAAAGGTACAAAAATAGTAATTTAATATTTTCCACCTGTCGACATGGCTGGTCTCATGCTGGCAAAACATCGATAATGCTTTTGACATGCCTGAATTCTGTACCTTTGCCTGTCTTCTACTTACCACCAAGAAACTGGTTTTTAAGGAAACACTGTTTAATCCAACTCGCCATACCAACTCTATAGATCACCAGTTTGAGCTGGAAGATAGCATGTTACCCACTTCAAACTAACTTGGAAAGAGCTCCAGGTCAAACATCCCAGAGGGCCTAGCGACTACTAAGGGAAAGAACTTCCTCAGTGAAGAACTTGCCCCTAGAAGAACCGGCCTCTCAGACAAAGTTAGCCCGATTGAGGAAGGCTAAATTTTCTTTGAATTTTAAATGAGCCAGGCATTTTTGAGTTGGTATATAGCCAGCATTGTTGTCCTTTGCCTCCTTGACTACTTAGGCAAGAAGCTATATGAGAAAATGTGGAGCTGAAATACCCCAGGTTAATGAAAACACAGGTCAGACGCTGCAGTTGCCAGACACACAGTCAGGAACCTCCACTTCCTGCGGGGGTGTGTTTCTTCGCTTCCGCAGCCTGCTTTTCTTGATGTCCTTGTTCTTCATCCTGTCTTTTTCTTTCCAACTAGACAAGGTTTGATGGTGATTGGAGCCACGTGGGTGGTAGTGGTTTAGGTTTGGTACCATTGCGTGCGGCTGACTTTCCATTCCTCTCCTCCCTCTATACTGGCACTGCCGGTCATGTGCTTGACGTGTGTCAGACTCTGTTACAGTAGAAGCCTTTGAGAGACAGAGGTTTCTAAACCTTCCCGCCAATGATTACGTCTCTCAAGCAACACATACAGTACAATAGGCCTCCTGTATAGCAAAGTTATCTGGGCAATCTGAGCTAGTCTGAGGGAGACTAAGCCAGTGTGGTTTGACCAGAAACCGAGTCTTGACGTTGACACAGCACTCACGGCAGTTTCGTCCCATAAATTCTGCTTATGATTTGTTGCTATCCATAGAGACACAACATCCAAGGATGTTGTCAAACACACCTCATTTTGACCAGCGTACCCTCTGACACTGTCATTACTAACTTACACAAATGTTTGGCTCTGTGATGTAAACTGAGGCAGATGTTTTGCTGTTACACTAAACTCCTATCTAAGCCTCAAACTCCCTTATACTTCTCCAGACACTGGAGTTATCTGCATTCCAGGGGATAATGAAATATCCATGAGGAGACTGTCCCTACTGAATCGAATCTACTCATCTTTCCCATTGTTGCCAATGACATTTGACCAACATCTATTAAATGCCTGCTCTTTTTCAGCCACCGATATGATGCCATTAAGAAATTCAGAGTCCAAACATTTGTGTTGTATATATATTTATGGTTTATGTATGCACATGTTCAAAAGCCTACATATATGTCTAGGAAGCATGTTATTCACATTATTTGTCTATGTCACTGTATCCATACCCAGCTTGTGCCCAGCACATTCAAAACTATAGATCACTTCAAGTTCCACCGAATAAAGAATGTATTAGAATATCTATTTCACATAGAGACAGAATAAAACAATAGTAATAAATCATTTCCTTGAGCAAAATAAGGAAACACTACAGCCAGTTTTCTTACATTTTTTTTTTTTTTGCAAGGTAGAAGTCACTTGTTCAAGTGCCCAACTGTAAATATAATTGGAACAAGATTCCAAAAACATGTAGAGCACATTTACCTGTGTGTTCTTTCTCACTAATCCCTAGCCATTAGCAACTGTCATAGAACTTTAAAAATAGAAATACTATATTAAGTTGGACAAATAAATACATAATTAATTTCTACTAACTTTTTAATTGAATTTTAGTAGGCCCTAGAGTCCATTAGCAGTGTTTTGAGGATTTTTATTAGAACGATGGTGAAAATTCATAAAGTCAGCCTATGAGTTGACATGAAACAGTTCTTACACATGGCAGAGTATTGTCTTCTCGCTGTTCTCCTTTCCACCTTGTAGGACCCATAAGCATAGACATGGTCAACCTACCAGACCTAAGCAAACACCATAAAAGGCATCACAGTTCTGGATCTTTTATCTGGCTAACAAAACCTCACCTCAGCTTCTTTTTACAGATGCTTTCCTTGAGAATCGAACTCTTTGTCATCAAGGTTAACCTGATCAAAATAATGATGGCCATTTTCGGAGTGAGTAGATAGTCGAGTCTAGCTACTGTAATCTATGCCACCCTCAGACATTTGTTAACATGTCCCTATAACAACAGTACCATCTGTTGCTCTTCTCTTCTCAGATAAGCATGATGTGAGAGCTATCGCCTAGCTAGCTGAGGAGGGAACAACCCCTTCTCCCAGCCTACACTCCTCCACTCTGTCACCACAGGGCATTGCATTAAGTGATGATCAGCTTCTTTATGATCCTTCATGAAGAAATTTATAAGAGAAATCTTTTTTTTTTAATAGCAGAAAAACATCAATTGACCATCTAAGGAATAGAGCTGTTCTCAGGAGAAATGATACGTAAGAAGGTCCTTTGAATGAAGAGTGGTAGACAGGATATACATCAGGCTGAAACTGTGGAGACAATAAACAGAATGGCATCTACTGTTAGAGCAAGCATTCCCTCGAAGCTTACTTTGTGCTCTCATGTCCAGAGTACTACACATCTCAGTTTGGTTCAACTTTCAAGGCTAGAGAAACATTTCAAAGTTGGAGCTATTTCAGAGAAACAAAGATACAGGAATATAAAAGCATAACAGCTTGGGAAACAACTGTTGCATGTTTTACAGACACTTCTTTGTGTACACAGCTACTTTGACCCTACCCAGACACTTTTCCAATCTAAAAAACATCCCTAAATAAAGAACTTATACAAAGAGTAAGATAGACTGCGCTTGGCTGGACCTCACTCAGTGCAACTTGGGAGTGCTTCTAGAAGAGAATGCATATGAAGCTGGAAGTGCAAAACTGGTTACAAAAATACAGAGGTCGTTATTGCTTATTGTTACATTGCCTTACATCTTGAACTCTTTAAAAAGCATATGATCACGTGAACACATTACAAGAGCTCTTGCCCGAGAGAGACTCCAAGGGCTTGTGCAAGTCAGGGATCCTTGGAAATCTTATTTGCTTTCTGGGGTAACTGCCTCTGAAAGAAAAAAAGAAAGTGCATAGGATGGTGAAAAGAAAGTGATCATTGAAGTTACAAGTTGAGGACCTCTTTCATATTAATTACGGACAGCCTAACAGTTGGAACTAGGCCAGGCGCATGGCTCTTGGCTCTCTGGAAGTAACATATATACCACAGCTGATCATCTATCTGGAGGTTGAGGGCATGTCAACCAGTTAAAGCATGAGTCAGGAGGTGCTTAAACTCCTGCAAAACAGAGTTGCATATTGTTACAGTTTTAATCCCTTTCTGGGAAGTAGCACCTATTTTTCCTTCTGAATGTGTCAAAATACATCAAAGTATTAGATAAACAATGCCCCAAGCATTTGCCACATTTCTGTTCTAGTATTTTGACCCAATGCATAGGGGGAGAGGTTTGGTGAGACCTTGAGCATTCTGTTACATATAATCTGTCTGAGAACAGAATCCATCTCCCGAATTGCAATCCCATCCCAGGCCCCTTGGTTTCTCAATTAGAGATGGCCTCATTTTTTTTCTCCATCCACCTTATAAAAATCCACTTTGTAAGAATTGAATGCAGGAATTAATAGAAAGCATTTAAGAGATTACTTAGTAGGACATCCCATTGACCACTCTACCATAGAAGAATGACAGAAAAATGAAATATAGATACAGGAATCTAAGGGACAAGAAAACGAGCTCTTAATGGCTTCCCTTGAGCCTGTTCTAATGCAGTGAACTGGGAGAGCTTCCCTTTGAAAGCAATCTGGAAATGAAAGAAAAAAAGAAGTTCTGAGACTGGCTGAAACGAAATTTTTCAGATGCCAGACACAAACTGGCCTCCTTCTTTTTGCCCTTGGACTGGACTACTCTGAAGGCTGCAGAGATTGAACCCTTCCCTGCTGTTTGCTTGATTTGGTCTGAGACTGAGCCAAGAGATGTGGTGATGAAGTTTGGAAAAACAATTAAAAAGAAATGTATGTGGTGGTTTTTCTGGATCCTAATTAGCTGACCCATTTCTAGGTAACATTAGGGAAGTTGTGGGCAGTGATTATTATCTCTTTAAAGTCCTAATTAAAATGTCAAACTGTAAGGTAGAATGTCTTCAAAGCTGCATGTAATTTGATTGTGTTGGCTTGTTGAAAAAGTGGCCTTGGAAATACAAATAAGCCAGCCACTAAAAAGATCCCAGAAGTCCAGGCTGTATTCCAGAAGTATAATCTGTTGAACCAATAGCATTTTATAACTAACCACTCACCAAGTGGTAGCCATCCAAATGTCAAAGCCAGTTTCATAACATGGTAACACATAGCATGCTGTGGATGGGTGCCTGCCAGAAGCACACTTGGATTTAAAGAGAAAAAAAAAAAGGTGTGTACAGGTTAGTCTACCTAGTCAGGCTTACATACGCGTTGGCCAGATTTAAATGCGTTCGCTGGATGAGCTTCCTAAACGGCTGGCACCCTACTCATTCTCTAAATGAGCCTGCTGGAATGCCGGATCTCTAAAAGGATGTCTGCATACTATGGTGAGCTTCTGTTACTGTCCCAGGATCAGGATCCCAAGAGAAACCGTGCCATGTTTCATTTATCCCCAGGGCCTTAGCAAAGCTATCTTCTACATGTGACAGTGAGGCATCAAGCATCAGACATAAATAAATCAATTTTAAAAAAAAATAAATGTAAAGAGCCAAGGTCCCAAAAACAACTGGCTTAAGCAAGAGAGACATCCGTTGCTGTAAAGCAGTGGTTGGTTCATGAAGCCACTCAACGACGTCAACAATGAACAGCTTTGTTCCCGTTTTCATTTTGCACACTACGCTTTCTGTGGACCTGCTGCGCTCATTATCGCTCAGTGTCTAGACAGCTCTCATATCACCGTATCTAAAGGGAGGGCTGTTGTAGCTCATGAAAATCCTTTGTCCTCTCCTAGAAGCCTTTCCCTGGTCTTCTCATCACACGTCACTGCCCATAATTGTATCACATGCCCGTTCCTGAATGGAACACTGTCAAGAAAACTGTTAAGGACCAAACTAGCTTGATCATCACCAACATCCAAACCCACAGCTTGGAGAATTCCAACCTTCCAAACTTTCAGTGTCCATATATGCCACAATTGATATCTAAAATAAGTATTATTTAATTTTTAAAGCAAACAAGGGAAGCAGCTCTGGGTAGGCAATGAATGTCCACCCAATAGGTGAGACATGTGTTATAGCAATGTTAGTAACAGGATCTACATTGAATTGTGTTTCCAATGATATGCAGATTTATATTATTCATTCATATTTTCCATGTCTATTCATGCCCATTTATTTTTTTTAATACTTGGCCAAAACCTTTGGCCATAAATAAAAGAAAGAAATTAATTTTGTCCTGGCTTATATCTGTCCATTCAGTTCATTATTCACAAATCTGGATGACACATCTACTCAGTGGCAGGTTCTGTGCTAGAGATATAGCATCTGAAGGCATATTCTGTAATATCAGAAAGTTTGTAGTCTAGTTGAAGAATAAATTAAGGCAAATAGGCAGTATCACGGTGCTTTGATGTAGAAGTACACTACAATAAGGTACTTTAGTAGAGAACGTCAGAATTGCTTTAGTACAAGTCCTAGAAACTAGAGAGTACACACAAAAGGTGTAGCACAGCCTGTCTTCTTGACTCAGGGATTCTGATGTGAGAATACTGTTAGAAAGAGGACAAGATTTCAAAGACAACTTTGATGTGGGTCTCCAACCTTGGTCCTTATTAATGTTGATTCATTCGGCTAACTTCTTGAGACTTGCAGACTGCTAAAACAGAGAATCTTAGGGACATGGATTTAATTTTAAAGATCACTGAACTCAAAGAATAGAAAAGAATTACATCTTTATTCCCAATCATCTTTAACTGAAGTTTAGCATCCCTTCAATAATAATAATCTGAGACAAAAAGAAGGACAACATAGCAGTATTATCATTACCCATGCCTTTGTCAATAGAAACGGCAGGTATTTCATACTAAACTAAAACTGATGCAGTTGTCTCATAGAATTGCTCAAAATCAGGCACCTTGAAGACCTCCAGGTGTAGGCTTTGTTTCAAAAAAATCATTAATTTAAATTATATTTATGTCTTTCTTTTGATTACTTTGTTTAATATTATTACTTCTTTAAGGTTTTTTATTTTGTGGTTGTTCTATACATTGCACTTTATGCAATGAAAAGCAACAGAGAAAAATGTTCATGAATCAAGCCAAACTAGTAGGGCTGTTATTTCCTGAGTCAGATAGCCTCTGTACATGAGTGAGCTAGAAAAGGTATGGATTAAACCTTTGTTGCAATTTTGTAACCTGCTTAACTACATTTTTAGTAGTGTTAGCATTCTTGTGGCTACACACACACACACACACACACACACACACACACGCACACACACACTTACTTTTAGAAAAGCAGTAGGAGTTCCTTGTGTCTATTATTTCCTTTTGACAAGAGCTACAGGGTAACTGGAAAATCTAGGCCACCTAACCATTCTGGCCATTCTTTCTCCCTTCACAGTCAAGTTTGGCAGCTTCTTAGGCACTTATTTTTAGACACTTTATCATCACCAATTACAGGTGCTAACTTGATTAAATGAGACACTGTTGGATATCATACATTCCATATTCAATATTGTATTTACATCAAGAACATGATTAAACCAATTTCCAAACCACATATTGGTTTGTCTATTACCTGAGACCATTGGTAGAACCAGTTTTGGTGTCATTCAGGATCCAAGCAGGAGGGGAAGAACCATATCAGTTATTTGAATACAGAAAATTGAATATCCAGACAATTTAGACCAACATATTGGTTACTTAAAAAATTAAAAACAAGGATGGCTGTAACTCAGTGGTGGAATGCTTTCCTAGCAGGTATGAGACTGAGTTTAATTTCCAGCTCTGAAAAAATATTTTTTAAAGTCTAGACTATATCACTTAAGTTAGTATTCTTAAACATTTTGAACAAAGGTAGCTATGATAGATATTTTTGGCTTTGTCGCAATAAGATGTCAAATACTGCATTCTTCTTTTGCCGGGACAAAAGTAGCCATAGGCAATATGGAAATTAGTCTGCCCATACCTGCATAAAGGTGTCATAGAGATAACACAGAACATAGATAAACACTTTGAGGAACAAAGAGAGAAGTTGGGATGTTTTCAGACTTAGAAGACTACAAGAAATGTCCTGTGTAGCTTGTAGTGGTTTGAAAAAATATATATATCCCCATAGATTCATAGGAAATGACACTACTAGGAGGTATGGACTTGGAGCAGGTATTACTTTGGTAGAAGTGTGTCACTGATGGGGTGGGCTTTGAGGTCTAAAATCCTCAAGCCAGATATAATGTGACATTCAATTTTTGCTGCCAGCGGATCCAGATAAGAAATTCTCAGATCCTTCTCCAGCACCATATCGACCTGTGTGCCACCGGGCTTCCTGCTATGACAATAATGGACTAAACCTCTGAACTATATGCCAGCCTCAGTGAAGTGATGTTCATTGTAAGAGTTGCAGTGGCCACGGTGTCTCCCCGCAGTAATAAAAGCCTAGCTTAGACATAGCTGAACTCAAACTTCTAAAGAGGAGTGCTGACCAGTGTTGATGCTTCTCAAGAGAGTATGAGCCAGTTATTCAAGTGTGGGCAAAACAGCAAAATAGTTTCAGATGTATAAGGTGCTGTTCCTGCTACAGTGACGTACTGCCCAAGCAGGAAGCTAATAGGAAGGGGAAGCATCTCCATCTCCTCCCAATTGTGCCATTCCTTCCTCTAGTGCCTCCTACTGATACAGCCTATCTTGGAGGCACTTGACGAGGAGAAAATGTGGCCTAAAGTCCTAGCCTCAGCCTCAGGATGATGACTTTCGAAGGGTGTCTAGAACTGAAAACAATCATTTATTAAATGGTAGATAAGTGCTTCATAAACGTTACCAAGCTACCAAAGAAGATATAGCTCATATAAACAAGGTAAGCTAGCTCAACTTTCCAATGAGCTCTGATGACTAAATAGCCTTTATGTAGCCTATGTGCACTTCAGGCTACTTCATTGTTTACAAGCCTATGCCCTAAAATAGAACCAGAATTAATAATAACACCCTCTTGCCTGAAATGTTAGTGTCTGTGGCTGCAGTTACTTGGTTAACCCTGGCGTGAAAATATTAATGGAAATCCCAGAAATAAACATCTCTTAAGTTTCAAGTTGCCATTCTGAGTACAAAGATGAAATCTTGCAAGGTTCCTTTCTGTCTGGCGTGGAGTGTAAATCATCTCTTCGTCTGTATATCTACACTGTCTGCACCACCTGCCCTTCCACAGTTAGTGGAGAGACCGAATTCACATAACTTTCATTACAGTCTAATTATTCCATTTTATTATTAATTACTGTCAATCTCTTATTGTATCTAATTTAGTTAAATTAAACATTTTATTTAATTTCTAATTAAACATTTAATTTCTAATTAAACATTTTGCATAGGTTTGAATACCTTTAAAAATGCTATCAGGTTCAGTGTATTGTAGAGTTCAGGCATGTGCCCCTCCCCCTACACTGTCCATTCTCTCCTTGAAATTAACAACCGTAATGTTATCAAGGCACAGTGAGGCGATCCAGTGTGTACAGATCATTGCTGTAAGCCTGGTGATCTAAGTTTGATCCTCAAAATTCACACTGTAGAAGGAGAGAACCAAGTCCCAAAAGTCGTTCTCTGTCTTGTAGTAACACACCGCAGTGTTTATGCTCATATATAAAGCAAGTAAATAAAAGTTAAAAAAAAAAAAAAAACACCTGGGTGACGATAGTGCATGTCTTTAATTCCAGTACACAGGAGGCAAAGGCAGGAGGATCTCTGTGAGTTTGAGGTCTGATCTACAGAGCAAGTTCCAGGGCATCCTGAGCTACACAAGGAAACCCTGCCTAGAAAAACAAAGATATATAGATAGATGGATGGAAGGATGGATGATTGATAGATAGATAGATAGATAGATAGATAGATAGATAGATAGATAGATAGATAGATGAATAAATACTACAATCAATAAAGATAATTAACACACACTCAGGTCAATTATTTTTAAGAGAAATAGCTACCAAGGCTGAGGCAGTTTCTCCTGTGTTCATTGCTACTCCTTCTTGGTAGATTATGGTAGTTTAATAATCTCTTGTAAGTCTTCAAAGAAATCTAAATTAATACTAAATTAAGTACAGAATTCAAATAAAGCAATAATGTTTTTAATGTAGGTGCCTCACTGCTTTGAGTAGCAGACGTGGACTGAAGATGGAAGAAAGGGTAATTAGAAGATATTTTATTTATGGAACCTAGTCCCTGTCTAGAAGGACCACACATTCTTTCCCCTTGGATGGTCTCCACTATTAATAATTATGAGAATTCTGAGAAATAAAAGAAAACATGACATGCTCTAGGTTAACGCGACATAATTGGAGGGTTTATGCAGGATTCCTGGTTTCGGTTTCCCTGGGGTGTTTTCACCAAATGACACAGTGGATAATATAATACTCGGATTTCTCCTTCTCATCTCCGTCTTTCCAAGTCTTTGAAGAGAGAAAAAATCATAAAAGCTTACAAGACTTCTATTACTGTCTTTGGAAACCATCTCCGACTACAGCATCCAGCTCTTGCTCATCCCCCTATACTTTTGCATCGTGATGACATGTTCTCATTTAATGGGACTCCCCTTATTAACCATCTTTTCCTGTAGGAGACTCTCAAAACAGCTCCACTGTCAAACTGTTTATTATGTGGTCAGGATAGCTAAATGAAACTATATGAAAGCAGTGAAATCAACAGAACATAAAATGAGCTGATTTATTTTTCAGTAACCTAGTAATGGCTCTTCCCTCGGGCGGGAGACTAGATTGTGTCATCCTAAATATAACTATAAGAGACCCGACTTTGCTACCCAAAATATACCTTATTGCCATAAGGATTACTTTTTCTACTTCTATCTGTACTTATTTTATACTGAATTTATTCCTATGCTATAAGGGTTTTTTTTTTTCCCCTTCAGTTTCTTCTGGGAGATCTTTTTCTTCTGTGCAACCTCCTTTTCTGGCTTTGGAACAGTCTGCTCCTTCTCAGTGAGGATCGTCTCAATGTGGCAGGGGAGCTCATGGATGGGTTAACTGGGTGGTGGCCAAACCAGAGTCCTGAATTTTTTTTCTGCACATGCTTAAAAAGGCAGAGAGCAATGCTGAACTTCAGGGTTTAGATGTAGATTCTCTAGTTATTGAACGTATCCAGGTGAACAAAGGCACCTAAGATGCAGCGGCAAACTTACAGAGCATACGGATTATTTTAAGATGGTTATCTAGAGGAAATGCAGACACAGGAGATCTGAAAATAGTGTCGTGGTAACTGTACATAAAAGTAACATACATCCATAATGGAAATCAGCATTGTAATGATGTCTTCTTCCTCTCTGCACCAGTACAAGGATATATAAGGCCAGAATTAGAGTAGTAGAAGGCTCATACCATAGAGAAAATACCAACTAAAATCTGCTGAATAAGCCTTCCCTTGGATACCATACTTCTACCAAATTAACTCCCTATGTTAGTTTGAGTGAAAAATGGCTTATATGTCATATGTATGCTTAAATACTTGGTCCCTAATTGGTAGAATTGTTTGGAAGGACTATGGAGTACTGCCTTATTATAAGAGGTGTGTCACTGAGGAGAAGGTGAACTTTAAGATTTCAAAAGCCCATGTGAGGCTCAGTCTCTCTCTTTGCTTGCTGCCTGTGGATCAGTACATAGCCTGTCAGCTACTGCTCCAGTAACATGCCTGGCTATCTGTTGTCATGATGATCACAGACATAGACATATGCTCTAGAACTGTAAGCAAGCCCTCAATTTAATATTTCATTTTACAAGTTGCCTTGGTCATGGTGTTTTATCACAGCAATAGAACATTAACTAACACATTCCCCATCCTAGCCTCCCCCAACATCTTCATTTCTTTGGTTCTGTTGAAGAGGGCATTTAAACCTACACCTGAACCTGAAGCCACCTCTTTGAGATTTACGCATTTTTCCCTGTATCTCCCATCCATCCATGAGAACTTCAGTCTGTCTCTTCATAATCTGTCCCTTTTCATACAATCCATCTCAAATAAAAATGCAGAATGGTAGAGAGAAGTTTAGTTTTCCTCCTTTTTACTGATGACATGAAAGCAAATCAACACACACACACACACACTGATATGTGTTTAGAACTGAAAACAAGAATTGCACTGGGCCTCAAAAGATGCATAAAACCTAATCTGAGAGAAGAATGGCCTAAAAAGAGTAGAGAAGCACAGAAATAAAAACAAGCTTGTAAATATAAGGTAGGTCGAGGGCTAAAGATGTGGTAAAAGAACTGTGTGAAATAAGGTTCCTGACAGCTCATAGTTGAGTCTGAAAGGTAAGTAGGAAGTCATGAACTTGAAGCAGGCACATCAAATCAATGCTACCAGACACACTGAAAAGAAAATGTTGAACAAGTGGGCTATCAGTGTAAAGAATGGTCTGGTGAGAGCATGGCAGACTTTCTGAGGACTGACAGATGGTTCTGAAATTGAAGTCTAGATACTGCTAGATCAGGATCCTCGCTGCACTGAATTCAGGAGAAAAACCAGGAAGAGGCTGAGAATCCAGACATGTAGATCACTATGAAAAGTGCACTCTAGTGGTTGGTTTGTGATGATGCTATCTTCTCAGCATCTTTGATCCCCTCTAGTCCACCAGCTTTTACTGTGTCTTTTTACAGCCTTATGCATGGGTTACTTGGGATCTAAGCAAAGACTGTAACACACCACAGAAGAGATGAACATGTTTTGAGTGGTTCACTGCTCTTGGTGACCCGTGGCTTTCTGTAATTTTTTCCATCATGTTATTATAATGAATACATTTAGTTTTTTAAAAAGACTTCTTTCTTTCTTTCTTTCTTTCTTTCTTTCTTTCTTTCTTTCTTTCTTTCTTTCTTTCTTTCTTTCTTTCTTTCTTATTTAATATGAGTACACTTTCAGACACATCAGAAGAGAGCATCAGATGTTTGTGAGCCACCATGTGGTTTTGGGGAACTGCACTCAGGACCTCTGGAAGAGCAGTCGGTGCTCTTAACTGCTAAGCCATCTTCTCAGCCCACATTTAATTTTTTGCATACATTTTTTGATATCATTTTAAAAAATGGATAGACTGGCTTTCCAAGGAATACTCAGATACTAGAGACAATTAAATGCTCAGATGGGACCACTCATGTCTTTGATATCCAAACTAACCCATTTACTTAGAACTTTATCTCCTGCCCAGTCTATCCATCTGAGGGAAGCAAATATCCTCACATTTGATCATTCAGAGCCATGTACCAGGCAAGCAAGAGCCAACCAGCTTTGAAATCATCCAAGCTCAACTATTCCAACTTGTGATGGTGATGGTGAATCCTGGTTGTCAAATTGACTAGATCAGGAATGAACTTCAAGGCAAGACATCTGGCATCCCCATGAGAGATTTTTGGATCAGATTAATGAAAAGGGGAAGAATCACCATAAGTGTGGGGAACTCTTGCTAATGTCAAATAAATGAATAAATAAATAAATAAATAAATAAATAAATAAATAAATAAATAAGAAAGACAAGAAACTTTGCTTTTTGCCTGTTTCCCTTCTCTCTTGCAGGCAACATCACCAATTCTGTTGCTGCTGCTGCTGCTGCTGCTGCTGCTGCTGCTGCTGCTGCTGCTGCTGCTGCTACTGTTGGTTTTGTATCCCCTTGCTGATCTTATAGTCAGAATCTTTAGATCAGCAGTTCTCTAGGAATCCTTTAAGCCTTAACTATACTATATTGGGACTGCAGAAACATCCAGCCTCATGAACTGAAAAATTACCATATTCTGATTTTGTCCAATGTAAAATGACCATTGTTGGATTTCCAGTTACAAAAACCAGATAGTGTTTGAGGCAAAAGAAAGTTTATTATACTTATAATTCAAGAGACATGATTTATGTAATGCGGGCCATGTGAGATAGACACAGTGTCATAAACATAATAATTTGTTTGCAAAATGTGTGTGTGGACATATCATCTCATAGAATCTTACTCTTTTCTCTAAACTGAAAAAACTAAGAGTATTCTCCACTTTATGATTTACTGGGAAAGGGGCTACCTGAAATTGTTTCTGATCATGTACGCTTTATATTCAAGTCCCCACTTCTTTTGAGGTATTTGGCTAAAGATTTGGTAAAACATTCTTGTTTTACCAGATCCTGCCTGATCACAACTTCAACAAACCTACCTACATTATATAGGTTAGCATCCATTGCTCTGGTCGGATCTTAGTTTCATGTAGTTTATATGAGACTGCATAGTAGATGTGTATATTACGTTTCTACAAACTTACTATGTTTTTACCTCATTACAAATCTAAAACTCTTTGAGTCAAAGCCCTTACATTAATCTCAGACCAAAATTTCCATTTTATATCTCAATAGATACTAGCAAATGAGCTCCTCTTTTGCATGTTTATTCTGCTTGCAGATGGAGGTGCCTTGACAAGATATTCTCCATTAGGACAGTGAATTTTCATAAAATGCATTTACATTTAGTGAATGTTAGTAGATAAATGATACAGTCACATGAAGTCTTTGGCTTTGAAATAAGACATTTATAAACTGTCTTTAGAGCATTCTTTGGAAAACAACTTGAAAGTCACATACAGGCCAATATAAGATCAAGTCATATTTTTAAAGACAGTATCATAGTTCAGGGGTACACAGTCCCTCGTGCCAGGAAGTCATGAAGGTAGAAGCTCGAGGAGCTGGTAACATTGTATTCCCAGTCAGAAAGCAGAGAACTATGAGTGTTTATGCTCAGCTTACCATTCCCTTTTTGTTTAGTGAAGAACCCCAGCCTATAGAATGGTGCCACCCACAGTGGGTCCTCCCACATCAATTAACCTAGTCCATTAAAATCCTTTACAAGCATGCCCAAGAGGTTTGTTTCTAAGGTGATTCTGTCAAGATAGCAATGCTAACCACCCAAAGCTCAAATAGCATAAATGCTTAGATGTTTCAAAGATAACAATTATTATTCTATCCCATTTGTTTTCTCATGCACAAAGATTGATAGAGAGGTTCCTTTTTGAAGAATTATCTGGCACATGTCTATCTATTATCAGAAGGTCACAGCCATCCACTTCCTTTGGACAGTAACTTGTGTCATGTCTCTGAAGAGTCTAAGGTAAAAGTTTGAACGTGATGTGGTAATAGAGAGAAGATGGAGATGGCGTAATGCTTGGGCGGGTTGAGGCTAGCCTTAGATAAACCTTAGCTAACATTCCTAAGCCTCAAGAGCTCCATGTAAATAGTAGCAGGCCCCAGGACTTTAGGGAATATTGGACTTGTTGAAACCAGATTGAAACTTATCCCACAAAAAATCTTCTTGGCTGTAGGTTCCTCATATACCTGTAGTAGAGGAGTCCCAATAATAACGCAGGAAATTAACCACCACTCTGTGGTAATGGAACCTGGGTCAAACATACTTTAATTCATGGGATAGCAACATTATGTGATTGCAGACTACAATTTAAACACTTTATAATCTTTTTCATGTTTACTTAACTCTAGCAGGAGAACAAGCCCCAGAATAATTATATGTATCCCTTCCTTTTTTAATAATTTGTGAACACATAAATTCCTATAGCGTTCTATAATAGCCAAATACTTAACTTAAAAAAAAAGTCAATTTTTCTTACAGAACTAACATTCCACATGAGAACTACTTTAACCTGAGCCCCAGTTTTCAAAGGAATTTTATCTAAGAGAACGTGGAATTTGAGTCTGATATTTCCTTCACCTTCCACGAGAATGTCATCTGTAACATTCAAGAAAAATTCCTCCTTCTATGCTCTCTTTTTCCTCTATGGGGTAAGAAATGCAGGCATTGCCTACATAACACGGACTATTTTTATAATTGTATTGGTTCCTCCTATTATTACCAGTTAGAACATACTTTATCCAAGGCTAACCAAGGTTTCTATTATTTTTTGTATAGTCTTTCTGAAACTTCAATCCTTCTCTTCCATTCAAAACCTACTGAAACTATTTTCTTTAATTTTTTTTGACTTAAAAAATATTCACAGTGTCCAATAGATACTATAACAATAAATACATTCTTGATATCTCCAAGCTAAGTCTGTCTCCTTGAGGTTAAACCTAAATAATCTTTCCTTCTACATATATCACCTTTAAGGTGTGAATGCTGAAGGTCAGAAAGTTCTCAAAAAACCTGAGCTTATTTGTAAACGTTCACCGTGTAAGCTTCTCCTAAGCTCACACATTCCGTTTGCTGTTCCTTCATTATACCCAGGCTTTTCTTCCTGTGTTCCCACTGGGCTCAGATGCTCATAATACCAGAGAGGCTCTGCTTGCAAAATGAAATTTTAAAATTCATCTTGCAGCAAAGCAAAGAAGTAATATGAAGAACTCAGGGCAAAAATGTATTTCCCTGAGCTAAGATTCCTAGGAGTAAATCACTAATTTTGGTAGGTCTCTTGGAGTTCAGATGCAGTCCTTAGAATAGCTCATGTCTTAGCCAGGCACTTCATTCTTCTGATCTACTGTTCTGTGGGTTAGATACTCAATAAATGAGAGTCAATTACAAAGCACTTGGAAAGCATTAAAAACAACCTGAATAAATGAAGGCATACCATAGTCATGATGTGGGAGGCTCCATGCCATAATGATGTATTCTTTCCAAATCAATGTACCAATTCAGGGCAGTTTATCATAGTAACAACACATTTATGTTTATGATAGTATCAACACATTTATGGAGTTTGAGGAGTGGGCAGTCATGCATGCAAAAGTAAAGCTTTGTCACAAATTTTAGTATTAATATGGTACACAGTTATAATATCCAAAATGCCCTTAAAGGAAAGGAATTGATAATGAATTTTAAAGAAAGAGATTTTTTAAAAAATATATCAAAAAATACTCTGTGGGATTTTAAAAAACGTTTTGAGACATAAAGTATAATAAACCACATATATTAAAGTATATGATTTGTTAGGTCCTGATGGATTTGTAAAACCATCACTGTCCAAATTCTTTCTTGGGGATGGAGAGAAGAATGAGTGGTTGAGTGCTGGCTGCTCTTGCAAAGGACCATGGGGTAGCTCACTACCTCCTATAACTCCAATTCCAGGGATGTCAGCACCTTTCTCTGGCCTCTGAAGGAATATACACTTACATGATCATACTAACACAGAGACAACTAACACAAATGTTATACACAAATAAAAAATAAAATCTAATAGTAAGAAAAAAATCTCTTCACAAGAAATTGTGTGATTCTAGATCAATTTTATTTTTTTCTAGATTTAAATTTATTGGAATTACATAGAGTGCCATCTTTTCTCTAGATTTTTTTTTTTATTGGACATGATGATCTTTAAAATGTTTCCCCACTATAGCAGCTGCCTGCGGCTCTTTTCTTTTCTTGCCAATAGTGTTCCCAAGTGAGATATAAAGTAGAAGAAAGAATTTACTTTGGCTTCTGGTTTCAGAGATAGAGTTCATAGAGTTCATAATGGCAAGAGAGGCTGGCAGCAGGCAGTTGGACCGGGAAGCTAAAAGATCACATCTTTAACAGAAAGCACCAAACAGAATGAGCAAAATGGAAGCAAGGTAGGCTGCCAACTCTTAACTTCCTTCCTCCAGCAAGGTTCCCAACGGTCACATAACATTTCCAAATAGTGCCACTAACCTGGGA
This sequence comes from Mastomys natalensis, assembly GCA_021653895.1. Taxonomy (NCBI): domain Eukaryota; kingdom Metazoa; phylum Chordata; class Mammalia; order Rodentia; family Muridae; genus Mastomys; species Mastomys natalensis. The sequence goes on from JAJTUV010000155.1 coordinate 1,031,520, forward strand.
CCGAGTGTTCAAGTATGAACCCATGGACATTGCTCCTTCAAACAGCCATTATAATCTACTCCAGTAACAGACCAACAAGGATGGTTTTTTATTATATTTCCTATATATTTTTATTATTATTATTGCTTCCGATAAATTTAGCATCATTTTCCAAGTCTTCCGTGTCATGTATCATTTCATCTTTAAGGTCCGATGAGACTAGTGTTATCAACCGTTCTTATTTCATCCAGAGGTAACTGAGGCATGGGGACAGTATAATCAAAGAGTAAGTTAAGTGTCACAATGGAGCAGAGCTAAGAAGCAGACTCTAGAGGCCTACCCATCCTCTTGTTCCTTAAATAGAGATCTCTAGAGTAACTTCCATAAATAACAGTGCCAGCTTGGAAAGTTTAGTTGATAAGATGCATATAAAGGGCTTAGTAAGCAGTAGCTCAAATAGTGTCATTATTACTAGGACCAAACAGTCATTTTTACTTATTACTTATTACTAGGACCAAGCAGTCATTTTTCCATCATTTAACTTTAGTCCATTATTCAGTTAAGTGTCTCTAACCCTGATAATCAGTTGATAAGATGCATATAAAGGGCTTAGTAAGCAGTAGCTCAAATAGTGTCATTATTACTAGGACCAAACAGTCATTTTTACTTATTACTTATTACTAGGACCAAGCAGTCATTTTTCCATCATTTAACTTTAGTCCATTATTCAGTTAGGTGTCTCTAACCCTGATAATCAAATATGAGTTGAAATATCTGATATTTTAAAAGTATGAGAAATTTAAATGCATCTTGAGCTTCCACCAAAATTAATTTTGTGCCATATTACCAGTCGTATTTCCTGAAAACACTCTAAGACACACTCCTCATTTTCTTCAGTGAAGATTGAAGGAGTTGAGCAGATTCGAGACACCATGAGGAAAGCAGCAATACCAACCAACCAGAGCCCCCAGGGTCTAAACCACCAGCCTGGGAGCGCTTAGGGAGGGACCCATGGCTCCAGCTATATATGCAAGGGAGCTATATATAAGTGGGAGAAGAGATCCTTGGTCCCATGAAGGCTGGACATCGTAGGGGGGGGATATTCGAGGGCTGGGAGGTGAGGTATGGGGGAGTGTGGGTAGGGGTACACCATCATAGAGGCAAGAGGAGGGGGGAAGGGATAGGGAGTTCCTGGGAGGGAGGGGGGAAATGGGGTAAGGGGAAAACATCTGAAATGTAAATAAAATTTCCAAAAAAAAAAAAGAGTTGTTTTATGTAATAATAAATACAGACTGTTAAAAAAAAAAAACACTCAAGAGCACACGCTTAGTACTTAAGCCAGCATCAGTGTATTCATCTACCACATGGGCATTATGTGGAGGTTAGCAGCTTGACTTTCTGATGAGTGATACCTGCTCAACTCAACTTTCTTTAGCTTATTCTTTTAGCTCTCATATGTTTCCTTCCACACAGACTGTATTAAATGTTCCCTCTTCAACTTGACTTACAATGTGATTATGAAGTTGCTGAGGTACACACACACACACACACACACACACACACACACACACGAGTACAGGCACCTACAATATTCTGAAATCCTTTATAGGAAAGCTTGCGAGCTTCTTCCTGAATACAATTAACCTATGATAATTCATGGTGCACAACCTTTCCTCCTCACTCATCTTGTAATAACCAGATATTATAGGTTCTTATTTTAAGCTAAGTTGGGACCACTTGCCACAGGCCCTTGCACACCGCATGACAAAAATCAGTCTTGCCAGTTGCATCTTGCTCCACTCTCATCACAGTTCAGGATTAGTTCAATGACCTTGTCTAATATGATGGCACAAATTCCTGTCTGGAGTCTTATTCTGAATTGTATTACCAGTCATATGACTGTAAGAAAATACTTCAGGCTGTCAACACTAGGCAGCTGGGAGAGGAAATCATCTTTGGCTTTTTGTAGCAGAACAGAACTGGAAACACTATATTGCCTTGTGGGAAAATTAAGACAGCATTTGGCTGTTTCACTGGCTGGAAACCATCAGGTATTTCTCAAATGCCTCCATCCCAAATAGAGGGCAATGTTACTGATTGTGGCCACTTCTTGGATAGAAGAAAGAATTGCAAAGGACATTAGCTGAAATACAGTCCTTCCTTCCATCAGGTTTATTTCCCTGGTTCTTGAGATTTAGGATATGTGACATCACTTACTCACCTCTCCCTCAGTAACATCCACTATGGCACACATCAGTACAGTCCTCAGTACCACCAATCAACACTATGTGGTCTCTTCTGATGGAAGCCTTGCCAACAATTTCCTAAGAGTGATCCCATCGGATGTGCACTGACATATAATATTCCCCTCTACAGTGAGAATGGATGCTGTTTTGTTATTATTAATGAGGATAACCCCTCTACCTGTACTTTTGACCCCTAGAAGATCTTAACTTATGCACTACAACATATTTCATTGGCATATTATATTAAACATATCCAAGTAATCTCATTCTGCTTCTCTGAAATGCTCTCCTATGTGTATTCAATCTAAACCACAATGCTTATCCTCCTCCCTCAACCATGTTTCCTAATAGGACCTTCTGCTACCGGAGAAGAACTCTATGAAAATCATACTTTCAGTCGTCTTTCTATCCCTCTCTTTTATCTAGCCTCCTCTCACTTGTCTTCAGTAAAGAAGAGATACATTACTTTATTGGAGATCTAGAAAAGGCTACTCCACTCTGTGTCTTCCCTCTTTTTTTTTTCTGTTCAAATTCTAACAGTGGATACATTCTAAAACACATTGGAATAAACTTAACCAAATGAGAAAACATATTCTACAGGTTGGAAGGTTTAATATTGCTAAGTTTGTCTTAAATTAATCTGTAGATTTCTTTCATATTTTACCAAAATACAAGTTGGCCTTATCTATACAAATTGAGAGGCTCAAACTAAAATTCATACAGATACACAGAGGAAGATACCAGTTTGATAACAAGGAGCTAGAGTATATCATTCAGAGTTCAGAAGTTGGAAGAATTATACATATTGTTTAGAAACTTAACAAAGAGCTACAGTAGTCGAGATGGTGTATCAGCACAGTGTATTAGATGTCTGAGGGTAACAGGAAGTAAATAACAAATATATCCAAAAATAGATAAATGCAATAGAACTTTTAAAATAGAAATAAAATCTTACATGTGGGGATGACTGGTTTTCAGTTGTTGGGTGTCAAGGCAGCTGAACTTGAGGAAGAGTAAGCCCTCTGACAATTGGTTCCTGGAAGTGCTAGTTGTAATCACAGCACATATAAAAATTAGTCCACAGTGTACAAGAAATCTGAGGGTAATAGGGAGTAAATAATAAATAGAAGTCTAAGTGTGCTATAGGTAACCTAAAATACATTTTTATAAAACTATATTATTCTTTTAAAAACCACAGGAGTATGCTCAGTAACCTCAGGAAGTCATTAATGATCCACACGTATCAAAGTTTAAGATATGAGAAATACATTTGATGAGCTAGTCTTTATCAAAATTAAAAACTTTTGTGCTTCAGAAGGAACCATCAAAAAAAGTGAAATAGCCCATATAATGTGGGCATATGTTTTCAAATCAAATATGTTGTTCCAGTTTGCTTTCTGGTGTGGTGATAGAACACCATGACCAAAAACAACTGGGAGAGGGGAGGATTTATATTGTATTACATGTTCCATCCTTGAGGGAAGCCATGGTAAAAACTCAAGTGGGACAGGAACTCAAGCAGCATAGGAATTCCCACAAAACAAGGACTTGAAGTAGAAACCACACTGGAATGCTGTTCACTGCTCTTTTCAGCTAGCATTTTTATAAATAACAGGTCAATCTGCTTAAATATTAGTCTACAGTGGGCTGGGCCCTGCCTATGTCAATTAGCAATCAAGAAAATGTCCCACTGCTATGTCCACAGGTGGATATGAGAAAGTTTTCAATCCTACTTCCCTCCTCCCATTTGTGTCAAGCTGACCACCAAGATTAGCCAACATGCATGTGATAAGAAATGTCTAGAAAGTATGAGAAGGACCACATCCAATTAAACAGTATAAAAGAACAGAGAATCCAGTTTAAAAGTGGGCTAAAGACCTGAATAGTCATTGAATACAGTACCAAAAATGTCAACAAACACACAAAAATTTACATTACAGTCTTGGAAATGAAAATCAAAATCTCAATGAGATGTCACTTTACACCCACTTGGAAAAAAAATAGAAGACAAGAAGGAGAAAGTTGAGGAAGAAAAAGTTTTGTTGAACAATGTAAATGAGGTCATGTGGCAATTAGAGCCTTACACATTGATGGTGGGAATGTAAAATAATGCTTCCATATTGGAAGACAGTATTTAAGCTCAAGATCTTAAATGAAGTCATACTGCACAGTCCAGACATTCCATTCCCAGGTACATAGCCAAGGAAATGTTCACACAACATGGATGTCAATCCACAGAGCAACATATTATATTCATAACATTCACAACAACCAAAAAGTAGGAACAACAGTGTTCAGCAGCTAATGAGGAGAACATAGCATATGCACACAGTTAATAATTACTCATCAGTGAAAGGTAGTGCTGCAAGATGGATAGGCTTCAAAAGGACTAGGTTATGTGGAAAAAAAGTGAATCACACCTGCTATATATTGTAGGGCTCTATTTGTATGAAACCTTCACAACAATAACACTTCTGGAACAAACCATAACTTCTTGGTAATCATGCTGAAGTCCCCTGGAGCTTTGGAGGTTTCATTCTGATAAGTGAGATGTGTACTGCTTTCCTGCCTATCTTCAAAGCCAGGAAAACCAAATCTCTCCGATTGCTGACAATAATCACATCTTTTCCGTCAACCCAGACAGAGAGATTCCTCTTAGCCATGTGGCGCTGGGGAGATGACCCAGCAGCTTTTGTTCTTTTTAAGCTCATATTGTTCTTGTGTGGGACCTGAGTTAAATTTCAGCACCTCATCAGGAAGCTCACAACTTTCTGTAACAGCAGCTCCAGGTGATGGAGACACCTGTAAGTACACATACCCAGACACAGACACATAACTAAATATAGAATAGATATTTTAAAAGTAATTTGGGGCTGGAACTGAATGTCTGAGTGAAGTGAATGTCATGCTGGTCGTGCAAGCATGAAACCCTGAATTTGGATTCCCAAGACCCATTTATAGCTAATATAGCTAATATTGTTATCTCCGCATTCCTACAGAAAGATGGGAGGCAGAGACAGGGAGATATCTAACAGCTCATGGGCCAGATAACCTGGCATACACACTGCTCAATAACAAGAGACCCTAACTCAAACAAGATGGAGACCAAGAACCAAAATCAAAGGCTGTCTTCTGACCTATACACAGATACAATGCTATGTGCACCTATATGCACAAACATAACTTACCAACACACACACACCCCTATAGCAGATGAAATTATTTAAACCACCAAATTTGTTGCTGTAAGATCTCCTACCCGAAGGAGACCAGTAAAGGAAAACACAACTCAATAATTATGGGTATAAATTGCACGCCTAGACTGGGCAGATTTACCATTACACTACGCTAATCTCCGGCTATGAGATCCCTTGCAGTTTATCCGGGCTGCATGGTTGTCCTTTCGGCTCTGGCTCCTCCGTCGTTGGCTTCCTTCTACCACTGGCTTCCTTCTGCTTCGACTTCCTCCTGCTTCTGCCTCTCTACTTCTCCCTCTACCTTTTATATTGAATTCCTCTCACTCTCTCCTCCTCTAAGCCTTTTACTCTGCCTCCCCTTCTACTGCCCAATCACTGGCTCTAGCCTTTATTTTACAAGTTTAATTGAACAGAAGGTTCACAAGATGTCCCTCTGTACAGATTCAATCATCCTCTGCAGCCCCTTCCAGGAAAGTGAAACTAGGATCAAAATACAAGGCTGGAGCTATCCACTGGGAACTAGGATCAAAATACAAGGCTGAGGCTATCCACAACACACCCCACATGCACCCACAGAGAAAGAGTAAAATGAATGAATGAATAAATAATCTCATGTTAGCCATAAATGATGTTACAGACCTATAATTCCATCAGGCAACTCCAAAAGCTTGAGACAGTTTGAGACAGCCTGAGCTACATAGGAAAACCAACCTAAGCAAACTTCATGTGGTGAGATTGGACACACCTGGCTTGCCCTGTTTACTAGCTCCTTTTCAGAGTTCATTGCCTTCATTAAGAGAAAAAAGATTACTAGAGCAGCTGATAGCAGAATTTCTTTTTACCTTCTGGATGCATCTTATGCCTCTTACTGTTCTTTACCTCATCCTTACTGGGATTACTTTGCTGGAGGCATCTATCACAGTTCACTGATATTACTGTAATGACTGCTTTCCATATTTTCTATTCTTCTCCACTCACTTTGTGGCACAACATTTCATTCCTCTGATTCCTCGCTTCGCTTATGTTGCTATTGGGATAAAAGTCTTGAATGACATATGCACTGTGCCATGTTTGACCCATTGTTTCTCTGACTCTATATAGCCCAGAGCCCTGGGAGGAGAATGCTACTGTTCTGGGTGAGCCCTCTTCCTCATGAATCTGTGGCTGGATGTTTCCATAAAGACCACGAATCTCAGATGCAACTTTCCTTCCCAGCTCCACTCCAAGAAAGAAACATTAACATTGTGCACAGTTTCCTTGGCACTTTGTTCCTTTCATTTGGAGCACAGATGACTATTAAACATGTCAATGTCTAGGCTTGTGGATTAAATGAAGTTTTGTAAATTTTACATTTATGTATATGTGTGTTTAACTGCATGTATTTGTGTCTGTAGGTGAGCCAACAGTATGTAGAGCTCAGAGACTAAATTGTATTGGATTCCTATAACTGGAGTTACAGACAGTTGTGAGCTTCCAAACCTGGAGTTTCTTGAATAGCAGTAAGTGCTTTTAGCTATTAAATCAGCTCTCCAGTCCTTAAAATTGCCGTGTAATAATAAAATAAAACAATACACATAAATGGTTGAATACAACAAACAAAATTCTGTTTCCTGAACTTCAAGAAGTTATGTGAATGTTCATCTCATGGCATAGGTCTAGAATGTAAAGATTAGATGTGGCTTCATGCTTACCATTAAAAAGCAAAGGCTGATTTGTATAGAAAACAATTCTTACTATGCTATTGTGACATTCCAACCTCCGGGGCTTCATTGATTTCATGAGATTGCAATCATTTCTTTCTTTTTTTTTTTTCCTGACTTTTTAATAATGTGTTTTAAGCCTTGTGGGCTACAAGCAATGGTTGTCTGTAGACTGGCTTGCAACTTAAAGCAGTGTCCTCTGTTCACAGGCCCTTTGTTCAAAGCTCTGTAAATACATTATTTTATTTACCAAGATAGCTCACTGTGGGTGTGTGATAGGGGTGGTATCTGTTCAAAGATGAAGGCACCAAGGAAGAAAATTACAAGGTGACCATGTGATCCTGGACATTTTCAAAACTGAATTCACTAAAGCAGAAGTAAGTGGCCTTTCTGAAAGAGAAGTTTTGAGTTTATTTTCCAAGCTACCTCCCAAGTACCAGCCCCATGGCATTACGTGGCTCTAGAAAATTTCCTTCATTCCTTTCTTTCTTCTTTACTTCCCTCTTTGTCTTTCCTTCCTTCCTTCCCTCCCTCCTTCTTTCCTCCTTATTCTTCCATTTTTGTAGTTTTTTGAGACACAATCTCATATCACCCAGATTGGCCTTGAGCTCCCTATATTCCTGTCTCGGCCCATTCCAAGTGCTAGAATCACAGGTGTGTGCCACCATGCCCAGTTCTTTCTTCTTCCTATTAATTGTAAAAGCAGTGAGTGCTTGCTTTGAGTAATTTGACAAAACAACAAAAGAAGGATGGCTGTGAAAATCTCAGTCTCTAAAGTGCTGGCTGCACAAGCACGTGGACCTTACGTTAGGTGCCTAACACCCAAACCGAAGGCCATGGATAGTAGCTTAGTCTCAGCACTGGGAAGAAGAGGTAAAAGGAACTCTGGAGTTCACTGGTAACCAGCCTAGATGAGTAGCATTCTCCATAGTTCAGTGAGAGGTCTTGTCTGAAAATAAACAGAGAGTGAATGCTAAAGACTCCTAATGTCAAGCTCTAGCCTTCCATGCATGCACTCACATGTGCACCTACATATACAAATGTAGACACCTACATCAATATACACACCACTAACTAAAATAAGAAAATGTTGACGAGTAAAGCAATCCAGAAATCAAATATTTACTATTTGTTTCTCTTAATTCAATAATGATTGCATGATTTCTGCATGTCAGTCAACACTTGAAGACATCTTACCCCCCTTTATTTCTCAGTACTTGGCTTTTATTCCCCTGATGTAGACTTAAGAGGCAGAAGTCTCCTACCAGGGAAAAGACATGGACTTCAGTATAACAGCCACCATAGCTCAATCTCTTGCATTAGCTGTGTGATTTGGGAGTTAATGCATTAAACCCTTTTGAGTTCTACTTCTCTATGTGTAAAATCAGCAAATGTATGATCGCAATTAAAATAATCTCCTACTCTATTGAAAAGCATGTAAGGTACTAGGGAGACAGCCAAGACATCTTTGTTAAATCTTAGCTCTCCATCTAGAACAACACAAATGAGCAATATCTCTCTCTCTCTCTCTCTCTCTCTCTCTCTCTCTCTCTCTCTCTCTCTTCTGTGTGTGTGTGTGTGTGTGTGTGTGTGTTTACTTATAACAAGAAGGTAGGCAAAGAGAATGCACAGGGTCTGAGCTACCAGGCTTGGCATCAAGTTTTTCCAAGATTAAGAGAGGGAAGACAGGCTTTTTTTTCCCAAGCCAAGCTTACAAATCCCCAAGTGTATCACAAACTATAAAACATTCCATGTTAATACAGCATTCAGACCAAAGACTGTTAGGTTCTCAAGCAACGTTATAGGCTTCCTCTAGAAGAAGACGTATGCAGAGCAAGTAGGGCTGTGTAATCTTAAATTACAGTGAGTTAAATGGGAGCCTTTGAGGGATGATTATGTCCATCCATAGTATCTGCAGGGCCCTCTTGCCAGCTTACATACTGCGGCCACAATCAGAGGGAAGGAATCATGGATCCTTCCATACAGCCTTGCCAATTCCCTTTCGGAGGAGGAAGCTGATTATTCAGCTTGGAAATGCACCCAGATTCCTTGCTTCTCTTTCTGCCTACTTTCCTCCCCTCCTTCTGATCATTCTGCTTATAGAAGCTCTGCCAAGGGATAGAAAGAAACACGTTCAGGAAGTATTGAGTCAGCGTTTCATTGTTTTCTGGAAGCACAGATAAAAGTAATTTGGAAGACTATATTCCAAGACCATACTTCACTCCTGATTATGCAAATGACATATCAATCAAAGCCCCAGTAAGATTATCTTGTTTTCTACACCAATCTTTGATTCTTTCAAAGTAGACAATCAAGGTCTAACCATCTCCTTTTCCGCTCATTACCATGAACAAATTAAATCTGGATGAAACAAAACTCTCCAAAGGTTTGATGTTTATTTTCTGCTCCACACATTGGATCCAAAATTGTTTAGAAGGAAATAATAAAGTGAATTCAATCTTTGAACTGATGAGAACATGTTGAACAACTCAGGCTGCTTCCATTGTATGACAAGTCAACAGTAGATATAGGGAACTTTTCTGCCTTGCAGCTAGATTGTGTAGAAAGGATAGATGTAGAAGAAAAATAAGTTAGATTCTCTAGCCACTAAACCATTTTGCAATATTTATTTTACTGTGGAGATTTTTTTTTCCTCTGTTAGCCCCAGCTTGAGGTCATTTTATGCCCTAAAGCACATCACAGGATGCCCTCAAGCATATCTTGGGAATCAGAAGTGAATCTTTAAATCACCTAATTTCACATCTCAGCAGCTATGGTTTGGTCAATATCAGTTCTGAGAACACACTGAGGCAGAGGTTAAAAACACAAAGACAAAACTCTGAAGTGAATAGAATAAATAACTTCTAGTAGAAAACTGGATAATTTTGTTGACTTTGTCTTTCATAACACTTGTTTAAAAAAAAAAAAAAGAGTCCTTTAATAACCACATGACGACACTCTTCTTCCACCAAAGTATTTTAAAAATAATTAGGTACTGCCATTATTACATGTGAGTTGTCAAACAGAAGAGCTATGCTCTGGAGTCTGCTTCCAGGTAATTTATCACTTCAGGTCTTTATTTGTTCAATTTGAAGATTATTGCTTTTCATATTGCCTGTGAGCCCCTGGAAGCCAAAAATGAGATCTGGGCATCAAGATTGAAGCAAGCTATCTTTACAAAATACCTTGAAAAGGCTCGAGCATGCAGATCCAACTGGAGACATAATATATTTTTATTTTATTACATAAAATTGTAGAAGAATGTACTTAGCCACTGGAGAGTGACAAAATTGCTTTGTGATCTTCATCAAGTAAATTAGGTCTGGACTTTTGTTCTGCAACAAGAAAAAATGGATTTAGAAATACTATCACTTCATCAGATTTTTTGTGAAGAATAAAGACGGTCTCATGTGTAAACTGTTCAGAATATTGCTTGTCATATAAGAGATAGTCAAATATTAATTCTCTTTATGAGAAAACTTGAAAAGTTAGTCAAATATCACTGTATTATGAGCAAGATGACCTTATATGAAAACAAAATATTCCCCAAAGTGTCCAGAAAAAAAAAAAAAGCTTATCCTGACTAGTTGGTCTGCCTTTGGGTTTGGATTGGAGATCTTGCTGTAACACAAAAACCATTAGGCTAGGCATTGACGATTTCTTTTTGGATTGTATCAGCAAAGGCTGAATCTTTGTTACTTGTTCCATCACCAAGTGATAGCCCAAGCAAATCATGATAATTCCATACCTATTGTCATGCTGGGTCCAGGATTTGATAGTTCTAGACAGAGAAATATGAAACAAACTTAGATGACAGGAGACTTGTTAAAATATTACCCTAGGGGGCAGGGCTAATGGCTAGGTAGGTGAAATGATTCCTGTACTAGCGCGATGATTTGAATTCAGATCCTGACCACCCATGTAAAAAGCCAATTAGGTTGTGCATGTGTGTAACCTGTAGTGCTAAGACATGAGAGAAGTGGATCCTGGGAATTCCCTGGCTACCCAAGCCAACCAAAAACTGCAAGTGCCAGATTCAGTGAAGAGACTGTGTCTCAAAATTTTAAGGTGGAGAAGCAATTGATGAAGACACCAGGAGGTTAATCCTTGGCCTCTGCATGCATGTGTACACGAGCTCACACATCCACACACACACACACCAGACAGACAGATAGACAGATAGACAAAACAAGAGATTACAATATAATAGGAGTCCTTACTCCTGGGTTTAGTCATTTGGGTGCATGATGGACAGAGATACAACAGTTCAACAAGCATAGGAATGAAATAAAAACTGGCTAGATGACAGAAGGTGCTTCCTAATGAAACCATTAACCTGATGAAACAATCAGTCCTGGATTACATAGTGAAACCAGACTTCTTAAGTGTGAAATTAGGAACTAGCTGGGGGCAGGGATTGGGCTATAACAATGACTTGGTGGTTAAGCACACTTGATGCTCCACTGAGGGGCTTGAGTTCAGTTCCTAGCACCCACATAATAACTCACAATCATCCTTGTACAAGTCCCATGGAGCCCAGCACTCTCTCCTGATATCCACAGGTACCAGGCACACATATGATGATCAGTCAGTGTACCACAGTCTTTTTTCCTGGTCAAAACTGTTCAGTCCCCTACCGCCGACACTCAAAATCCACGTAATCTTTCCACAAAACACCACCAACAATGGTGGGAAGATATAGAAAAGAGCTGAACCTAACAACAGTCTGGAGTGATCTGCAACTTGGGCTACGTACAGACTGAAACCAGCTAACCCTGGATCAGCAGATCCAAGACTGTGAGAATCAATGTCTGCTCTCATAACACATTAAGTCTGATGTGCTTTGTTAACAGTATGTATGAGATAGGAGCTAGTTGACTAGCACATTTTCCCATGTTGGTTTTTATATCCTCAACATGAACATACCACTTTCTTAATTTTGTCCAGTTTATCTTGTGGCTTCAGTGACACAAATCTTTTTTCACTGCCTGTATCTTCATCTCATCTCCAATATTAACAGAGGCTTCATTGTGAACATTCATCATATTTATCTATGTCTTTCCACTCATCCTTGAAGACTATTTATGTGCTAGAAACAACAACAAAAAAGAAACTCATCCCCGAAGAGTTTTTAGCCTAATAGGGACAAACATGAACAATTATAACAGGACATGAGTATCCTTACTTCCAAAGTAGTTTTAGCTTCTTAATTAAATTCAAAGCTGTCATGTAGGGCAAGATTTATTTCATTATTTCTGGATCCCATTGTAGCACCGAGCACAGTGATTTGTCTAGAGCAAATGTTCAATGAACAAGTAACTTGTTTTATTGTTCAATGACCAGTACTTTACAGTGTCACTTTGCTGTGTCTAGCAACTGAATATTTGGTCAGCTGTTCCCAATAAAATATATTCACACTAGGCAAGCATTGTGTAAGGTCCTGGGTGGTAATAATTGTCAAAAACATAGTCAGGCATATAATTACATTAGCATGCATTATACTTTACCAAGATATGAAAGAGGACTGTGGAACTAAAGAAGGGTAACTGTTTTTATTTGAGGAAATAATGTTATACTTTTAGAAGTTCAATTGTGACTTTAAAAACATGTAAAATATTTTTCCAGGCATGAAACAAAATGGAAACCTCCTCTAGGTTCTAAGAATACTGTGCACCAAAGTATAGAGGTACAAAAAAGTGGATGGCTCTGGAAATTAGCAAAGTTTTTGGCACAAGTAGACTTCACTCTGTGTGGCAGTTGAGTGATGAAAATGAGGCTACAGCTGAAGTGAACTGAGAAGATCCATGCATATCCGAGCAATGAACTAAAGTTCATTAAGCTCAGAAAGGCAAATGGGTGGTTGTCGGCATCAAAAAATTGCCAGGGTATGGCTTACATATTTGGGGGCCATCACCTCTTGACAGTGTAGTGACTGAAATGGAGAAAGGTAATTCAGTTATAGAAAGACCTGTTAAGAAAGTTATTCTGACCAATAAATGTCCTAAATGATCAAAACCAAGCTACAATAGGAAGGTGGACAGATAGACATTTCCACAGTAGAAGAGGTCAGAATGCAAAAGAGATGGAGTGTTGGAGATTTTGCTGTGTCTAGGTCAGAGACTACTTGAAGAGCCATCTACAGAGGATCCAAGTGGAAAAATCCCATCTGTTTCACCTATTAGTCAGTTTATACACTGTCATGTATAAAATATATTACCCTTCTGAACTAGGGGCTACACTCTAAAAATGGGGGGGGGGAATTACTTCATGAAATTGTTTTGAGTTTAAATAAGATTACGGCGCACAAAACCATCTAACTGGTTGTCTGACACATCAACATTACACAATGGAAGGACTTAAAAGGATATGAATGGAAGTAAGCAGGGTTCACACACAGTTGGTTATGTTACCTGCTATGATTTGAAAGTGAAGAAGTGTCAACCTTGTGCCTTGATACTTGCTCACCAGAGACTGTGGAGCCTTTCAGACATCTGCCTAGCTGGCAGATACAGGACCAGAGGGACAGGAATTGAGTGTTAGAGACTGGCTATTCTTCTGGTTTGAGCCCTCTACCTCCTGATCTATGGAGATGTAGGCCTTGCGGCAAGCTTCTAGAACCATGGACAGTGCCTTAGCTTCTGGGTCTTCCTGACAGCATAATGGCTTGTAGCCACTCAATGCATACGTTGAAATAAATTCTATTACCATTGCTTCTGTCAGGTGCTCCATCACAAGAAGAGTCACACAGGATACGTGTATAAAAAGTTCTGCAATTATTGTAATAATCATGAGCATCTGGCTCATAGGCCTTTGGAATTGGAATGTGGAAGACTTAGGTAGTTGAGGTGAGGAATTCCTGGAGTACAAGCAGAGCATAATGGGAGCTTTTTGTGAGAACATGAAAAAACAGAATGCTAATAGAAATGTAGACAGTAAAGTCTAGGCTTATGCGATAACAGAGTAGGTAAAACAAAGGCTCAGGAACTATGTTATATGAAATTCATGTTGGGTTCTCCAGCAAAGAATCTGGATCTTTTATGTATGCCCTGAAATTGTGAATGAGGTTTAATTTTAAAATAATAGATTATTTTGTTTGGTGGAGGAATTTCAAGACTGCATATTATTTCATCTGTGCCATTGTTTGTGCTAACTGCTTTTAGTCTGTTTTTTAGTTTATTTTGGTTGGTTGGTTGGTTTGATAGTTGATTGGTTGATTTTCTTTACGATGGAGAGTAGGAAGTGGAACAAAAAGTTGAAAAAAAAAATGTGCCGTTTGGCAAGAAAATGAATATAAATGAAGCTAAAGTTGAGGAAAGATCAGATATGGACAAATCACCTACAATCTCTTCTCCCATCAAAGGTTACACTGCTTAAAAATACAAAGTCACTTAAAGGAGAGTGGCTAAAAGGAGAGGACCTAAGAAACTAGGAGTTTGCAGCACACCTTGCTTGAACAGAACTTCCCAGAGACATGTTTTCAAATTCAGCCTCACAATCATGCTTAGCCTGCTATCACCAGGAACAAGGAGGGCAAGCTACATCCCAAGCTGGCAGCAGAACCTGGCATTGAACATATGGTGCTGATTTTGCAGGCATGCAGAATGAAAGAATTACTGGCTCATGGAGCCTTGTGCCAAGACTTCAGAAAATTGCTGAAGGCAAGAACATGTGTAGTGTGATTGGATTCACTGAAGAGAAGTCCTGAGAGACCTATGTGTGAAGCTGTAAATGTGAAGACTAACTTGCAATGGAGATCGGAAGATGCTTAGAAATGCCAGAATGCGGAACATCTGCCAAACAGATCTGTGGGCACTGAGTAAAGACGGCTTAAGAGAGCCCATGTGTAATGTAGGTGGTGGAACTGTCGGGGTGAGGCCACCCAAGCTCATCAGAGCTCAGATGATGTCACCACAAGCCCCAGATGTCATGAGCTACAAGGTTTGATTTTGCTTGCTAATTTTCATCCTTGCTTTGGCCTGATCACATCTTCTTAAGCCTGTTTTTGAAAAGGAAGGTTTTATTTATGCCACTGCATATTGGAAATATGTAACTGCATTTTTAAATATATTACAAGGGCTCACAATCAAGAGATTGCAATCAATTCCAGAAGAGACTTTGGAATTTGAAGGCTTGAGACTACTGGACTTTTTGAAGTACTAAATATATTTTATAATATGGGATACATTGTGGGAATATATTTTATATTACGGGATGCCCATTGCCCGTAGTTATGTGCTTCCCTATTTGATAAGATGTCCAGGGAATGCTAAGCACCCATCACCATGGACAGGGTGAATGTGAATGCAGTTACATATTTCCAATATGCAGTGGTATGAATAAAACCTTTTGTTTCTAAAACAGGTTTAAGAAGATGTGATCAGGCCAAAGCAAGGATGAAAATTAGCAAGTAAAACCAAACCTTGTAGCTCATGACATCTGGGACTTGTGGTGACATCATTTGAGCTCTGATGACCTTGGGTGGCCTCACCCCGACAGCTCCACCACCTACATTACACATGGGCTCTCTTAAGCCATATCATGTATCAAGGTATCATGCATCAGCATCCTCATCCACAACAGACAGCATCTTCTTAAACTGTTATCCAAAAGTAAACCCATGTTTTCTTTCAGGTATTCTGTTAGCAGCAGCATCAACAAGAACAAAAAAAAAAAAAATCCAAAAAACAAAAACAAAACAAACAAACAAACAAAAAACAGAACCAGTGCATCCCTAAGCCTTTGTGGTCCTCACTCTCTTACAAGTGAAATGAGGAAAGAGGGTTCACCTCAGTGAATTGTTAGGAAAGTTAAACATGAAACTACTTACAAACCACACACACTGCTTACACATTGTAGGAATTAATTGCACAGTACCTGAAAGAATGAGTTAACTCAACTGAATTAACAATATCCTGTTTAAAGAAAATGCATAAGCCTCTTTAATAAATACTGCATAGATACAAAAAAGATATTATCATTTAAGATGAAATTATAAATGTCATTTCTATTCTTTGGAAAATTACTTCACTTAGAACAGTTCATTCTTCAATACTGTTACAAAATAATAGTATGTCTTTGATTTACTTGTACTGTATTAAAACTAGACACTACATTCATATTACCTCATGAACATGAAAACAGGAAGCACCATTAAATTCCCATGTAGGAAAGAACTGAAAATTTTTGCCACCAAGAGGTAGTTTGCAGAAAACTTGAGAATCACACTTTTAAAAAAGCTTTTTCTTTACTTATTATGTGTATGTATGTGTGTGCCTGTGTGTTCAGGTGCCTATGTGTTCTGGTGTCCATATATTGCAGGTACATTCAGAGGTCAGAAGACATCAGATTCTTGAAACTAGAGTTATTTATAAGTGATGTAGGTACTGGAACTTGTGAACCCAGGTTCCCTGCAAAAGTAGTGTGTTCCTAACACATGATCCATCTCCTCAGCCTCCAGAGTTACAATTTTTAAAGAATTCTAGAATTCCTTATATTACTATTTCATTCTTTGATTCTTTACTTTTGAATGATCTGTCACTCTTCTGTCTTGAATAAATGTATTTTACCTTGTATTTTATAGCCATTATAGATACGGACTGATACACCAATATTGTTTTTAATATTTAAACCTACATCACTACACACCTATTTTAATAAGTTGGCTTCCCCAAGTTGATGTTGGTGGTTCATGCTGCCACAATAGGCAATGTTGGTGTCCATGGCTCATGTTGCCACCAAAGTTGTGGGGATGTCTTGGTCTTTGCTGCTACCTGAAGCTGTGCTAATGTTCAGGAGCTGTGTTGTTGCTGGAGACCATGTTGATGTCCATGACTTGTGCTGCCACCAAGGGTCATGAAGGTGTCTATGCCCCTTGCTATGGCCAAGGGCCTTGTTGATATCCATGATCTGTGGTCACACTAGAGGCCATGTTGATTCTATGGGCCATATTGATTCTAGAGACCATGTTGATGTACATGCCCTGTGCTGTTGCCCAAGGTCATGTTGATATTTATGGTCATGATGTGGATGCTGGCTCTGTTGATGTCTACTGCTTATGTTGCCACTGAAGGCCATGGGAATGGTTACAGTCTATATTGCCACCTAAAGCCATTATGATGCCTGTAACCCATGATGTAGCCAGAAACCATGTGGACATCCATGATCTGTGCTGTTCTTTACTATAAAGGGTATAGAAGATTCTTTTTTTAGTGATATCAATCATTACAGACTCACATTTGAGAATGAGATACATAGAAGCCTTCTGTGACAACCTCTTTCTTCAACCCTACACTCAGAAAGAGAAAGAAAGAAAGAAAGAAAGAAAGAAAGAAAGAAAGAAAGAAAGAAAGAAAGAAAGAAAGAAAGGAAGGAAGGAAGGAAGGAAGGAAGAAGAAAGAAAGGAAGGAAGGAAGGAAGGAAGAAAAAAGAAAGAAAGAAGACAGGAAGGAAGAAGAAAGGAAGGAAGGAAGGAAGGAAGGAAGGAAGGAAGGAAGGAAGGAAGGAAGAAGAAAAAAGAAAAAGAAGACAGGAAGGAAGAAGAAATAAAGGAAGGAAGGAAGAAGAAAGAAACAAAGAAGAAAGAAAGAAAGAAAGAGAGAAAGAGAGAGAAGAAAAGAGAACTCTTAAAAATTATCTTAGGTATTGTGAAGTGTGGCGATCCACGATTGATGGTTTCTGTCAAAGGGAGGGGTGGGAAGGACTCCATTTTCTTTATGGAGCTTCCCAATTGGTGGGGTGGGGGGTTGACTATGCTTTATTTAGTATATGGGCAATACAAATTGAACTTAGGTTTCTTTTTTTCCTCTTCTTTAGGTTAAAAAGCAGGGAGGGTTGGGGATGGACCTGCGAGTAACTGGGAAGTGAATGTGATTGCCTAATGTGAAACTTGCAAATAATAAAAATAACATGTTAAAATAATAAGTTGGTTTCCCAACTACAGACTACATTTCCTAACATTTCCTGAAACAAACTATGTCCAGGTGATGAGGTTCCAGTCAGTGGAAGAGGAGTGGAACTGTCAGGTGTCATCGCTGAGTCATCGCCTTAAAGACACCTTCCTTGGACTCATTCCTGGTCCTCTCATAAAGCTTGTAACATACACGGAGTAGTGACCCAGCTTCAGCAACATGGAGGAGCATGATAGTCAGAGCACACCACTAAAGGGGTAAACAAGGTCCTGAATTCTTTAAGGATACAAAGGAGAGAGAGCATATTGCCACCTCGACAGGTCAAACTACTATGCAAGAAACATGCTTATCTACCTATGTAGACCAACCATTTGGGAAGAGTCTATATTATAGTATCTCAAGCATTAGCTCAAAGAATACTAACAGTTTGCCTTCTTTTCTAAGAAAAGATGTTCTATGAAATCTATATGGCAGATTTGTAAACAACACACTGATATGTCAGGTAAACATTTTTTTAAAATTGGATATTTTATGTCAGGTAAACTTTGAAAATATACGTCATCACAGCAAGGTCAATACTGAGGGATTTCCTTGCTTGGTATGATAGATGATAGTTGCATTTTGAATGACTAATCCTTAATTGTTAGCTTATTTTATTATCATTATGTTTTGTTTATAAAGAAGTGGCAATTGTTTTCATTTCTTACGAACCCTGCCAGTGAATCCTGGTTGAATAATCTAAAGATGTTCCAACTTGCCTTACTTCTGGGATTGGCCATAACTATGAATTAGACAAATCGGAGTTTTCAAAAGGGAATATATGTACTTTAAAGGGGATTATTTGCTGATTTTAACCTTGAAATAATGTTAATATTTGTAACTGTAATTTCTAATTTGTAAATGTAGTCACCACCTATCATTCCCAGCTTTAGGGATGCCAAGTTTGTTTCTTCCCTTGGCCTTTGCAGTAACTACTGACAGCTGTTGGAGTGGAAAGAACTCTTGGCTAAGCATCCGGAAATTTCACTGCTGGTCCTGGCCTTGACAGTTATTAAGTGTGAATTTGGACAGGTCATGTAACCTCTGTACAGAGTGATTATGAAGTTCAGAATAAGATGGGCTATGGCAAGTATTTGGGAAATAAAAAGCTTCATATAAACATATGATAATGCATGTGTATAAAAATATAACAATAATAACAAAGCAGCTTATATGTATATACCCATGTAATATGTATGTGTGAACTTTGTGTGTTTGTATTCTAAGACATTATTACATACATAAAAACTTTGCATATTTAAGATTTCCTCTAAAGTACCTAGAGGTAACTATTACAGATGAACTCATACTGCAAAGGTATACTGAGAAACATACACACACACACACACACACACACACACACACACACAGGGTTCTGTGTAGATGACATTTAGAAATAAATACTTTATGGGAACTTCCTCCTGTTATTGATGGCTAGAAGCAAAGTAGAAAAACAAGACTTTTACAACTATATAATAACATGTTACTAATGATATATTGAACACCTGAGATCTCCCACCCTCTTCTCTCAAATAAAAGCTGTAATCTTGAAGAAACTCTTCATTTACACACACAAGTCTCAGTTACATCCTGCTCATCTGCCTTCCATTCCTTTGGTGAAAGTAGTTAACTGCCCAGACCCACAGGAATTTAGAGGGTATCAAGGATACATGAAGTTTCCACAATGAAATACGTGCCTTTGTGATTTCCTCCTAAAGTCAACAAGACTCGTCCATGCAATATTCTTAGGAACTGTTTCCTTCAGTGAGTATCATTAATTGTGAGATTAAGGGACAGATGGTAATTATGTGACAAAGGTCTCCCCAGTCTACCTACCATCTAAAATTATTTCATTTACATATATATGTGCATGTGTGTGTACACATTTGTGTGTACACATTTGTGTGTGTGTGTGTGGTATACATTTGTGTGTGTGTGTCTTATTTGGAATTAATTTTCTTCTGAGATGATGAATCTCCTCTAAGGAATCAGCTCAGACAATATCATTGTCTGAAAGCATCTATCAATCTCCCTAGTCTTTATTCACAAACAGCAAGAAGTAAAGCCTCAAATTCCCTGGCTTTTGTCCCAGAATGCATCAGAGCATATTTTTATTGGACAGTTTAGTATTGATAACCATTTATCATGAACTCCAAATTGCACAATAATCACTGCATTAACATCTGAACTAGCATACAATGGCATCTAAGAGCTTTGCCTCTTCATCCCAGTCCTTTAAAAAATGATAACATGAGAAATAAATCTACAATCTCTTCACAAAAGGCACGGAAATGGAGGGAGCTGATCACTGAATCACATTTGCAAATTATAATGATGCAGTTGGTCCCATCACTCAAGTAAAGCACCACACCAGGAGTCAGCCCAGCTTCAGATCTTAAGAAAGCTCACAACCGAGGCACCATTCTTTTAGAAGTTGTAATATCTTTATCTGTAGGTTAATATTTTCATTTTCTAGTCTTGACAAGACAACAGTTCCAGAGAGGAATTTATTTAAAGTTTGATGCCACTCTTCCAGGGGAACCTCAAAAAGTGGTCTGGGATTATAGTCTGCACAGTGGACTCTGAAGAGCCCTGGCCAGCCTTATTTTTCCTTCTTGTTTTGTTTTGAGATCAAAGTCTTATTGTGTAGCTCTGCCTGGCCTGAAACTCACTAATGTAGATCAGGCTGGCCTCCAACTCACAGAGCTCCATCCACCCTGCTTCTGACTATAGACTACTAAAATGACAGACTAAAACCTATGCATCATGAGTCCCAGCCTGTCCCATGCACAGAATGAGAGAAAGAAATGAAGCTACCCTGACTGTCAAACACTCCCCCTTGTCTCTTAATGTGTATTTGTGAACTCATTATTAGTTGGAGATGCCTCATGCAGGTAGAGTAAACATGTATTGAACCTCTCGAATGCCAGTCCCTGTAATGATAAATTACTCTTGCCCCAGATAACAACTACAGAAATAAACTAAACACATGCAAATACTGGCTAGTTAAAACCAGGCTTACCTAACTTTCTAGTCTTCTTGGAACTTTAAATACCTTGTGAAATTGACACATGACTTCTTAAACAGTGAAGAAAGAAGGAGGGACAGAGAGAGAGCAGGAGAGAGACAGGCACCAGACCTCTAGTCTTGATATAGACTTCAAATAGCCTCCTTCATGCTGACTGGTTTCTGGTTTCAGTGTCTTCAAAGTCTTCTCCAGTCCTTATCCTTCAGAAGTTAGTATTTTCAACCTCCCCAACCTTGTGTGTGTTTGTGGTGTGTGTGTGTGTGTGTGTGTGTGTGTGTGTCCCCTGAGCAGGTATGTTCATTTAATGATACCCAGGGTGGCATCAGGAGACAGTGCCTTCCAAGTCCTCCTCTGCTCTGTCATATTGTTCTTCTTGTCTCTTCTAAGAGGCTAAGGGAGGTCACCTATCTTTCCCTTCCTCACCTTCAGGTTATAAGTGTTTGCATGGCTCTGTTCGAGAGAAGTAGTCTACAGAAAGGGTATTTCACTGCCAGAAAGAAAACTCAGTTTACACAGCTGGACCACAATCTCATCTTCAAAATAGCTACCCACCAAACTACTGATCAATTTATCATCTCCTTTTCTCTTTAAACTTCCTACCCAGTAAGCAATATTTTCCTTTTGTAATATCTTCCTTCCTCTCCCAACGCCTAATGTAAATTTTTTTCCAGCACAGTTCAATGTATAGGTTCTATTTTTCTAAAAATGAAAACTACTTTATCTCTAGTTTCCCATATTACATTATAGAATAAACCTATATGACTTCCAGAGAATAATAACTAGAATAATTTCCTTAAAATTTCATCTTCTCTTCTTAAATATTCAAATAAAAATCCAGTTTAACTCCTGTCTCAATAGGTAAGTGGGTTCTGAGTTCCTGTGTTTGTGTGAAATTTTGTTATATCCAGGATTGAATAAAGGAAGCAGTAGGATTAGAAATATTTGACTGTTATGTTATTTGCTGAAAAGGTGGTAATTGGTACATATATTTTTAATTTCATCATGACCATTTCAGATAGCTGGAAGCTATTGTTATTTATTTTTTAAATTTTTACAGCTTGGCCTATACACAGGCACTACGAAAAAGAGCATCTTTTAAAAATCACATTTTGTTGTCAAGTGACTTCTGTATCTCAGATGTTTCTCCTCTATTTTTATTTTGTGAAATCAGATTAGTAGCAAGACTTGATCTTTTTAGCAATAAATTCACTCTTCACTAACGTAAATCCCTTGAAATCTTGAAGCTGATCAATCCACTCCTCATTCCCATTTTCTCTGAATGGACATATATGAGAAGTCCCTCTCAGAATTCTCACACATGGACTTACTCTTTTTACTTTTAATTGGATAGTTTATTTATTTACACTTCAAATATTATCCCTTTTCCCAATTTCCCCTCCAGAAATCCCCTCTCTCATCCTCCCTCCCCCTGCCTCTCTGGGGGTGCTCATCCACCCACTCCTGCCTCCCCACCCTGGCATTCCCCTACACTGGGGCATTGAGCCTTCACAGGACCAAGGGCCTCTCCTCCCATTGATGTCCAACAACGCCATGCTCTGTTACATATGCAGCTGGAGCCATGGGTCCCTCCATGTGTACTCTTTCGTTGGTGGTTTAGTCCCTGAAATCTCTGGGGAGACTGGTTGATATTGCTGTTCTTCCTATGGGGTTGTAAACCCTTCAGATCCTTCAGTCCTTTCTCTAACTCCTCCATTGGGGACCCCATGCTCCGTCCAACGGTTGGCTATGAGCATCCACCTCTGTATTACTAGCTACCCTGAATGGACATATAGTATTATCACATTGCATTAGGAACCAACATTGACAATGTTCTCTATTCTACACCAGGCAAACAGATACAAAAATGCCTTCCCCTTCGTTAACTTTTTTTTAAAACGATGACTCCTTTAAGCAATGGGACTTAATGCAAAGTTTCAGTTCATCACATTGCACACTCATGATACATGTTTCTAAAACCTGGATATTTTCTTCGGTCAATATAGCAAAACTAATAACTTCATTAACATTCACTCACCTGAGTTGTGAAGTTCATATTGGCCTGGAGAACTATATGCCTAGATTTCTTGTGTGTTTTTCTTCTCTGCTTCATCGGAACTATGCACTTTTCTATGTATTTTTACATTTATAGTTAAAAAAAAAAAAACAGAACCTCAGTCTTGCATATACTTCCGCATGTCTAACTCGCAGGTTGACTTTAATAAAAGAAATGTTCTTGCATACAAGCACCTACAGAAAACCACAGCACTCGAAATGCAGGGTTGTGGAGCCCTCACTTAAGGCTTGGGGAGCATTGAGGAAGAGGGGGTGGAAAGATCATAAGAGCCAGACTAGGGAGTTGCTGTGGGATTGTGTTCCCTAGTAATGGCAGAAGCTACACTCATAAAGTCTCATCAATATGACTTCCCAAAGGTGAACTGAACAAGAACACCACCAAGGGGCATGCCAAAGTAGAGAGAAAAAAAAAAACTCAAGAGGCCTCAACTCTACACAAATGACTACAGGCAACTAAGGGATGCTTAGAGTAGGAGAAACAGTCTTCCCCAGGAAGGAGCACAACAATTGATTATCCAGTACCAAATGGCCAGCCCTGAAAACTTGTGTGTGTGTGTGTCATGACTGAGCAGGAATGCAATAAACATTAGTGAAAACAAAGAAGTCATGAATTTGAAATGGAGCAAAAGAGAAGTATATGGGAAGGTTTGGAGGGAGGAAGATGAAGGAAGAAATGTAATAGCTATATTATAATATTAAAAGTAAAGAAAAAAACAAGCACCTGGTTTTGATATTGATCTCTGTGGATACACAGAAACCAGGATGTAGTTTTTCACCATGACCCTTTGCATTTGGGCAGTCTGAAATTACAATCGCACAAAACCGTTGTTTCTGTGTGATGATCTCTGCTCTCCTGGTAGCCAAAGCAGTTCCGCAAAACACGTTTTGTTAACAAGCTTTAAAGGTTTTGTCTACCTACTACGATGTCTTCATTTTAATAATAATAATAATAATAATAATCAATGGATTTTTTAAAAGTCAAGCTTCCAGATTCCCTTCGTAATGTTCAACAAAGTGAGGTGAAAAATCTGAACAGCGATGAAAGTGACCAAATACTTAGCTAATAACTGTATTGGCCCAAACTGTACCAACTAACAACAGCATTGTCACACACTGCTTCTAGTCTCTACACTACAATGTAGGCATGGCTGCCTCCGTGTTCCTAAGCAAAGAGGTGGAAACTCCACTTGCTATGTGACATGCCCAGGGGCAGAGAACAGAGGGATGGCAGAGTCAGAACTCGCAGCAGGTCTGAGCAGGTCTAACCCACCTACTTGTGCCTGAAGACATCAGAAATCCTGGTTGGAGGAAATGGATAGAAGGGAAAAGGAAGTCTCAAAATCTCCAAGTGCCAAATAAGTTTTTTTTGTTTGTTTGTTTGTTTGTATCTATAAAATATTAAAGCAGGCAATGCACATAGAAAGCATACCCATTACCCATTCATTACCACTAACCAACCACACCCCATATCCTTGGAACAGTTAAGGAAAATAGATGAAATAGAATAAGCATTGCATGGCCTTAGAAGCTGGAAACCTTGGGGAGTGGGAAGGGAATTCCACTTCTGCCTGTCACTATACCTGGTGTATGCCTTGGGTTAAAATACTTAGCATTTTGGATTCATGTTCATCCACAAATTTAAAAAAATTGTATATGTTTTATATAGTTTAATTTACATAATATAAATTATATATATTTCTTTTAAGCTTTGGACAATTTGATGAACATTATGTATGTATAGTAACGTATACTTATGAGGGCCACTCTGTGGGTTAATGAAATAACTTACATGAAAGTGTAGAGAGGGTAGATCCATCAACAACAATCACCAGGCCTCTCAGCCATGTTAGTCTGTTTCCAGTCTTTAAGGAAGGTATTTGTGTAGACTGTGGTAACTCATTCTTAGACAAGCACTGGACAGTGGCTGTCACAAAATCAATTCTGAACTCACTGTGGGTTCAGTACTTTCCCTCACCGTGTTAATCCTGGCCTTGGTTTCCTTAGAAGACCAATGGCATTTACCACCTGAGCTGTTATAGAATTCAAGCACATAATGTGCTCCTAAGTACTTGGCAAATAGACTAATTGGCACGTAGCAAGGAGTTCACAAATTGAATTATTATTAAATGTGTAAATAATATTAAAAAAAAAAAAACGTAGTTCTCAGCTGCGGTGATTTCATCCTCTGGGGACATTCTGCAATGTCTGGACACACTTTTGGTTGTAACAACCTAGCAAAGGGATGTGCTTATTAATCTAGAATTTTGGTAAACATTCTAGGTCAGGATATTGATAAATACTCTAAAATTCCAAGATAGTCCCCAGAGTAAAAAGTCGTTTAGCTCAAAATGGTAATGGTGCTGAGAGTAAGAAACATTGATCTTGGAAAGTAGCCCTTAGTCTACAGATCTGAGTCCCTTATCTACAGATTCTAAGGTCCCTTAGTCGCGATTTACAGTTGCCCTAGTCTACGATCACATTGCCCTTAGTCTACAGATTCTACAGTCACCCTCAGTCTACAGCATTTTCTCCATGGAGCAAAGGCTGAGACTAACAAGATAGTTCTGGAAAAGGAACCATCCTATAGAATGGTACCTGTGACATCTCATCAGATTAAAACTGAATGAAGGATGACATAGGGTATATGACATTGTAGTGTTTCAGGATGTCTTTGATTTGTTTTTAATATTCCTTTAAAGGTGTGCTTTATTTCCAAACAAATCATGGAAAGCTGGTATGGTAACACACTCTTGTGGTTGCTATGGAGGCAGAAAATTATGGCAGACGTTCAAGGTTATTCTTTGCTCTATAGTCAGTAGGGAGCCAACCTTAGGTACTACATGAGACACTATTTCAAAATAAAATAAACAACCAAATAGATGCTTCAGAGAATAAAGCACTTGATTTCAAGCATAAACGTTTGATCCTCAGGATTCACATTAAAGGACCATTGATGGTAGTGCATACTTGTAATCTTAGCACTTAGAAGACAGGGATAAGTAGATCTCTGAGAAGATGGCTGGCCAGCCAGTCTCACCTATTTGATGAGTTCCAGGCAAGTGAGAGACCCTGTGCCAAAATCAAGAAGGGTATCAGTAAGCAGTGACAACTGAGGTTGTCCTTTGACCTCTATACACGTACATCTGCACACACATGAACATACATACACAAGGAAAAAACATTGCTGCAGAAATTGAAGAAAACAAACAAAGGGTAACTAATGTTTTCAGGGATCAAAGAGACTAATTAGTAGTAGTAGCAGTTGTTCTTCTTGTTGTAATACCTGCAAGTTTATCTGGATTCTCATGGGACCCAGGGAGTAAGATGGTCTGGTTACTTATAATGAACACTGGGTAGGAACGAATGTGAACAAGCATGTTCAGGTTTCTTTATATGTTGATCTTACTCAATGTGTCTGTCCAGATGCTTTCTGGGTGGTAGGATTGAGGAAAGCTAAAGATACAGAGTTCAAAATACATCTGTGTATATGATGCTACAGGTGAAAGGAGTGGGTCTTTCTCTGGATGGAAGCCTGGTCTGTCCTTCCTGTGTGTCTTGCATGTTTTCTCCAGCTTAAATTGAGAAAGGTTCAGGAGACACTTGAGTAAGAACCTGTTAAACCAAGGGGAAGCCTGTCTTCACAACAATCAATCCGTGTTGCTTATTTTGATGCTATGATTACATACTTTATAAAAGAAAAATGGGGGTTGATATTTTGGCTTACATTTGAACAGACATCACCATCATCAGGAAGGCATTGTAGCAGAAATTTGGGCAGCTTGTCACATTGCTTCCAAAATTAGAAGTTAAGAGAGAAATGAATGTTGATTCTCAGTCTGGTTTTCCCTTTTATCCAGCCCAGAACCCTGACCCATGGAATGCTGACACTCACATTTAGGATGGGGTTTCCCACCTCAGTTAATCTCATCAAGAAAATGCCCCATCAACACACTCAGAGATGTGTTTCCAAGGTGATTTCAGATTCCTTTCAAATTGAAAGTCAACATAAATAATCACAATTCTACCCTTCTCAGTGTGACAAGAAAACATATCACTTTAAAGATATTCCCTCCCATCCCTAGTTTTCGTAGGCTAGCAGCCATTTTCTAATGTTAAATAAATTCAGTCTAACCTCAGAAGTCTCCATAGTCTTAAACAGTTCCACACTGTTCAAGTATAGTCTTCTCAATGTCGGCAATCTCTCAACTGTGAGTCTCTATGGCATAAAAACAAGTGACATGACCAACAAGATAGTTCAGCAGGCAAAAGCTCTGGCCATATATACCTGGTGGCCTGAGTTCATTCCCAGAACCCAAGTAAAGGTCAAAAGAGAGAACCAATTCTTCTACAAAGCTGTCCTCTGACTTCTACAAGCACAGTGTTTCTTACATGCTACCCCAGCATGTATGTCCATGTGCACAGCCTCATAGTCATAACAATAAAGCAAAAACACCAAGTTGTATAATTCCAACATTTAATACAATAGTTAACATTCCTCTTCTGAAAGAAAGGAAGAAAAGCATAGCAAGGAACAATTGGAATAAAGCAGGATGAAAATCCTGCAGCTTCATATTGAGCATCCACAGCTTGTGAAGGAATTATCTGGATTCCAAAGTACTTGGGGCTTTCCACCACTAAAGCTCCACTGACTGCTGCACACATGGGCTCTCTCCTAAGCTGCCATCACTTGTGCCTGCTGCTTCCCTCAGCAGACCCTCTGTGGTCTACATTTCAACTTAGATTTCACCTTGACAGCCTCACACAGTGGCCCCTCAGAGCAACATTGCAGGGAATCCTACCTTACTACATGTTACCTGATCTTAGTCACAGTCTAGAACTTTGACATAGACTTCCAATGCCCCCTTACTCTTATATAATATGTCCATAAAACCAATATTGCACAGATACCACACAGATACAGCCTGATCCCCTTGAAGCCAAGGTAGCTATTGTGGACTAGAAAGCCCTTAGCCTTTTCAGTGTCTTATGAGATGATGATGTGGTTTCTTTTTCCTTTCAGTTTGTTTATATGGTGGATTGCATTGACTTATTTTCATATGTTGAACCATCTCTGCATCTCCGGGATAAAGCCTCCTTGGTCATGATGACTAATCTTGATGTGTTCCTGAATTCTGTTTGTAAGTATTTTGTTGAATATTTTTGCATCTATGTTCATGAAGGAAAATTGATCTGAAATTCTAAATTCTTTGTTGAATTTTTGTGTAATTTGATTGTAGGGTGACTGCAACCTCATAAAATGAGTTTGGTCATGTTCCTTCTATTTCTATTTTGTGGGACAATTTGAGGAATATTGGAATTATCTCTTCTTTGAAAGTCTGGTAGAATTTTGCAATAAACCATCTGGCCCTGAGGGGTTGTTTTGGGGAGACGAGGAGAGGATTTTAATGACTGCTTCTACTTCCTTGGGCATTATAAGACTATTTAACTTGTTTATCTGATCTTGATTTAACTTTAATAAGTGGTATCTATCAAGAAAATTATCCATTTCTTTTAGGTTTTCCAACTTTGTGGAGTACAGGTTTTTAAAATTATGACCAAATGCATCTTTACATTTCCACTATGTCTGTAGTGTCTCCTTTTGTTTGTTTGTTTGCTTGCTTGCTTGCTTGTTTCTGATTTTGTTAATTTGGATATTCTGTCTTTTAGTTAGTTTGGATAAGGGTTTGTCTATCTTGTTGATTTTATCAAAGAACCAACTCTTTGTTTCATAGATTCTTTGTATTATTCTCTTTATTTCTACTTTATTGATCTTAGCCCTCAGTTTGATAATTTCCTATCATCTACTGCTGTTTGGTATTTGCTTCTTCTTCTTCTTCTTCTTTTCTTCTTCTTCTTCTTCTTCTTCTTCTTCTTCTTCTTCTTCTCTCTTCTCTTCTCTTCCTCTTTCTTCTTCTTCTTCTTCTTCTTCTTCTTCTTTCCTTCCTTCTCTCCTCTCTCTCCTCCTCCTTCTAAGAGCTTTCAGGTGTTCTGTTAAGTTGCTAGTATGAGATTTCTTCAATTTCTTTATGAAGACACAGATGTGAGGATCATCTGGCCGTGGCAACTGTCACTCCATTGATCACCAGGGTTGATTCAGCTTATCTGGCTGGCTAGGTGGGTGTCCCCTTCCTCACATACTGCTCCATGTATGTCCTTCTCAAAGCTGCACGCTTGAAGAGGATGACCTTCCCCAATAGAGGAGGACCAGTCTTCTGTCAATGGTATATGAGTAGCTGTACTTCCCAGCTAGAACCTCCAAACCAGCTCTTTAGTGCAATGACCTTTCCACTTAGCATATCTTTCATTGTGTCTCATAAGTTTGGGTATGCTGTGCATTCATTTTCACTGGATTCTAGGAAGTCTAATTTCTTTATTTCTGTCCTGCTCCAGCAGTCATTCAGTAGAGAGTTGTTCAGTTTCCATGAGTTTATAGATTTTCTTTTTGTTGTTGTTGAAATCCAGTTTTAATATGTGGTGGTCTGATAGAATGCAGTGGTTATTTCAATTGTATTGTATCTGTTCAGACTTGCTTTGTGACTGGTCAATTTTGGAAGCATGTTCCTTGAGGTGCTGAGAAGAAAGTGTATACTATTGGGTTTGGGTGAAATGTTCTTAGATATGTTAGGTCCATTTGGTTCATAACATCTGTAGCTCCAGTATTTCTCTGCTTTATTTTCTGGTGGGAGCAGATGCCGAGACCCAATGCCAAACACTAGAAAGAGCCAGGGGAATCCCACAGAGGAGGAAGGATTCTAGGAGCCAGAGGGGTTGATGATATCATGAGGTTATTGTCCACATTTCAGGTATGCGGCCTCTATTCACATTTGGAATTTTTTATGAGGTTTGAAACTAGGTGCCTTCCCTATGGAGAGAGGGCATCTATTCTGCCTTCTCCGGTAGGCACCAGACAGCCTAGAGATGCTCTGTGTCTAAGGTACTTCCAAATGTCACTGTAGCTTCTTATAACTTTTCTCATGGCTACCAATGACTTCCTTTCTAAAAATACAGTGATGCCCTCATCATCAAACTCATAGGGACACTTACAAACGTGCACACTCTTTAAGACCCTGCTTTTGGAGCCTGCTTCCTCTACACAATGGTCCATGAAACTCTGCTATTTCCATGATCTGAAATACATATTCCACTCATAGGAAGTATGCCTATTCTGTTTTTCCGAAAACAGTCAATGTTTCTGGTAAATATTTTATAATGCACAAGACATCTCCTTTCCACAAAGAATTATGATGTGGTTTTGTTTTGTTTCCCCCTTTCAGCAATCTGCACAGAGCTGGATAGTGATGGTCCTTGCAGACACTGACTGCCCACCATTCTGAGGCCCTTAATGGAACAGTCTCATATTCTTCATACCATACCTATTTATCATATTGTACAATGGTGATTGATATCAAGAATTACATCCCTGAGGCATGTGAGGTCTAAATCTTAAAATATAGATTAATAAAATTCATTGTCTTGCTACCTGACAGAATTGACTCATACATTTTGGGACGATTTCCTGTGAAATGAGTTGAAGCCAGAATGCATTTCTCATCATCCTAATTTAAACACAAAATGCAATTAACTGCAGCCCCTCAAGTCCCAAATATTCAAAGCATCTGGAGATTTATTTTATCATCAGAAGAGTTACAGCTCTGCCCTGTGAATACACCTGAAGGGGCCTGCTTTTCGTTATTTATTTCCCAATATGTGGCAAGTCAGTATAAAAATCAGCTTATTTTTAATTGACTATATGTTACTGCCTTACAGTTGCCCAGAGGGAAGACTGCGTTCCTGGGCTGTTTATATTTTTCACAGTGTTTATTTACCCCAGTGTAACTGAAAGGGAAGTTCACTTAACCTTTCCATCTTCAGCTGTGAGAAAATTGTACCATGAATCATGTGCGGAGAGTCTAGCCATGGGTATGTGACTGTATCTTATGATTTCATGCTGAATGTTTACTTTTGCAGACATACAATTCAAAGGGATATTCTTGGTGTTCCCATCATGTTAAAAAAAAACAATAGATGTAAGCCAAATTATACAATTAATAATCACAGAGCACAGGGCACAGAAACAAACTGTAGCCACTCTTATTTTAAAATACATAACATTCCAGTAAGTATGACTTTGCATTTCCCACATTGGAAAATGTACATTGCAGTTCTCTAACCTCCATGGTGCTTTGGTGCTACGCTGCTATATGCAACGGCTTTGGAAGCTGGACCTTTCATTGTCCATTAACTCAAGTTTGCTTGAGAAAAGCATTCATGTATATTCCTGGCTGTAAGAATCCTCTGAGTGTGATGCAGATGAGCTATAGGATTCACTCATAATGAGGTGGTGAAATTGATAAGTATTCTACCTGGGTGTTACCATCCAGTCACAGTAACGCCATGGACTCTGTCAAAGTTCTCATTGTAAGGATCTTAATTGGGCCAGCATAATGACAAGGACTAAACTGGCCTGGGTTACCAGGCTCCATCTCAGCATCCAGAGTAAAGATGGGCACAGGCTGCCATTGGCTAATAAGGTGTTTAATATTCTCCTAGCACTTTTTAAAGCTCTTTAACTTCATTGTCATTTCAAGAAAGCTCTCCTCCAGACAGGGAAAATAATTTCTCTTCACCCAGGGCCTTTTTTCTTGGATTAATATTAATATCCCAAGAGCATATTAGCTATGGAGGGAAGAATCAAGTGACAAAATGAAATCCATCCCACTGCACTCACATATGATGTAGGCCAGGTGAAAGGAAATTCCCCATTAGCAGGGTCACTCAGCTTCCTCTATAACCACTCTTATTCTCTTGTCTGAATCATAAGCTATTTCTTGTTTGATTTTGGTTGTTTGTTTTGTTTTTATTTTTATTATTTTTGTTTTGTCAAGAAAGGGTTTCTCTGTGTAGGTCTGGGGGTCCTGGAACTCAATCTGTAGAGCAGGCTGGCCTCGAACTCACAAAGATCTGCTTGCCTCTGCCTCCTCAGTTCTGGGATTAAAGGCAAGCACTACCAGTGCCCAAACAGAAGTCACTTTATCAGCAGAGGTTTCTATAGGCCAAGAACACAGATTATTTAAATTCTAAAGTCACCTGACAGGTTGGTATGACTGGACTGTAGTAGAGGCATCCCTTCCAAACCTCCAGGTGCGGCCCCCTTGTTTTCTTTGTGTGAAAGGAAAGTGGGATCATCCCAGGGTGTCATCCAAGGGGCATGGTGTGGATAGCAGCAGTTTGGCTGTCCTCTAAATGCTATTTAATTCACCCCCACAAGAGAAGGAACCCCAGTGTTAATGACTCCTTAGGATGACCCTCTCTACCTGTCCCCTTCCTTAGCTAGAACTCACACGCACAAGGTCCACAATTCTCTTTCCTTAACAAGATATCCCAGTCCAAGGTATTTTTCAGGTGAGTTTGCATAGGCAGCTGAATGACCATGCACAAAGACTTGGAGGTCAGAGTCTGCATTCATGTTTGGGCTATGTCTGTAATATGTAATCTTGGCAACCTGTCTCCCTCTACCTCCATTTCCTCATGTGAAAGATACCTTCAAATGAAAAGGTCACATGCCAATCTCATTAGGCTCTAGTGAGCACACAACAGCAACATGGTATGTTACCTCACTACCCTCACCTCACTCCCCTCACACAAATACCAATCTGAAGACATATTTTTAGCAGTCGATATATTAACAGGCACTTAGTAAATACTCAACATAGCAATGCAATCTAAAAGAATAAGTGTGTTAATCCAAGACTTGAGTTCAGCTTGTCATTGAATTCTGTGTAAGTGGAGACAGAAACTAGTTCATGGGATAAGAGTCAGACCCAGATAGTTAAGAAACATTTATGAAAAACCACCATGTCCATGTGCTTTATGTACCATGGTACATAAGTCAGATAACTCTGAAGGTAGTCACAGGATGATTATGGAATTCAAATAATATGAAACACAGAAGTGCTAATTAAATTGTCACAAGCCACGAGCTTCTAAGTTTAGAGATAGAATTCTACTCCAACATAATTTCAAAGCAAACTACAATGTGTAAAGAGCAGGAGGCAGGTAGATTATGCCAATAAAATGAATTTTTAAAGGGTCAATATTGACTAGGTCAATGAAAACAAGATTTGTAACTCAAGTGACGGTTTAGCCTTTCAGATTAGCTCTGTAGCACAGATTTAAACAATTCTGTGTTTTTGGTCAAGTGAAGAATGCCGTTGCTGAATATTTCAACAGCCAATCCACAGAGTATCAGAGATGAAAAATGACCAGAATATCACTGGGCTTAACTTTCTCAGCTAGCATCTATAAGGCATGACGGTAGTCTACCAATCCAGTACCATAATGGCAGTTAGCTGCAGTAAACAATCAGAAGTCTGGACTTAACAAGACTCTTATACCATGCAAGGTGGCCCATGAAGACATTCTGGATTGAGATCCATGTATAAGTAGGTAGATTTCCCGTCCACCTTGAACACCCCATTTCCTACTTTAATATCTAAGTTTAGAAAAATTGTCAAGAGCAATTTAAAAAATTCTCAGCACAGACAAGGTATTCATGCATTCCTCTAGAAGAAAGGCTGGTAGAGTTTATATTTAGGAGATTCCATTTTTAAAACTTAACATAATTTCTGATACAGTTGAATCTTATCATGGGAGAACAGAAGTTAAATACAGTCCTAGTGGGAAAGCAGCCTTTTAAAGAGAAAGTGATGTCCTACTTTATGCTATCTTTTAAGGTAGTTAAGGAGATTCTTTTAGATTGCTCCTCTCTGCTTGTGACAGCCTTGATTATAGTGTTGGGCTTCTGGCTGCCTGATGGATCACTGATGCTCTGTCCTGCACTTGGTACATTAGATGTTTTCAGAACACAGCTTGCTGGGATTATGTCCTTCTTTGGAAGCAGAAGAGATACACGTTTCTGATTCCAATGACTCGATCCTTCATAACCGTGGTATGCAGTATGTACTTCCCAGTTACATTCTTACCACTGAAGTCCAAAGGCATATAGTTTCTTATAAGCTATGACACTGTCTTTTGGCAGGCTGACAAGACAAGTTGCAAGAAACCATCCTACTTTTAAAAAATGCATCCTCAAATTATACCAGGATGGCCAAAGGAAATGTTAATGTGAGTTATAAAATATAAATGAAAAAACACATTGAAGAAGTGGGGGTACAATTCAGTGATGAAGCACCTGCCTGATATACAGCTTGGATTTATTCTTCAGAACTATGAACAAAAAAGAATGAAAGAAAAAGAAAGAAGGAGGAGAGGAGGAAAGAGGAGGAGGAGGAGGAGGAAGAGGAGGAGGAGGGAGAAGGAGGAGAAGAAGAAGGCAAAGAAAAAGAAGAAGAGGAAAAGGGAGACACATTGGGTTATTTTAACCCTGTGTCCCTTCAACAATACTTTAACACTACAAGTGCAGACACAGCCAAATAGCTGCAAAATCCAGAACGTGAGAAGTCCAAGCCTTATGGGCTAAACAGCACCTATGTGCCTAGCATCACTTAGTAGAAAGAGCTATGCTTGCAACAATTCAGAAACAGGAAACACTAGAGACAAAGACAAAGAGAAGTGCACTATCCAAGTGACTTGTATAACAGACACAGCCCACATAAGAAGATAAACTACTAAATAACAATGAACTGGCATATAGTGAGCTGAGTGGGTTTCTCAAGCCCAACGTGTGAGAAGGGACGGACACTGGTGGGATAAACAGGCAACCAAAGCACAATCAGCTGCACACCAGCTGCTGGTGGCAGATGTAGCATGCAGCAAAGATTAACTGCATAGTAGGGGGAGCTTAGCTTCAAAGTGTCAACAGCTGTAGAGCAATTGGTGCTCACACATCTTTATGATGACCAATATCTATACTTGTACAAGCACAGATGAAATGGGATAACACTTATATATTTACTGACAATCATTATGGAGAAATCAGAATATGTCCTGTTCAGTTGTTAATAAGAGTGATGTGAGGATACTATCTGACTGGCATAGTTTCCATGGTGTTCATGGCACTGAAAGTATGGTTGAAACCTTAGGCCAACATTCTAAGAACAACAATGAAATGAATGCAGTTGGCCCATAAGTTCTGTTGAGTGCTGGACGCTGTGAATTGGCTCTCCAGACAAGTTAATAAACACTTTTGTGGACTGTATTTGGGACAGGTGGGAAAGTGTAGGTGTGGTTTAGTTCAACTAAAAAAAAATGTGTCTTGAACACTTAGCACACACCAGCTACTGCTTAAGGTGGAAACTGATGCCTAATTTCAAAGAGATTGCTATCTGGTGAAGCACCCGTGGTGGTAGTATAGACACAGCATCATATTTAATATGCCCATGCATACTGTAAGCTGTGGTTAGGTACCATTAGGCATAGGTGCATCTGGAAATTTTTCTGTGTTCCTCTCAAGATTCTAACAGTGGACACAATATTTAATGAACAAGGTAAGAAGATATTTAACAACTTAATCATGTTTATAATTATTATCCAGATTTGTATATGGTTTCTGGCTAATTGTAAAATGCACTACAGATACTAAGATGGTGATGATTTACTTTGCTCTGACTTTCCCAGTCTCTACTTCGATATGAAGTTTTATAGCCAGGCTCCTCACCCACGTAGTGGGAAACTTAAACTTCCATGACGGTACTGGTTAAAGATTAAGTCATTATTCTGGTAGGGAAAGGTGGGAATGTTTCTTTAGTTAAATTGATCAGGCATATGTAAAAGCACAGCATTGAGATGAGTTGGGATGAGCATGGATTCCACTCTGGTACTTACCATGTTAGCAGGCGACAGTTATCACATTAGGAAGGGCGGGATTTCAAATGTCTGCCCATGTGGAAAGACAAAGACATCCTCCATACATCCATGCTTTCAACAGCAGGCATACATACCCCACAGGCTTTTAACTTATTCTCTCTTGGGTGTTCTGTTTCTAATTCACTTGTACTCATCCTTGGAGAAGAGTAATAAACACTAGATATTTAATGGGATTAAATGCTGACCCTCATCATTTACTTGCATGAATATGCATGGGAAAGTTTTTCTATAGCTGGTTTGTGGTACCAGAATCTGTGAGTCTACATCCCATTCTCAGTCCCTTGAGGCAAAATTAAGGAGAGAACAATGGACTTTAACCATGGGCATCAGCCTATGAAATGCACAACACATGGTTCACAGCTCAGAAGCAATGCTCTTGACGCAACAGCAGACACATGGCAGCTGTTCTGCTGGACGTCTGGATCTCAGTGGCTCTGAACTGCCTTATCCTCTCCCATGACAGCTGTCTACAAGAAACTCAGCCCATCTTCAGTGATAGCATGGAGACTGGAAGCTAATCTTCTTCACACAGGACCTCCTGAATGGTAAAGTATTCCAAACGCATAAGGCTATACAATTTGGAATGTAAAGGTTGCCCCAGAGCAACACATTAAAACAAGAACACTTATGTGGGGATTGAATAGGAACATCCAAACCAGTGTCTGCCTTCACACTGTCACTGACAGGGTCGGTTACTTCTGCGGGTAAGTGTGTACTTGCTGATGTAAGCCCCCATTCACCACTGAGCTCGGCCAACGAGGATGGGAAAGAATGAAATGCATGTTGAAGCCTTGTAGGCGCATTCTGAAAGGATTATACACATAATTACGTCGCTCAGGTAGCCAGAGACCACTCTTCAAACAAGAGTGAGTCTTGCAGTATAGGTCCTGTCTTAAGTGGATGACAGTAATGGATCTTAACTAAAAGATGAAGTCCTGGTCAGCAGACATCAGTCAGCAAGTGCAGGTGTAAATGAGGCATTCTCAGAAGCTGCCTTAGGTCTGTCACAGACCGAGTCTCAGAACTGGAGTTGGAATTGGATCTCGGGGACAACTGGGAACCATTGTTAAATAGCATTCGTATACATTGCTTGAGACAGGGGGTTGCAAAAAAAAAAAAAAACTACCAGGAAGACTAAAATCAAATGAATATTCAAGTGCAGTTCTTAAAACCAACCATTCAACAAAACCACCTGCATTTAGTACAGTACAGACTGTTAGACCTCCGCTCCATACCCAGAAGTCCCAGTCAGCAGGTCTAAGGATGGTCAGGGTTTCTCATTCTAGCAAGTTCCAAGGTGATATTGCTGTTTCTACGTTTGAGGCCATACTTTGAGAACCCATGCTTGAAGGATATGTATTGTCCTCTCCAAACTGTGATTTGCCCTCAGTGGAATCTAATCAGCGGGCTTACATGCAGTTAAAATAAAAAACACGAACACTGACCACTGTTAATTCAGAACAGTCAAACTAACCTCACAAAAGACTTCTCCAATGGAAAAAATGGGAAACTCTTTCCACTGTACACACTGGCTTTATTGGCTGTGGTCTCAGCTGAAGCACAGAATGAACCTTGGCCAGCAGTCTGAGGTCTCTCAAGCCTGCAGCTGTTGGGAGGAGGCTTCTTTGCCAGGGCCTCTGGGCAGGAAGTACCTTGTTAGAACTGATACATCTATGTAGCCCAGGAGAATAAAAAGGCATCAAAAGCTCCTAGACTGCTCCAAATCTCTTTTAACACCCACCCTCTCAAAGCCACCTTAGTAGATGGCTCTGCCACTATGGCTCCTTTACTTTTGGTGACTGACAGTTTGAGGTTCATTGGAATGGGAAGTTTTTAAAATGGTAAGTCATAAATCAAGCCTGAACCCTCACTCACAGTGAGATTAATGGTAGCATAAATAAAACAAAAATCCAAAGTGACAGAGAGGCATGAGACACCCAGATGAAAAATTATTAGGAAGAAGTCCACTTTGCATCCAGATCCAAGCAGCCAGAAAGAGGTATAGAAGTAACATTCCAGCTTAGTGCAGCACTGACCAAATATAAATTTCACAGTATGCATTCAATGCAATGGGGCTCCTCTTCACAATGTTCTACACCCCCAGACCCTTCTTCAGAGACAGTTTACTTCCTGACCAACAAAAAGTTCAAAATGTATGTTGTTGAAGGCCACCCAGGTTCCTGTTTGTCACGTATGACACTGGTTCCGACATCCTTCGGTGTCTTACCCAGCTAACTGCTTAGCAAAAATGGAAAAACAAGCATTGCCACCATCCTAGGGACAACACTGAGTAAGAGTTATACAGGATGATCAGAGAAAGAGAAAAATTTACAGAGGGCATGTCTTCCAAAATTGAAATTTTAAATCCCACCTGCAGCTCTTCCCATATTTTGTACCCATTCTTTTGGCTGTAAGGCAATGAACATACTATTGATATGTTCTCTGATACTTGATGTACAAATACACACAATGTGTAGATGACTATGTTATGAGGTTGATATGTTCTCTGATACTTGATGTACAAATACACACAATGTGTAGATGGCTATGTTATGAGGAGAGGAAAACACAGTATCCATTGTAGGACACAACTGAACGAAATCAAAGGTGGGAAGCTTTGCTCTCACAAGTCCCACAGGGCTTTACAATTAATTCTATGGTGAGCTATACTAGGAAAAGAAAGGATTGTCAGCTACCATATTCCCAAGATTTCTATAACAAGAGCACTCAAAAATGTGTGGTTTAAAAACATAGGAGAACTTCCTTAGGGGCTGGGGCTCAGAAGATGAAGTGCATGTGTTGTACGTATGAGGTCTTTCCGTTGATCCCCAACAACCTGTAAGGCCAAGTTGGGACAGTAGACAAGCAGATCCCTGGCTTTGCTGGCCAGCTAGTTTAGAAGCATCAGTGAGCTCAAGGTTAAATAAGAAAGCCCGTTTCTAAAAAAAATGAGGTGGAGAAGCAATTGAGAAAGACACCAGCCATGGACCTCTTATGTCCATAAGTATGCATATGGGATATATACAAACTGATGTGTAAGTAACTGAGTTGCTACAACCCATGTCTCCCATCACTCCTTCATGTGGACCATATGGCTAGGAGATATCAGAGGCAAATTTGCTTAGTTAAAGTAATAAGATCTGTATTGGGCCCTGGATTAGACTTGGGTACAGATATAACAGGAGCTCAGATGGGGCAAGCCACGTTAGAGAGGGCATGGAGCTGTTTTTTCCAGGCTGTGCAGGCTGGTTTACTTTGCTTCTAATCAAAAGCAAGGGTGGCCTCTCTGCAATGCAGCTGGGGGCTTGGAATCCAAAGTCCTGCTTCTCATATACGCATTTTTCTACCCTTAAACTGGATGTGTTGTGTTTCTATGGGAATGAGGTTAAGTGAGACCTTTCAAGGTTTAGATCTCTTTCCTCGAATAGCAATAAGTTGATATTTTTCTATTGCTAAACATTTGAAAACTTGAAAGTTGAAAGATGTAACTATTTTTATATCGTACTCTGGAGTGTGGAATGCCTTTATATACAAACTCTTCGATTTGCTTCCAGCTTTAGTCTCATGCTTTACTTTTGATCCAAGAAGGCCAGATGCTTTCGTGAGAACTGCTCCCTCCTTTGAAGGCCATGAAAATCACAAATTTTGTTCGGTTTTTGTCTAAAATGGGGGAAAAATATTGGGATAATTTTCTTGGGGCGGAGCGTAAGAATTTTAAAAAGGAATCTTACTCAGCATTCATTCACGTTCCTTGCTAACACGTGATGCATAGCTATGTTTCTAATACTCCCAAGTCCTAGGGGAAAGGGCTTAAGTGGAAAACAGTTTGCTAAGTAAACAGTCTCATTATATGTAAGAATTTGGTCCCAGTTAAAACACTACATTATTTAACTATGAGATTCACCACAGATTAGACAAGAAGGGTGACCATCTCTGTAACTCTAAATATCAACTGAATAATACTGAGTTGGAATTTAAACTGTACACATGTATCTACCATAGGCATGAAGAAAAAGGCTTAAGTGGATATGTACTTTTTAGATGAGTAACCTTTAAACGATCCCATACACGGCGTTATTATGCTATCAGCTGTATCTCTCTGCTGGCAACATAAATAAACTATACTAAGAATAAAGTTAGTTCTGGGAAACTGGGTGCATAAAATGTTATATAACCAATTGGTTTCCAACCTTCAAGTCAGACACTGGTCAAGGGAATAATATGACCTTAGCCAATAGGAAAAACAGCAAGCCAGAATTCTCCCAGCTGTGTTTCTTCCCCTCTGTGGGAACTTCAATTGAAGTTTAGTGTGTTTAGGGAGAAAGATGGCCAGAAGAGTCAAAATTATTAAACCAAAAAGGTCAATGTTCCAATTAAGTTTTCGGACCAGGTGCGCTGCAGAAGGCTGAGCCCTTCCACAGTCCCCTTGTTCCCAGCAGTATGGCTGACCTACTAGGATTCAGGTGAGGCTCTTGTCACATTTAATCCAGGATACCCTGCCAAAGGAGAGAAAAGTGTCCCTGGGTCTGGGATGTAAAAATTAGATTGTTTCCGTAGCTTTTCTCTTGATTTTCAACTGAAGCTCAGAGATACTAAAAATCTTGAGAGGAGACAGGGCCTTGGATTTAAGTCCATAAAAACAGACAGCCAAGGAATTTTGACAAATTATTGCTCATGAAAAGTTGACATTGCCAACGAAGCTCTGGTGGGATCCATATTCAAAGTCAGATACCTTCATTCATCCAACAGCAGCATAGGGCACTGAATAATATTCTTGCCTTCATTTTTTCATAGTTTAAAAGTTCTTCTACAAAAGTTCTATTTGGCTATAAAATCAAAAGCTAGTATGCTTTAAAGGATTTTCTGAGTCAATAGTCCGATTTCCCTCCAACTCCCAAATCTAACTACCCTACTGTAATTTTTGTGTTACCATAGATGGACTAGCAATGGTTCGGATCAGCTTCCTAAGTTCAGAACATTCCTTCACTTATGGAGAGCATCCCGTCTCTGCTTGTACATGAAGGGAAATGATTTTAAACCTTTGCCTTTAGGATTTAAATGAGGGCTCTCAGATTTAACTCTTATTTTGCTCACTGTTATTTAGTTCTAAGGAAATAAAATAGAGTGATAGTCTATATTACTGTCATTGTTCTTTGCTGCTCACCATAACTAGATGGAAAGATCCCATTCCTGAAGGTCTGACTTACTGTCATGGAGGACAGAGAAAAATCACCCTCAAACTGTCAAGAACAATTCCTGCTGGAAGGCACTATGCAGGTTGCTGGAGGAAAAAAAAATACCAATGATGTTAGCCTGCTCTATAGGGGGTATTGCGAGCCTGATTTAAAAAAAAAAAAAAAAAAAAAAAAAAAATATATAATATATATATATATATATATATATATATATATATATATATGTATGGCTGGGAAAATCATTGGGCTGAAGGAGTCCTAATGTTGTTACATTGCTAAATGGCCATGCTGTCAAACTACATTTTGTTTACTAAATGTTTACATTCATACCTATAGTTGCTCTTAACTTTGGTCATAGAGAACTCACTCTCCCCCCACCCCACCTTTTTATGCAATGGATAGTGGTTAACAAAGAGACTCACGACAGGTCATAGTACATAGTACACAGTACACGGTACATAACTCTGAGTGCTCAGCTAGGTCAGCATCCCCCATCCAAGGCTTCAGGGAAGGAACACAAAGAATATAAGAGCTGAAGGATAGACAAACTGCGGTGAGATGCTGGCTTCCTGGCGTATCACTGCTGTATGCACTGACTCATAGCAGCTATGTGCACCTGAAAAGAAAAAAACAAACCTAAAACTACAGTATGGATTGCGGAGAGGCCTAGAAACTCCCTTCCTATTTGAGGAGCAATTGGCAACTGACAGAGGGAGGAAGGGACGATTATTCTCCTTTGAGATCTAGCCACTGGCAGTTATTCGTGTCTTGGCAGATGGCCACACACCAACTTGCATATGTAGGATGTGAAACTGGGAGGTGGATATGACAGGGACCACTAGGGGGGTTGTGAGGGAGATAGTTGTGGATGGATACAATCTCAATGTACAGCGTAGACATATGTGGACCTTCCAAAGATGAAAAGAAAATGGTTAAAAATGTATTGTTAGTCAAAAATTAATACAAGCACTTATCCTAGATGCTATAGGTCACAGCAGACAGCAAGAGTGTGAGCTACGCTTCTAATCTAGCTCTTCCTGTTCTCACCTTGGAATACTGACAACCTCTGGGCTTAGAGAAGACAAAACTAAGCCTGTTAAACTCAGATTTATTTCTAGCTGGCCTACACACACTACCCCCTTTGCCATGGACTTTTTAAGACCAAGTGTGCTTTAGTACAGGCACACCTGCTTTGATACTTTTCTTATCACTGACACAAGGTCCTCAAGAAGAGGGTGCCACACTGAGGACGTGGTCTCGGAGCTTATGCACATGTGGAAATTCTTTGATGTGTATCAACTCCATGTCCTGTTGCAAGAACTGCATTCATGTTCATGGGGTGGAGGTGAGGGGAGAGAGTCTTTCCTTCTACCCCCCTCAAGTGTTATGTAAGTTAATAAAACATGTGGCATGAAACTACACCACTTTTATGAAATGTGAGAAATGTAATCACAATTACATACATTAACAGACATAGCATGCAATGTTCTTACAAAGGAAATGCTTTATTGTTCTTGCCTCTGTGCAGGTCTTTCCACCATGGCCCAGTAGGACTCAGCTTCAGAATGATGGCCATTATTTAGCATTCAGTGGTAGATGGGCACGGCAGAGCGGTAAGGTTTTAAGAGCATGTTGACATCAAAAAGGCTGGGATGTGGAAAGCAGTCAGGTAGTACCAAAGGATATAAGGATTCCTACAGAGTGGATCCCACTGACCTAGGAGAGGGGTGCTGGGATTGAGGGCAGAGCAAACCAAAGACCATCCAGAGTATGACCAGGATGATCACAGTGGGACAATTGGACATAAGAAGACAAATATATAAATGATGTTATGAATTCTTTATGGTGCTCTATGATTCAGCTATCAGTTAGAAATTCTTTTGCAATTAAATTGATAATTGGGATAGTCTGAAGATACTTCGTGTAGTAATAGACTGCTGAGATGACAGGTGAATAGCAATGAGCCGTTAAAAGGCAGTCTAATATTCCACAGGCATCTATCTCCACGACAGGTTACAACACATGATAATTGAGATAATAGGGAAAAAGCATTTATGAATCCACTGTGTACAAATGTGCCTGAATCTAAACTGCTGGAACCTTTTGCCTGGAGGGAACCCCTTCTTGTCCTTGTAGCCAGTCATCTTGGAAAGGCATCAATTATCAATTCAAGGTTGGGTTGGAAAATTGTGACACTGAGAAATAGGAAAATATAAAGTAAAAATGATCACTTTCTCTGCCAGTATGAGTTATATACCTTTAAATGAGTTATATACCATTCATAAGCTGATATTACCTCCACAGGTTATATTTACTCTCACTCACAAAGACTGGCTATAATGTCATGCTAGTCAACGCTTGGTAGTTCCAAGGAGCTGAAGCCACATGATGTCTTTAGATAATCTGAGCCCAATGGCAACAAGGGCCATTGGCTGTGACTTGTGAAATACTCAAGTGAAGTTACTAATCATATTTTGTATTTTTTGCTCTCATGTTCCTCCCTCTTGGACTGTGGACTTGTTCCATTCGCTGGTAAACTTGTGGCACCTCCCTTGATTGAAGCTGGATCTGGGGTAATGGTTCTTTTGGTAAAAGTTGGCAAGGCTAAGGGAAAGAGAAAAATAAACCAATGTAAACATAAAACTTCAGCCAAAGGACTAATCTTGTAGAAATTAGTTAATTAGGCATGGGATTTAATTTGATTTTCTATAATTAAACTTTACATGGACTAGCAGACATTTAGCATACATAAAAATGAGTATATTTTCAAAAACACACACTAGATTTTAAAATTGAGTTTTTAAAATCTGTATACGAGAGTGGAAGATGTGTGCTTTGTCAGAATACAATGATACAAGCACAAAGTATTTACAGGGAGAAATTTTGAAGGCCTCCTTTCAGGGGATCCTCCCTGTTACATCCCCAGGACTACTACCAGTAGACCTAGAATCTAGGTTGTTTTTTGTTTTGTTTTGTTTTGTTTTTTAATCTTCCCTCAAAGCTTAAGACCAGAATTTCACTGTTCATGTGAACTTGTCCCTCCAGGTTTCAGCTCGCAGATCCCTGCTCAGCAACTACTCTTAGAAACCAATATAATTAATAATAATCATACAATGAATATATTATAACAAGACTCTGTCTTAGAACCAATATTCACACCCTACTCAGGTTCTCAGAGTCTGCTTTTCTTCGGCCGACCCATCGCCCTCATTTAAGAGTCAGTCCTTACGATTCTTCTATCTCCCCAGCCCAGGCTGCCATTTCCTCTCAAGCTACTTTTATCTTGCTCCTGCGTCATTTTCATTAGAATGACCTTCCTAAAAAGTAAACGTAAGGTGCACCCTGCTCCTGGACAGCCCATCCATCTTCATGCTTTCTGGTGAATTTAGAGTGAGCTCCAGACACCTGCCAGAGGTCATCGCTCTCCCTCTCCCTGGGGCTTTCATTCACAAAGACCAGGCCCTCGTTTCTCGGGACTTTTGAACATTCTGCTCCTGATACAAAGACATCTTTCCTCCAAATCTGATCTCAAAGTTGCTATAGAAGCCTCTCATATAGACTCAAGCA
Organism: Mastomys natalensis; assembly: GCA_021653895.1. Lineage (NCBI taxonomy): Eukaryota > Metazoa > Chordata > Mammalia > Rodentia > Muridae > Mastomys > Mastomys natalensis. The sequence continues at coordinate 1,076,276 of JAJTUV010000155.1, forward strand.
ATTACACAAAGAGATTTCAAAGAGACAGTCAATTGCACGCTTTTTAGATACTTTCTAGGGAGTGACTAGAAAGTCTTTTGTCAAATTACAATAACTAGGGCTCAATCATTTACAAATATCTAGTGCTTAATTGGTCAACATACAAAACCAGAGCCTAGTTTCATAAAATAAGCAAATAAAAGAGGCAGATATATTATGCTTCCATGGAATACATAATCTTTTGATGGACAAGAAACCTCTGTTCTTCTCTTATCAGTATGCCGAGCATTCCTCATGCCACATATTGTTGGCATCGGATCCTGTAAGTATAGGGTAGACTACTTAAAAAGGAACTGTGCACAGTTAACGAGGTGGACCTTAAACCATTAATATAGTCATTTTTCTATGGTTTTCTATGGACAGTTTATTTTCATCTAAAAGATATAAACTCTGATAAAAACAGTCCTTCGAAATACAAACCACGAATGCTAAGTTTTCTTTTCTTAGCAATATAAACAGGTGAGAGGTGAAATAGTTTTTCCAAGACTACTTTTCTGAACTGCTTTTTAGGGTATCAAGTTAGAATATAATACGTAAAGCAAAACAAAACAAAAAACAAACAAACAAACCAAAAAGAATATAATATGTAACTCACTTCTAAATTCTGTAAAAATTCTAGATAATGTTTTGCCCTATTGCAAAAAAGCTACAGTCCTTTTCTTAGTTGACTCATTTAGGGTTTTTTTTTTTTTTTTTTAATTACTTATTACGACAGTTTAAGATTTACAGACAATTTGCAATCTATGTTTATTTTAAAATTTGGTTTGGAAACACTAATTCCACAGAAACTAAGCATGTTAGTGTCAAAAAGTTGGGGAGTTCTAGAATTCACTGGAGTACAGACCTCATTTAAGTCTAGACTAGTCTCAGCCCTAAGACGGACCTGCCCTGGGGTCCTGTGCCTTTCATCTCAAAGGAGCTACACATGGAGACCAGTGGCCAGTCGCCACTTATAAAAACTGAAACGACGGCTTGGGCGGCTCCAAAGGCCGACATTGTGACTCTGGCTTGACTAAGCCCCTACTGTCTACAGGCTGAAGGTAATGGAACCAGGCTTCTAAAAGAGGAGCCTGACTCAGGGCCACAGCTTCCAGCCAGCCAGGGTAAATTTGCGAGTGATCGGGCTTTTAATAATGGATTTCTGTGTTCTCATTTCCAATGGTAATATAAACTTACAATTTATACATTTCTTCTCTTCTTCCTGGCAGAGGGAATCTACCTTTTCATGAATTGACCTGAACTACACAAAGCTGACATAAATTACTTCTTAAAACAAACTTTCATTAATGCTGGACCATTTTAGAGACCACAAATTATGCAGTGTTTTCCCATTTCCTTTGTTTTTTCCATGGTGGTGGTTCTATGCTTGCTTTGGTCACAGTTTCACTGAGCCCCTACAGCAGTAGAACGAGTGCCGTGGCTTCCATGGCACAGGACAAAAGAGGCCTCATGCAGATCGGACTCCATCACAAGCAAGCTGCCTGTTTGTGGGCCCAGAAAGTAATGTCCTTCCACGTCTACAGGACCGTGGTCATCTCCTCGCCAAGTTTCCACACAGGTTGAAATGGTTCATAGCTCCAAAGCCAGATTTTACACTCAATTTAGAAGTTAATAAGAAAATTGGACATTTGCTGGTCAGATATAAAAACTGAGGTTTCGCGGTACCGTTTGTCTTTGTTAGACTCATTTTTGACCAAACTGTACATCTATACATCAAATAGTTTGAAAATACTATATAGAACACCAGAAGCCTCCCACAGTCTTCCTTGTAATCCTCTGAGGCAACCACGAGCAGCTCTCTAAATGTTTTCTGTCTTTCCTCCATTTATAGAAAAAAAAGTCTAAAAATGCTATTTTCTGATTTATCATTTTTAGACATTATCCACACCCACCCACTTCTTCACACTAATCCTTCCAAAAAGGCTATTTCTGAAACTTCAGTTATGTCAATACTGAGCGTTTATAATTTCATGGCCGTGTAAATAAACACAGCTCACAGACAACTAATAAGGAAGACTATGGCAATGTTTCTTGTCTCATTTTTCTCCTCATCTATTAATTGACTCATATTTTAATTTCATAAGCTATGACTATTTCCTTCCATTGGCTCAATTAAGTCTTCCACCATTTTTTTTTCTTTTTTTACTTTCTCTCCTTAAGTCTTCAGTTGCTTCAAGTAATATTATTTCTTTGTTTCCTAAGGATTTTCTCAATAGACACTGTCTTTAGTATGAGATTTATTAAGAATGTGAGTGCCTTTTTATTACTAGATACTTTATTTATCTAAATTTCAGATGTTATTCCCTTTCCCCATTACCCGGCCCCCCAGAACCCTTATCCCATCCTCCCTCCTCCTATTTCTATGAGGATGTGCCTCCACCCATCCACCCACTCCCACCTCCCTACCCACGAATTCCTCCTCACTGGGGCATCCAGCCTTCAAGGGAACAAGGCCCTCCTCTCCCACTGATGCCCAACAAGGCCATCCTCTACTACATATACAGCTGGAGACATGTGTCCTTCCCTCCATGTGTGTTCCCAGGCTAGCTGTTTAGACCCTGGGAGCTCTGGTTGGTTGGTATTGTCACTCTCTCCATGGGGCCACAAGCCCCTTCAACTCCTTCAGTCTTCTAACTCCTCCACTAGGGACCCTGTGATCAGTCCGATGGTTAGCTGTGAACATCCACCTCTGTATATGTCAGGCTCTGACAGTCCTTCTCAGGAGACAGGTGTATCAGGCTCCTGTCAGCATGCACTTCTGGACATCCACAACAGGTGGGGCAGTCTCTGGATGGTCCCTCCTCCAGTCTCTGCTCCACACATTGTCTCCTATTTGCTTCCGTGAGTGTTTTGTTACTCCTTCTAAGAACTGAAGGAAGCGCCTACACTTTGGTCTGTCTTCTTCTTGGGTTTCATGTAGTCTGTGAGTTATGCCTTGGGTATTGTGAGATTTTGGGCTAATATCCACTTATCAGTGAGTACATACCATGTATGTTCTTTTGTGATTGGGTTACCTCACTCAGGATGATATTTTCTAGTTCCATTCATTTGCCTAAAAATTTCATGAATTCATTTTTTTTAGTAGCTGAATAATACGCCATTGTGTAAATGTATCACATTTTCTGTATCCATTCCTCTGTTGAAGGACATCTGGGTTCTTTTGAGCTTCTGGCTATTATAAATAAGGCTGCTATGAACATAGTGGAGCATGTGTCCTTGTTATATGTTGGAGTATCTTTTGGGTATATGCCCAGGAGTGGTATTGCTGGATCTTTAGGTAATACTATGTCCAATTTTCTAAGGAACCACCAGACTGATTTCCAGAGTGGTTGTACCAGCTTACAACCCCACCAACAATAGAAAAACAAACAAACAAACAAACAAAAACCCAGATAATGGAACTGGCTATCACAGTCGAACATTTGAGAGTTTTTAGCAGCAATTTAACATTACCCATATTACTGGGATTCCTTATCATTGTCAAGGGCAAGGGACTGTGGAAGGGGTCTGTGGGACTTTAAAACTATATCTTCATAAAATAAAAAAGGGGAAGGCATATCCCTGTACACCACAAATTTATTTAAATCATGTACCTTTAATTTAATTTTTTTTTTTAAATTGGGATACCAAGGAACTTTCTGCTGATTGTCTATGGCACTCTACAACCAGGCATACTTATGCATAGGTGAAAGGGAAGGATCCACTTACTGGCATTTGGCATGATTCTGATCAGGTATTTAATATGGGGAAGAAAGCATGTTTGTGTTTTTTCTGCAGGATGCTGAAGGAGAACAGGGGCTGCCAGAGTGACAGGTGAGACATGCTGATGCCTGGACAAAGAATGATGCTGACCTGTGAGCTTGCTGAGTATCCTGACAATGGGGACTGGGAATCTGTATTGGACATATGTTCCTGAGCCACCATTGCTTACCTATACCCCTGATGGGAAAAGCTGCCTTGCCTCAAGTTTTTGAACCTTGTGGAACAGAGAATCAAAAAGAGAAGTTATAATGCCTCTTGCACTTTTCTTAAATGTGACCAGTTACTCAGACTCAATCATGGACTGGCCTAGAAACCAATCCAATATTGGAAATAAGAGACTTCATTTGGAAGTCTGGTTCTGGACATTTTCAGAGATTATTTGGAAGTTAGCTGCAGTTCTCTATGATGTTAGCAAGAGATAAAGTTGGGGCAGGACCTGGATTTTAAACTGGTGTTAGCACATGTGTTAAGGGTCTTTCAATTGTCAAGTTAAAATTATTTTTGTTTCTTCTACAGTATTTAATGTAAGTTGAATTGATTGTAGACATTCTATTTGTGTTAGTGTGTTGAAATCTGGCATGTCTGATACGGGGGTCTATCAACCAGCTCTTGTTTTATTGCTGTGAGTATCACAGAACATTAGTATTCTGAAAAAAGCATGCAAGCACTGGAAGAAGTGAGTCAGGCTTTAAGCAGAAGCTAGAGGGTAGTGGGCTTGATTATTGCTGGTAAAACAACTTTAATTACATTACTTGCTAGTACCACTGCTTCTGCAATTGCTTTGACACAAGAAGTTAAGACAGCTACTTTTGTTAATCATTTAGCAAAAAATGTTAGTAATGTGTTGAATGTACAAGAAGATTTAGATAGGCATTTGGAACAATAGATTGATGCTCTTTATCCTATTCAAGTTATCACAAGGGTCAGAGTTTAAGAGTAAGGAGCCATCCCCAAAGTCATGCCAAATACCATTGGATTCACGTTACTTCTAAAATTTACAGTGGTAGTCAATATAATTAGGGAAAAGTTTAAAGATACTTGCAGTATATTTGGCACAATTCTAAGACTTCTCTGGATGTTTTAACTTTGCATAGTGAGCTTATAAATTTAAAGAATGGTGCTTTCCTGAGCACTGATACATTGGATACTGCTGACAAAATTGCCCATAGCCTGAGGTCAGTATTTCTATTTTGGTCAAGCTTCAAGAAGGGCATATATAGCTTGATCCTGCTAGCCCTTTTTGTCCTGGGAATACTTTTATTCCCGCCCGTTGTGTCAAAGCTTGTTTTTAACAACATCAACATATTGGCAGCCAAGTACATGGCTTGAACCTGAAAATGGACTCCCAGACAGAGTTATTAATTTAATGGGCTGGCAAGCCAAGGACGGGTAAGATTCTGCACAGAGCCTTACCAACCAAAGACAGAAGTGTATTGCTTTTGATAATGCATATTCCATCACTGGTAAGGAAGGCATTCTTGTCAGAAGGACCTAAGACAGGCTCAGTCTTGTTTATGAAATAAAAAAGGGGGAGAGGTGGAGAGCTTTTGGGGCTGCTTGGCAAGAATCTGACATGGGCCATGGACAAGGAAATGGGCTAGTTGGCAGGAATCTGACATTGGCCAAGGACAAAGAAGTGGGTTTCAGGCAGGAATCTGACATTCATCTAGAACAAAGTAGTAATTTCAGGCAAGAATCTAAATCTTAGGCTAGAACAAAGAAGTAATTTCAGACAAGAATCTAAATTTTAGGCTAGAATAAGGAAGTAGGCTTCAGACATGAAAATGACTTTGGGCTAATACAGGGAAGTTGGCTGATATATTTTGGTAATTCTGATAAGCCCTTAGAAACAGTGATCACGGGAGTGTTCACGGAATTTTGTTTATTGCCTTGCTTGTTCTTTGACTATTTGTGTTTATTGTCTTACTTGGTCCTTGGCTATTTCATCTATTGTACTGCTAGTTCCTTAAACTAGAACTCACCTTAATACTTGTATGTAATTAAAATGGTATAAAAGCATAAAGGAGGAGGGTGGGTGTGATGGGGGTGTTCTAGGGAGGGAAAATAGGTAAAGGGGGTGGCATCTGAAATGTAAATAAATAAAATATCCAATAAAAATAGAAAAAAAAAGAAAAATATAAAAAGAAAAAAAAAAGAAGAATGAGTGCTGACTCAGGAAGCATATAGGATCAAATATAGAGATCCACAGCCAGAAATAATGCAGAGAATAAGACACCTCAGAACATTCAGTCTTAAGGGAGGTCTCCATCAAATACCTCCCCTCAGGGCTCTAGGAACCCTGAGAAAGAGGAGGCAGAAAAAGTGTAAAGAATCAGAGGGGACAGGTAGACACCATGAAAACAAGCCCTGTAAATCAACATGATCAGATCTCATAGGAACCGAGAGAGGCTGAGATGGAATGCACGGGGCCTTCACAGATTTGTGCTGGGTCCTCTACAGTTCAGTGTTTCATAGGATCCGTGAGTGTGTGACTAAATGGGTCTCTGTTACTTGTGCCTTTTTGGGGGCTCTTTTCCTTCTGTTGTTTTGTTTTGTCTAATTCTGATATGTTAGGTTTTGTTTTATCTTATTTTATTATTATCCCATATAAGCTTTTTTTTTTTTTCTAATGAGAGACAGAAATGAGGTGGATGCAGAAGGGAGGGGAGGTTGGAAGAAGCTGAGAGGAGTAGAGGGAGGAGAAACCATAATCAGGATAGACTGTATGAGAAAAACTATTTTCAATAAAAAGTGGAAAATGAGTGCCCATTTACAGGCTCACCAATCCTGAAATGGAAGAATGAATAACACTGAACCACAAACTCCCTGGGATTCATGGGTAGACTTCCTCCAAGGTTACCAGGCCAGGAGTGGAAAAGGAAAGAGTACACAGAAGGGAAGGGGGTGGAGAAAACAGAAAACTTCAAACGGTGGGAGTAAAATATCCATGATTTTTAACAATGATCTTGGATTTGGAGAAATATTTTTCCAATGCCCTCATAAGGAAAATCATTCTCAACTTGGAATCTTGTAGCTAGCCAAACATAGAATTTTACAGTCACCAAAGGCTCAGTCGAGTGTCAGTGGAAGATTCCATTTTCAGGGATACAAAGATCAGAGACATTTATCTCCTTCTCCTCATTGTATTTACATAAAAGCAAGGGGTAAAGAAGCAGGCACAGGAAACAGAAGTGTCAGAAAACGTGGAGGAAAGTATCTAGGTGTCACATGCATCACTGACTTCTTAGACAAGCCCTTTCATGCCAGGCCTGCATACTCTCTTTGCCCCTCAAATACATTATCCATGTCTTGTCCACTTTGAATTGAGTTTTTAAAATTATTATTATTACTAGTTTCTGTATATTTATGAGTACTATTTATGTGTATGGGTGCTTTGCCTGTATATAGGTCTATGTACCATGTGCACTCTTGGTGCCTGCAGAAGATAACTGGATCTTTGGAAGTGGCGTTGCAGGCATGAGCCACAGTGTAGATGCTGGGAGCTGAAATGAAGATCATTTAGAAGAAGAGCTAGTACTCTTAAACTTTAACCCATCTCTCCAGCTCCTCCCTGAATTGTAAATTATGTGTGTGTGTGTGTGTGTGTGTGTGTGAGAGAGAGAGAGAGAGAGAGGAAGGAAGACACACACAGAGGGGGGGGACCACATCTGTAGATGTCAGGGTATGCATACGGAGGTCAGCTTTTGAGCAGCTCTGCTTTGTATCCATCATGTGAGTCCCAGGGATTGAACTCAGATTTGGCAAATGACTTTAACCCACTTGAACCATTTTGCCAGTTCCTGGTTTTCTTTTTTTTTATTTTTTTATTGGCTATTTTATTTATTTATAATACAAATGTCTTCCCCTTTCCCCATTTTCCCTCCCTAGAACCCCCTATCCCATCCCTCCTCCTCCTTTATGCTTTTATATCATTTTAATTACATGCAAGTATTAAGGTCAGTTCTAGGTTGAGGGTCTAGCAATACAATAGATGCAAATAGTCAAGGAACAAGCAATACAATAAATACAAATAGTCAAAGAAAAAGCAAGGCATTAAACCCAATTATGTGAACATTCATGTGATCATTGTTTCTAAGGGCTTATAAGGATGACCAAAGTATCTAAGCCTACTTCCTTGTCCTAGCCCAAGGTCATTTTCATGTCTGAAGCCTTCTTCCTTGTTCTAACCTAAAATTTAGATTCCTGCCTGAAATTACTTCTTTGTTCTAGATGAATGTCAGATTCCTGTCTGAAACCTACTTTCTTGTCCTTGGCCCATGTCAGATTCCTGCCAACCAGCCGATTTCCTTGTCCTTGGCCCATGTCAGATTCTTGCCAAGCAGACCCAAAAATTCTCCACCTCTCCCCATTTTTTATTTCATTAACAAGACTAAGCCTGTCTTAGGTCATTCTGACAAGAATGCCTTCCTTACCAGTCACGGAGTATGCATTATCAAAACCAATACACTTCTGTCTTTGGTTGGTAAGGCTCTGTACAGAATTTTACCCATCCATGGCTTGCCAGCCTGTTAATTTAATAACTCTGTCTAGGGGTCCATTTCCAGGTTCAAGCTATGTCCTTTGGCTGCCAACATGTTGATGTTGTTAAAGAATATTAAAACCTCATCTTTTCTACTGTCCCATCCTTTCCCTTGGCCACACTTGTTTTACTTTTGTGTTTTTCTAGATTTATTTCCCATGTGTCTAGTTTTCTTGATCTTCATGTCAAGAATATTTTATAATCATGAAATTGTTTACCCTGTATTCCCTCTTCTTAGACTCTGGCTTCAGTGTCTTTTCTGGTCTGGGGACATCTTCTTTAATTATCTTATTTAACAGAGGCTCTGCTCTACTTTGTGGGGCTTGGAAATTTTGAATTTTGGGGATATAGTAAAAGGAGAAATTTAGAGGACAATTTCTCTAAGTTGAATTAATCTGCTACAAAAACAGAAGTATTCAGACAGTGATAAATGCATTTTGAAAAGTATTGAGAAAGTGGGAATAACCATGGTAAGAAAATTATAAATATAAACTTGTCAATAAAAAGAGTAAAACAAAAGGCTCAATTAATCATTGGAGGAATTCAATTAAATTTTTTACATCCTACAATACAGGCGGTGACAAAATATTTTTTCATTCAGACTATATATATTGCGAGGTTAACTTTTGCTATAGTTATGAATTTTATTGGTTTTTGAACCACTACATTTGAATAGAAACCCATGTCTGCCCAAGAGAAATATATCTTAGTTAGAAAAATGATCAAGGCTGGTCGTAAGATGGTACAATCAAAAGAGAAACGCAGTCTCTTTGAATGCCTTTATAATATTAAGTATAATTCCAACAACTTTGATATTCCTACTTCATGTCTTCTAAGCATTTCCTTTTAGGAGGCATTTTAGCAAAATGAAGTAGCGGTAGGGAATGGCTGCTCTGCTTGACTGCTGGTCCTGCTATCTCAGGTTTCCAGGGTACCAGCAGGTGTGACTTGTAATGTTTTGAGGCACTCCGTTCCTTCCTTACTGGTCAATGGTAAACTGAGCAAACATTTACATTGCTTAATGTGAAAGACACAAATTCTGCCCTGTAAATATGCCAGATTCTGCGATGCCATATCCAACTCGAGATGTAATTCAAATTGAAGAGTGCCTACAACATCAGAATAGCAGAGAATTTACAGAGATACAAAAATCACTTGGTAAAATGATTAAGATGGGAAAGAAAAAAATGCTTACCGTTTGCAATGAAATAATTATGATATAATAAAAACCAAACCATTTGTCAGGATCTGATAAATATTTATTAAATGAATCCATGAATATAAATAAGCAAAAATGAGAGATACCACCTTTGGATTTAACCTACTTCTTTTAAGACTTATTTTGGTATATTATTTTATAGCAGACTAGCTATTTTAAATGACAGAATTATCAAATTTAATGTATAACCCTCCAGGCCCATGATAAATTGAAGAACTAAATTATTATGCAAATTAGAATCTATTAAATAATATTTGAATCCCAGTAGCTTAGATAAAAGTAGACTTCAAAAAAGGATTTGTATATTCATCTACCTAATTTAATTGAACATTAATTGGGCTTTTAATATGATTCAAGTATTATGTGGGAGGCTATGGTGAGCAGAGCAGGCATGACTCATTCAGTCAGTACAATCTGTGGTCGAGGGGATAGAAAAGCAGTCAACAAAAAGTCATTCACATTATAAAAAACCCATCTATATATTTATTATCCTAAGATTTATTTAAAAATTGTATTGAGTTGGGGTATTAAAATAGAAAACAACTTTAAAGCCATAGCTGTAAGTATAATGCACGGCCCCTAGACCATGGGAACTGGGAATGAGGACAGGAGGAAATGCATGGTGTAACTGGATCCTGGCCTAGTGACCCACGACATCATTTTACTGTTGTAATAGGGACTAAAGAGTGAAATTTAGTGTGTTCTTATGTATGTATCCTTATTTGTACAAATAAATATTTCTGAATAGTCATACATAAAATAATCTTCCTATTTTGATGATTTTCATTTTATTACAAAATAACTTCATCTGTTCATCTGCAGTTTAACAACCTTTAGACCAAAAAAAAAAAAAAAAATGGGTTTAATTAACATTTTTTTTATACCAAGGATGATTTACTTTAAGTTTTCTTTAAAAACGTTGAGATCTAAAAAGGAATTCCATGTTTTTCACTGAGTTAGGTAATATCAGAACGGTTCTTGGGGGACTTTTATATGATTCATAATGAAACAGTTCTCAGACTTTAGCATGAATATTACTATCATGTACTGGCCTTAAGCTTTAATTTCCCCATGAGTTACATTTAAAAAAATCCAATTTAATAACTGGTAGAAGACTTTATTACTTACAGTTAGAGTGTGAAAACTGTGGACTAGACAGGAAGCGACTGTGGTCCTGCCAAGAGGAGGAGTGATCTAGGCCGTGAGCGTGGGAACCGGCAGAAAAGGGCCTGTCGTCCTGAGGAAGAGCAGCGCACTTCAGTTCCATGATCACAGAACACATGGAAAGAGAGTCATGTAAATGTACTGACTGTGAACTGGCCCTTCCTATGTAAGCTACATTGCACATACATGGGTTAGTGATGACGATCATTGCATAAATAAAACGCATGCACTAAGGCACATATATGAAAGAGAAAGAAATCACCCACTGTCATGAAGCATGTTTCTTTCCAGTCCTCCCCTTACTCCATCACATAAACAGGCTTTAGAAAACAATTTGTCAAACCTCATGTTCTTTGCATTTAGTTGCAAACATTTGAAAGTCATCATATCCCTATCTTTGGCTTCAGTGTTACCTAGACACTGGCCAGTGGGCTCATTGTGCTTTACTATGCCATTATTTTCCTTGGCATTTAGATGGTGTCCAGGATTTTGCTTCCATAAATAACACTGTAAGAAATACGTTTAAATATGTAATCTTTTCCATACTTTGGTCTGTCCCTTATGACAAATTCTTAGGTAAAAATCTTGGGTCAATAAAAACAATTTGATGTTTAAAATAAACTTTACCAGACTGCTTTCTGTATTATTAATATAATTATACACATCCAACAAATATTTATTTAAAATATACATGATAGTTCCCTTTCTTCCTATGTTGCATAAGTGTGTCTTTCTCAACTATTATATAACTTTAAACGATTTCATTATTTAAATTGAATAAAAATAAATACTTTGATATACTTAAATAGTGAAACTGCAATTTTTAAAATGATTCTTTTCGAATTATTTGTTATCCTTTTTGCTCTCTACTCCCCATTCATTCAGAATAATTGGGGGTGGAGTGTACTATAGGCTGGGCCAATAACAAGATTATTGGGGCATATGATTAGTAACTTTCAGGTTTCCAAAGGAGAAAGGCATCAGTGAACGAATAAACTGCACGAAGCATGGTGTAATTAGAAGCATGATAAGTACTCTAAGAACAGTAAATAGCAGGAAGAAAGACAATAGAATTGACGTCAAAGAAGATGACCCTTGGAGATGATGTTCAAGAATGATTTGAGTATAGTTAAACGATGGCACCAGGGAGGGCAGGGAGGATGGAGCAATGTGGAGGGAGTTGAGGGAGACTCGGTGTGCTTGAGGTAGGGAAGGAAAAGGGCCTCAAGGCTGCAGCATTCTCACCCTGCCAAATTCTAGGGGTGACCAGAAGCTAGACTTATGATTTGAGGTTTGAATTTTTTAAATTAAATTATTTGTGTGCACACACAGGTATAAGCATTTGCTGCTGTGTGTGGAGGCGGCAAGACAGAACTGGTTCTCACCTTCTATCTCTAAAATCTGAAGACTGGACTCAGGTCAGAACAAAGGCCTCAAACCATTGAGCCATCTTGCTGGTTCCAAGATTAAATTTCTTTTCTTTTTTTTACCTATTTATTTATTTATTTAATTATTTAATTTATTTATTTAATATGAGTACACTGTCTTTAGACACAGCAGAAGAAGGCATCGGATCCCATTATAGATGGTTGTGAGCCACCATGTGGGTGCTAGGAATTGAACTCAGGACCTCTGGAAGAGCAGTCAGTGCTCTTAAACACTGAGCCACCTCTCCAGCCTCAAGACTAAATTTCTTCAATATAACTTGAATAAAGAGAAGGATGACAATGAGGTGGGCCTATCATCTGAAACATCTAACAAAGGACTGGCTAAGGACAACTGGCGTCTGGAGAAGAGAATCAAGAATGTTGACGATTCCATATCAAGCAACTGTGGGTAAGGTGATCCACGGGGATGTCATAATTACAGTCTGTCATGCAGTGCGCCCTCACAGAACATTACTGCCTGATATGTTCCCTGCTCTTCTCAGAACCATTTTCACCATCTTTTGTTTTTTTTTGGTCACAGATATTATGTTAAGTGTAAATAAACAAAAAGTTTAAAATAAAAGTACACGCGCGCGCGCACACACACACACACACACACACATACACGCATGCACGCACGCACGCACGCACGCACGCACACATACACACTTATATAAATAGATTCTCGTTTCCCTCTTGTTCCCCAAGTCATTGCATATTACAAGGACTGGCTCTATTACACATCTCCACCAATCTCCTGCTTCTCCTAGTATTACCATATGTGAGAGTACTGTCTCCATCATCGTCATCATCATCATCTGTATACCATAGTTTTATTTACACTCTATTATCTACACTTAACATTTGCTTCAAGATGTGTTTCCTAATCTAAGCAAGCTGTGTGACAGACCCATTGCTACAAAAGGCTTGCTCACGCTTTAATTTCCTGGAAGTGAGATCACCGGATGGCACATTTTCCACATGCCATTGAAGTTGTTGATCCCACAGATTTCAATAATGTGTGTTTTCACTTTAATACAGATGAAGACTTACAACTTCCTTTGCCTTGCTTCTTTGGGCTGTCATGGGTGAGGTGCAAGTATGATATGATGTTTAATTTCTAAGTATTTGGGTATTTCCTAAGCAGCTTTCTGTTGCTCATTTTGGCTTTCATCTCATTGTAAATGACATTTATAATTTCAATCATAAAAGTTCCGAAATGACTTTTATCACCCAGAACATATAGTCTATCCTGGGGCAATGCTCGAGATGTACTTGAGCTGTCACTGGGGGACTGGTCTGAAAGTGTCAGGTAGCTGTAGTCAGCTGCTGCTGCTCTGGACTTCACGGATTCTTCTGCCAACAGCATCCATTATAAGAAAAGAAGGAATGGAAAGTCATGACGCTTGTGAACCCAGGCTGCAGTTTATGGTTCAGATGCTCAGTTGGACATGACAACCCTCTCTCTCTCACAGGGCTTACGCGAGACTAGAGTGTCCTCAGTTTCCTTCTGTGCATGTGAGAACAATGGAGATTTATGTACAGCTTTAAGTTTGAACATTTCGTCCCTTTAAAATAGTCAGAGGGAGCTAGAGAGATGACCCAGCAGTTAAGAGTTTGGATGTAAATTTAATTCCCTGGGCCTGTGGCTCACAACCCCTTGTAACTCCAGATTCAGAGATTCTTCTGGCTTTCATGGATTCTCTCTTTTCTCTCTCTTTCTCTCTTCTCTCTCCTCACACACACACACCACACACACACACAGATACTAACAGAGTAAAATAAAAAAAAATCTTTTTTAAAAATTGTCAAAATCATCTATATCATCTTGAAACAGAAACAGCCAACTGAACTAGTCAACTTTGAATTTCAAAAGAAAACTGCTTCACACGTCCTTTGGACGATCTCCATGCTAGAGCGTGAAGTGTGCTTCCCTTTCCTGTGCTGCTCCTGCTCGCTCGCCTTACGGTGCTGCTCCATCTGTGGACTCTCAGTTTAAACCCAGTTTACGAGGTGATCAAAAAACTAAATGCTTCTTTTTCATTCCTATCTATTACTAATCAAGCACTTTAGTGCCAAGAAGAAAATACTTATTAAAAATGAACATGCTTTGCAATGTTAGTAGTCTCAGCTTCTGCTTTTGAACAATTCTTTTATCCTTAAAACAAGGGCCTGTTTTTATTGCCGTCTTAAGTCTGAATAACCCAGTTAGCTAGAGCTCTCTGCAGCAGCTCAATGGGTGAAAGGACTTGCATTTTCTAGTATTTTCCCTGGGCTTCGTCCACTTCTCTTTCATAACTCACATTGTAAGTGGTTTCTTAAAAGCTGTTCCAACTTGACTCAGTTCCTCTGCTAAAGTGATATGTAATGATTAATATGTAACAATGCACACCAAATACTTCTCTTCCAGGAGTACAGTTAGTTCAATGTTTATAAGTGATACATTTAATTTTAAAGTTTTTATCAAACTCCTCCCTTGGAGAAAAAGGGGAAAAAAAAAAGGATGTATTTCTGGATCTGTGGAAGGATGTTTTCTTAAACTTCTTTTGTCAAATAACACCACACACTCTCTCCATTCCCATCCCGATATGAAGGCCTGCTACTTCGTCAGCATTCCGAAGAGCTTGACTGTCTTCCTTCATAAACTGCATTCTCACTGGAAAGTCCAAACTGGACAGTTCACCTAACGTTTGCGCTTCACCTCTCAATTTTCACTTCTCCTATTTCTGACTTTAATCACTAGGGTGGGTCTTTGATTATCAACCCGGCTCATCGTTCCACCATGCACCCACAATCCTCCATTTCTTGCCATGTCTCCTGTAGTGAGGGGATGACAGCACTGTATGATACACTGAGATTAAAATCCGCTCACTGTAGATGCCGGCACATAGGACGCTGTTTTACAGTTCAAGTTCCCTTTCATCCTTTCTCCCCTTCTTTGTCGAGAAAGTCTGTGGCATAGGCTGCTTTCAACTTGCAATCCTTCTGCCTCAGCAGTGTACGTGTGGGACTTACGGGGAGAGCCATTCCGGTCAGCTATACTTCAGGGGTGAACAAGACCACCTCAAAGTCCCTTCACCACTAATACTTTATCATGTGAGCTGATCTGAACAGAAGAATTCCCTACTATGCCGGCCATCGTTTCTATTGGAAATCTAAACAACACTGTAAACCTCCAGCAATGTTCCTCACTAGAGGAACAGACTAATACTCTTTTCAAACTCAACCCAGCCCAAACTCGAATGGGCTGGGAAAGGTGGGCCAGCCTGGGAAAGTAGGGTGGAGCTGAATGTGGTCAAAGCACACTGTATGGAACTCTCAAAAAAAAAAAAAAAAAAAAAAAAAAAAGACAAGAAAAGACTGTGCTAGACCATTTGATGGCTTTCAGAAGTTTTCTATCTGTATTAGTAAGCATTGTTTCCTTATTGACAGTTGTATAAAATTTTATATTCCATGCCAAGGAACCCGGGGTATATAGAATAAAGCTGTAGGGTAAAAGAAATTAATATGTTTGACTGAGTTATCACTTCTGATCCATAACTGTTTTCAGATTAAGAAAAAACATCCCAGTTCAATCTGGTTTGTTAAAAACAAAACCAAACCTTTTGTTTAGCTTTTTAAAAGCAAGATAAAACTCTAGTAGTTGAACATAGCAGCGTGTAAGTCCTGATGAAGTTAAAGGAATAAAATGATTCATCTTCCACATGGTTTGATTTTCAAACAACGTTTGGGATGTTTCACACAAGTATTATTGGGGAAAAAAAATACCAATTGGACTTTTGTTAGGCTTTTCCACTGGCTGAACTTAGAACACAATTACCAACTTATTATGTATGCTGTCTCTTTATTCTGGTATCAAAACGGAGGCAGACAGCATCTGGGCTAAAATGCCAGGCCACACAGCCAAAGGCGTTGCTGCGTCTGTCTTCCCCATCTACTTATCCTTACACCATTGTATTCTATCTGTTTGTAACATCTTACCTCCACTCCACGTAAGGCTCTTCAAAGAGCGACATGGTTGGGTTGAGGGAAGCATAGTGCTATATTTGCATAGCAATTTACATTTATTTTCTCATCAGAGATGAGGAAAGGTGACTATCGATGGCATAACAGGGATAAAAGGCTCTCTGCTGCCTTATCCTCTCTCACGGATGCCCACTATTCCCAAGCAATGTCCAGGAAATTGCATGAATCACACACCAGTGATATATTTTAGAGTATGAAAACGGAAATGTTTATGCATCACCTACAGTCTTGAATTACACTAAAGTTGTGCACAGCATGTTTTAGGAGCTGGTGTTGCAGATTTAAGTCAAAAATAGCTGACCTGGGAAAGTGCTGAATGCCATTAATTGCTATGAGCAAGGCATAAACAAATTAGAGAGATTCAATGAGGGGGAAATGACTTCCAGGAGCAAGCCGGGGGACCTATATCATACACATGCTTACATCAAACAAACACTGTGAAGGGCTTCGGCAAACTGCCTTCCCTTCCTAATGCCTTCCCCTCCGAAAACCATTATTAACACCTCGCTCCTCTAATCCTGTAAAACATCTGCTTCTTCAATAGGAGCCGCACACCAACTCTTCAGCTAGTAGGTGAAAAAAAAAACAAAAACACATGGTTTTCTTTTCAGAAAGAGGAAGAATGGGAAAAGGGGTATGCCTTCTGTAATTTTTACCAAAAAAGTCCCAATGTTAATTAAAACCATATATTTAGTATGGATAAAGGTAATGAATGGAGATTTTTTTTTTTTTCCGGGCAAACCATGATCCTCCGTGAATTCAGATTAGTGATGCTGTGTTACTGGCTCGCGTGGACATTCTGTTCTATTTGAAACAGCTGGGACAGCGAGGAAGACTGCCTTTCCTACAGAAACTCAATTAGGCTGGACGGAAAAGAGGTCGTGAAATACTTCTGTTGTCTACAGAGAATCAGGGAGAGTGTGCTGGACTGGGCTTTGAGTTGAATTCTAAATATAAACGTTGAGATCAGGCTCTGTTCAGTTAGCTTGGTCAGCTTAGCACATTATTATATTATCACATTTTTATATTCCGTCATGCTCTTAAAATGGGGCATACAGGGCTGCTCAACCTCTCCACAGGTTTCTAGAAGCTGGGTCAGTTTTAAACTGCTGGTTGTCACAGGAGTAAACAGGAGAGGAGCTCTGGCCCTGGCCCACATGAGAATCTGATTTGCCTATTTCCTGCTCGCACTTCTTTCTCTGCAAGGGTATGCTCACTCGAGATGCTGCACAGTTTTCCCACACAACAGGAAAGACATGAGAGAAGCCAGATGCCAACATGGTCCCGCCATCCCAACACGTAAGATTCTGCAAATGAAATGCTAACAAACAACTTCTTCCAAATTAAGACGTGAACAAAACTCTTCTGTGCACCTTGTCATTTCAAGCATCTTTCACAAAACACTTTTCTGTCCTAAATCCCAGATAAAGTTGATTGGCAGCCCCTTGACGCATCCTTCACTGTTCATCTGTATCGTCACTGTTTATAGAAGGATTTAAATCGCTATGGGTTTGCACTATATTAGTAAATCTAATGGTCACTGAAATCTAGACTCAACAGAATAACAAATAAGAACATTCTCTGAGTTCCAACTAGAAGGGAAGCTCCCCGAGTGCTCACTAATTTAAGTCATGTGACCCTAGAAACATCCTAGGCACAGACAACACACAACAAAAACATGTGTGCCTAAAAAACACTCTAGGCACATAGATAACCCACAATGTAAACCGTGAGAGGAATGACTTTCCAAAAAGCTTGGCAAGTACTTATTTCATTGACAAAGAAAAACTGTTTACAGTGTATAAGGGAAGAGAGACTAGAATGAAGTTTCCCTTTTTCTAGTTAGGAATTTTTTTTTTTTTTTTTTTTTAAAACAGAAGGTCAATGGTAAATATTTCAGGATTTATGGGCCATATTGTTCCCTCTGTACAATGCAACCCTACAGTGAGGCACAAAAAAAACCCCTAGATAACATGTACCAAATGGGTGTGGCTATATTCCAATAAGGCTCCAGAACTGGCTGTGTCTCAGTTAGGTTCAAGCAGCTTTGGGAGGAATGGGTTGATTTTCTCTTACACTTCCACGTAAAAGTCACTGAGAGAAGTTAGGGCAGGAACTCAAGCAGGAAAGGAATCTGGACTTAGGAGTTGCTGCAGAGGCCATGGAGGGGTTCTGCTTACTGGCTTGCCCAGCCGGCTTTCTTAAAGAACCCAGGACCTGTGCACATGTGAGTACCAGGGATTCGAACTCAGAACCTCATGTTTACACAGCAGGCACTTCACTCACCATGGGGGTTGCAACTGGGATGTAAACTGAATAAAGAAATTAATTAATGAAGTACAAGGAAAAAAAAGAAAGGAAAGAACCCAGGACCAGCAGCAAAGGGGTGGCCCCACCTATGATGAGCTGTGCCCTCCACATCAATCATTAATTAAGTAAATGTTCTATAGGTTTGCCAAGAGTCTATAGATTTGATGGAGTCTTTTTTACAATTGAGGTTCCCTCCTTTCTGATGACTCTAGCTTGTGTCAAGTTGACATAAAACTAGTCAGGACAGGAATTTTCTCAATTAAGGTTCCCTCTTGTCAAGTGATTCTTACTTGTGTCAAGTTGACTAAAATCTAACTAGCATAGGCTATTTCTTTCAGTCTCTTTAAATAATTTATTGCCAAAATGACTATTGGTGTCCATAAGTGGCAAGACAGTCTCACAAAAGAGTCAGGCTATTGCATTATTTAGGGTAGGCATCTGCTGAATTTGGTGATGATCTATATATTCATCATAAGAACGGATAAATATGTGATAATGTTTACGAAGGATTAATTCAGGAATATGGCCATGGAGCAGTTGATGTTGTAGGCCTCTGTTGTACTTATACCATCTATTTCCAAAATTCTCAAGCTGATTTCCTTATATTTCCAAAGTTTAACCCTGCTCAGACACAGGCCTGGTTTTGCCTTTAGCTGCAAACACAGCTTTACCCAGAAATATGCAGTTACTTGCTGCACATGTTAAACATTCATGCCTTTGCCAAATGCAATTATGAAAATTGCATTAATTTATAACAGTTTGACATCACTAGATAGCACAGATTCACCGGGTAGCAAATCACGCTGCATTGGGAAATAATGTTTTAAATGTTTAATGTATATCTAGACCTCTGTTAAACTGGTAATAGGCTATGCAATAGAATCATGTGGTTTTGGAGAAAACTTTTACAACACATTAAAACTATAGTCCTGCATTCTGTGACTGTGAGTGACATGAAGTCTAAACATATTCAGTAAAAACACAGTGGTCAAGAACACAGACTACTGCATCTAAGTAGACTTAGTTTTAAATACTGACTGAAACATTTAACTACTCTGTAACCTTCTTTTGTTCAGTAATATAGGAGGACAAATAGTGTCAATATGACAGTTGCTTTAAGGAGTAGGCATGACTTCATAAAAAAACATGCAATACCTGTAAGAGTCTGTTCTAACATCCTCGTAATTAGTAATTATTACTAACTCCCATTGCCTACATATCATATTCTATTGAAGGAGAAATGAATAATTCAGAATGTATGGGACTCTACAGGAATGTTGGAAGATGATTTTAAATCTGTCATACGAGACAAAAAGGTTACCACTAGAGTTAATAATTCTAACTTTAAAATTGGTTAAAAAGTAACAGAATCATGGGAAAGTCTCTCACTTATGGAGGCATCAATAATGCAGCACAACTAAGCTCAGGAGGATTTTCTGAAATGAGTTCCATCTCTCTATCCACTGGGTATTCTATACAGTTACATTAGGAGGAAGGCGGCTCCTTAGGAATAATTACGTGGCTGCAGTAAGTGAATACATACAGTATAATGAAAATTCATTAATATTAAAGTATGTAAGTTAGACACTTTTGTAATATAAGTACACCTCCGACTATAGATGGATTCTCTCTGAATCAACATTCCTCTCTCTCTCTCTCTCTCTCTCTCTCTCTCTCTCTCTCTCTCTCTCTCTCTCTGTGTGTGTGTGTGTGTGTGTGTGTGTGTATGGGGGCAGTAATTTGGCCATGCAGGAGTTATATGGTAATTCCTGGAGATCCTTTTGGGTATCACAATTTCAGTGTGGGTGTGCTCCTGGCGCCAAGGGGGATGCTAAACTGAGTAGATATTAGGGATGTTGTCAACCATCCTATAATGCATAGATAGCTCCTGCAACAAAAATTACCCCACTGAATGCCACAATGTTCAAGTCAAGATACTTGGTTCTAGGTTAAGATCATTTAGGGACAACTGGGTTTAACTGTCTGCCCTCAATGGATATTGGGGCAGAATTTGGGAACAGTACACTTTCTGTCAAACAATCAAATGTCCTCAAGCATCTATGTGCTGGTTACACTTAGGTATCAGAAGTCCTTCTGTGTAGGCAGCCGTGTTTACAGTTGCAAAGTCGTATGACTAGCACCTGACAATGTAAGCAGCTGGCTTCCAGAGTGGCCAGCTCAGAAACTGGTAAACAAGTCCTTTGAGCATGCGTTGGCCTCGTGCCCCTCCTGAGCGGGCTTATGCTAATAAGGTATTGGCAGCTTAACCTATCCGGAGAGGACACATCACCCAGCCTGCCTAGGGCAGTTATATAAGCAGCTCATTTCTGCTGCTTGGGGTCCCCGGCCATACATCCCCATCCTAGTCCCTCGTCCAGTTCCTCGTCCCTAAGTCAAGAGCCGTTCCTGGAATAAAGCTGACTGAGAAGGATCCGACCGTGTCGTGTCTTACTTGCTGGCCAAGGCGGACGTGACACTTCTGGTTACAATTATGTATCAGAACCCCTAGTGTGGAATTTACCCACCTAAGAGAGTACCTAGATACGCCAGGCTACAGGCTAATAGCACAGGACCTCAAGGGGACTCGAGTGCTGAGAGCTGCCTCTTTTATCCATGAAGTTGAGCAATCATTTACAATATCTTTGACCAACCAAGTGACCAGGGTTTTGCCAGCCTAGGATTTCATAAGTGGCATCCATTTGCACAGATAGACAACATGCTATCATAACAATAGCATGGACTCATAGATTGAAAAGTTAAAAAAGCATCATCTTTGCATATGCTTATGGAATTGAAAATTTATTTTATATATCAAATGGAATCTTTTCTTTCCCAAGCACTCTGACACAAACACTGCTGTGGTTGCTTCTTAGGTTATAGACTTAAGGATGGCTAATGATCCAAGCACCCTGAGGCCCCCACCCCCAAAAATGTATGTGAGGAATATTACCCTAAAGCTCTTGATTCTGTGCTTGGTGTCATCTCGGTGCTGTTGAATGGAATCTCCGTGAAGACTGTATTTAGAGTATCTGCCATCAGTTTTCTCAGATAAACTGGAGGAACCCTGGAAAAAGCAACAAATGGTGGGAAATTAGTGGATTAAAGAAAACTCAGTGATTGAAGTCTCAGCTGCTAAGAGCACTGGCTGCTCTTCCAGAGGTCCTGAGTTTAATTTCCAACAACCATATGGTGGCTCACAACCATCTGTAATGGGATCTGATGCCCTCCTCTGGTGTGTCTGAAGAGAGCGACAATGTATTCACAGTCATCATAAAAAAAAAAAAAAAAAAAAAAAAAAAACACCCAGGTATTGAAATTAGGGTAAGAAAATACTTACATACGGGAAGGTAACTGCAATGAATATTTAGAAAGATACATATATGAAAAAATGGGTGACCAGAAAATGGAGAAAATGGCCACATTGTACTTGGCCACAGTGATAAGACGGGTGTGATATACTTAGAGAAAACTGACCCTTTCCAACTGCTAACAATTACCAATTGCGCCACAGCTGGGGAAGGGCCATGGGTTGCATACATTTTTAAATAAATATTTAATTAGTCTTCATAATCATACAAATTCAGAGAGCAAAGAAATTAAGAAAGCAACATGTTCAGAAACTTCTTTTATTTTTAATCTTCCCTTCATTTTCAGGGGAAAGAAGGAACATGGCAATTAGCTATGATAACCATTTAGACATTTAATATTTGGGGGACAACTTAGAAGAAAATGAGGGTTAATGATTTTGGTGTATACAATTATCTATTGTAGGGAGAGTCTGAAATACTGTCAAAGAGCCTTCATCTCACTGATGGTCCAAACAAGGAAGGAGAATTGTTCTAGTTCCAAGGTTTTCACTTTCATGACAAAAAGGGAAAAGGGAAGAAAGCCAGAGGTCCATGAAGTTATGAATGCTTTGGCCAGAGCTAGGCGGTCTGTGGCAGACTTAGGTTGGAACCCTGTGCCATATCCCTCCCACCGTATCAAGTAATTGATATGTATATACAGATGACAGACATCTGCATTTCTTTTTTTCTTCCCAAAATGGGGTTAAAAGAAGAGGAACAGCCAGGAGGAGGGTGAGAGGATGCACCACTCAAACAAGAATAAAGTCAAGCATATCAAGATAGGACAGAGTTTCTATCAACAAGTACACTTGAAAAGTACATTTTTTGCATATATATTAGTGGTGGTACGATGGAAAGGACCCAGACAGATGACAGTATTCATGTCCTTCAATTTGCATTAAGTATTCCCTGAGACATTCAGCCATCTGGGGCAAAAACTTGAACTTAGATGAACACATAGCTCTTTGAATTCTTGTTTACATCATATTGAGTTATAGAAAGTTATAAGTACCTGATATGCATGCATGGATTGCATACATTTTTTAATTTAATATTTAATTAGTCATTATAATCATATAAATTTAGAGAACAAAGAAATTAAGAAAGGAACATGTTCAGGAACTTCTTTTTTATCTTCACTTCATTTTCAGTGGAACGAAAGAACATGGCAATTAGATATGATAACCATCTAGATATTTAATATTTGCCAGACATACAAATATGTATACATATACATGTATATGTGTGTACACATGTAAATATAATTCATGTTTAATAATATGGGGGATTTCTATATTTTCACTTAAGGCTGTATCTAGTTATTTCAGGAAAGTGATTTAAATGAGCTATTTTTAACTATCTAGATGGCTTTGTGGTACACATGACATGTAGACTGGGTTTCAAGATAGACCCAATAGTGAGAAGAGACAAATTAGATCTCAGTCAGAGCTAACTTACATACACTAAGCTTCAATTTCCTCTTATGTAAAATAGGGAAAATCTCTCTCTGAATATTAAAAAATACAATATATTTTGCTGTTTGCTACACTGTGAAATAATATATATTATAATTATAAAAATGCTTGCTATGGGTGATAACAAAAATAACTAGCAGTTATGTTCCTTTTCAGGATACAGGTTTTACTTTTAATGAATCAGAAAGAAGAATTCTGAACTTGAGAACATATTCTCCAGAAAAATTCAATGTAAGTGTATCCTCATAGTGTAGTCTGTACATGTATAAGCCACGCTTACAGATAATTGCAGGACTTTGAGTAACAATAATAGACCTGGTGAGAGAACATGACTGTGAGCTACACTCGTAAGCACTGTGTTCAGTAAGAGCACTGGGGGACGAGTGAGCTGTTCCTGGAAGCCTAACTCTACCGGCTTGTCCTGGTCTAAGATTACATCTGATTCTTGCCCATCCTCCATTCATCTGAGTGGCACTTATTCCTACAGAGGAAAGAAAAGTAAGGATGGTGGATAGTGGTAAAACACTCTCCAAAGCGGGTCATATGAGGGAGAAAGGAAATAGCATGGGCCTGTATGCTGGTGTCCTAACTGACAGGGATTGGAACTGTAAATACACATTGACATCTTGAGAGAGAATCAACACTTTAGTAATATAATAAGGAATGCTTGTTTTACCCTATATGCAACTGTCTAGTTTCAAGATGTGTCAAACCACTCTTGGATCATGCTGGAAAGCTGTTTAGTTATCGAATCATCAAAAATAATCATTGTATTTTTGTATAAGATCTGTATCATACTGGTGATTACAACACACCCATGTTGCTGCTTGCTAACATTTCCTACTTAACTATATAATCAAATGATATGCTATATTCAAAGGGAATCTAAATATGAGTCATAATTTTGGTAATTTTTAGGGCCAATTTGAAATAAGAGGTGACATGTTCACATCATGAGTCCTGTATCAATTTAGCTTTGATCTTTTATTTATATCTAGTATGTTGATACTGTAATAAGCTATTACTTGCTATGGCTATACTATACATCTGCAAACCTCAGGGATCATATGAAGAAATGAACTCTAAACTGTAGGAGGAGCTAAGATGGGAGGAGTTAGGAGAGGAAGAGGAGGACTTAGGAGATGAAGAGAAAAAGGAAGAGGAGGAGCTAGGAGACAGGAGAGGAGAATGAGAGAGAGGAGATGGAGTCGGATGTTCACGTGTTTGTAGCAGTCAAAGGTAGTTGGTATAGCTAGGTTGGGTATTGGGTTACACTTCTGATTGTATGGGCATCTTGTTACTGCTCATTACCAAATATATAAGCTTTGATTAATCTATAAGAATTAGAGTCTCATTCTCTTTCTGGGCCCGTATAGATGGCAGAATGGTCTGGGCAATGCCCTGCCTCTCGGAGACAGCATGGAAGATGGCAGAGCCATCTCTCATGCTGGCATCTAGTGGGTGGCAGGGCTGGTGTTTCTGGCGGCCGGTTCTAGCTGCAGCATGCACTTGGTCTCAGGCCGAGAAACATAGTGGCTGGGCTGGGCAGAGCCACTGCAGCTTAGATAGTCGGCCTGAGCCAGAGGCCTTTTTAAATAATTACTACAACAATGTGGTGCACTAACTTCAGGCAGGAATTCACTAGAATAAGTCTATTCACCTGAGAGTAAAAGTTGTATTTTTTTTCTTTTTTTTAAAGATAGTGAGCCAGGCAGTGGTGGCGCACACCTTTAATCCCAGCACTTGGGAGGCAGAGGCAGGCGGATTTCTGAGTTCGAGGCCAGCCTGGTTTACAGAGTGAGTTCCAGGACAGCCCGGGCTACACAGAGAAACCCTGTCTCGAAAAAAAAAAATGTGAGTGATTGCCGCTGATAGGAGTCATGTGACTCCTAGCATGGGAACCCTGAACAAAAAACTGCAGCTGAACTCCCTGGCTGTGGGAAACACAAGTTGCTTTTTGTTAGGAAAAGAATTAAGTAGCTGACTCTAGAGTAGAGAGTACAGTGTCTGTGAATTAAAATTGAAATTATTTCTTTTTAGGAAAGATTTATAAACAGGTTTGTCTGAATCACGTGGGGATTATCGCCTGTCGTTTGGAACTTAGATAGGGAAATTTGTCACTGGCTCTTGAGTAGAGAGTACAGTATATAAGTGGAAGCTGCTCTGGAGGACAGAGTCAAACAGATAGATGGTAAAAATAAAAAATTGTTCTAGGAAGAGGGCCGGACAGAAAGATAGTGTGAATCAGATGTATTCAGATGATATAAAGTTATATTGCCTTACAGGAGACTCAGGCTCTGTCTAACGTGGGCCCCACAGGAATTCTGGGTTCATTTCTTGCTTGGCAAAATAGGGAAAGCCTAAGAATAGGCACATACAGTACTTTAGTTAAGATAGGGAAAATTGTCACTGACTCTAGAGTAGAGAGTACAGTGTATAAACAGAGACTGTTCTGGCAGAGAGCCAAACAGAAAAATAGTGTAAATCAGGTGTATTCAGATGATATAAAGTTATATTGCCTCACAGGAGACTCAGGTTCTGTCTAATGTGGGCCCCACAGGAATTCTGGGTTCTTTTCCTGCTTGGCAAAATAGGGAAGGCCTAAAGAATAGGCACATACAGTATTTTAGTTATTGAGTTGATTTTATTTTCAAGATGGATGTGATTTTCAGTTTTGTGGTTATATTTTTCCTCTGGGAAAGAGGTCAAGATAAAGGTTTTTCTGTTTACTGGCTCAAGGAAATGCTGTTTTGGGAAAAAGCTTTTGTTTGTGTGTTTTCAGAAGAGATTATTAAGATATTTCTACCTCCGAGAATTATATGGATTAGACATGACACAGGCAGGCCACCAGAATACTA
Source organism: Mastomys natalensis (assembly GCA_021653895.1). Lineage (NCBI taxonomy): Eukaryota > Metazoa > Chordata > Mammalia > Rodentia > Muridae > Mastomys > Mastomys natalensis. The sequence continues at coordinate 1,102,443 of JAJTUV010000155.1, forward strand.
GATTCCAGAATTCAAACAAAAAATTATCTTGATACTAAAATTTGTTTTGAGAATTGTATATTGCAGAATACACAGCCTTATCTATTCATCAAGCAAGCTGAGCAGACCTGCTCAAACCTCTGATGTCCTGGAATTTTAGCTGGATGCAGTGAAGACACAGACATCAGAGGGTTATCAATTTACCATTCCCCTTGCCCCTCTTCTAATATCTCAACGCCCAAATTCAGCTTGAAGAAGTTAATGAAGAGTCGGCGCCCCTATTCCCTGGGCTTGGGGACTGAGGTGGTTAATATTAGGCTGGCCTTCTAGGGAAAATTAATGCTTTTATTGGAACAAGGAGGAATAGTTAGAATTGATTAGTTATATTTGTTAAATTGTACAGAATTTACTTTGATTTCAAATTTAAGGTTTTCATTGGTATGAGTTTCTTATTGATATAAAAGTGAGATTAATATTGTTACTCTCTTAGGCACTGTGCCTATATAACACATTTAGGAATACAAGGTTAGACCCAGTCCTTTTTTAACTTTTTAAGAACTGATTTGAGTTGGTTAGCCTGTGAGTTAAGAGCCTATAGCAATTACATGGCTCTGAGTTTACTATTAGGGTGTTTTCTAGATTTTAATTAGAAATAGCAGAAAGGAGTTAACAGACAACAGTCCAGATTGCTTTACATAGATAGTTGGTTTTCAAAAACATCAGAAGTCCACAGAATTGATGTTATAAGCATTCCAGGATAAACATTTATTTTATTAGAGACCTGTCTGCTCCTGACAGCTTCCCTGTCTTGGATTCTAAGAAGAAATTGAGCATCTTTGGAGTTACTCAGTTGTGGTGAGATAGCCACTAGGCAAGAATTGCCTCTTTTCATCTACAGACAAAATACTGTCCAGAAAAGGGACACACTAGTGGAATAGTTGACTGATTATATCTGCCAAGACAGAGTAATCAGCCCTTAAAAACTCTGCATTACTAGGTCTGTCAGATGATCCTGGGCCAGAAGGCTGAAGACCAGATGCTCCAACATTTTGAAGTATAGGGACTGTCCACGTGTTCAGCAGTCTATATAAATTGGCTAAGTTTTGGAAGCCATGCTTTGTGCTTCCCATATCTTCAGTTAACTCAGTCATTCTGTATTTCTGATGGGGTTGAAGACTTATAGTCTCACAGCCAACCAAGGCTCTTTACTTTGAGAGGATGGTTTTCAGATGGCATTCATTCTAAAGCCAAGAAAAAAGCCAGGTTCAGAACTAAGTCTTTTAGTTAGGAGAGATGACAGAGGTTCTGTTTAGTCAACAAAATGATGGACTGTGTATCAGGTCTATCTTGTAACTTACTGATACAAGTTGGTGTAGTTATGCTCTATTATTTCTGTTTTCCTATGTTATATTAATAAAAAAGGTTGGCTATTTTCAGTCCTGATTTCACAAATGTCAGTGAACTCTGGTAAGGTGGCACTGTTAAAAGTTCAAAGTGGTTTTCAAAACTTCCTCCCCTTCCCACAAGCTGCCTTGCACATCAGGAAGATGTCAAGTGTTCTAACTCAGACAAAAATAACGAAAGAGACAAGCCAACTCTTCCTCACTCTGAAGTCTTTGAAATCCTCTAGCAGGCTCAGTTTCTCAGGCACAGACTCCAGATGGTCCAAGGCCACTCGGGTACTCTAGGAAAAGAATCAAACAAACCATAAGGGAACTCAAATAAAAATTAATATTCTCAGAATCTAAATACTGAAAACAAGACACACCACCAGCAGATTAAACTATATATTTGTTAGTCAAATAAGAATAAATATTTTCAATAGATCTTTAAATCAGAATTACATCCTTTCACAAAATATATGAGACACATTTGCCAACCTGGCTCTTTTAAAAGGCTTCCTAGATAATTTGCTTTCAACTGACATGCTATGAAATTTTTTATAGAGCATTTCATATTTTCATTAATTTACAAAAATTGCTTCAGTGAACACCAGAAATTAACCACCAGGTAATAGTGAGAAAAAGATGAGTTTGCAGTTACGTTTCTATGAAACATATTAGACACTCTCAAATGTTGTTATTAGGAAGAAGAGAGTTCTTGACAATTATTTTTAGGCAAAAAGCAAATGCAAAGCAGTTCTCAGAAGACAGAAGAAATGTCTGAAATCAAACATTTGTGAGGGAGGCATGAGAATGTTGATTACACATCAATGATTTATTACAAAACCACTGAATAGCTGGTCCTGTGACACCCACCAATATAACTGTCAAGAGGGAATGATCTGGGAATTATTATGACCTCCCAGAGGCTCAGTGGTTAGAACAGCCTTGAGCCAAAGATCGTGCATACACTTGTAAGCAGTGTTAGCTTTTGAATTTGAAATTAATTTTAATTAAAATGAAACCCGCAGGTGATGTAAAAATCAGAGCATACATCTTAGAGCTGCAGATAAGTTAGTGGCCACCCTGTGATGTCTGACTCCTTTCATGAACAATGGGCTGGTAGTGTCATGGTACTTAGTGGTTAGATTCCCGTGCTCTTTCATCGCAGTGCCTGTCCCAAGCGTGTCAAGGGTCACATGCTCCAGAGCTCTTAGACATGTGAAAGCTGCCCACTATGTTGGGTTTCATGTGAATAAAACAATTTTAACTTTGTTAAGCTGTAGGAATTTAGGGCTTGATATTCACCAACACAGGCTCAACAGTAATTAGTTCAAGTGATATCTACAGACAAATCCTGTGGTCACCTGGCTTTATGTTGCTTGGGTAAGTTCTGATGTATGGGTAGATTGTGAACTTTCTGAGAAGAGACACACATCCACTCAGTCTCCATATTTGATCCCCACCAGAGGTTCTGTGCTCTCTGCCCTAGGGCCTCATCATGGTTCTTTTCCAGGGCATGTTCTTTCTGTTTCCCACAGGCCCTGAACATGGTGATGGATGGAAACAAGACAGTAATGGGATGGCTTTGACCAGTACACTTTCAATTGACGTCTTTCCACTTCCCTTTTCTTCAGTAATTGCACTAATGAGTCCAATGCAAAGACTAGCTGGAATTCTGCAGAGCGAACCATGCTTGCTTTCCGTTACTATCCCCTTGACAGGCATATGGGCTTTTTTCTGTTCTTAGTTCTAGATGACTCCTTTAGTGTTCTGTGACTTGGAGCTACAGATGCTTTCTGGGTTTATCATATACAAGTCAGTGCTTCTATTCTTCATAAGCTTATTTTGTGACTTGGTTTTAGAGAGCAAAGCAAATGAGGTTGCTGCCATGTTGAACAGGAACCTGGTTTGTGCTGTTCCAAGTTAAAGTATTCTTTTGCGGGGTCTATTTAAAGAAGTTAGAGTTTTGTTCCTTCTGCTTAACATTTTTATTATTGTTGGTTTCTCTCCTTCTCTTTCTTCCTCCTTCTCTTTCTTTGAAAGGACTTCTTAATTACCAGGGAGGGTAGTGAGAACAATGCATATACATACGATTTTTTTTTTTTAAGAAAAAAAACCTATGCAAAGAAACAAGTGAATTTCACCTATTCTAGAAAAAATACCACCACGTACAAATATTGACTTCTAGGGTACTTGCAAGAGTAGAAGTTATGAAAGCAATTAGGCCAGGCCACAGGACCTGAGGGTCTTATAAGATTTCATCTTTAGGTGGTATTTCAAAAGGAATTATCTCCTTTCTCTCTCTCTCTCTCTCTCTCTCTCTCTCTTCTCTCTCTTCCTTCACCCTCCCCCCTCTCTCCTCTCTCACTTCTCCTGTATAAGCTAAAAACCATTGCTTTGGTATAAAACATTGCTTTAATTCTGTTATTTTTTCCTATTGAAACATTTCATAGAATAGAATTATGCAATTGGATCTTATATTACATACCATTTCAGTTTGCTTTCCATCCTTCACTAATAGTGCTATGACAGACAGACAAAGCCTCCAATAAGAAATCTGTTAAGATTTCAAAGATTCTACATGTAGACTTAGGCAAACCATGTTGCAGGTTGCTTCAGTTGTGCATATGTGTTGTGTGTGTGTGTGTTAATGCTGCCCAATAGTGTTGGGAGCCAACTTCTAACAGAGAGCGGCTATCATCTTTACAGCCATCTCGAGCCATATACCCTGACAAGAGACTTGTTTTCAACAGCCTACAACAGCTGAGCACACTCTGATAAACATCTTGTTTTTCTCACATATCTTGTTTTGCTTCTTAGTGACCCCAGCTGCTAGGCACACGTGGTCTCAACACAGCTAGCTAGGCACACGTGGTCTCCACGCTGCAAGGCACATGACATAGTGCTTTCGGCTATGCTTGTCCATGAGGGAAAGGCACAGTGATAAAGGGTATAATACCCAGGATTTCCTTTCAGTAAACGAGACTTGATCAGACTCTGTCTTGTCTCCATTCTTCGAGTCTCTTGCCCCTCCCCACTCTCTCTCTTGCTAGACCCTGACCAGTGGACCAGAGCAGCAGACCGGGAGGATACACAATAGTTTAAAGAGTGTGGAGAAGTCCTCATTAATAATCTACAGATCAAACTTTCAACTGTATTTCACATATAGTTGTAGCAAATGACATGGTTAATTCCATTCTTTAAAACACATCAGATGTTCAATGAACACAGTGGCATAGCCTGTAACCTCAGCAGTTGGGAAGTAGAGACAAGAAGACCGTAAACTTAAAGCCATGCTGGAGCACCAAGTGAGTGCTTCCAGTGTTGCCATTGCAAAACAGAAGGTGGCTGTCTGCTGAAATGGGCTGTACGGGAACATTCACCATGGTACATTTGGAACAACAGAGAATGCTTAATGATGAATTAAAGGAGTCCACCATACATATCTCTACATTCCTGCAGAGGCTAAGGGAGCTGTACTCTTCTGGCCTAGAGGCACTGGTTACTTCCAACCCTCTTTAGAAGCATAATGAAAGACTAAGCCAAAAAATATAATTTACCTGTAAATTCAATCTTGAGTTACATTTTAATCTGCTCCATACTCGCCACATCATCACATGTAAGACATAATACTGTGAATATATTACACAGATGACACCACGAAGGGCCAGTGAGTATTAGCAACTACCGACAGTCACACAGTAGCAAAACTAGTAGCAAATTCCAGCAGCCTGAATGCAGAAATGGCAATGTTCTCACTTCCCAAACAAACAAACAAAACAAAACAAAACACCCCTCCACATTTATATAACAATAAGCTATCAAGGCATGGAAACTATCCAGAAGCTGTAATTGTGGCTGCCTTTATTTCCAAACCCTTTTCAGCCATCAACACTTTTTCAGTCAAGCTCTGAAGATGTATTCTTGATGGGATTGTTTTTGTTTGAGGAGCTTTAAGAGGAAGTCATGAAGAATGTCATCTTGCTAGGGTCTGGGAGTTTATACTCAGGACCATGTGTATCTAAATGTGTGTGTACGTGCATATGCACAGCAGCCAAAAAGACAGACGGACACACCCCACAGACAAAGGAGTCTGGATATCAGAATGTGCAGGACTAGAGCACAGACATTGCCTCACAAGAGTTTCTTCAAATAAATGTTGATGGAACAAAGACAAACACCATTCCGATGCTCTCGACATTCTAATAAACTCATGTATCTTTATTAAATGCCCAACAAAAGTCTGTCATTTGTTTTTATTTTCTCCCAGAGTATAAGCAAGTGATAGAGGTAACTGGGATTTAGAAAGCCTGCCTGTGAGCCCTGTGGCTTGCCTGCTTACAGTTGTGTTCACATGTCTGTCAACAAAGGCAAAGCACAAGCTGCCAGCTTTACTCTTCCAATGTTTCAACACATCTGACTTGTATGGAGCCGAGCAGCTTGAGCTGGCCTACAGAACTGTTCTCTTAGATCTCCCTTTGTTTCAGACCAGAAGGAAATTGAATAATATCATATGACAGCATAAGAGGCATCAATTAGGAACTAAAGGGATGAATGCATTACAAATCTTAGATCCTGTCTCCTGTGGAGAAAACTGACGGGACAAATTTGACCATAGGCTGCCCATACTTCTCTTTGTAAAAAGGCACTCTGTTTAGTTTTATTAATAGATAACATATAACAAATATCATTTATTCAGACTGGTATTGAAATCACATCTGTTTTGAGGTCGAGATGATACAGGGAAAAAATGTCTATATTTTTAAGACTTTGTGTACATTGCTGGCACACCATACATGTTAAATAAACAAGGTTATGAAGCAATTTATTTGGGTTCAAAAATGCAATTCTATTTCATTTGGAAAGAAATCTACTGCTAAACTTTCCTGACAAATGACTGAACGGTGGTGAAAAGACCTGAGTAAACACCGTCCACGGAAAGGACCGGTGAGATCACATAAAGGACGAACTGTACGCCTTCCACTGACGGGGACTCCATCCAGCACAGCTGGATTGGCATTCAAAGGGCCTGTTTTTATCCAAACTGTCTAACACTCCCTGGAACCAACCCGAACAGTAGCAGGGAACAGGCCTGCAAAGCCTGGTGCTGCTGCTGCATATCCTTCATGAGGCCTCATGAAGAAAGCCGTGTTGGTTCCTCCAAAATGAAGAGAATCCTCCATTTATACAGAGACCAGGCCCGCAAACCCTGGTGCTGCTAATGATGTGTTGCAAACATAAAGCTCAATGAAGAAAGCTGTGTTGGCTCCTCCAAATGCCAAAGTCTCTGTATTACATCTGCCACTATAAACCTGGCCAAGAACCAGCAACTGGGGAGGCCCTAGGCCCTAAGAAGAACTTACAACTGCTATTTTGTTAAATGGTCATAGCACTAAACTGCCCTCATCTTCCACACACAGATTAGTACAGCTCACACACCTCATCAGAAAAGCTTCTTTTTGTAGTGAATTGCAGTTAATACAGAGACCCACAACCAGTCAAGGAGAAAGGTTGACTGGAGATTGCTTAGCCCTAAATGAGACCTCTGTATCAGACTCCCTCTGCCCAAGACTCAGAAAACATTGTAGAGGAGGAAAATGTACAGATTATCATGGTTGAAGGATGGGGAGGAGCACTGTGAACATGTGTCTTCTGGACATGACGAGGCCACTGCATCTCTGAGCTTGTAACAGCTGTAGATAAGCCCCATATAAGCCCCACATCAGATAAAACCAGCCAACATTCTAGCATAGATATGGACAGGCTCATGATAGCCCATCCCCTAGCTAAGCAACTATTGGTAATTGATGCAGTGATAGAGGGAGAGTTGGTTTTCTACAGGGGTGTTACCCGGGGATGGTGCCCTCACACACATAGAGAATACTATATTCACTGAGTTATAGAGCAAACAAACAACAAAGACTGGGAAGATGACCTGAAGTTGGGAGAGGAAAAGACAGAAGAAGTCTAGAAGAAAATGGGGCAAGGAATAAGTGATAATCAAAGTCTATTGTATACAGATATGCTTGGAATTCTTAAGAAATGAATAATTATTTTATAAAATGGAGAAGATACTATCTCCAACACAAATCTCATTCCAGATTATAAATTAAAATCATCCTATTACCTTTTCACTAGCTTACAAAAGACACAGGGTTCTTTCCAAGTAAGTGGTTTGAAGGGTTTTACTTTTCTTGATGAAAAAACACTAAGAATGAAGTGAATGGTGAGAAGACAGGGGATAAATAAATGTGTCTCTCTGCTGGAAACACTCCAGATTGATGCTGTAAACATTGTTCTTGCCATGCCCTTCTATGAAGAACCTGTGAAAACAAATGTGGATTGCCCATAGTTTCCTCTGTGTGCTGAACAATATGGTGGGCATTTACAACTCCCCGACAAGGGAAGCCTGCAATCTGTTCAATACAAACAATCCTAGTTCTTAACATTAAAACTAAAATGTACTCAGAAGGGAAGGGCAACCGAACAATGGGGAGTGACTGAAGTCACCAGCCCTAACTGAGAGGACTCAGGTTCCTGGAAACATGGATTTTGTGGTTTGGGGAATATCACTTAGCCCTGTCCTTCTAAGTCACAGGATTTTATTTTGAAAGTGGGGGTAAATCATGGCAGTCTTTACTATCCTATACCCACCAGCAGCAGCTGTAGCATCAAGTAAGAGTGGATATGAAAGTTCATTGAAACTAGTCAAGTATTTCCCAAAAATCATGTGTGTGTATGTATGTATGCATGCGGACTTGAAGCACTACCAACTCTAGTAACTTCCATATAGCAGACAAGTGCGGAATGACAATCTGTAATTACAGCTAAGACAGTCGAATCAAAAAGTGCAATGGAGAAGCTAGTTGTTTTCAGAAAAGCACTTGCCATTATATAGACATTATTTTAAAATATAAAAGAATTAAAGGGACCTACATTCTGAACATATTACACTCACCTATTTATTTTGTGAACACTTTTTCATCAAATGAGCACTCTCTCCCCCATCCCCACCCCCCTGAGCATAAAATGTAGTTTATTCTAGAATCAAATTTGAGTGATTATGGCCTCGGAACATACAGAGTCTTTCGCAAATAACAGAGAAAACCAGACATTCCATCCAAAACTCCCCACTGATTAAATAGGACCACATCACTCCTGAGCTAAGAACGCAAAATGATAAACTTTGTCACATCATCTGAGACATATTCATGGGAACTTTGACAATGGTGGATGACACCGATCTTCAAAGTCACTGACATTCACATATCCCAAGCAACTGAACATTCCTGTCATTTTTATATTTAGTAAGTACTCTTAATATTAGATTTAAAGAACATTGTTCACAATATATGATATCTTACTTAGTATGTTTTTTATGATAAAATAATACAAAACTGTTTTTAATGAAGTTACAAATGAAGATGATAGTATGTGCTTTCAGTTCATCCTGATTGATAAGATTGCTTATCCTAAACTCCTACCTTATCAAACTAGCTTTCATATTAACAAGTTTCAAGTATATATATGTGTATGTGTGTGTGTGAATAGATATCATATATATGTATATATATTATATATATATACAATATATTATATATATTCAGTATAATTTGAATTTGGATAAAAAGACAGTTTTTAAATTAAGCTTTAAATCCATTTACTTAGCTTTAAATACATAAATATTTGAGTTAATTTTTCATATTAAAATTATACAAAATACATCCATTTCTAAAACAACATAAATATTTTATACCTTAAGGACTGATATTTCTTCATAAATTATATCTAAATTGTCCTATAGTATAATTAGCTAAGACTTAGAAATGAATTAAGTGTTTAGTTTTTGCTAATTAAAAAAAAAAAAGGACAATCCTATGGTGAATCCTCCCTGAGTTCAATTTCTAATCATTTGAATATATATTAATAAGATAATTAATAGAGCACTAAAATTGTAAACATGGGGGAACATACAGCCAATGTAATTCTTTAAAAATATCTACATTTGGTTAAAATACATGTTTCTGTCATCCATTATCTTTGATCTGTGAGGCCAACCTGTATTCTTGATTGTTTAAATTTTAGGTAAAGTAATTGGATTATATGTCACATGCACCTTGTCTGGGGCTTGAGCTACCCTCCTTGCCCACCTGTGTGTCCGAATCAGCATTTTTGGCTAACAGATAAAATCTTTTGAAATCTATGACTAGTTTCCACAACCTCAAAAGCTACAACTATCATTCACATCATTGCTGTGAACATCATTCAGCATCTGAAGGCAATAGAACAGCTTCTTCTTCCACTCTGCTGCGTGTGACACTCCGATGTACCCACTAATATATTTTAAACATGTCTTGCTTATACTTGTTATGGAAAAGTATACAAATTCATGAAACTGGCCCCATGTTGGAATAAAGTGAGTATTTCCAAGCACATAGAAAGGCAAGAATGTATAGAAACCATGTATATACCTATCATCTGATGCTAAAAGCTTGTTAATGAGTTTGCTACATGTCAACTCTTTTATCAATAGATAGAGTTGATATAGTCTTTGGTCCAATTTATATTCTGGGTATATCGAGAGAGTAAACTGACTGGTATTTTTGTGCGAATCCCCTACCTCCAGCAACTTTAGCATGCATCCCATGACTTCCGATGAAATCTTAGTGTACACTTTCCTCATGTCTGTGTGTGTACATGTAGGTATGTGTGAGCTGCTTATGTGTATACATGGAGGCCACAGACACTTTGAGTATTGTTCCTCAGGAGTTATGATCATTATTATTGAAACAGGGTCTCTCACTGGGACTTGGGACACACTGATTTTGTTATGTTGGACAATCAATTAGCCCAAGATCTTCATGTTTCTACCTCCTCAGTACAAGAATTGTGTGTGCTACAATGCTTACCACACATGGCTTTTCACAGGGGTGGGTACTGGGAATTGAACTCGGGTCCTCATGCTTGCATGGCAAGTACTTTACCAACTGAGCTATCTCCTAAGCCTTTAGCGTACTGTTTAAGAGTAAAGTTTACAGTTAATGGAATATATAAACCTTGAAGGAACTGGTCAGCTATTGTTGTTTCATATCATAGTTCAGCTGTGCTTCCTTAGAGAAGGCTGCATACCTTCTCTGATTCTATCAAAGGAACTTTCTACTACCTCACTAAGTTTACTTTGGTATCATTTATCAGAGGACAAATATATTTATCTGTATAATTGTTGATCTCAAGACATCACATCAGACATCATGTCAAGGGAAGGAAATACTTTCCAGCATGCCAGTCAATGTTTGCTGATGAGATGAAAAGTGAGCCTTTCATATTTAGCTCACCTATAAATTTACTACTTTGTACTGGAATCAGTTCTAGAGATAAGTGAGTAAAAATCTGTGTGTCTCAGGAAGACTATGTTATACTGGGAGAAAGAAACAACTCATAAAATACAAGGTTGTGACTAACACTCTGTAAGGAAGAAGGGGACCTGGTAACATGGTAGGAATGATAGGGTGTTACTTTAATCACCTGGAGGTCCTCAACAGCCCCTGTGATGAATGGTTTAGAGTAAAATGAAAGAGGGAGTGAGTTATGGGAATGTCTGCATCCCAAGTGCTGAGCATCTGAGACTGAATAACAGAAGGACAAAAGCTAGGAGGAAGGGCCTTGCTTTTACCCTGCAGCACAGATGAATGCCGAGAACTTGCCTAGACTGGTTCATTGGGCATACTCTCAGTGAGATCAGGGTAGACCAAAGATGCCAGGTGCAGGATATCAAAGATGCTAGGAGCAAGGTCTCAGCGAGCATTAGAGGCTGAGGTCAAGTGGCAAGACTTGAGCTCACCCACAACACAGAAGGACAGTGAGCAGAAGAGTGGCCCCTCTAATTTCTTCTGAAGTAAATATTCTGGACCATATTTGAGAACACTGCCAGCCCAATTCCTAATCAAAAGTGGAATTTGTGGAGTTCGAATTTGATTTTTTTTATTTAGCACTTCTCCGGAAAGTACCGAGGGCCTTGTGCATGACAGGGAAATGTACGACCACTAGACCACTATCTGCCCCACGTCCGTCCTCTGAATTTGTAGAGTTTAGGAATATTTAAGGAAGGTGAGTGCCTGATGAACAAGACAGAGGTTCCCAGGTCCCCACAGAAGCCACTGTGTGGAACTCTGAAGGATCTTGTGGGAGAGTATGCTCAATTCCCAGAAGACCACAGGTGCCTCCCCAATGATCCTGAGTTATCCCTTATTCTCACACCTCAAGAGCATGGATTGTGACAAAGTTCTGAGAATGTCAACAGTCAATAAAATGTTTTCTGTATGTATAACACTTTTTCTGTTCTTTTTTAACAGCCTTCTATTTAAGGACACATGACAAAATGAACCAGAAACAGAACAATGGTTAGTAACCAGGAGACACAATGGTTTATCTCGGGGTTGACACAACTAGGTGTATAGACCTGGGCAAATTATTCAACTCACAAGTTACATCTTTCAAATCCAGAAATGGGAAGTTCAGATCTGAACACACTAATAATCTTGGTTCTAGTCTTAGTTCAAATAGGTTGAAATTCTTCCCATGGTAGTTGAGATCCTAAATTCAAGCTAAAAAGGCTGGAAAGTATGTGTTTTATGTGTGTAGTGTGGGGGGTGGTGTGCTTGCATGAGTGTATGTGTGGTGTGTGTATATGCATGTGTGTGTATGCATGTGTGAGTATATGTGTGGTGTGTGGTGTATATATATGCATGTGTGAAGGTGTGTATGAGTGTATATGCATGTGTGTGGTATATGTGTGTGTGTATGCATGTGTGAATGAGTGTGAGTGTGTGTGTGTATATCTGTGGTGATGGTAGTGGTTATTCACTCCAAAGATAAAGTGGGCAAAACAGTTCTGAGATCCCAAGGGCTTTTTCACACAAGACCACTTGCACAGCTGAAGACCAACACTTTGGTGGAAAGAACAGCTAATAATTTTAAGACAGATGTCTGTCTTCTTGGGTGCTTGCACCCAAACAAACCAAATTTTGTATTTTTCAAAAGGATGCTTCTAAAAGGAGGCAAAGAAACTTCCAGTATTCTACTTTATAACTAGCTAAGAACAATGACATTAGTAACCCCTTATCTAAATGCTGAGCTTCCAGCTCTACCAACACGAAGCTAGTCCATACTTGATTTCTTTCTCAAACACTTCCGTGCCATGAAGACTTGTGCAGCAAGGCCCATCTGCCCAGGATGTTCTGCTTTTCCATATACAAGCTTTAATTAGCCCGATTCTCCTGAGGGATTTGGCTGGGTTACCACTCCCTCTAAGATGGCATTTAAAAGGCATGGGCCCTTAAGCCATCTGTCTAAGTTTAAATACTGGTTTAGTCACTTACTTGCTATGAGTCCTTAGGGAAGTTCCTGATCATGGGAATATTTGGGACTCTTCCCTCTTTTATAAATAGACATGATAAAAACACCTCTTGTGTGCAGTGTCTGAGTAGCAAGTACAGAGAGCAAGGCTTGCAGGTAGTAAGCAGGCAATACACACTAGCTATCATTACAGTGCGAACAGCAGTTATCATTTCAGGAGCTTTCCTTCTAAACTACGAGTTAGGAGCACATGATTCCTAGGTGAATATATGACTCGTGTCACATGCTAAGGCAACCATATATGTGTGTTTAACTAGACAGTTAATTCCTCAGAGGAAGGTCAATCCCATACACTTTTAGTGCTGAACAAACAAATCACTGCCCACTTAATGAGGGCAGAAAGCCTCATTAAGAACTTAGAAATATTGATAAAAAAAAAAAAAACACAGAACAATTATTTTTCAGCTACAGAACTTAAAAATTGTTTTTGAAGGACAGAGAATATTTCTATATATAGCCAAAACTAAAAAAACAAAAAACAAAAAACAAAAACAAAAAACCAAAACACAAAAAAACCAGGCCTGAAGGAAGGAGACAGGGAGTTCAGCAATGGGTGCTGAGGTTAAAAAGTAGGGCACAAGAACAGCACCTACAAGTACAGTTCAGGAGCTGTGATTTCAAGAGTATCCTGCTCTGTATGCATGAGCAACAAAGGGGTTTGAAGCATGCTGGCCAATGGCGAGGACCCTGCATAGGGCAGATACTAAGGAATGCTCATTCCTGTCTAGCCATGCTTCCCTCAGGGCCCCAACACCACTGAAACATGTAATCGTATTTATCTGATTCACATTTGACACAGAACAGAGGACCCCGATACAGAACAAAAATTCGGAATGATTATTGTTCTGGTGAGACTAATTCCTTTAAAAACACCCAGGTGAGGTGAACATAACTAATCTGTGTTTTCAAAGCAAAAGGGGTATTCTCTTTTTAAAAAGTGTCTGTATTCTTAAGGAGGATGACAAAACGCATTAATCATGTTCTATTGCTTCACACACACAGAGTTGGATGTTGAAAGAGTTTCTGAACAGTTAATCCTCTATATGGATGACTTTCCTGTGACAGGCAGATCAATCTCAAATAGAAATCAGGCAAGTATTTTATTTTTATCATTGTAGCTTTGAGAATTAATTCACAAGTAACTGAGATAAACTATATTTTAACATTTGCTTTCACTATTAATCCTTTTAATGAACACTGAGAAATACTACATTGGGTTTTGTATAAGGCATCCCCCTTGTGACTGGTCAAAGCAGAGAGAAGCAGAGATGATCAAGTATATTTCTAAACCACCCAAACCCAACTAAGCTCTCTCTCAAGGAATTTTCACTACTAGAACATACTTGGTTCCAAGCACTGACAGTTTGTGAGTACAGTGATGGTTAATGGCAGACTTCGCTCTTCAGCAGCTACCACGAAAAGTAAATGTTAGCATGTTTTCATGGGCACCCGGCCAGGGCTCGAACTCACTGTGGTGTCACATTTTAAACCATTGGCTGAGAAAGGTGCACCATGAAAGCCAGTGGGCACGAACCAGGTTTCAGGGTTATTTGGTGAGTAAATTTTTCTGACATTTGCCAGGACCTGCACATAAAATTGTTAACATTTCATTTTCTTCTTTCCAAATGAAAGGCATACATTCATTCAACAGGACAACAAAGGAGTGTCATGTCATGGTGGCTGGTATGAATAGAAGCCATCTTGCCAAAACATGTGAAATTCTGAACTTAGGGACCCTCCCAACTTCATTTTAACATTTCTAATTACAACAGACAAGTTCAACAGTCTTTATTCAACATGAAAAGTGGCCCGAGCCAAACGCTGTGCAAAGATATAGAATGAGAACTATAAAAACATGCAATACATAGGAAGTAGAGATAATTGAACAGACACTACATAGACACCGGCTAGGATATCATTTTATTAAATACCTACTGTGTGCAATCAAATCTACTAACATCCCTACTACACTTTACTGAGCAGCTTTAATATAAGAGTATTCAAACTCTTTTAACAAAAAGAAACTGGAGCATGTTGAGATAGAAACAGTAACACACACACACACACAGAGACAGAGATGCATGCACGCATGCATACCGTATTCTTTTACAATTTCTCATTTCCTTTCTTCTAATTCTTATTAACTTGAAAGTATAAGGACTGGCTGCTATTACACACACTATACATTGTGTAAAACAGACTTGAAATATTTATTCCTCAGGGTTCTGCAGACAGGAAATCTAAGATCAAGGAACTAACAACATAAACCTTGTAAAATTCCCCAGTGACTATCTCCTAATTCCATTCTAAATGAGAGGCTTACTTTGACATATAATTCTGGAAGGACATACACACAGCATATATAAAAGAGACTAACTTTGCATGTTATTCTTTGAATTGATAGCGTTAATATGTAATAACTTAACTACTGAATAATATGTTCTGAATTGCATGGCAGTTATTCTTAGGCATCTCTAATAAGTACATACATTTTTTTTACTTTTTATAGTTTTCCTGCCATCCTAAAGCCTATACTCCCAAGCATTAGCTAGGGCTGAAGGTGAGAGATTTGTTATCATTTCTAACAGAATGCAGACATAGGTTGTATCTAAACTGCATGCTTAACTATCCATTAAAAGTATTCTTTTAATGTATATACTGTCACTCTTTTAAAGGGATTCAAGGCTTTAAAGAATGTATTGGAGATGTAAATCAGATATCTATTGATGAGTTAAAATGGGGTCTAATTCTAATATATATTAAATATATAATAAATACACTATATATGTGTATATATTTGTGTGTATATGTTTATTACATATATATTACAATATGATTACAAAGAAGGTAAGTTTCGTATTTCACACCCTTGAAAACCAAAGAAGATTCCACTTGTGAGAATAAAAACAATAAAAGCAGAGAAATGTGGAATGGCAATTTGTTTCTACAGCCTATAGTATAGACAATTTGTTTTTCTTTAATTTTCCATAAATCAGAACAATTAGTTATAACCATTTACTATCCAGATCCAATGGGTGTTAAATTCTTTACATTTTAAGCATCTAATGAACAAGGCAAAAGAAGGAAAGGGCCAAAACAAATAACAGCCTAAATCTTTAAACATAACTTAAACCTAATAAATATCCACTTGGTTTTGGAGGTATATGGCTGAAAAGCTGCCAATAATAAGGGAAGATACTCATCTTGCAAATTCTGTTTCCAGAATTTAAATACATTTCTTTCACACTTTAAGTAATTACTACTGCCAGGCCATCCTTCTTGGGAATTGCATCTTTAAAGCACAATGCTTTTAAAACATAATAACTTCTATGTTTTTTTAAAAAATTGATGATCAGTTCCCACACAATGATATCACATTATTCTGAAACAATGTTTTTGAATAATGAAAGACTGTGTCAATTTGCATTTTGTCTTTAGAAACATGCTCACAGGACTAGGAGTTGGCTATGTGGGTAAAACATTAATTGTGCAAACAGGAGCAGATCCCCAGTACCTAGGTTAAAAGCTGGGCATGGCGGTGTGCCTGTAACCCCAGCTCTGGACTAAGGCGAACACAAGCAGATTCAGGGCTTAGGGCCAGCCACTCTAACCAAAATGATCTCCTCATCCAGTGAAGGGCCCTGTCACAAGGAGTGAAGAAGTAAGTAATTAAAGGCATCCTAACGCCAGGCTCCAGTCTTGCTACCTTCCTGCAATGTCACCCCCATCAAAGCTGTTCAGAAATGGATCCTGGAGTCTATAGCAATTTATGTAGGGAACCACCCTTTAGAGATTGAGTTTGACTTTTGCTTATGCAATCATGATCATCAGAGTCTGATGCTAACTATCCTTGTATTGTATCTTCTGAGTTTCTGGGAAAATGTCTTCCTCTGTCAGTTTCCTGTTCTTTTGTCATTATGAAGGCAGGGTGTATGGCTGCTTTTATGTGTCAACTTGACTCAAGATAGTCATCAGAGAGGAAAGAGCTTCAATTGATGAAATGCCTCCATGAGGTCCAGCTGTAAGACATTTTCTCCATTAATGATCAACGGGAGGGCCCACCACGTGGTGGTGCCATCCTAGGGCCCAGCCCACTGTGGGTGGTGCCACTCCTAGGCTGCTGGTCCTGGGTTTTATGAGAACGCAAGATGAGCAAGTCATGAGGAGCAAGCTATTACGCAGAATCCTCCACGGCCTCTGTATCAGCTCCTGCCTCCAGGTTCCTGCCCTGCTTGAATTCCTGTCTTGACTTCCTTCACTGATGATCAGGAATGTGGAAGTGGAATAAATGGTTCCCTCCCCAAATTGCTTTTTGGTCATGATATTTTGTCGCAGCAATAGAAACCCTAGCTAAGACAGGGGGTAAGTTTGAATTTTTATCTAGCATTCAATAAATGTAATAATTGTAACAGGTGATAACTTTATACCCTGCTGAAAGATGATAAAGGATCTTGTTTGAAAATGTCTCGAGGGGTTACTACCTGGCCCATGGTATCTTTGGTCCCAGACTCGCTTTACAAGGATATTTGTACAGCAGTCTCAGAATATACAACCTTGGCTTCCTTATGGGAGGAAAAAAGGTAGTGATAAAAAATGCCTTTAAGACATTCTGCTATGCTCAAAGATCAGCATCTTATTCAGTCATCATCAGAGGGGCTTCCTCCTGCAGTAGGTGGGAACAAACATAGAACTCCACAGCCAGAAATAATGCAGGGGGAAGAGAGGGGAGAGGGAGAAGGAGATAAGGAGAGAGAGGGGGAGATAAGGAGAGAGAGAGGGAGATAAGGAGAGAGAGGGGGGGAGAGAGAGAGAAGGAGAGGGAGGGAGATAAGGAGAGGGAGATAAGGAGAGAGGGGGGGAATAGGGAGAGAGAGAGAGGGAGATAGGGAGAGGGAGAAGGAGATAGGGAAAGATGGGATTGAGGGCACAAAGAAAACAAGTCCCTCTAAATCAACATGAGCAAAGCTCATATGAATTCACAGAAACTGAAGAAGTATGCATAGTGCCTACACAGGTACACATCAGATCCTCAACGTATATATTATGGATCCTACTTTAGTGTTTTTATGGATTTCTGAGATTGTGAACAGGTGGGCATCTGATTCTTGTGTCTTCTCTTGAGCTCTTTCCCTTCTGTTGGTTTGTCCTGTCCAACTTCAGTGTGATAGTTTTTGAATGAACAAAGTAAGAATGAATGAATGAATGAATGATGAATATCTATCTACTAGGGTAAAGGTTTGTCACTTATACCTGCTGGGAGAAGAATAGTTTTCTCCAATAGAGTGACACTGGATATATCATCCACTCCAGGTCAAGCCTCATGTTCAGGAGTAGGTGACCAACACATAATGGACTCCCCAGTTTGTGTGTGGATTTGTGCTTTTTTTGGTTGTTTTTGTTTCTCCCTGTCTTGGCTGTGGTTTTATTTTGGTTTCTTGGTTTTGGGAGGTTTCTGTTGTTGTATTGGGTGGTTTTTGTTTGTTTTTGAGAAAGAATTTAAAATTGGGTGAATAGGTAGGGGGAAGGGCTCGGAAGAATGTGGAGGAGGGGAAGAATATGACTGAAATATATTTAAATTTAAAAAACAGTTTAGAAGAATAAAAATTTTAAAAAACTAAAGGCTTTAAAAAATATTTTCCTACTAGTATTTCTTAGCATATAAGTGTCAAATTAGCTATTTGGGGGGTTATATTGTGTTAGAATGTTCTTAGCATATAAGTATCAAATTAGCTATTTGGGGGGTTATATTGTATTAGAATTTTGATTTTTCATAATTATTATTTGAGATGTTGTCTTGAGTCTCATATAATTTTTAAGAAGAAAGGATAAGGAATTATAAAGAAAAAATATAGGATTAGGAGCAACTGACCTTGTTGAAATATTAACAGGATACCCAATAGTGAGAAGCTTTCTTGCTATCATGTGAGTCTGTCAATCATCTGAGCCCTATGTATCTCCTCCCAGAGAGCCCCCTCACATGATTCCTATGGGGGCTAACAAAGTCTGCTGGGATTCATGGGTACTATCGCAAGCTGCCTTTCGGTAGTGCTCCTAAGGGGAGACAATATTTAGACTCCTATTGTTTTGCATGTAGTAGCTAGTTGCCACGTATGGAATGGAGACAGGGATGGAAACCATGTCACGGGGAGTCACATAGCTGTGAGGGAGATGGAGCTCATGTAGTCTTAAGTCAACTGCCTCAAACAAATTAACATTTATTCAAGAAGAGAATGGGACAAAAAATCAACAAATTCTCCCATTATGCTGAATTCCTTTAAAAATGTATTAACTGTTTATGTGGCTTCTAAAGATGCTGGTTTTATATATTACCCAAAATTTACAAACGAAAGGACTAGTCAAACTGCTCTCCATGTTTAGTCAAATAAATTTTACTTTAATTTCAATAAGAGTCTAAAAATTAAGCTCCCGAGGTTCATGGAAGACTTTAAAAAGTGGGATATGACAAAGAATGTTGGTGGCACTATTGTGGTAGGTCAGTATGCCTTAGGAGAGGACACAGGATGGCCTTAGCAGAGGAGGAGCATCGTGGAAGAATGAAGACAACGAAGGAAGGCAGGCTGATGGCAGACTCCTCGGCAGAAAAACAGAGAAACGTTAAAGAGGAAAGAAGCTGGCCCACAGCATCACTGAAAGCCATTGCTGTATGTTACCACCATCTGGGGAGCCAACGCTAAGGCTGAGGTGGGAAGAACTAAGGCTACTGGGATTTCTGTAAAAAACACTAAGTCCCAGTTAACACCTGCGGAATTTTGGAGGCAAGATTTAGAGAATGCCAAGATGCCGAGTGTAGCAAAACCAGGAGTTGAATGGAATGTTCAGGTTAAGAAGCTAATAAGCCAACCTTTCCCCATCCACATACTGCTCTTGTGTCTGGTAGCAGACATTTTAAAATTTAGAAAACTATTTTCCCACCTCGGATCTCATTGGATCTTCTCAGCCTGTGTGACATCTGGACAAGCATTAGATTCATTTCACAATAGCAGAAATTGAGTTGAGAGAGGCTAGCTGAGCTGCTGTGAGCAGAGCCCCAATTTCTAATCAAGTCTTCTAACTCCCATGTACCAAATCCCGGTCATTCTCTGAATATCTGGGCCCCACCTGACTTTGCCTGACTTTGCCCTGAGCTCCTTATACACCCAGAACAAGCAGGAAAAACTAATTCCCAAATAGGAACACTGAGATATCACAGGATAAAATATGTGAAGCGTCAGAGTGAAGATATATGCTCTGAACAGAAGAGAGCATTTCATAGAATGCACGTGGCAGCCAGTGAGTCTACCTGCGTGACACATCATTTTGCTTGTGTCTGGTAGCAATGAAGCTGCCCCGGGACATGCTCCATTAGCCTTCACAATGGGCACATGTACAAGGAGAGCTACTGGAGAAAAACATTGAAATGCTCCAGAAAATCACTCATAGAAAGCCAGTTAAGCAAAATAACTAAGAGCACCCAGGAGGATAATGACAGAAGGGCTACTTTAATAGTTTGGCTTTTACTGTTTGATGTTCAAATATAATGCAGTTGGGGGCAATGATAGGTTGAAATGGTCTATGAATGTTAAATAATTAACATCAGGCCATCTAGGCTATTTATATTAATAATGCTAATAGTGACAATTTATACTGTCTCCAGCCTTTCATCTGAGATCAAAGTTTATTAAAAGCCCAAGACAAACTTTATAAACACTTGTGAAAGCAGTATTAGAGCAGTTATGTAGATGCATGAAATGAAAAAAAAGATCAACTGAGGTGTTTAATACAACAGAATAAAGCTCAAAACAGAACTGGTACTGAGGCCTTGGGCCATGTCAACATTCACAAGCAACAAGCAAATGTAGATCAAAGCTGCTTTATGGAACTCTGTTTACCAATACGTTTAGGGCACATTCTGAATATGGTATATGGACATCAGGCCCGCCCCAGCCCCTCCCGTTTCTCTCTATTCTTACCAATAGCCCTAGGGAAAGTAGGCTAGTGACCAATGTTCTTTCTTTCACTTTGCATGAGTCATAAGAAAGAGTTCCATCACCTGAATGTATCTACCCTTGCCAGTCATAGGAGAGAATACAGAATGGAAAGAATATTGTCACTAATCAGGACACAACTCCAGGTTTTGCTTCACTCAGGAAGTCATGAGCCTTCTGGCCTACAAGTACCCCAGTACAAACCAAGGATGTGTCAGAAGGACATTTAAGACTCAAGCCAGTTTGAATACTTTCAAAAGTGTGAGGTCCCTGGCCAAGGAGCTAGTCAGCTGCTGTTGCTTCAAATGACCTATGTAGCAGGTGGAACATAGTAAGAACTTAGAAAGAATCCAAGACACATTATTTCCTGAATAAACCAACAGATACTAACCGAGTGGACATTTCAGGGACCTCCCCTGTAGCTCCTGCTAGACTAGACTTGGCCAACAGGAGGAAGGAGCATCTATAATGTTACTGACTCCACGCCAATCATTACAAAACCAAGCACACATGAAATGAAGAGAACATTAATAACTTATCCAGGGTCATCCACTTGGGTGTCATCATAACATGACCAGAACCTACACATTTTCACATTAATCAGATATCATTTTTACAAATATGTACCCATTACTGAAAAACAAGGCAAATGTCACCTGAAACTTGTAATTTATTCAAATACATACACTCGATGAAAATGCCCCAAATCCATTTTTTAAAACCTATTAAAAATATATGTAAGATCTTCTACTCTTACATGTGACATATTGAAAGTGTAACACCATATTTTTTTCTGGCTGATTTAAGATCTAAAGTAAACAACTCACATCTCTTACACTGCAAGTTTACCAAGATACGCTCTTTTAAAGACAGAAGGCATTCCTTATGCATGTTATGTTTTGCAGAAAGATACTTGCACTTTGCTTTATAAAGTATATTTCTGTGATTTTCACAATAGAAAGAAACAGTGTTTTACCCATAGGATGCAGTTCATTACTGATAGTGTGCAGACCTGGACAAGCAAACACAAGCAAGGCATTTCCACAAGCAGTATGATTGTGGAGTCACCATCAGATGGGAGGCTGTGGTCTGACCTGCGAATACGGTGCAGCTACGACCTTCCTGTGCTAGGGGAGCCTCAATCTTTATGTAATCTCAATGATACATTCCCTACCCCTGTATTTTTATGAAAAACCTGACAAGGCTGTAAGGAACTTTTTTTTTTTTTCAAGCTGGAAGAAATCTTATAGTTTTGATTTGACCATCATCTCTTGCCATCGGTTGTGACTATAAACAGGGCTGCTTGCTTCAGCAATGTTGCTGTACTTGACCATGAGCGGTCTTCTTCTGGAGGTTTAACCCTTTGAAGTTGCCCTCATTATTGGGAAAGACAAATACTTTAATACTAATAAATCGAGAGCCCGGCTTCTGTGTTTGGGGAGAAGGTGGACGAAGGAGAATGTCTAGATTGTTTCACTCCAGGTCCCTCATGAGAGATTCATGAGATATTTCCGTCTGCCCTCAATGCGAACGCACAGAAGGTGGACCAATGCTGGAGCAGTGGGAGCCTTGGCAGGGCAGGCTGGGACAGGATTTGTGCAAAACCTTTTTCCGGTTTCAGTTTGAATGGGTTCCCAGGAAGTGTCAAGTCCAAACAAATCCAAAATTTTACAATGTAGCTCAGCCAAGACTGCTGAGATCCACCTGATTCTGGGTCAGAAGCGTACAGAGCACACTGCGTTTTATTTGGTAAAGAGCCAACTGGACTGAACCTCTCAGGCAACTTCAATGAGAAGCTCATAGTCCTGGCAAAACCAAAAATGAACATGGCTTCATCTTTGGGTTTGAAATTTTGGCCTTTGTAAAGAGATAAAGGCAACTCTCTCTTAGCTGCAAGGTCCTTGCAAATCCTGAAGGGAGGCACTGAAATAAGGAACATCTAGTTATCTGGCCTGATTCAGATTCACATACTCAGGTCAGGGTTTCCTGGGCACAGCAGGGGCACTTAGTAAGAACATTAACTCATTGGTGACCATATATTCCCAAGTATCCGGGGCACAATTCATCTTGTTAACAAAGAATGCCTGCTCTTCAACTGCTGAGCCTGTGGAGTTCTGTACAAATGTCATCAATGATGAATAATTACTTTAAGATTCAGGGAGGCAAAGAAAGAAAATTGTATCAACTGGCAACCCTTCTACATGTAGGGAGGAGTATGCATATGGGTCAGTAAATTACAATTTCCAAAACTTGTCCTTGTGAATTTGGTGTAAACATGGACTGGACACCAATATTGAAGGTCACTAGTATGTGTGTAGTTCACATATGTACCACTGATGACAGCAGGATGGATAGTTTAAATCTTTACAGAACTGCTTAAGAGGCCACGAGTGTTTTAGAAATAATATTTCTCAAAATGTCAATGGGGTTTATGTTTCTGAATAGCTTCAGGTTAAAATTCATAACTATACATCCCAAAACAAGGTAGATTAGATGGTTTTAAGTATTCAAGAAGCAGATTGGATGCTAACCCACTGCAAACTCATAATTGCACACTTACTATCAGTCAATGGTTTTTCAAAAATTTAATTGCTTTCTAAGGTAATTATTTAAACTATTTAGGTTCCTAACACATAAGCATACACAGAGGTTTTTAGTGTTGTTTAGATAAGTCCAGGCAATTACAAAGAGTCACATTCCACAAAAATGGAATTTCTTCTCAGTATCAGTATTGGTGTACACATTACTATGTGTGCACATACTGGTGCATTCATTTGCATTCATGCGTGTGTGTGTGTGTGTGTGTGTGTGTGTGAGAGAGAGAGAGAGAGAGAGAGAAAGAGAGAGAGAGAGAGAGAGAGAGAGAGAGAGAGAGAGAGAGAGAGAGGACATGAGAAACCACAGGGCAACACTGCTATCTTCAAATTACTCCCAACCTTATTTTTTTTTAAGATAATTTCTCATGAAAGCTGGAACTCAAAGTTGGACAGCTTGGATGGAATTCCTCAGGAATCTTCCCATTTTCCATCTCCCTTGCGATGGTCAGCTATTGACACAGGTGCAGGAGATCACAACTCTGCTTCTTAAGCTTATGCATCAAGCCCTTTACCAGCTGAGCCACGGAGTAATGTATAAAAACTATACGTTACTCATTTAAAGTTATTCAGTGATCTTTTTATATCATATTATCGCTTAAATGAAATTAGGAGTGCGATATACTGATATAAAGTCACTGAATAACTTAAATGAGTAAGTATATTTTACGCTTATCCGCATGGGAGAGAGGAGGCGATTCTGGTAGCCAGCCTGTACAGAGTGAGTTCAGGACAGCAGGCAACAGAGAAACCTGTCTCGAAAAAAAAAAAAAAATTGAATAGTCTGAAAAAAGAATTTTGGAATGACAACAAAAACTCTGTATGATAACTTAAACAATGGAGATACTGTGTAAATAGATAAAGTAAAGAGAACTATTCCCAGAAGTTGGAAGTTATTAAAGGAAATCTCCTTACCAGTTGTTGGCCTTGACGCCCCAAAACAATGCAGGCAATTTTTGCTGCAGTTGACTGCCTACCAGAAGTAGGCAAGGTTCTTTTCTAAAGACACCCCACAGCTTGATTTCAGGACACAGGGAAATTGATCTGGAATTGGTGGGGAAGCTTCCTCCCGAGGAGGCAGCCCCCAGTACTCCACATGAAGCTACTTAGACTTGAGGGTACACTGAGTCTTGCTCAGCCGGGTGCCCTGTGTGCAACACTATCAAATCAATGCAAAAGATGAGCTTAGTGGTACGAGACTGCTGTCTGCTTGAGGGTAACTGACTGCTTTCTCACTAGATTTGATGACTTCTTCACAGGGGCATTGAGCTGTAAATCTGGTCGAACACCCATGGGGAGGTCATAAGCCCCAGTGTGCAAATGGCTGCTGCTGTTTTCCACATGGACACAATATGGCTGTCATATTGCCTTCTGATAACTGTGTTCATACACTCTGGTAAAGAAGCTTCTTGTTGCAGTGGTCAGCAGTGATTAAAGAAACATATAACTAATAGATGACTACTGAATGTCCAGCCTTATATATCCTTCTCTCCAGGGCTCAGGGAACATTATGGAAGAGAGGGCAGAAAGAATGCAAGAGATGAAAGAAGAGATTGGAGGTATGGAATGCTGACTTCCAGGAATGACATGAAGTCATAGCAACTGTGATACAAGGCCCATCAACAGCTTGTCATGAAGTAGGGAGGTTCTCATGAAACTTAACTCTTTCTCGGGAATTTATAAGTTGTTAACAGTTGATGCATCTGATCAAGGAGCTTAGGTTCCTGGAAATGCCAGTAAGGAAACTCATTTGGATACTAAGGAAACATATGAAAACCCACAACTAGCAATATACACAGAGTGAGAGACCTTGGAACACTCAGTCCTAAATGGAATGTCTCCACTGAACCCCTCCCTTTGGGCCTCAGGGATTCTTGTGGAAAAGGAAGATTTTAAGAGCCAGAGAGGATGGAGGACACCAAGGAAACAAGGCCTTCTAGACACAACAAGACTGTGACACATGTATACTCAGAGATGTTAGCTGCATGCACAGAGATGCTATCTACAACTGATAATCACTTGCAAGAATAGAGTTTGTAGCAATATATTTCCCGCTACATTAAACTTGGTATTTTAGGAGGAGCTAATGTGGGAGGAGTAAGGAGAGGAAGAAGAAAAGGAAGAGGAGGATCGAGGAAAGCAAGGAGAGATAGGGAGGAGCCATGGAGAACCACATTTGTGTCCAGGATGGTCCTGGGTAACGATTTATATCATTAGGTTAGATATTGGGTTACAATTCTAATTTTATGGGCATCTTGTTTATTGAGCATTTCTAGTTATATAAAGCCTTTGGATAATATTATGCATTAGAGTCTTATTACTACCGGGTACCGCGTGGATAGGGATGGTCTGGGCTCAGTCAGCCCTTGTAGAGACAGGTGGAGATTGGCAGTGGTAGGTTCTAGTGCTTCTGGCATGCCTGAGCCAAGCAGCAGGAACACACAGCCGCTCATGGCCTCAGGCCTTGCCTAGTCGGGAAGATGGCAGCCCCGTACAGATAGGGTGCTACCGGTTTAAATTATTACTGTAACAAGAGTTAGTTGTTTTTTCCCCCCAATGGAGTATTACTGAGTATATTAAACAGACTTAAGGGCAAGCCCCAAACCCAGTAATAGATCACCAACACTCAATGAACTCAATAGCATCTTTGGAGTTTTGTTTTGTTTGTATTTTTTTGTGTTTTTGTTTTGTTTTGTCTCATAGTGATTTGACTAGGCATATATTTTTAATCTTACTAGTCTTTTACTTATACATTATGGATTCCAATTTTGAGGTTTTTTTCTTTTTGTTTTTTGGGGTTTCTTTGTTTTGTTTTGTTTTTTGCCTGTTTGTTTGTTTTAAAAGAGAAAGGGAAAGACAATGTGGCGCTGGATAACTGGGGAGTTGAGGAGGACCTGGGAGGGATGAGGAAGGTGAAATTGTGATCAGAATACATCGTATGAAAGAAAACCTACACAAAAAAGATCTGAAAGTAGAAGGGAGTAGTTAGAAAGAGGAAGGGGATTATATGTAGTAGGAGGGAGATAAGAAGGTAATAAGGTACATTATTAAAATATGGCATGTATATATGTATGAAAATGTCATATTGAAACCTATTATTAAGAATAATTAACATATAGTAATGGGAGAAATGAAAAAATCAGAAGTAACTTACACAAAACCAAGGAGGTAAGAAAAAGCCTAACACTGTGAAAACCCACCCATTTGTGAGTTCAGAATACAACTAAAAACTCTGAGTTTGAACAGAGTCACCTTGCATAAGTGAACAATGACGCTCCCAGGTTGTCTTTGCTCCTAACAAAGACAGGTTGTTAAATGACAATGTTAGAGCCAGGAATATCCGATATCTCCCTATAAGTTAGTAATCAAGGAGGTCAGGGAAGCACCCAAACAATGCCTGCCACTGTCACCCTCTTGGTTGCCACCATAACTAGACTGTAAGATTCTAATGCTGAATAAAACTTGAGTTATAGGACTCTGAGCGATCAACTATGAACTCATCAGGAAAATT
The DNA here is from genome assembly GCA_021653895.1 of Mastomys natalensis. Lineage (NCBI taxonomy): Eukaryota > Metazoa > Chordata > Mammalia > Rodentia > Muridae > Mastomys > Mastomys natalensis. The sequence goes on from JAJTUV010000155.1 coordinate 1,129,312, forward strand.
TCCCCTTACTGAGTAGCTTTCAGAGGGCTAGAAAGGACTATGAAGGCTGCTAGGAGAGAGGACATCAATGGTTTTTGCCCATCACTGTGTCCAGCATGCTACATCACTGATCTGTCAGACAAGTTGTGTGATAGTGGAATGATATCTGTGAGAGTAGCCAACCTGCTTCTGATTGCATATAAAGTCTGCTCCATAGGACAAATTTCATACCTGCTGCTGTAAACCTGGTCAAAAGCCTACGACTAGGGAGACTGTAGACCCTGGGCAGGAGCCTACCGCTGCTCTTTCACTAAATTGGCAGTCAGTCAAACTGCATTCTAAAGAGTTTTGTTCACATCCATAATTACGCTGTTCTCCACCTTGGTCAGAGGAGCTTCTGGCAGTGGGCAGCGGTCAGTGGAGGAAGCATAACTGGTCTAAGTGCTCAGACTAAGTGATTGTGACTATGAGTGTTCAGCTGTATTCAGGGCATCTCAGCCACCCTGCCCTTCCCCACTTAAGAGGAGGACAACACGGAAGAGGAAAGGGAAAGAAAAGAGGAGGATGAGGAAGAAAGCAGTGGATGCTGCCTTCTGGACATAACACAGCTAGTTGGCACTCACGAGCGCATAGTAGGTGGTTACTTGCACCAGAACAAGCCATTTAAACTCCAGTATGATGGGGTAGGGAACCAAAGTTTCCACTGCTAGCTGAGGAGCCACTGGCAGCTGAGAGCTGCTAGAGAAAGAAAAGGCAAAGTTTAGATGGAAATGTCCTACAACCTCAGGGGGTGGTGAAGGGGAATGTGGAAGGTGGGTGTGATCAACATACACATTATACTCATAAGAAATTTTCAAAGCACCATTCCCTGGGACTGTTAATGAAACTGTTGTGCTTGCAGGTAGGAGCACAGCATAACTGTCCTCTGAAAAGCTCTACTCAGCAGCTGACTGAAACAGATGCAGAGACCCACAGCCAAACACTAGACAAACATAAGTCATTAGACAAACCACAGTCAAACATAAGCTCAGGGATTGAAGGCCCTGAAGGGGATAGGGACTCTACAAGGAAAAACAACAGAGTCAACTAACCTAGACCCTTGGGGGCTCTCAGACACTGAGCCACCAACCAAAGAGCATACATAGGTCTGCCTTGTCTGGCCTCAATGGGAAAGGACGCACCCAACCCTGCAGAGACTTGATTGCCAGCATGGGGGGATACAGGGAGGGTGGGGAAAGAGGAGGGGGAGAGGGATGGGAAAGGTATTCTGGGAGGAGGGGATTGGGAGGGGTGGACAGCATTTGGGATGTAAATAAATAAACAAAATTTTGGAAACCAAAAAAAGGTAAGAAAATAGAAAGCTAAAAAAAGAAACCATGAAAAACACTAATTTTGTCACTGCCCGTTTCCATTATATTTCTAATAATTTTATAGTGTATTATACTAATATATTTGTTACTCTATCATACTTGGAATAAAAACATTCAAGTATAGAGACAAACTACATTCTAAAATTTCTGATGACCACAAAATTTATGTGATGCTATATATATTTTTTCAAGTTAGATTACATTGTAAGTAAGAAATTTTAAGAAAACTTCTTAAATATGAAATGTTAATAAAAAGAAAAAGAAATCAAATGTATAACTTGCTGGGACAATGATAGCACCCCTTCCCTGTCCTCTATTTGCCTGCAAATAGAACAAAGGCTGATTCTGTTTGCGTAAGTCAGGGTTCCACTGTATTTCTTTGTATTTTCTTTTCATAGATTTAATCATTGCCGAATTTTCTGCACATAAACGTACAAGGAAATGAAAGCAGTGTTCTCAGATCAATCTTACTCTTTGACTGTCTTTCTATTTCTATGACAATTACTACATAGCGACCTGTCATCTGTCATGCAAAATTAATTACGATGATTTCTCTGTTTGATTAAATTCCCTTTTGACTTCATTGGAAGCAAAGAGCTGGAAAGCACCCGATGAACGGAAGGATTGTAGCCTACCTACTAATCATTCACTCTCTCTTGGAAAGGCATAGCAAGGATGCTTGCTGTACACGTCTCTGTTGGCATGCCTAAGTGTCAGCGGCACTTGCTGTTGGAACGGAGACCTGAGGTACAGCAGCCTGTTCAGGCAGCACAGTGTAGAGAAAGTCCATGCAGAGCAGAGGATGGGAAAGGCAATCCTCTCTATTCTGTTTGTGCCTAAAACTCTTGGGCAGAGCTTTGCATGGCCAGGGGAGCCCTCACCCGCAGGAAACCACACTGTGTCTCACTAATTATCTTTGGACATCACTGTTAGAGGTGGCAATAACCATTTTGAAGTAAAACAAACATTTAAAAAAAAAAAACTAGGTTCTAATAATATTTTCAATTCTCCTTGTTTTGGGGAGAATATATCATGGACAAAAAACATGGATTATGTGTGTGTGTGTGTGTGTGTGTGTGTGGTGTGTGTACAGGTTAACGAAAGTGACAATTCCTTATAGTTTTATCTATCATTCCCATAGTTAATGAGGACCAGCACCATACAGAATTGTCCCTAATTCACCAGTGTGTTGAATTACATTGGTTAATTTTCTAATGCTAAACAAGTCTATATTCCAGTAATAATTTTCAAGTTATTCATAACTACACTTTTAAATAAATTTGTGTAAAAACATTAAAAATTGATTTTTCTAATAATTTGGTACACTAATTTTGTATACATGGTAATACTTGAAAAGACACTAATTTTCTTTATTTATCCTCTGTCTGGTTTTGGAGTAAAATCATGCGGCTCATAACATGAGCTGTACACCTGCTTTCTTTCTTAGTCTGGAAGACTTCTTATAAAACTTAAAACTCTGAAATACTTGAAAAATTTAATCTAAAATTATTCTATTTTGGTGACCCTTTGGGAGAAAAATTTCAAGAATTCAGTCATGGGTCTATTCATTATCTTTATTCTTATGCCTAAGAATTACACTTTCTGGGAAATTGGTCCTTTCCTCTGACATTTCAATTGCAACTTGCACAGAACGCCTCTTTCTGTTCACATTCTACAGTTCCTGGGATCGTATCTTCACCCATGAGTAACAATGGCCACATGCAGCATGTCAGGCTGCTCAAATCAACTTTGCAGGCCAAGTCACCAAGCTCCACTTCGTCAGACCCATGCATGGTTACTTTCTAATTCAATAATTTCTGGTATTCTTACCTGGGAGGGGTTAGATTTCTCTACATTTATTTGACATTTATTTCCTCTTCATCTTAGTTTGAAGTTCATCTCTTCTTTTTTAACATAGGCATCTAAGTTCTGACATTTCTCATGAAGTACCCTTCTGCTGACCTGACATACTTCATTATCATTCCATTCTATACTTTTTACATTTCCCACTACAATTTATACTTTGAATTGTAGGCTGTTTGGAAGGCTGCACTGAAATTTTCACATGGTCCTTGTTTATGCAGTTATTTTTTTTTAAACCTTGGAGCTAATGTATGGCTGTGTGATTAAATTCTGGCTCAGGGATATAAGACACACGTGTGTGTAACTTTCAGATTCATTAGATGGTGTATTCTTTTCCTTTTACTGATTCTAATGCCATCATAATGGCCGCAGACGACAAGGCAGGATTACATGAGGCAGGCAGAGCAAAGGAAGAGCCTGAGTTCCTAGATTCGGCCATGGCTCCACACATCCAGGTCCTCATTATGCTTCAACTGCTACCAGAAACTAATTTTATCTTAATGATTTCCCACTATCATATGGGGCTGTGTGTGCTATTACAGTCATGCCAAGTTTCAAGAACAGAATACAGGAATCTAAAGAACCAAAGTCTTCATAGAAATAAAAATGAAGGGAGATACATAAGCTATGTGAGAAATGAATGCATGCTCCACAGTAAGTTGCTGTGAATCTCCTTCAGTTTCTCACTTTCTCACTAGTCGCTTCTCTTCCTCTTAGCCTTGACCTCCATTTACTGAGTCTGATCGTCCTTTAAAGGAACAGTGACATCACCGACTGTTCCCAGCCTTTCATTTTTCCCATGCATGATTCTAAAGCTGGCTTTCATCCAAGTTGCCCCTTCCCATCTTTCTCTCCAGTCTTTCAGCATACCACCCCATCACGGCAGGCCAACCACACCCTGTCTTTTTACCATATTTCAGAACACAGGTAAGGGCATAAAAGTCATTAATGGCTCTCTATAGAATTAAAAAAAAAAAAAATCTAACACTCCTCGTCTCCTAACATTTATGCCCAAAGAAAAGCTAGAATTCTTCCCAAGCATCCAGTGCCCACCAGCAGAAACTGGTTTTCAAGAGGAAGCCACTTGTGCCTCTGGTGGCTTCCCACCAAACTCTTTGGTTTGCAGTTCACAGTCCCTGCGTGTTAACTCTCACTACTATAAACTGAGACCTATGTGGAAGGCTGCAGTGAATCTGTCCTGAGCAAGCATGAAAGGCTTGGAAATGTGTCTCAGTAGCGTTTGCTGAGCATGCTCTTCTGGATGTTCTGACTCTACCAGACCCTACAGCAGGCACTGCTGTTGCCTTTGTAAAGTTCCAACCTGCGGAGAAGCGACAGTAAATGATTCTTGTTTACAGATAATTAATTTTGTCTAGTTTCAATTGATTTCACTTTTTACTATGGAATCACCAATTCATTTCAGCAAGTTTCCTCCTTCTTCCCTGCCTCTCCCATTCTCTTCTCCTCCCTCCCTCTGTCCTTCCCTCCTCCTTCTACTCTCTCTGCAGTTCTTTGGAATCAATTATAATATCCTGTTCGTGCCATCATTAAGCAGTTAAATAAGCACATTTGACAGAAGCTCATTTTATGATCATACGAGAATCATAATATACACTGTATTAAAAGTATTGGCGTGACAAACCCTATGTTCATTTCTATTACACCCTCAATCTGGAATGCCTTCTTTGGCTCTTTCTGCATGACACTACCAACTCTTCCTACTTCACAGATAAATCTGTCCTCCTCATCATGTCTTCAAACTAAAACCCTGTAATTGTTATGATGTGCCCAGACACATCATAATTTACTCTAATTTATCCTACAATCTTCCTTTTGTAACAGCTGCTGCAGCATGCATCTCTCTCCCACTCAGGTGCTCGGAGCAGTCCATTTTACTGCAGAGCCATAGCTCACTTATATGCAAGTGACATCTCCCCTCAATCTGACTCCACGCTCCTTAAGGGCCCCAGTCACAGCTTCTTTTCCTTTTCTCCTCCTTCAGTCAACACAGTCCCTTCAGAGTGCCCAAGAAACGCAAAACCCCATATTACGGCTGCTTATGAGCTGGGGCTTTTAGTCTAACATTTTCTTCCAGTAATCACTTATTTTTATTTGGGAGATCAACTTGCCATATTTTGGCTGAAAGGGTTTCCTTTAAAAGAAAACTCAGTGTAAACAGAGAAATGTGTAGTACTCATTAAAACACCAACTAGTGTACTACTATCTGGAAAGACCCAGAAATAATTAATTAATTAATGTACTTCTAGGAAATTTCCCCTCATGGGCTGATATTTATACTTTCATTGCTATATACAGTCTTGGATAAGATTAGGGTATATGGAGTTCAACATTTTTCAGCCAATGCATATTTACTGAATGTCTACGATATATATGTGGAGTTTTTGACAGATCTTAGGGAGTCATTTACAAATGAAGTATAATTTGAAATCCAAGGGGCTTGTCTGATAGTGAAGCAGAAATGTGAGGAAGGATGGAGCAAAACACAGAGATCACTGGTGACAACTGTCAAATGACATCAGAAGTAAAGAAACACCGGGCTTTGCGTATTAGAACTAACTGAACCCTAAAAATAATCAATCATTGGTACCCCTAATGCAATAACGAAATGCAAAGTGACATCTGCTCCCCCACAGCACACACCCCGCCCGCATGTGATTCCCTCTGTGACCTTCACAGCCATGGCCAAGTATGGAACACCAAGATGTGCCTGTGGTCTAGAGGCTGAGTTATGAGGAAATAATAAATGATTCAGATTGCTTTCAGCACATTGGATTTTATGGACTATAAAATACTTTATCAGTTGAAGAGCCTACCAAGTGAATTAAGTTCTGCTTCTTATAATGCCATATGAAGTCAAAGGACTTCATAATACTTGAGCATTAATATTATTACCAAGCATTTTAATTTTTACGGTTTTACTTATGATAATTATTTTTTTGAGAAACCTGGTACTGTACCAACCCCAGTCCATTTAATCATTTTTATTTTTCTCATGATGACTTTTAATTTTTACCTTTGGTTCCAGGGGACCCTTTGTAAAAGACCTTTAAGATTCTACTGCATGATACTTCATTAGTAAAGATGTGAGGCACATAAAAAGAGCAACAAATAGAAGGAAATGACAAAGACTTTGCATTGATGTAACGTTTAGTTTGGATACCACACTGATAAGGTTCGGATATGTAAATAAAAATAACGCATGACCACAATGATAATGATGACCCAACACAGGGCTTCAATACTTTCTCAAGTTTTATTCTTTCTCCAGTATCAAGATTTGCTATAATGATTTTCACATTAGCCATTTTTACAGATGCAATCCTGAGACACTTTTCTATATATGTATAGTAGTGCTTTGTGCTCTCAGTGTACATCTGCAAATACACACATTGTTATTTTTTTCATATTTTTAAATGAATATTTAACTCATAAGCTTGTTGGCAAGACACTCCTGAAACACAATAAAACCACGGAGAAAACCAGATGCTGGACTCCTCCAGTCCGTCACTGACGGGGGGTAAGGGGAGTGAAAGTTTTGAGTGTCTCTGGTTAAAACAAGGGAAGAATTACTTGGAGTTTGGCCAGTGTCGCTTTATAAAAACAGGCCCATTTACTTCTACTTCTTAAAGTACAGAGACTTACTTACTAGCTTTGTTGCTTAAAGGAGTTTTATTCCTTCCTGTATGTTAAAAATTTAGCAAAAGAAAAGTTCCAGTGTTCCCAAGATACTCTTAGTATTTTATGTAATTTCTAAATGACTGTTTAATGCAAAAATACGCATATCCAGCATTTTTAGCAACGTTTTATACATTGCGATATTCTGCCCCCAACAAGAACATGACAATCGCCAGGCAGTGATGGCGCATGCCTTTAATTCCAGAACTTGGGAGGCAGAGGCAGGTGGATTTCTGTGTTCTAGGCCAGCCTGGTCTACTGAGTGAGTTCCAGGACAGCCAGGGCTACACAGAGAAACCCTGTCTTGAAAAACCAAAAAAAAAAAAAAAAAAAAAAAAAGAGAACATGACAATCTTTACTTCTTTATATATGCCTCTTTAGTACTGTATAGTATTTTGCCATAAAGCAGTATTATATTATATTATATTATATTATATTATATTATATTATATTATATTATATTATATTTATTATTATATTATATTGTACTGGTTTTCTAACTTTCCTTTATTTTGTGTGGTGCTGGAGCCTGAACCCACAGTCTTACATAGGCTAGGCAGGCTCTTTACCCCTGAGCCACACCCCCAGTCCTGTTTTTCTGATTCACTGGGCTGCTGTGAAGTCAAGTGCCTGCTGGGTGTGTAGTGTTGTGCATCTGTTTCTCGGGTTGGTAAGCCATCACTGAAGTACACAGGATTTTGTTTCTTGAATTTGTTTACACTTGAAATTATGACATAAGCCTCTCCTACCATGACCGCAGCCTGTTCGGTGAAAAGAATGTACTTCACCTACGTACTTCAACTGCAGGCATGTTGCTTCGTTCTTATATTTTAAAATTCATCATTTTCCTGATAAATAAATGCAATCATGTACTGTTTATAATTAGATAGTTAAAATTATTCCCTAATACTAGATTTCTTCATGTAAAGTTGTCGTCAGAAAAAGTCTGATTCGGTTTCGTGGAGTTTTTTGTTTTTGGTTTTTGGGGGGAGAGAGGGGATAATGATGAAAACTGAAAACAGTATGTTAAAAACCTGGACTTCAAAGTGCTTGCCATCCAACTACTGCACTGAGGGTGGCATGCGGAAACAATGCAAGGCATGGATCATAGTTATACTGATTCCTGTCCCACAGAGAGTGCATCTTGGCATGTCCATCGAGACAGCTCCAGCTCCTTCCGTACAGTCATAATTTTATTTTGAAGTTTTCATCCAAAAAGTTAACATCCACCTACCTTTTAGATGCAGCTTAGCGCCTTCCCCACTTTGGATCTTAGCAGTAATTTTAGAAATGGAATTTCTCTGGAATTGCTTCTGTTGGTGAGCTCTGAGATCCACATCAGAGAGCAGTAATTCTAATACAAGAAGGCAAAGGGCCCCACTTACCATTTGTAATGCATTTACACGGTCCTGCAAATGAAGCACAATACAGAATTATTAAAGCGATGCTATATGTTTGCAGGCTTGTCTGCCTACCTATTATTAGCAAAACATCATGATAAAAGCGGAAAACTTCTTACTCGGATGATCTCAGCAACAGAAAAACAGGCAGGAAGGACCCAGCTACCTCTTCTTATTGCACCTATTAGTGGATAGGACCTCTGGGCTTAATGTAATAGTAAATGTAACAAATTCAGATCCAGTTACTGAGAGGAATAAGTCTTATCATTGCTACTTTGTTCAAATTTCCCACTTAAGGATATGTAAGAGTTAGATAAATATGCTGGCATGACTCACAAGTGGCTGGTAGAGTGGCACACAAATGGCACTCACACACACTAGCCCTTCAGGCAAACAGCGAAGCCTGTGCTTTGGAAAACTGAAACATAACATTAACAGTTCAAAGTCACCCACAAATACTTATTGAGAACGATTTCTGTGGAGCCAAGCCTAACCCCTAGAGGGCCCTGCTATATAGTCACTCTATAGAGGAGCTATAGAATGTTAATTTATGGAAGTACTTGTTTTAAAAAAATCACAGACAGCAGCATTGCTTAACAAGCCAAATGACTGAGAAAAAAAAAAGTTTTGAAGTCAACACCTATAATAGCAACTCTCTAGAGGTGAAAGTGCAAGCTGCACATATTCACCAAGTTTAAAAACTGGATTTGAGAGTCTGAAGGTCAAGATGAAGGCCAGATTTTCCAGGGCCAAGGCCATGTGTCTTTCTTTGGATATTTTGAGCAACTGGTGGAAATCTTTGGAATCTGTAATCTTTTCCTTGAATTAGATTAATGATTCATTCATATGGTATCACAGAACTAGAGGCAGAATGAATGCGGCCTCAGCAGAAACCGAGGACTCTCCCTGAGGAGTTCTGTAAGTGAACCCTCAGACCTTACACTGGGAAACTGAGCTGAACAACCTGCAAACATATGACCATGGAGGGCACAAGTTAGGATATTAGCATCATATATTATTGGAATGTCTACCCAAAGCTGGCTACTGAGAGGCACAATTTGCTCAATTCCATTTTGTTGGCATATTTAAAAGGACTTCATCTTGCCACCACCACGAGTTTCATTAAATCAGTATTCCCTGGTGACTAATTAGTGTCATATTTGAGCACATATGCATATGGCACCTGGAATGGTCTCTACTCTCTTGCTACTGGGCTTCCTATTCACAGCAAACCTAGAGCAACACCAGTTAGCAGTGCTTCACCATCTTGTGCAGTCTAAGCAGACGAGGCTCCCCTGGCCACTATATACAAACCACTAGGTAGGGATGCCAAATGTTTATAATCCTTATGTGGACTTGAAGGTTGCCCCATACCATGCTCTGTGGACTGTTTTTGTTTAACGTTACTGTACTTTAAGAAAATACATTTCAAATGGCTTGAAATAAGCAAATTCATATAATGTCAAAACAGAAGAACTTAATTATATTTCCATCTGCTTTCATTCTTATCACACTGATGGACAAGATAATCTGATCTATGCTATATGTCTGAATTCCATCTAAATATTTGTATGATTTGTAAGCATAGGTCTAGTCATAGGACTATGGGCCCAAACAGTCAAAAAACACCATCTGTTAAAAACATAAAGTCGTATCAGTACTACATCCATATGTACCTTACTGTTGTCTACTTGGCTGCAGCCTACTTTCTTCACAAGAGGTAATAGAGTCAGGGTGTAATGAAAAATGAATGCCAAAAAAGAGAAAGTCAGGGGAGCCTGCGCTTGCCACAAGACTGACCACCTGAGTTTTGACCTCTGGGTCCCACATGGTAGGAGACAATCAACTCATAGATGTTACCTGTGGACCTCTACAGGCATGACGCCATGCACACACAAATAAAACCAATGTGGATTGTTTTAAAATAAGGAAATAGAAAATTCTTAGTAACCTATATTGTATTCATTCCAGTTGTCAACCAACAACAGCTACTAGTCTACATTCTAGTCTACAGTCTAGGCATTCTTCCCATTATTGAGCAGAGTCTAAACTACATAGTTTCAAAGTGTGAATTGTAGAACACAAGACAAAGGACTCCTTATCTTTTTAAATTTACATGATTTAAAAAATTTTGAAGGAAGAATACTATACCTAGCCAAAAATGCAAGCATTGCTCTACTAAATGTTTCAGTGGTAAGTAAGATTTGGTTTTGGGGGGTTTTCCCCCTTTTTCTTTTTCTCTTTGAATTGCCAGATTTTGTTTCCATAGATTTTTTATCTCCAAGCACCACCTGCACTCTCAACACCCTTTAAAACCCTTGAAAAGCATAGTGACATTAAAGGAGTAGTTAAAGACAGGGAAGACAGCCTCCACAGTAATGAAGATACTGTTATGATAACAAAACAATTTTAGGTGCTGGATTAGTGACTTTATCATTACCGTTATAGATTTGGGTATCTGATGAAGAGATAACTTCCCAGGAAAATGCACATTGTATACAATATACTCTTATATAATTTTGTATGGGCTTTTAAGACAATGGGAGACCCCACAAAGCTATCTAAGGTCCGCCAATTCATTTACTGTATATAAAAACATCTAAAAATAAGACGTAAGAATAGTATACAAATAAATTATTGAATTAAACAAATCGACTTCTGCTTTATGAAATATTTATGGATAACCAATACCAGTAATGAGGATAAAAGAAACAAGACTAATGCTGAGGCAAAAATATTAATTTCTAAGGGGAATATAAGATTAAACAACAATAATATCAAAAAAGAAATCAAAGGAGAAAGTTCATTCAAATATTTTGAAGAAACAATGTTTAGGGAGGATAAAGTTGACAGTGTTATCTGGTGTGTTGTTTGTGTGTTTGTGTGTGTGTATGATTAGATAATTCATTTTCTACTATTCTTTTAATCTAAGCAAAGTTAAAGAAACATCTACAGTGGCAACAAAGAATAATTTTAATATTTACAGGATTGCCATACACAGGCTGCACAGTCACTGGCTTAAAAGTGCAGAACTAACAGCTATTCTTTCACGTGACTATCACACACTATCTAGTGAGAATAATGCAGCTAGACATTGTGTTCTAATTTATTCTGAGCCTGACAGGTCATGTAGACAGAGCTATATTTGGAAGGAAGCTTACAGCATGCATACTGTTGAAATATATTTTAACTTTTTAGAATGAGGTGAACACTCTGCTGTGAACCATAAATATTCATTTACTTATGGTCAAAATGGAGTGTGCATTAGAATTCAGGAATGAACTGAGGCAAATTCATTACTATCACTGCAGATGGGAAGGGACTGGCAGCCAGGTTGGAAATGGGCATGAAATGGATCACTGGTAACGGAATGGTGGATCACTAACAGTTCACTTCAATCAACTGAACCAATCAATTAGACACATTGAATTAGTTATCACATTTAAGAGATGAATTGGAAGCTTATGGATTAAAATAATAAGAATTCATCTGCTGTAGGAATGTACAGTCAGACACCCCTACTGTCCTTATTACAATCACACAGCATGTTCAGAAAAGGGCTCTAAGTGTATCCCGAACATAGGAGAAAACAACACTGGCATACAAACATCAGATGAATCTGTTCCACACCAAAGCTTTACACATAAAACAATTTGGCAATCCTCTTAGGGACAGCGGATAATGATGGGGGTAGAGTTTTCAAAAAGAAAACCCCACAGTTAGGACATCTTCCTATGAAAAGCACATAGTCTACTCTGGAAGGCAACTGCTCAGCTCCATGCCAAAGACCACTGCACAGGGCCCCCTTGTCAACACCAACTCTTCTGTGTGTACATGTACACATGTACCTATGTGTGTGCATGTGGAGGCCAGGTGTCAATGCTGGGTGATTACTCTCCGCCTCATTTTTTAGATAGAGCTTTTCACTGAATGTAGAACTCAGCCATTTGGCTAGACTAACTAGGCGGCAAGCCTGCAGCCCTCTCTCTCAAGTTCCCCATTGCCTTCATTACAGCAATATACAAAAATGGCCAATTTTGTAAGTGGCAATGGAAAATAAGTCCTCATGCTTGCATTGCAGGTATATTACAAACTGAGACAATCTCACCAGGTCTAATGTCAACTCTCTCTAGGGGACAATCACGCTGTACCTGCTAATCCTTTAACAAAGGGTATTTTAAGGAACAAAATGCACGTAGTATACACATTTTTTCCTTCAGGGTATTTCCTCATAGCAAGCTGTTGCATTTAACTGTTTGTTAGTCATTTAGTAATTAAACAAACAAACAAAAAACAAACAAACAAAAAAAGTAGATATAACCTCAAAAGCATTCTTTTCCAAATGTCAAGATAGTCCAAAGAATGCAAGAACAAAGCTTTTTATTGAGTGTCACCAACAAGATATTTCCTAGAGGAATTTCAATAAAACAAAGATGAAAAAATAGTCTCAACAGAGCAACATCAAAAGCTTTTACAATCGAGAATAAATTGACTCTGAATAAACTACATGCAATTATGATGTATACATGAAATTGCATACTTTTTTCAATAGGCAAACCAAGTTAGCCTAGCCTAGGCTCTTAAAAACTTGAGATTAGATGGTACTAGACAGAAAGCACTGGTGTACCAATCATCCAATGCTCAATTTACCCGTTACTGGGCACAGTTTATTGTCACTTCATCTCCCTAGATACTACTTGTCTATTTGTCATTTCATTAGCTGCTTATATGCTTTTTTTCAAGCTAACCTATTTCACGGTCCAAAACAATAAATCAAAACTAATGAAAGAAATGAAAAAAAAAAAAAAACCCCAACAGTAACACATGAAGGTTTTATTTTAAAATGCTGTCACTAAATGACCAAACAACTTACCAAGAAAGCAAGTTTAAAGGGACATGTCAAATCCTGGCCAAGACTGAGTGTCTAATAATACTCCCAATCATCTGGCCTGGTGTGGCAAGTGTCTGAGACAATCGTAGGATTTAAAAGCGGACTCAAAGAGTATCTTCTACTTTTCCGGTACATTCTCTTGGGTATTAATTACTAATGCCAAGATGGAGACCTGTGGGTTAGCAGCTGTTTTTTAATGCCTTCCTTCTGCTTCAATCTTAGATAAGCAGTTAGATGGTGGTTTTGCTTGTTATGAGGTCATTGCTGACCATAAGTCGGTTGGCTGTTCCGGAGAAGGTAGCACTGGACTCTCACAAGGATGGGGTACAGTTTAGTGTCTACGGTTGAGGGAAATGCAGAAGGGCCTGAGTGATGGCTTGTGAAGTGGGGAATGGAAATGGGATGGTGCTGAATGAGGCTTTGCAGATTTGTCTCTAGACTTCAGACTGGAAAGTACAACCTGAAAGGAGGGAGTTGAGGTTTGTTTCAAGATGCTATAAATTCTTCCACTTAACTCTATAAAACTAATACTAAAGTTAGGGTTTTTTTTTTTTTCACTCCATTTCAAAATTAAAAAGCAATAACTTTTATTTTTTAAAATGAAGGATAATTGTAAGATTCCCCCTTTAAGACACAAAGTAATGAGGTGTATAGGTATGTGTCTACAAAATGTACCTTAAAGAAATAACGAAGGTGGAAGGTAGTATTATCTTTCTCCTGGGAGTGCCCAATTCCATATTGAAATGACTACTTGTAGGAAGAAAAGGGCTGTGTTCAGTGTGTGGCATCTGGGCTATAGCACCACGGAAAATTATTAGCAAAATAAAATATAGCCTATGGCTGTGGCTAGGTCAATATAAATGACAGCTGGTATGATTTCTAAGATGAACTATTCCCAGAGAGACAGGCAAGAATAGCAGTTGGGGAGTAGAGGAAGAAGGCCAGCAACTCAGAACCCAACACATCATAATTTTCTCAAAGACTTATTTACACTTAGTAACATAGAGTACAGGTCTCCAGCTGTGAGGCTAGTCACACATTTGCAACAACAACAACAACAATAAAGAAAAACCTCTGAAGACTGAACAGGTCAAATTGCAGTATCGATTATGGCACAGCTTATAAATAAGTTTGTGTCATGAAGAATGTGTAGGAAATATTAGGGTGGTCTCACATTTTCGGATAGAACAGGGATGTGAACCTGACAGCCTTCAACTGCAGCTGGACAGCCTCCGACTGCAGCAAAGGAGAGCCCTGCAGATGACGTTTCCTTTGCCGCCCTCAAGAGCACACATGCCCTGGGCTTCTTGGAAGAAAATGATAACAAGAAACCCCATATAAGCAAGGACCCTTTGGCCAAAGCTCCTTCCTCATGAGGACTGAGTTACAGCCTTAGCATTGTAAGGCTGTCCCATGTGTGACACAGTTGAGTCTTAAATAGCACAACCACACAGTCCACCCTCATGATTAAATGGCTCATGTCTGTGCAATTCCAACAATCTGCATCCTAGTTTACACACAGTGTCATTGACTCAACCCTCTGCAGGGCGTGGCTATGTTCCACCCACATGTTCTTGGGTGCAGCTACTTCCCAGTGTTATGTGCCAGAGGGGCTGCAGCTGAGGAAAGTCAAGACCTGAGCTGGACAGTTTAGAGCAAACTATTTGGCTGACTTTGTGTCACATAGTCTTCTTCCTATTCTGCTTAGCTTTAATTAAAACACTATTATTAATCTGTATTTCCTAATACACATGGAAAGACACAGAAGAAAGGTGGGGAACAGATACAAAATAAACCTCAGATTACCTATCCTTGTGCAACCAATGGGTAACTTTTTTTTTTTTTTTTTGTATCTAATGATATAGAGGAAAACGACACATGAATAACTTGTTTACACATCTCTGTAGGAAGCATACCTGAGGGCTGGATTATCCTGTATGCCCAAAAATAAAGCAGATGCATTTTTCAGCTATTCAGTTTAAATATCCTAAACATTCCTACCGATGAAATACTTAACTGCTTTATCTTCAAACTGAGCTGCTTTCTGAGTATTCACTGCAGACTCACTAGCTTCTTCCCAAGGTGGAAGCTTAAATAGCAGATGTGGCTGTTTGAGAGAGACGGGAGTTATGAAAGAGTAGAAGAGCTCTCTTATCTTAAAGTTATTGGAAGTGCTCAAAATAGTACAGCGGTAAAAGTAACGTGAATACACCATAATTTCCAACTAATTTTTGAAATTTTACATTTAGAGAGAAGAGCGTCATACAGTGTTTTTAAATGGTTCCCCAGGTAGTCCTTATTGCACTTAAAAATCACAAAGTCTAGAGAAATCATCACTTGAAATTTCAACCATTGTTCCTCTAGGATGATAGAGAACACCAGGATTTAGCTTAATGTGCCCAAGTTGTCTTGATTTCACAAAACTGCATTGGAAAAACAAAAACACAAAACAAAACAGGATAGTCAGTTCCCAGGTCTAAGACGAGAGGGAATCCGTAGAATTATGGCTTTTCGATAGCTACCCTGCGCAGTCTCAGCTACCATAGTGTTGCTCAGACTCTCAAGTTTACCGCAGATAATGGAACGTCCAGGATGCTCCATGATTTTAGACCAGGGAAGTCTGATCATGTGACATTAGACTTTCCTTCTCTGCCAAATTACTCTAAATTCTACCAACAGAAATTTTATCCTATGTAGAAGTGAAAGATTTATTCCCAACGTCCCTGTGCAGTTCATCTCTCAAAGTGCTTGCACTTTTCCATTAGATTACCATGAAGCTAGTCCAGGAGTTGGGAGAGTGGGCAGATCCAGTCAGCTACCTGTTTTCACAGGACCAAGAACTAAAACAGTCATTATATTTTTATTTGGTTGAACATAACCAAAGGAGAGCACTACTATATGAAATTGTATGAAATCAATTATCAGTGTCCCTAAACTAAGCTTAACAGGAACATAGCCTGGTGATTGCTTATGCCTTTTCTACAGTGTTTTCCATGATAGATGCAGTGCATAGCTCAGGCATAAGATAGGCACAGCTGAAGGAAGTTAGAATCTGAACTTTTCAACAAAGCATAGTGGCCACAAAAAAAAAATGTTGATGTCTGTTAAGAATTTCTTTCTACTTGACAGAGGTCATTGTGTGTTTCTGGAGTGGATAGGATGATATGTACACACACACACACACACACACACACTGTGGCAGGGAGAGGAGAGAACAGTGAGAGAAGAGAAGAAGAGAAAGAGTACTATATTATTGTACAACTTTACTCCACTATTTAAAAGTTGAGCACACATAAATACCAATGCTCAGACTAGAGACTATTCCTCAAGACACTGTTTATTCCTTTTAGAAAGTTTTATTTTTCATTTTCTTCCAATGCCTTATTTCCTGTTTTCCCCCACCTCCTTCATTTCCAGTAATTTATATATTTAATTCCTTCACATTTAATTGAGATAGACACTGTGTTAGATATAAGATCAATAAGGAAGATAAAGTCTGTCTTTCTTTGTGCAGCTCACATTTCAAAGGAAAGCAAAGATATAAATAAAGAATGTATGCAGGGGTTGTCCCTGTGATGTGGGGTGGAGGTTTACTGTGCATAGTCTGGGAAGGTTTAGTCCGTATAGAGACAGTATCTGAGTTGATGCTTAAAAGATGGAAAGGAGAAAGCCATGGAAAGATCTAGGGAGAAGTAAATCACAGGAGTGGGCAGTGATGCAAAGGTTCAGAGATCAGAAGGACTGTCGTTAATTCCAAGGCTGGAAACAAGAAGGGACACCATACTGTCTACTGAAACATCTCTTTCAGCTGCCTACATAAAATAACAACACCAGTTTTTCAACTTTAGGTACTAAAACTTGTATTAGCTCCTTTTAGCATATGGTCTTAATTTTAATATTCCTCAAACTCCCAATAGCAGATTGCTATTAATTTTATTTAAAGTAAAAAAACAAAGTAAGAACATTGGTGTTGAATTTCAAACCATGCGTACATAAAGCATAGTCTGTAATACAAGTCTATTTCAAATGAATCTAATTCATCCCCCCCCCTTTTCCTCTTTATTGACGCTTTATTTCTTCTGCTACATATGCCAGGCTGGCCTCAAAATTGCAACCCTCCTGTCTCAGTCTCCTAAGTCCTACTATACACATTCTTGAAAAAAAAAAGCAAAAAAAAAACAAAACAAAAACAAAAAACAAAACAAAAAACCAAATTAATCAAACCCTCATCTTAACAGTTCTGGGAAAGACAATATGCTGACAATGAGGTTTTGTAATAATCCTAAACAAGTAATAAGTCCTTTATAGTTATCATGGCTATTTTGTGTGCAGTTTTAGATATACACTGGAACCCTCTTCTGAGATCTCCTTAAAATCCCTTATGTCACAAAAGCACTCCTGAATCTTGTCTTTAAAACCTGTCAGATGACAGTGCAACAATGTTCAGAAATGTAAATAAAATATCCAAAAAAAAAAAACCTGTTATTTGTACATAATTTTATACTTCTTTCGCTATACACTAAAAGGGAATATACTTTTGCTGTATGTGTTTTTAAAGTAGGTTCTAATATCAAGCCAGCTGTAACACATGGGGAATAGCAGGAGGATAAAAGAACAATCTTAAATGTAAGTATCTGAGACACCATGAGACAGGACACGGCTTTTGTGCTGGGATCCACTGCTCTGAGCTCTAGACTACAGCCAGCTCCTCACTGTCGGGGAGCCCAGGTCTTCCACGGCTGCCTGTACTTGCGGCAAATCTATTGGTTCTCGTCTAAAAAACTATGTCCACTCAACTGGAATGGGTCTAAAAGTAGGAGATGACACATAGGCAGAGTTTTCTACCTTCCTTCATGAATAAATCAGAGTATTAAGATATTACATGTCATTTACTGACACACTAATGTTGCACTGTAAAATAAAACAGGAAAGTTCTATGACAGGAAATCCAGAAACAAATGTAATACAGACTCTGGAAAACAAGAATGCATTAGAGCTAATTTTCACATCTGAAAACAATCATGGATTATGATATGAGGAAACGCTTATTAGCCATTTTTCCAGCTCATTTTAGTTTTATCGCCTTTTACACAATTTAAAATTTATGGAAAGGTTTGAATGGTGCCTTTAATTTTTGCCAGAATAGTTTGAACTTGGTTTAAGCCTGAAACTGAAGAAGCCTGAGGAGGGTTTTAATAACAACTTTCTTCAGTCTGTTTATTTAAAACATGATGAGTAAGCACAAGGCAAAGGTGCATAACTGAAAAGAGAAAAATGATACTTTCTCCTTCCTAGAAGGGTCGGAGGTTTCTGGATTGTTCAGCATCTTGAACCAAGAAGTGAAACTTGCTTGCCCATTAGTAGCCAAATCTGTCTGACACTGTCCTGGCCACTGTAAGCGTATAAACTTGGGATCTAAGAGCTCATGAACAGTTTCAAAATTATAGAAAGTCAGCAAGACGCTTCATTAATGCTAAGTCATTAGTGTTGCCCAACATATTTAATGTGCTCAAAAAACTCGCAAAATTTCCTATAATCATTTATTTTGAAGAAATAGAATGCTAGTATTTTAATCAAGTGTCTGCCAATCAATCATTATCATAAAATAAAAAAAATAAGTAATGATGATGAGGAGAAGTAAGAGGAAGAGAAGGAGGAGAAGAGGAGTAGTAGAAGCAAGAGGAGGAGAGGAGAAGGAAGAGGAGGAGGAGGAGAATTCAGACATCAGAAGTGGTGGTAGTAGCTGTTGGTAACTCTGCACACTACAGTACACAAGATATGTTAAGTATATGCAAGGCATTGGAGCCAGCTGGACTTTTATTGGCTACATAAGTGTTTTCATCTATCAACAAGAACAGAAATATCTACCTTAGAGGACCGTGTGAGGCCTAAATGGCATAGTCTTACGCCAGCACAGCGAACTACTCTATAGCCATTGATTCAGAACTTTGCCTCCTCCTTTGATGAACAGAAAGAACATCACTCTGGGATGATTTAACACAATCTTTTTTTCTGCTCATGTAGTTGGCTTTGTTTTTGAGACATGTCACACTCTGTTGTCCAGGCTGGCCTAGAACCTGACGGGCAATCCTCTGCCTAACAATCAGGATGTACCACACTCATTTGATTTACCCCAGTCTTGACAGGAATTAGTAAACACCACTGAAATGTTTGTTAGATTTAAACATAGTGAGTTTTCAAGAACCGACACTCACAAATCCTCTACAATATTTCTTCACATCCCAAATACTCAGTCAGAGTCTGGGAAGGGCAAGAACACAGAAATGACAACTATAGTTTTTGTTTGTTTGCTTGTTTTTTGTTTTTTTAAGCAACATCCAGTTCACATTTACAAACTCAAGAAGTCATTTCATGGGTCAATGGAAGTTTGTTCTGACTGAAAGGTATTAGTGTGGTGTGGTTTCCAAACTGGCTGCTCATGACAGTCACTACTTAAAATGCTTCTTTAAAATGTCATCAGAAGGTAGAAGAAAACAGATTAATATGGCTGCCTTCCAACATCGTAGGCCCATTTAGGGGTGTCATGTGACATGTATATGTGGGAAACTATTAAGGGGGCACAGTGGAAGTGGGAACGCCCCAGGTGTAAGGGGACTGTTGGCTCTGGAGACTTGTAGACTCCCAGACAAGCTCAGCACCATTAGACACGATGATGAGCTGAGATCGTCTCTCATTTTCATTTTGAAGCAAACACAGGCTGCTGTGTAAATCCACAACTGTGCCCCTGGCGCCCACAGTGGACTCCGAGCTTGCCATCGAGGAATGTGTGCTGCCTCTGTGGAGTCGGCTGCAAGGGAGGTGGTGCATGAAAATGCATAAATCACTCTTGTGAGGGCGATTTATAAAGTCTGAAAAAGATACCCACTGAAAGTATTTTAGTAACTTCTTGTTACAGACTGGAATTGGGGCTTTTAAAGACTGTGCTTTGTCTCATACTTCATAAAAGTCTCCAAATGGTGCCTCTGTTTTAGGCCTTCATATTGGCTGGACTTGGAAAACTGCTGAGTCCTGAGGACCTGTGCTTTCACACTGGTAAATAAACAAAGCTCAGCTCACTTTTATATTTCTTTTAGTCTCAAAAGAAAACGGCCTAGTCAAACAACCTCTATATATTAGATGCGAGAAGACTTCTCTTGGGGTATTCTATTTTCAAGTTTTATTCTATCATAAATTGGAATTAAAATTAAGTTTGCCTCTTTCATGTAAAAGAGGATGATAAAATTTAATGATCACTAGAATATCAGGTGGAATCCACTTTAAAGATCTTGCTTCCTTACTCTCTAGAGACCTCCTGATGTAGTAAATTGAAGTGTGCAAATCTAATGAGCTGAGACCCTGCTTCCCTCCAAGACATGCTGCTAACGTTCATCTCTGCTGAGACCTCACATGGAATTGGTAAGTCTCTTCACCTCTTGAGAAAAGAGTGATTTTACTGAGCTATTAATTATCTTGCCTTCAAAATGGCAAAGGGGGTGCCCCTCCACACTCATAATCATGCGTGGTTATTTTTGCTGATGAACTGCTTAGGATACCCACCCCTAATCTCATGTCTTAGAAGAAACAGACACATAGTCACTTGCCTGAGTTCTACAGGATGCATCCTCGGAAGACTATGTATGTAGATCTGGAATGTGATACATTCTGGTTTCTAGGTGGATAGAAGTTCCACTGTAACCCTCAAGAGTCATCCCTAAGAACAGATAGGCTGTCACATGGCCTTCCAGCTTAATAAAACCTTAAACAGTTAATTTCAATTAGTCAGTTTTTCAAACTGAGGATTCTAAAAATATACATCACAGCTCCCAAGAAAATGAGTATTTCTGGGACATGAACTGCTCCAATTCATCTGTCTGAGAGGATAGAACCCACTTCCCCATTACATCCTTCTAAAAGTAAATTTAAAGGGACACTTAGCAGCTGCCCACCCCTTTATTTGTGCACTGAGAGAAAGCAGAGACATTTGGTACCCTATAGTCCAGTGGACATGATTGATGGCAGAAGACTGGACATGACCAAGGCGGTCTGTCAGAAGCCCAGCCTCTGCCATCATTGTTTAGCAGTAGGACCAGCTAGCTCCTGGGCCTGCTGAGATATTAATATACTATCTTGTTAGCTTCTGCCAGGGCATTTATTTCTGTGTGTCGGTCACATTTCTGGTGGTGCCCAGTTATCTCCAGCAATGTGCCTGCCAACTCTACATTACTATTCTCTATTATAAAACCCTCTAGATTAATATTTGTCAGGCTAGTTAAAAAAATAAAAACCTATAAAGTCATTCCTTATTCTATTTTTTTTCTCTTAATATTCTGTGCTGCCACAGACTGCTCCTAAGCGGCCGGCACAAAGTAAAGGGTGTAGAAAATGTTATTCATTGTAAATTATTTCCCAGCATGCCATGGAGTTGAGAAAACCGAAAGCCAATACCTACCCTCCAACTTGAAAATAGTTGCAAAAGCAATCATCATCATCATTTAATTCTTCAAACAGAAGACTCAAAACTATTTTTAAAAGTCAACTAAAACAAATTAAATGTGATAATGGGTCATTTGAAAGGTAGAATGTTATTATTAGTTAATGTATTTCAGGGAAATAGCTCTGAAAAATATCTTCTGAAGATTTATGTTACATTACACTATACTCCAGTAAAGAAT
Organism: Mastomys natalensis; assembly: GCA_021653895.1. Classification (NCBI taxonomy): domain Eukaryota; kingdom Metazoa; phylum Chordata; class Mammalia; order Rodentia; family Muridae; genus Mastomys; species Mastomys natalensis. Next base: position 1,151,183 of record JAJTUV010000155.1, read on the forward strand.
TTTGATAATTATGAACTGCACTGTAACCGTCTAGCTGTCAAAAATATTTATTTCCACTGTCTGTGACAGCATTCACTTCCTGCCATTTCATCCTTTCCTGCTCTCTCTTCATACACTTGCCAAAGGTATGCCTGTATCACCCTCACCTAGTACAGTTAACGGAAGATGGAGGCAGAACGGGAGTAGGAACAGAAGTGAAGGGAGGAAGAGAAGAAAGAGGCAGGGAGAAAGAGGGGTGTGGGAGGAAACTGTGTGTCCTTGTCAATGTTTTTAAATGGAAATGACAGAGTGAGTGTAGCTTTTTTTCAGTGGGTGGCATTGAGGAGGTGAACGGGTAGTGTTCGTCTGTTCAACGTAGGGAAACTTGCCAGGAACTTATTATGTGCTCAGTAGTAGATACTTAGAAAATGAAAGACATGAGAGTTGCATCACAAGCATGACAGGACTAAGAGGACAGTAAATTTTAGTTCTGAGGCCAAATAGAGAACCAAAAGGATTCATAGATATAAGAAATATTTATTCTGTTCTTATATCTATTTCCCTTGATATAAAAACACAGTGAGCTTCATGACACTTTGTTCTCGTGACGTTTGTCACATTAGGTCTTGGGCAACTTAACAGATTTAGGACTTTATCCATGATGTGAATAATTAGTATTCCATGCATCTAGCCTAGACTTTCATTTTTCCATTTTCCACATTCCTGGGACTGTTACGTCACCTGAACACTGTGACAACAGAATCAATGACATCCAATTCTGCATGCTCACAGAGCCCTTCTGAGTTGTAGACTCAGGATCATCCCAGGAATACACCCTGCTGCTGGGCACTTCAACACATCAACTAAAACAATCAGCTAGTTTCTGACAATCTGAACATGACCATACACAAAGTGGCCTCAGCAAGGAAGCCATAGATTTTTTCCCATACATTTTTACTCCCCAAATGCTAACCCAATTTTTTCTCTTTTCTTTTTCCTTATCTTTCTTATCTCCTTCTATATTCCTTTCTTCCCTTCCTTCTCTACAATCCTAACATATAGTAGGATGCCTCCACCCTTTTTCAGACAGGCTCCTGTCATTCAATACAAGATAACACCAACTCTTGGTTAGATTCTCATAAATCCTAAGTGAAGTGGCCTTCTTGCATTCAATCTTTTCAACTTTAAAGTCAAGATACAAATTTCATCATAATGGATTACTTGCAGTCCCCAAAACCTGGGAGTGTGCCCTTCTACCTCAGCCTTCCCAGCACCTAAAGTTTTCCCTAAACATCCCTGGATAACTCTTAATGAGCACTTAAATACTGGCTTTAGTAGCTACTCAGGTCATCACCTCTGCTGGCTCAATCTACCGACTTTCGATCTATCCCCCTCACCCCCCATAATACATACACAGCTCATCTAACTGCCTAGCACCCAGAAGTGTTATGTACTCATATATTATCATTCATTCAATATTTGTTCAATGAGTCTTTATAGATACTGATTATATTTAAGAACATAGAAAGCACAGCAGCCCTTAGGAAAGTAATGTTAAATGTAGACTGGCTGTGATACATAAGTAAAAAATGAGAGTAGGTTGCTATTAAGTAATTCTCTCTTCTGGGCTAGTTGACTCCAAACCAAACACTTTAGGGAGATAGTTCTATGACTCTGTATCACAGATAAGAAGATGGGCACAGCCAAGTTGACTGAGTTGCCTGAGGTTACCCAGTGGCTCGAAGGCAGAGCACAAGCTCTTGACCTCCACTCTTTACTGCCAATAGGTTTTGGAAAGCATTTCTTACCACAGAATGACTGGGTTAAGAAGTCAATTTACTTCAGTGGCCCTCTTTGAATTCTCACCTATGGTATTTATACTGGAGGACAGAAACTCAGGGATATATAACCATCTTCCATGGGTGTCTCCTCTATTCTTTCACAGTTAAGACTTTTCTGTGATGTGCTCTGAACTCTCATCATTCTGAGGTGTCAGCTCCGTCTCTTTAAGCGGATAGAAGCAGATACTAAGTACCATAAAAGGTAATAGCAATGCTTCACTCTCCTGCAGTAAGACATCATGTTGTACAACATATATCTGTAAATGTCCATGGTGAGCTGGCTGGTTCATTTTTTGCCCTGGTGGACATATTGATAAGAGTGGTACTGTCAATCAATAAATATCTGAGAAGGAACACAGGCACTACATCTAATGAGGTAACTGATCCAAGATCAGTATGATGTGTTACTAATTTAAAAGTCTAGATATATCCAATAGATATGCTATCACATGTTATTCTGGGACCAGTAGTAACTGTAACTCAGTGCTGTCTACAGTAAACACCACTGATACTAATTTCAGGTGAGAAGGGTGGGTATACACTTGATATTCTTCCTGGTCTCACTCTTGTTTGCTTTCTATATCCTAATACAGTGTCAGAAATGTGAAAAAAAATAAATCAGATCTCTACAAAACTATAGCTAACATATGTCACCCTTACTACATGTGTAGTAGCTTATACCATGTTATGCTATGCTATGCTATGCTAACTGAGCATTTTCAGTTCAATTACACAACTTTCTCTTCATGGATACATCATCAAATGAAGAACATCCAACTAAAACCTAGTGCCTTTGTTTTCTGTAGTCAACATGGCCCATTCTCCCTTTACCAGAAGCATACATAGTCACCCCTAAAACAGCATAGTAGCTCAATATTTTATCCTCCGGTCTAGCTTTATGACTCAAGGCCCACAAGATCTACAAATTTACAGTGCTTAATCTCCAACATGACGTTATGTGACCTGCTTCTGTCAGGGAGTAGGAGTCATTATATCTGGTCTTAATGAAGACAGACAAGTGAGTGACCCATTGGTAAGTTAAAAAAGTCAGGAAAGAACTTCTTTCTGATGCTGACTGAACAGCAATTGCTCAAACCATGGTACAGTCAGTCAGAATTCTAACAGAACCTTTCTAACACAGTTTTCCTTCAGAAAAATGTGCATACAACCAGGTAAGTTGAAGGTCTACATGGTAAATCCTGCCTTCCATGAGTAAGTTAACACTCCTGGTTAATCACTGGTACATGGTATCCACTGAATAAAATTAGTTTGACTTTCACTTGAAAATACACATTCTATAAAATTCTCATCTGGCAGCTCTGCCTTCTGAGACCATGTGGTCTCCATCTTTAAATGCCCAGGTTACCCTGTACTGCACCAAGGCATACAAGGTTTTCAAGAGTAGCCTACGAGTGGAGCTGTCTGCTTTCTCTGAATGGTAAGGGCTCTTGTCTCAAAGCTGACTAGGGGAAGCAAACTCAGTCTTCAACTTTAATGTTCCCATGTCGTTACTTGTCACCTCATGGGCAGTCGGAATATGATAATAAGAACAGATAACAGATCAGAGAAGCAAATATCTTTATCACAACGATACTTGTCCTGAGAACTCACGTTACCTGGAGAGTTTCCACTTCTTCATCTTTCCTTTGAGTCTCTTCTAGCAGACCTGTAATGAGAAAAGAAACATCCATGAAAACATAATGTAAAACATGGGCTTCTTCTTAAATCAAATGCTTATTAAGGTGTGAGAGAGAGTGTGGAAACAGTACCCTCTGCCTCTAGCTGAGGAGCTGTGTGAGTATTCTTCATCCTGCCAACCCCAAGCCAGATACAAAGCCCCGGAAACCCTCAGCTTTATAGGACATGAAAGAATCATACGAACTCAGTTAGAAACCAAAAGAGCAAAACCATACTGGAAGCATTTTATCCGATGACTATATAACCATCATGTAACACAAAATTCCTTAAAGAAAAATTTAAGAACAAGTCATTTTCTCTTAAGATGAACTCTCAAGCCAAGTCCCACCACCAAAGTATTTGGAACCAAACTAAAACACACTACAGTGATGAGTGTTATTAATGGAAGCCAAATACCACATCAAATGTAAAGTCATATAATTATTATTAACTATCGTTTTATACTGAGAGAGTGGGATGTATCACAGGTATATCTGACCAACAGCGTGACATGGTCTCAAAGAAATGAATGGCTGGAAGGGAAAATAGTCAATTGAAGGAAGATGCATCTTCTTGTATAAATACAGCCACCGTTTCTCAGCACCTTAATTTATATACTTACTATAAAGGAAAATATATTTGGCTGGCAGAGCTCTCTGCCTCCAGCTACACCACTGTGCTACAATCTTACTACATTCCACAAACCTAAAGAGGGCAGGGCTGAGTCAGAACATGGCTATGATTGGCACAGATCACATTTAGCAGTGCATGTTAGAATTAGTATTGGCACTACAGTAGGACTGGTTTACTTTACCAAGAGCTGGTGCTCAATTAAAGTAAAACATAACTGGAAGAGATCCAACATCCATATCACAGAGACAGACACAAACATTTTAGCAAGTGTTAAACTAGATAGCAGCAGGAGGGAGCAACATGAACGAGACAAAGTAACACGTGTGTGTGTGTGTGTGTGTGTGTGTGTGTGTGTGTGTGTGTGTGATACCCTGCAGGTGTTGCTCTGAAACTGTAAGAGGTATCACTCTAGGTGATAATGGATGGTAATTGTCCTTTGAGACTGCACTAAGAGAGCTACAGAGGTAAAAAGGCAATTCCCACAAGATGCAGTGTTGCACTAGGGAGTCATAGGCAGTTTCTGTTGGTATTCTTTAAAGGAAATGACTTTGTCTCCAAAAGCCTCCCCTAATCATGAGAATCAGTGATAAAACAGCACAGTGCTGTTTGGGGCACATTTTCATTGGCCTTTCAGGTTTCTTAGCAACAAGGTATAGAAACAAACTTGAGTGTATTGGATTGCCAGCTGTCCTCAGCTCTCATGCTTCCTTCCACTTAACTCGGTTGCACTGGGATCTTCTTCCCGCATCCAGGCTAGTGGTATGATCTGATTCCACATTAAAAACCTTGGCGTTTACACATTTGTGGTTTTCATGAAGCTGTCCTTACCGTATGAACAAGCTCTAGATAACTTGTGAATGATAAGAGACCCGTGGCCCAGGATGCTTCCTACTCCTGCCACCCTGAAGGCTGCTCCAGGAGGCAGCCAGTAAATGCCCAGAAGCAGAGCTGTCCAGCTGATGTGACAGTGGCTACAGATGACCCAGCCTGATGTCCAGCCGAGAGAACACAAACAGCTCAGCATACCTTAGTACCACTCCAACTGAGAACTTAAGAACAGGATTAAAAACAAGTTTTGCTAAGGCCTAGCTAGTGGTCATGGCTGAGAAGCAAAACTCTCCTGCCAAGGCTTCCTATAATCAAATGAATTGACGATAAACCAACATAGTGCTGTTTTCGGGTATATTTTGGAGAAAAGTTTTTATTGGCTTTTCAGGTTGCTTGGCAACATGGTATAGAAACAAATAAGAATGAATCTAGAGTACATTATAAGACTTCCACAGAGGTGAAGGAACACAATACTGTCCCCACAGAGTGTGACTCATACCCCTTGCCAAGATCAGTAATTTTGTTGTTTATGCTGACAATAAATACATAAAGCCATAACTAACCTAGGTAGTGCTAAAGGCATATCTGTAGCCTACATGAAACCATAATTAACCTAGGTAGTATTAAAGGCATATATGTAGCCTTGTTCTCCTGACTTATAATCTACCTAGCACAATGTGCACTCACTTGCACCATGCCGTACATAATTAGACTCTTCTGTTACTTAGTTTTGAAACTGCACACATTTGCATTCCTACTCTCTTCAGAATCTTCTGATAACAAAGTCTGGACTTCCCCATTTTTCAAAGAACTGCCTCTCTCCCTTTGAAGTTTAACTTAAACCCCCAAACTGCACTATTCATACACCTCTGTTGGGAATGAAGAGTGGGACTGTGAGCCTGTGTTGGTGAAGCCTAGCTCCTGACGGTGGCTGAGTAGTAACATCCTACTGCCAACAGAAGGAAGCTAGGAGAATACAGAAAGACGGCCAACCTGCCATCGAGGAGAGGTCCCCACTGGTGTGGCTAGTGCCCCTTGTCATAATGAGTGACCTCATTTGTTCTCAGGAAGCACCCTTGCTCGGCTGGCACCCTCAAGCTCTGCTTTATTATTTTATTATAGTCAACAGGCACAGAAGCTGCTGACTGAGCAGCTCCTCTGGATACCACTTAATGAAAAGAATTTAGTGACAAATATAGAACCCTGAGCGCCTCCCTTAGATTGGCACTGCCTTTTCAATTAACTTATGCTAACTCATTATGATGCATAGTGTTTGGAAGACGAATCTTTCCTCGGAAAACAAAAAAAGCAGGAAATCATAGATGGGCACCGAAGCCTCTGGTTTTGTTTGGTTCCGCTGTGTGTTCTGAAGCACAGTTAGTTAGGGTCACACGACACAATGATTTTTCCCTTGGCTATCAAGCTATTGTAATTATTGACACTGTAAAATTAGAAGAAAGAGCAGAAATAATGAGAGCCCAAACTTTCATTTTCTCTAAAGAAGTAGAATTCTATTTATAAGTGAAATACACATTTTCTAGTATGTACCGCTGATAAATAATTTAAAAGGCTGAAAGGAAGCTGCTATAGGGAAAGCTGAAGTAAGAGACATACGGGTCATCAAATAAGCTTTCCTCCTGTTTTGAGACAGATCCCCATAGTGTTATGATGAAAATAAATGCTTTAAATGACAGTAATTTAAGAACCTTTGATATATGCTAACATCTTACAGATGAGGACTGAGCTCCAAGACATTCGGTGCCCACAGATTGGGCCCACGACTTCTACTCTGCACCTTGGTTTTCATGAAACAAGGACTACCCTCCTCTACATCTCAAGACTTGCACTGAAGTGTTCTACCATTCACTCTTCAACCACACATGCTTGTACGTCGTGCAGATTCTTCCACAGACTGAAAGAAAACCTCACTGATGCTTAACAATCTGGAAGAAGTCCACCTGTGCCTGGGTGTCTACGCTGGTGGCTCGCCACTCCAGGTTGCCTCACCTGTGACTGAAAGAAAGCAAACCTCAAACAGTTGAGAAACGAGACATTTAGAATATTAGCATACAACAAAATGAATACCTTACAAAACAATAAGAAAAAGTTGGGGATTTTTTAAAATGATCACTGAATAATTTTCCAGCTCTAAATGACACAGGCCAGCAAATATTATATTTCTCAAGGTAATAAGGTAAATATAGCCAAGTATATTTGGCTTTAAATTAATATTGTTGACTCTCTGGGCACCATATACCTGGATTAACCCAATTATAGCCTCAAAATACTCTTTTAAACGTATGTATGCAATGACCATTTACAAATTTATACTCCCTTTGTCAAGGTGCCCTAAAATGATAACTATTAATGTGTCATTTACATTGTATTGGTTATTGTAAGTAATCTAGGTATGATTTCAAGTACATGAGGTAGTTATGTACACACTACACTGTTAATTACCTAGAGAGACTTGTTGCCATAGATCTTGGTATCTATAGGAAGAATCCCCACTAGGGACCAAGAGACAAATACAGACACAAAACACTTAAAATACTGGCAGGTACATAATAAAAATTAGACATGTTACTTCTTTTAAATTCACCCTAAGGATCCCTTGTGAAATCAATAAAATGTGTAAAAAATATCAGCTATAATTTTAAACAAACAAAAGAAAGAGGCCACTAAGTATGGCTTCAGACTCCACCTTAGACAGGAAGCTACATTATTAAAACTCTGTCTTATCTACTGCCACCAACTGGCTATCAGAGAACATGCCACAAGGAGATCAGCATTTCCTCATCGGACCTCAGCACAGAGAACACAGGTGAAAAAAGAAGCAACACTGAAAACCTCTGACTCTCCCTTGTGGTCCCGGAGACACTGAGACAACATACTAGTCCACAGATGGAGCTGAGCCGGCCCAATACATGATGTTTCAATAAACAAAGGGTTTTATGGGCCACTGTCAGTCTTGGCTATGTGGTACGACACACAAACACAGGTACTCATGTTTTCATTTAAACCTAATTAATTTCTGGGAAAATATTCCCAAAACTTCAACAGTGCAGGAAAAAAAGCACAAGAGCTCATTAGCCAGCTCCGCCTTGCTCCTTCCTAGCTCTCAGGCTAAGAAAAACCAAGTTACAGAATCAAAGTTCTGATGTTGCCAACAAGTAAGCTTTTGTCATTTCTACAAAGAGAAAAAGAGAAAGTAAGGGTGTGTTCGCTAAAAAATAAATCACTGCCCTAAATTGGTCAAAGGGCTACCTTTGCTTTAAAAGACCCTTGATTAACAAAAAGGGAAAGAGAACTCTGTGATTGATTGTAACGCCTTCTTCAAGGTTAAGCATCTTCGGCCCAAATGAGGGCATGAAGTGCCGGTTCACATAGGCACCATTCTCAACTGTTCACAAAACACGACGATGTTTGAAACCCCTTAGCTGAGAGGGCAGTTTTTCCTGGACTGTGTTCTCCCTGGACATTCTAGGAGCTAAATACATTTTGGAGTCTATGCAACCTCGGTTTATTTAATTTCTTTGATCATCTCTTATTTATAGAACCTAAAAAACAGTCTGGCTTGGTTTTTGTTTGTTTTATTGTCTTTGTTTTTTGATGCAGCTACTAGGGAGATTCATGGAGTTTTCTAGGTTATGGGTGAGTGAATACAACAAATAAATGAAAAGAGGACATAACTGCTTCCAAGAGGTCGAGGGTTTACTATAGCTATAAGGGGGAGGCATCCAGAAGAGAACATGACTGGGCTGCTGAACCAGGCCATATGAGAAGTGGGTGGAGAAGAGAGAGGACAGTTAGGAGCCAAGAAGCCAGAGAGCAGGAGAGCCAAAATAGCTAGGTTACATAGGAACATGAATCTGGGGAATGGGCCCAGACTAGGGACTGGGCTGGAGAGTTTAGGGTAGTGGGTGAGGTATGCCAGCCAGAATGTCTCTATAACATGCCACAAGCGGATGGCAGACGGAGCATGCTTGTTATAAAGTGTAACTCCATGTCAAATACCAGCAGCGTCTACTTTGGGAATTCCCACAGAAAGCATGTATCTATATGTTTACACTGGCTTTGAAAACCGAGGAAGGCTGACATGAGCCAATGCCTGAATATAACCTCTACAAGCTAGAAGAGCCAAGGAGCCAGAGTCCCTCACGACCCTATATGAAGGAGTGCAGCCTTGAGTTTGGTTGATATTAATTCCGACCTCCACATCCATCCACCACGTTTGTGACATGTAATACAGAATAATAGGAAACCCGTACAATATAGAAGTTTTAATAAGTGATGTATTCTACTGAGAACACATTTAAGGGCATTCAGGTCCAACTCTCAGAGGAGCAGGTAATCAACATGCAGTCCCTACGGTAGAGAGGACACCACAGGAGATACACAGAATTCAATGAAAGCCTTGCAAAGATGCCTGTAGCCAAGAAGGACTTGTGAGAATGTGGCCCTTCAGGGACAATTTTTATATGTTACATCTCTCATAATTGCTGACTCCAAAGAGCATCCTGTTTAGGTCCTCCGAAAGTTCTTAATATTTTTAAAAATTATCCAAGTGTCATGCCTACACTGGAATATGATAATATAGACAAAATTATACGAAGTAGACATTCCTACAAAAGGTACATGTCAATGTGAACATGTAAGATCCAGGGTGGAGCAAAATATTTCAAGGACAGAAACTGCTTCTCAGAACTGTCTTCAGCACCTGCTCTAATGCCTGCCTCACAATCTATGTTACCACCTGGGTTTTTTTACATAATGAAGACGTTCATAAGAATCTGATATTATTTAAAATAAAAGACACAATTATATTAACTGAATATATTACCTGCATTACTTTTTTCTGAATTAGGGTCACAAATACACACAGTTTAAGCACTTTATAATGAGAAGAACAGTGAGGAGTCAGAAATATGAATGCCATATGAAGATCAGCTGAATAAAGACATGTGATTAATAGGCAATAGGACAATGAATGACCACTTATAGCACAGTTCTGAGTGAGCCAATACAGGATCATGGCACAGACAAGAATCCACACGAATCTCAGCATTAGATAGCAATCATTTGCTCACACACAAATTTCCAAATTTTAATAAAACACATAAACTTCAGATTGAAGAAAACATGGGAATGCTAAACAGAATAAACCCACGGGACCCCACACAGGGACACCTGGTAGTCAAAGTTCCATGAAATCAACAAGGAAAAAAATTAACTCTAGAGAAAAAAAAATCAGATCAATACAGACTGCCATAGAAAGCATCATTTTTTAAAACATTTAGGAAAATGGCTAACATGCTAGAATCTTCTATTTAGTTAACAATGTTAGGAAGGAAGGTGAAGTCAAGGCTTGTTTCTGAAGATTAAATTAGTGACCTGGAGAGAGGGCTCAGCAGTTAAGAGCACTGGCTGCTCTTTCAGAGGTCCTGAGTTCAATCAATTTCCAGCAACCACATGGTGGGTCACAACCTTCTATAACTGTCATCTCATGGGATTAGATGCCCTTTTCTGGTGTACAGATAGATGCACATACACATATATATGTATATCTATATACATAAAATAAATACATCTTTAAAAAGACAGATTAGATTAGTATATGTCCAGGATTCTAAAGGAAGCTCTCCAAACAGGAAGGAATGTGTTGAGAAGAGATTGGTGGCTGATTTGATGGCAAAGACAGAACAAAATTGTGGCTTATGGTCCTCAGGAGATAGCTCTGTGAGTCAAGTGCTTGTTGTGCAAGCATGGGGCCCAAATATTAAATCAACCAGAATTTACATTAGACAGCCATGCACAGTGGTGTTCACTTGTAATTCTAGGATTGAGGAGACAGAGGCAGGCAAATTCCTGCATCTCACTAGAAGAGCCTAGCAACTCAGTGAATTACAGGCCAAGTGTTTCAAAAAAATAAATAAATAAGTAAAAGAAGGATGGAGATTACCAAAACACATGTCAACCTATGACTTCCATATGTCATGTACAAGTAAGTATATGCATCCACATACAGCACCATATAACACACCGCACACACACACACATGCAAACACACATACAACACACACACACAGAGAGAGAGAGAGAGAGAGAGAGAGTCAATAAAGAAATAAAATTTAGCAAATGCTTCCAAAAGAATAAAAATACAATATGCTACCTTTAATAAATTCAGTGTGTTTATTAAAGAAGGTTTGATGGACAGTAATAATTATGAACTTGACAGGTTATAAAATCACCTAGGAGACAAGATTCTAGGCATAACTATAGTAGGTTAGGTTGGGTTAGCCTTTGGGGATGCTTAGGGGACTATCTTGATAATACAAGTACTCTGTGAAGATTCATCTTAAAACTGGGTAGCTTCATTCCCTTGGCTTGGTCCTGGATTATATAAAAAGAAAATGTAAAGCGAGCAGAAGTATTCAAAGTGCTTTGCTTCTTGACAACAGATGTAAGGTGACTGACCCCACAAACTCCTGCCACTGTGACTTCTCTGCTATGATGTACTGTAACCTGGAACTATGAGCCCCAAACAAACCCTTTCTTCCTAAAGTTGCTTCTTCTGGAATATTTTGTCATAACAACAAGAAAAGAAACAGTGACAGAGGTACTCAGAGTTCATTTTCCAAAGTCCTCCTAGACATTCATGTGCCCTGGCTTTGGGGTTGGCTCAGCAAACTTGGCAGAGACTTTTGTGACAAGAAGTATCTTTAAATGCCAAACACAGAAAGCAACCCAACTTTGCATCAAAGGATGACTGAGGAAACAAAAGTGACCCTTAAATATAGGTTACATCATTTGGTTACAGGGAAAGGCTGGACAGGCATAACCCACAGACAAGAGATGCATTAGAAGTGACAAGAAGGTGGAGGAAAGAAAATGGAAGTGTGTCTCACAGCTGTGGGATTACTGGACTTATGTGGAATTACACAGAAGTAATGATTGCAAAGGGGTTGTAAGTATAATGACTTCCAGCAACCAGATAAAAAGCTGGGTGTGGCATATAAGTACATATATATGTGTATATATATATATATATATATATATATATATACACACACACACACACACACACACATATAACAACAAATAGTGGGGGGAAGGGCCATGAATTTGAAAGAGCATGGTTGGGAATAAGGAAAGATTGGAGGAACGAAAAGAGAAATGAGCAAATGATGTAATTATATTATAATCTCAAAAAACTAATTTAAAAAGAATGTAAAAAATTAAAGACAATATTTAAATGAGATGATGTACACATCCCTTTTGACTAATAATAATTAACTTTATCACACCAATTTGTAGATATGATAATTATTATTATTCCTTTCAACATGCATTGAAGACTACTGAACTTGTACAGCAGGACCATGTTAGCAGTACATATTTATTAGTAGGATAAAACCACTCACACTCTCCCAGATACCCTATTCTTTCCTGAAACTGATGTGCTGCAACATACTAGCTTTCTCTCCTTAGACATTATTAACTGAAAATTAAGTCCCTGTTGCTGACTCCAATAAATGGAGAACCAGGGGAGGAAGATGTGAAACAATGTAGTTTAGCTAAATGCCAAAGGGATGATAGGAGTAAATCAAAATGTTGTTTCTTGAAACATTGCAGGAGTACAGACATGGCACGTGGAAAAGTGCTTGCTTCACAGGTGTGGAGGACATAGATATGAGTTTGGATTCTCAGACCCAATAGAAAAAGGTAGGTGTGGCATCATATGCCTGTACCCCAGGGCTTGGGAGTACGGGACACAGAGAAGAAAGGAGAAAACAGGAGAAGCCCTGGTCCTTGTAGGTCAGCCAATAAAGCTGAAATGCCGAGCTACAGGTATTTCTTAATCCTTTTTATTTCAAAACACTCTGTGGCTGATCAGATTGGATACCAAGCATGTATATGGTCGAGAAGGGAAAGATGTTTGTAACTTTCCCAATGCAACGTTAAATCACACAACTAAAACAACTGGGGGAAGCATCATGGCTCACTGTTTCGGGTACTTTAGTCTGTCGTAGAAGAGAGGGATGACACAGACTGTAAGGCAGAGCCATGCATGTGATGTGGACATCAGGAGGCAGATAAAGGGACCAGAAATGTGAACAGGCTGTAACCCTCCAACGTCTACCTCCACTGATGCAGGTCCTTCAGCTAGGCCCTATTTCCTAATGGCTTTACAATTCTCCAAAACTTCCTAACCAGTTTCACAAAATATATTCAAACACGTGAGCATAGGGGAGTAATTTTACATTCAAACCATTACATAGGCATTTAGCTAAACTCCAAGGAAATTAACTCTTATTATATTCTTTCTGGATATGTAAGAAGGGCAGAAGAGCAAAAAAAAAAAAAAAAGCCAGTATTTCTTATTGTAGATTCCTAAGTACCTGGTTTATAAAAGATCTATGTAAAACTTACTTTTAAAAGAATTATCATCTGTTTAATGAAGTATCTCCTTGTAACGTTTACAATATCAGCTCAAAGCAAATATCCTCTATTAACTTTCAAAACCACATTGTGACAGAATAGCTGAGAGAATAAAATTTAAAAGAAGAAAGGCTTATTTCAGTTTGTGGCTTCTGAATTTCTTTCCATCATCTGGTGGACTTGCTGTTTGGGGTCTGTACCTGAGAAGCCCATCTGCGAGGGGCGTTTGGGCCAGAGCAAAGCTGTTCACCTTGGTGGGAGAGAAGCCAAAAAGTGAAATGGATCACTGTCTCAGGCTCTCTAATATCTACTGCAAGGAATTTCACCCCATTGGACTGGACACACATCTTGCAAGTTTCCCGGTCACCAACCTACAGCCTTTGGAGACATTTCAGATCCAATGCACAACACAGCTCATGCTCAAACTCCACTCAGACACCTGTGCTCTTGGATCATCTTGCTTCTACTTCAATCACACCATTGTTCTAGTATATTCTGTTCTCATATCTTCCTTACATATCAATGGACTCAAATTCTTTGTTATTATATTTAAAGCTTTAGTTCTGAATACTATTTAATTAAGACTTGTTCGCCTAATAATTTTTTGTTGAAGAGGATTAAATTCAACATTAGGGAAACAGTCTACCCTAGTTATACTAATAACCCATGGAATTTTAAGTAAATAATAAAAACGAACTATCAAAAAAAAAAGTGTTCATAGAATTCAAGAAGAAAGAGAAAATACAAAACACTGACTCTGATCCCTTCCGTTCTACTCCTTACATCCTCCCGATATCTGAGGCCAGTAGCTTACTATCCTGAACCCCAAGATGAGACTATCAGATGATGAAAAAGGAAAAAACAAGTCATCCCCACTATCATTTAACAATCACTATCTGTTATTAAAGGTGCAGAACACATTATCAGTACCCCTTATTGCTTTCTCTGTATTTTCTAAGCTTTAATAGTCCCAAAATGTTTGCACCATTCTTTCAGTATAGGTATTTTTGGCAAAAATTAGAGGAGCCAGCCAGGTCTGAAATAGGGGCGACCTGACAAGTAGGGGAATAAAGTTACGGGTATTGAGGCCTGCAGTCACTTTGCACCAAACCCCTTCAGAGAAGGCATGACACAGAGGTACCAGAATGAAGTGAGGAGAGTGGGCCTCTCCTGCTGCTGTTGGGTACTGTAGTGGACTTGTCTCTTGTCCACCATGTTATAATTATGAATGAACTCATGGGATTTTATTATTGACTGTTTTATAGCGCACGCCTCTAGCACAGGAACGCTGAGCATGGCACTTTGGTTTCTAAATGTCATCGTCTTAGCTGAACTACTCAGTGGGCATGAAGAATAATTATTTGGGATGAATATGGATGGCAATCATCTCCCAAAAATCTCTGTAAAAACACAAAAACACATAACAGATTCTGTATTTAGTCTCAGTAATTATTGTCATTGTTAGGCCAGTGTGTGGATACTGAGCACATGACAAATAGTCCCATTCACCTTTAATATCTGTTTTCTTTTACATCTAGCTAGGCTAAACATACTTTACAGAATCACAAATCTTCCCTTTTCCTCCCTGACAATTACAATGATTCCTCTATAACTTACCCAGGTCCTTCAAATTCAAGTAAACAAATTAAATCACTATTTCATTTGGAAGCTGCAAACAGTACAAGATAGATTTTGTTTCACTCAACAAATGGATTATAAAACACGAAGATTTTCATTTGTTAGACCTGTTTCTTTCACAACAGTGTCAAGGCAACAAAAGACTCAGAAGGTCTTCAAAGGACAGCTTTTCCCCAAACCAGACATCAGAGAGAACTTGTGAAGGGCAGTCAAGCATACCAAACCCGGTTTAAGAAGAGGAGAGGTTGGGATTTTCGTGGTTTCAGCTCCTTACTATTAATGGGAACTTAAAATGTGAACCTCGTTTCAATAGAAGGGACTGAACAAAGAGCAAGCTAAAGAACAGAAGTAAGCAAGCCAGTCGCCAACTTGTGACAACAGGAGAAGAGAGCTGGTGCTTTCCTTCCCGCTCTGTTCGGATGGCAAATGGTCGGCCTGGATAATCTCACAGGCCGTTGCTTCCTTTAATTAGTCGCTTTCATAAACATAAAGAAGCCTTGAGTAACGTTTAATACTGATTACAGCTGCCTAGTCCATTAACAAATTGTCACATTAACACCACCACGTTGCACCGCCTAGCTTTAAAGGTTACTTCTTTCATTTTCATAGATTTTAATTAACTTTTCCTTCCCTGCTGGGGTTGATTATTAAACAGCAACTGAGGCATTTTGCCTTTTTTTGCTTCCATCTCTACACAATTTTGAGTGAAAGGGAGACTGAGGAAATATAGGTGAATGAATACATAACTAAATAAACATAGATTCCCCAAAATTAGAGAGTGGGGATGGCGTGTAGAAAGAAGCCAGACTCTGTAAACTCCACCAGCACACTGAATGACTCAATTACATGTTGCCATGATACTTCTAGAAGTCTCTTTCAAATCCCTCCTTCCATCAGCAGCTTCTCTTATTTGCGTTGTTGGGAACAGTACATATAATCGTAATTGACAAGGTAGAGAGGGCTGGGGCTTATAAAACAGGGAAAACAATATAAAACTGCTCAAGGTTCAGATTCCCTAAAGTAAAAAATGCTGTCTTCGTTTGGAAAACAAAATGTACTGTTCTCTCAGGCTAATCCTCAGGGTTTAAATAGGTCTATGAGTTTAAAACACACGACAAAGGTTCTGCTCTTAAGCAATGACCTCTTTGCCCAGCACTTTCTATATAAATATGTAGAGGCAGCAAGAGCCCGGTGCTGAGTTGTTGTAACATGGGGTAACATGCACAACGGCTAATCAAAAAGCATCTCATCAGAACGACCTTCCCTGACCTTAAGTGATCAAATATAACCCCAGTACTCTTCCTTCCATCATGACCCCTGCGTCCTTACTCTGCCCAGTATGCACACATGTATATATGCACGCAGATTTTCTATGTAACACATTCACAATGTCGAAAGCTGCATCTAAGGACAAATACATGCAAATCATTGTAAAGCAAATACATACAGTGAGGAGAATAGACAGAAGGTGCATAATACACATGACCAGGAGCCCAGCAGCACACAAATGGAGGAAGAGGGAGTGAGAGCCAGCAGCAAACACAACAGGGCAGGGGCAGTGGGAAGAAAAAGAGGCTAGTTCCTAGCAGATGTTGCCTTTGGTCAACATTTAAAAGTCAATCGCCATCTTTCAAGGGTAAATTGATACTGCCCACTTTCACCAAGTTAGACTGTATACTTAATCTGTGTCAAAAAAAATAAATAAATAAAACCCTCCGAAAGGAGAAATTCTTTGTGGATAGATAATCAGAATTGTCAACTTAAGTAGATCTGGAATTAAGCAAAACAAAAGCCCCTGGGCACTCCTGTGACGGATGCTCCTGATCAGATTATTTGAAGCAGGAAGAATCTTCTGATGGCAGCACAGATAAAGGGACAGAAAAGAAGGAAGCTTTGCTTCTGCCTGCTGTCTTTCACACTCGCTGGCATGTGCATTCACGGCTACACATCTTGTAGCCCTGGCATTCCTTCACTGAAATCAAACTCAGCTTCTCCAGCATGAGAGCCATTGCTAGACTATCTTAACCACATCCTGAAAATCTCCTTTAAATATAATGTAGTTTGAAATATGTTTATATATTAAATATATATACATATATACATATATGCATATACACACATGTATATACAACACATAGACATATACATTCTATCAATTCTGTTTTTTAAAGACCCCTGACTGATACACCTGCCATGGATTGATTTTTCTGCAATCTGTCCATCTTTGCCATAGTTTCCAAATGTTCAGTAAGTAGGATTAACAGCATCTAGGTCCACAATGGCAGGTTCAGGCAGGCCTGCAGAGAATGGAAGTGCAGCTGCTCCTTCACTGTCCTGGACCAGGAAGTGGAGCACAGGCTAACTCTGAACACTTCAGTTTACAGCTTTCCCTTCCTAAAGTAAATCTCACTTCAGATGCTATCGACACATATTCACCCATCCTTTCCGAAGAACCCTCCCTGGCTCTGATACATAACTTCCCTTGTCATCTCAGCTCCTACCCTGGTTGGCCTGCAGTTCTAGAAACCTAACAATAATATCAGCCTGGGGATTTGCCAAGACTCGTTCTGCCTAGGGCACCATCTATGGAATTGAGTTCTTAATCAGGATGATCTGCTTTCATCTTCTAAAACATCATACACACCCATCCCTTCCCATAATGCAACACTTCAACATTTTCATACTGTCTGAGAAACAGGAAGCATTATCTATGTAAGCACCAAGGTGTCATTGATTTGGTTGCTTTGAGTCATTTGTTTCTACTGACACCTAAAGCAGTACTAGGCTCCTAATAGTTGATCATTAAATAGATGTTGAATTTATGACTCCATTTCTATCCTTCCTGCTCATGGAAATTAAACTTCACAGAACACAAACATTTCACCCTAATCATTTGCAATGACTTTCACTATATGACTGTTATTCAGGACACAATGTTTTCCCAGGCCTTTATGGTCAGTTTGATCAACAACTATCCCCTTCTCTGTTCTCTACTCTAGAAACAATATTTACGGTTAAGAGTACTATGCTCCACTGAACTTCAATCCAAGACTCCTGTCTTGCCTCTCCTGATTCATCTGAATGCACATGTCTTTCTAAATTTACCCATCCAATTTACATCCTGACATGATGACGTTACAGGCTAGGAGCTTTAGGTTGTGAATGCATAAGAAGGTGGACTATTCATGGTGAGAGTAGTAACATTATAAAGATGGCAAAAGGAACAAGCTAGGCTGCTTTGGCTTTCACTTCCCATCTCAAGACATATAAAGACACCAGCCTCCACTGAGAAAGTTCTTAGAAGAGAGGATGAAAGTAGTTTCATCTTTAAAATTCTCAATGTCTATAACTGCACAACAGTAAGTTTATGATGCTAATAAAGTAGCCAGTCCAAAGCATTTTTGTTATACTACAAAGGAAAACGACATCTAGCTTTTATTCTTCAAATCCCTGCAACATTTACCCAGAAAAGCAAGTTGTTCCTGGGAGTTGTTTGCACAGTCAGTATCTTGTTTCATGCTTTCACCCTGCATGTCTACAGTATTTTACAACATAATTACATATTTATCCCGTACTTATTTGGCTCCATTCTCTCATTTGAAAACACTGTGGGAAATGTCAGGGATACCCTCGCATTTACTCAAGAGCATGTCTGGAAATTAGCAAGGATGGATGTCAACTGTGCGAATGTAGATTAAATTCATGTTCAAATTTTAAACATAACCCTTTTTTTCTGGAGATTTCAACAACTCTGAACCATGACTTGAGAATACTAGCAACATGTTAAGATGATACAAAACTAAAGTTGTAAATTTCGGCTGTACAAAGTTCATTTTGAATAAGTTACATAATTAAATACTTGTCACATGTAATTTCAAATATAAAACAGATATTTTAAACTCAGTAAAATATTTGGATAAGTAAATATTATGTAATTGGGAAGGTGTGGGCATGACTCACTTCTTTGTAAGGTAACCTCGCTTAATATTTCAAGATTTGCCTATAAACTGAGCCTGAGACCGCCTTTGAACCTACTAACACCAACAGATTAAGTCATGTGTCTTGAACTTCACAACAAAAATATTAGGAATTTCATATTGTAAAGATAAAATTTGGGGATTCTATTAAGACAGTCCTCCACTGCCTAACCTAACCTCCCATCCATTGGATGGGCATCTCGGTGCACATTTTCCCCAAATGATGGTAGATTTGCACTGGGCTTCATAAAGTCTCCCTTAGGCCAGGAACACATTTCAGACATAATTATGGGAGCAGTCTGCGGCAGTGGAAAAAAGTTAATGGAACCACATGGAAATAAAGCCATGTCACTGGTGTCATTACCAGTACACTCTAACCAGCAGAGCTAACCTCAATGTAAATAGCAGGCAAAAATAGCACAACTCTCCATCTCTTAGAGAAATCAGTTTCTCTGGAGAAATGCATGAGATGAAAACACCCGAGAGTCATAGTTCTTTCTGGACCAAAAGAGGGCACATACGGGCTTCTTTCTTTCTTGGTTTTTCCCCCTTTATTATTTGCTCTTTTGTTTTTGTGCATGTACATGGGCCAAGAAAATTCAAACAACTAGAAAAAGGGGTAGAGGGAAAGGTGAGCTTCACTAGACAACACTTAAGTATTATCTACCTATCTCCCAGAATTCTCAAAGGTCACTTTCAAAATATGCTTCCAGCTCAGTGTGCTTGTGACTACATATATTGATGCATATGTGGGTGGCATGCATGTGTAATCATCTTTTCCCCTAATCTAATGTTAGCAAGTTATATATGTACAAATTTCAAATGACAAATGTTTGCTTCATTTTGAATTTACTCTACTGGCAATATAACAAATATAAAACAATATAGTGTGTTTTATATGGCTTATCATTTTATTCCCCTCAGAGAAATTTCTAATTGGCTTTAAGTCAGTCAGACTAGTCCATCTTTTTCTACTTATTTTAAATTTAACTACGCCATTGCTTCTAAACTCTAGTCATTTATCATTTCCATTGATGAACATTTTTACATTAAAATGAAGATTTTTTTATTCCTCAAAAAAAACAAAAATATACAAACTGTAAGTAAAATAATTGTAGGATCTATAAAGTATAAAGGATTTCTTTTTTTTCTATTTTTCCACCAACATAATATTTATTAATTATCTGAGAAAGTCAAATAATGCATCTGAATCACATTTGTTTTCCATTCCTCGAAAGTACGCCCTCACATCCCTGCTGTTCCCTGCCCACCCCTCAAAAAAATACATCACATACAATTTGTGCTGGCAACATACTCATTGGAGAATGGTCAAACTCCCAGTGGCCAGCCCCTTAAAGACAAATGAAGTGTATGATGTCTCCCTTCTCTCCTCCACCCCACCCCCAGCACAAAAGCCATCAATTGTGAAGAGATATATTTTTAAAGCTTTTCATTGATCCTTTGTGAATTTCATATATATCATGCATCCTGTGGTGGCTATTCCTGCTGTCAACTTGACTATATCTAGAATGAACTACAATCCAGAATTGGAAGCCTCACCTGTGATCCTAATCTTGAGGCATAGTGGATATGAAAATCTTAGGCCCAGGCAAAGTAGTACACGCCTTTAATCCCAGGAGACTAAGTCAAGTCCCAGATCCAGGCGTGTTGATACACACCTTTAATCTGGGCCACACCTTCTGCTGGAGATCTACATAAGCACATTGGAAGAAGGAAGACTCACTCTTCTTTGCCTGCTTGTCTCCTGAGACTGAGAAATTGCTAGATCCTTTGACTTCCATTCACAGCTGCTGCTGACCATTGTTGGGGAGTTGGACTACAACAAGCCATCAACAAATTCCCTTACTATATAGAGACTACCTATAAATTCTGTGACTCTAGAGAACTCTGACTAATATACATCCCAACCCCACTCATCTCTCCACATCTGTCCTGTGCTTGCAACATCCTCCCCCAAAGAAAACAAACATACAAAAGCATCTCATCATGGAACCTGCAGTGTGTCACACCCTTTTGTCTAAATAGTTTTTTGTGCAAATGTTCATTCCTGTGAGTCATTGGTCTGGTTCGAGACCTCTGGCTTCTGCTAACCTATCCATACTGACTGGATCCTCATGGGAACTCCTCTTAGATATCCGTTGTCACCCTATGTCATGGAGACCTTGAAGCTTTGGTTCGGAAGCACTGGTTTCTTTATGAGCTCTAGCAGTTCATTCATGGGGTACATGTTGAGGTGGCTAATTCAAAGCCCTGGATCTAGGCTTGGGTGGTAGTTGAGCTGGTCAGCCTGACAGCTTTCCCTCACTCACAGCAACAAGGATAGCTTTCCCACACCTATGCCGCCTGAGCCAGCTCAACACTGCCCAGCTGGGTGTCCCCACACCCAAGGCATCAGAGTCAGCTCTACTGTACACTACACAATCAAGGTGTAGGGACCCCTCTTCTCCCAAATGCTGCAGCTGGCAAGGGGCAGGGCTTTATTAACATTTTTAAGGACACTCTGCAATAGCTTCCTGTCTGGACTGCTTTTTTTTCTTTTTCTTTATGGGGGGGAGCATCACAGAATCCTTCAGTGCCTCTTATTCTTAGCTTTGAGTATACAGTCATCAACACCACTGCAAAAGAACAGGAAAAGGCCATGGCCATCAACATGGTCTCCTGCAGCAGTCCTGATCACAGCCATCAATATAGCCTTTAGTAGCAGCATTACAATTGCACTGAATGTCCTGATTAATTCCAGGAGTTACAAAATAACACAATGCACATCCTGTAGAAAGAATGCTTAGTGTAGCACTATCCTGGAAATGATAGAAGCTACCATTCATGGTCTTGAAGCTTAAGGGTTTATACATGATTTAAGGATCAAACATTTGCTTTAGCAATAAGACAAAGCATAAACACATTATCATTTATGCAGAGATAGTTTTCATGCACTCAGAGGAAAAGTATAAATGAGTAACAATTCTAAGGAAGACAATTATGCAAACTCTACCTGACTAGTCTATCCATCGATCCTGTGACTTCACAATTTCACTTCTGTAACTTCATTTAGTAACTACTTTATTTGTATTAATGTCTTTATGCTGTTAATCACTGCTGGTTACAATAAAAAATGAGAGAAATTAATATCAGTAGGGCAACATTAAATAAATTATAGTATATTCACATCATGGGACTTCCTCATCATTGATAAAACGAATAACCAAACATTAATGATATAAAAAAAACTCAAAGGAATATGAGACAAAGGAAGACTGGGTATACAGTGAGCATATCAGTTTCTGAGTAAAGGGAAGAAACAGGGAAAATATTCTTTGTTCATATAAACGTAAGCCATTCATGGAAGCATACAGGGGAAGATAGTGTGAAACTGATTAGCAAACCTCAGGCTAGAAGTTGACTTTTTCAAGCTATCCTCCAATGTACCTTATTAGTTTCCAGTCATTAAGTCAGTGATTGAAGTTCAGAGTCTATGAAGTGGCGAAAGCATACAGATTAGGAAATTTCACTTCCATTACTAAATTATTCTAATAAGTTTTAATTAACACTCAGGAAATAATAAGAAAATAGTACAGTCATTACACAGCCTTGGTTTATTGAAGAGAACAAAGAAGGCAACACCATGAAATAATGACAGACTTAATGATTTAATTGTTTTAACTATGATAAATATTATGTTACTATAAATTTTAACTTACTAGAAAAATTATTTGTGCATTGTAGATTATGGTCATGCAAATCAACTGAGAATCTAACAAACTTGAAGAAGAATAATATAGGGACAATCCGATTTTAGAAAAAAAGGGCTGTGCACCTTAGTTTATGATTATTGTATCCCAAGCATATATACCCCAAAACTAAGTTATAAAAGAAAAGTAAACATAAATACAAATAATGCCAGTAAGTATTTTTCTTAAAAAGGTAGGCAAACCAATACCTGCTGATATCACAATGATGCAGCAAAGTCAAGCACATGCATGGCTCCAACCGTGTGGGGCTACGAAGGGAAAGCCAGCAAAGCCTTCAGACAGTGGCAGGAACAAGAGTTGCTCACCAAAAGTTCTTGGGACACATCAGACTTATTTTATGATCATTTGTATGTAAATGAAACACTTAAAATTTCAAAATGACTAAGTAAAAGGAATAAGGGTAAAACAAAATAGACCTGTGTGTGTGTGTGTGGTGTGACGTGTGTGTGTGTGTGTGTGTGTGTAGTGTGTGTGTACACAATAACAGAAGATTCGAAATAGAAGGATTGGGAAATAAGTAAACTTGGTACTTGGATCAATACCCTGTTCTTAAAAGGTATGTAACCTAGGAAAATGCCATTAGTTCTTAATAAAACAGAACATTATAATTTCTATTTGCTTAATGTGTCATTCAATTTTCAACCATAGTTTCAGATTTAAAAAAAGTAAAAGAAAGAAAGAAAGAAAAAGGCTAGATCTGAAGGTGTGGCTTAAGGGCTGAGCACTTATCGAGCAGTCCCTAGATTTGATCCTCAGTTGTGCAAAGTACTACCACACCAAAGGATGAGATATTCTCTGAAAGTCTGAATTATTGAATAACATTTTATCTTGGCAATTATATCTTTGATAGAATAAAATACCTTAATCACCGAAAGTAATCTGAAGAAATGTGAGCATAATACAGTTTATATATCTTAACAATAATGGTAATATTCTAGTACCAACACATTCTAAATTGGAGCGGACAGTACTAAGTTCAGCTGGGTCCATCAGGAGAGCTCCCGGATCCGATGACACCTGGAAAGCTGTTTTTCAAATCCCTCAAGGAATAAGGAATAAGGCTGCAATCAAACAGCCACACGTATACACTCTATAACCACTGCATACAACAGTCACGGAGTCATGGCTTACAAACTGTAAGTGCACTGAGTAATAATTACAGAAGATATCTTATCCATAATTTTCATTATAAAATCATCTCTCTCATATTTAACAAGACTAGATTTCAAAGTGATACAGAGGAAAAATTATGTATAAAAAGCTGTAAAAATGAATGAACAAAATATTGAAGATACAAGTAAAATTGAAAGGAAATATTAAAGAGGCTGAAAAAGAAAGAAAGATAATGTCTTTCAATGACAAATAAAATAGTTCACTTTTTTTATCATTACGTTATCATTGCCTGTGTGCGGCCTGCCTGTGTGCGGCCTGGATGGACAGGCTTGTGTGCGGCTCCAGGAGGGCTGCTGAGATTTACGCTAGTCCCATTGTATTCTGGATCCAGATCTCCCAAGACCTTGGGAATTAATCTGAAGAGTTTAAGGGAGAACCCAGTAAAGGATAAATGCTGTTTGAGCATTAGCCAGATCAAGGATATTCTTTGTCTCTTTATATACAAATACTTGTTAAGAGCAGTAAATACTAAAAGTTGCTTCATTTGTATAAAGATTAAAATTTCATGAAAACTTAACATTTGCATTATCTTCATAAGAGAAGATCAAGTATTTCTAAATTATATTTTGTTACAAATAAGTTTTTCCCTTTTATTGAGATAGATTCTTATATAATATACACAGTACAGTTCCCCTCCCTTTACTCCTCCCAGTTCCTCCCCAGTTCCCCTCCCATGCAGATCCACACCCTTTTCTGTCTCTCATTAGGAAAGAAACAGACTTCTATGGGCTAATAGTATAAGATAGACTAACAAAACCTAACCTATCAAAGTTGGACAAGGCAAAGCAAAAAAGGAAAAAGCCTAAGGGAAGTCTGAACCAGAGACTCACTTGTTCACATCCCAGGAGTCCAATAAAGCACTAAACTAAAAGCCATAATATAGATCCCTGTAGGCCCTGTGCTTGCTACTCCAACCTCTGTGAATTCATAGGAACTTTGCTCATACTGATTTACAGGCCTTGTACCCTGGTGTCCTCCATCCCCTCTGATTCTTAGACTTTCTGCCTTCTCTTCCACAGGGTTCCCGAGCTCTGAGGGATGGGACTTGATGAAGACATCCTAGTTAGGGCTGTGCATACCAAGCGCTCTCTCTCTCCCTGTATAATGTCCAACTGTGGGTCTCTATATTTGTTCCCATCTGCTGAAGAAGGAAGCTTCTCTAGTGATGTCTGAATAAGTCACTGAACTAGGAGTATAGCAGAATATCTAGGAGTCACTTCATCACTACTTATTATTTATTTATTTTTTGTTGTTATTTTGCTTTATTTTTTTAAAGATGAGTAGTACTTGGTTTAATCCTAAGTCTCTGAACTACCTAATCTTGTTCTTGGTCACCCAAGTATCGGGTGTACAGTCTGCCAGAATGCCACCTCATGAAGTAGCCTTTAAGTCAAATCTGGCACTGCTTGATCACTTCCCAGGCATTGTACCACCACTGTCCTAGCATACTCTGCAGGCAGGACAACACTGTAGATTGTGCGGTTTATGGCTGGTTTTGTGTTTATGTTTCACTTTTGAGAAGTACCTTCCCATACCAAAGACACTAGAACGTAGGAGTGAAGGTTCTACTTAGACACCAGATAGACAGCAACATGTTCAGTGCTCTCTGCGGGCGTTGTCTTCTGCAGTGGGGCCTTGCTATCTGTCTGTGGAGAGAAGCATATTGTCTTAGCAATAGCCTGGGTTGTTTGGGGATTTCCATGAGACCTCTTTGACCATAGAGTTCTTCTTAAAGAATCTGTGGAGTGAAAAAAAAGAACAGGAGGGGCTCTTGAAAGCAGTGCCACACTAGTAGAATGTGGACTGAGCAGCTAGCGTAGGAGTGGAGGCTCTGCAAGCAAGTGCCACAGAGATCCCAAACTGGAAAGTGTCCACCGCTGAGCAGAGGCATGCTGCACACAGGCAGGCTGCACACAGGCAGGCGGTGCTCTACTTTTTCCTCTCAATGCCCTTTCTGAGCTAGATAATTATTACTTAACCTTCAAAATTCAAATATAATGTAATTTCTTCAAAAAATTATAAATCTCTAGTACCAGATAGCTTCTCTCTATAATTATCCAGAAATCTATTCAAAAAACAGTGTTCAGTACACTACTTAGGAATCACTAATTTACATGTCTCAGCCCCTCCCCATTATTTTAATTTTTAATATAATTTTAAATTAAAAGAAAATTACATCACTTCCCCTCTTTCTTTTCCCTCCCTGCAAGCCCTTGCTGAATACCCGCTCATTCCTCAAAGTGGTCAGCCCTGAAACCATAGAGAAACAATAAAAACAAACTGAGAAGTCTGCATTTATGGATTTATATATTTATATATACACATTACAAAACTAACTGAAGAAAAAGAGAGCCTGTCTGAGTTTTTATTAGACTAAACAAGAAAAACTCTCAAGATTAGACAAGTATCTTTTTTAAACCTCGTTAAAGTAGAAAGGACACCAAAAAAGTGACCCACTACACAGTGCTATGCATTTTCATTAAGCACATATCTGTATATAACTGTGTATCTCGTGAGATTTTCAATCCTCAAGGGCAAGGACATACTAAGAATTAAATCAGTGTACAATAAATAGTAGCATGATAACAATCAGGTTGGCATTTATTAATCATGACAAGAAACCAGCCCAGTGCGACAAGGTGAAATCAAGTTTTAGATACTGAAATCACTTTTTAGATCTTAAAATCATTTTGGATATTAAAATGTGTAAGGTTGTTTTGTCTGCATGCATATCTATGCACCATATGTGTGCCTGGTACGTGAGAAGTCCAAAGAGGGCATCAGATCTTCTGGAGTTACAGATAGTTGTGTGCTCATATACAGGTGCTAGGAGTCAAACCCAGGTCCTCTGGGAGTAAGGACAGTATTCTTAGATGTTAAGCCATCTCTCCAAACTCACACAGCCAGTTTCTTAAAGGGGAACTCTATAGTCACCCATATTTGTAAAAGCAGAGATATGAAATTTGTAATTCAAGAAACATTATGTTAAATAACAGTACTACCAAGAAACTAAAATTTTACAGTTTGGTGCTAAAATCCAGGAAAATATCAGGGCACACCAAATATTACTTGTGCCCACATATATTATTAAGACTTATAGCCACAGACTATCTTTTACACTAAAACTCCAAGATCTGCACACATTGGCAACAGCAACTCAGAAGGGTGGTAACAATGAAACAACTATGTTCACCTTCTCCAGTATGAAGGATGTAGAAGATTAAGCCAGATGGACAGAAAAAATACTGCAGAGGTATCAACAGCATAGGGTCAAGACTGACATGCTCAGAGGTGATCTCAGGCCCGCTGACATACAGGACTGAGATATGTCATAGCCTGCAGCCCGAGACACGAACCAGCACAAGCTGAAGCACACAGGGGCTGAGCAGGTGATGGCTGTAGCTATGAAACATGGGGACCAAGGGTAATTGAATCTTCCAGAAAAGGCTGAAGCTGCTTCATTCATTCTGGTTTACATGAAACTATGTCTCCACCAGACTCAATTATTTAACAGGATTTAAGCATTTGCATTCCATTTCGGGTCAGCATTTTTCTTCCCTGCTTGTTCATTCAGTGAGTGCTCCAATACAAGGGACAACACTGAGCAGGAATCATTGCAGTGACAGTGACATAGCAGCGGCTGGCATCTGTGACGCTGCACTGTGCTCTACTCACTGTGCTAAGGGGGGGTTATGCATTTCCTCACTTAATCTTCATCCAATTATGCAAACTATTACTTCCTCCATTTCACAGGAGAGGGAACAGGCAGACAGAGAAACTTCCATATACAATAGAAAGTAACAAAGATGGCATCTAACCCAGGCCTGACTTCAGTACCCGTGCTCACTCTGTTATGTCAAATTACCTGAATTTAAATGATTTCTTTGTGTGACGTAGTATTTTCAATTCATGGATTTGCATCTCTAGTCATGATGCAGGACACTAATAGAATTCTTCAAAGCAAATATTAAGGGGGTCATGCATGTAAGCTGTCAAAACTTGAATTTTTCTACTAAATATCAGTAATGAGTTTCACATTGGCATAAGTGGTTGTCAGAATAAGTATTCTCAGTGAGGGAAGAAAGGCAAATATAAACAAAAATCATCAAGACATAAAGGCTTTAAAAACTAAATTAGTAGGACCATTTTTTGTTTTATTTAGAGTATGAGAGCTCACTGAGACTTGATATGAGGTTTGGGCCTAGTCTTACTGTAACTTGCTAAGCTGTGTTCATCCCTGGAGGCCTGCTCTTTCCTGAGGGGAAGCAGAGGAGGAGTGAATCTTGCATAGAGGGAGGGTATGTGTTGGGGGGACTAGCAGGAATAAAGGAAGGGGAAACTGAGGTTGGGGTGTAATGTGTAAGAGAAAAATAAACAAAAAATATGAGAGCTATAAGGACATTTGCATACAAAGTAGTTTATAGTTAAAAAAAAAAAAACACACCTGAAAACCACAGAGTATACAACAACTAAATCCAGCAGACAGATCAAAGATTCTAGACATACAGTCGTCAAATGGTTCATCTTATCACAGTGGGAATCACTCTATTCCTCGAACAAATACTTCCAATATATGGGCTAGTGCTTTAAACTGCAACAGTGATAAACTCCATAATAATAACATAATAAATTCCAGGGGGATAAAATGATGCTAAGTATACTAGCCAGTTACTGTAGAGAAGAGGCTTTGGAAATAATGACCATCTGGATTAAAACTCAATCCTATTATTCAAGTAGCATATGTTTATAAGTCATCTATTCAAAACCATACAAGGTCAGGGTGGACTGGAATTAATTGCTCATGTGACCAATGGTATGGATAAGACAGAAAATGCCAAGTTAATGCAAAAGAGCTTCCCATTTCTGCACATTCCTTTGCTAAAAGGAAATGTGCACTGTATTTCGGTTAAAGCATTTCCTCTGTAGTAGGCTTCAAAGGCTCAAAACCCACTTCGCTTGACAGCAAGGTAGCCTGGAGCCATCACTGAGCTTCTCGTGCTGCAGGGACTCCATCTATAAGTATGGTGGACAGCACCCATGGGCAGGTGTTGCATTAGATAGAAATGGAATTATACAGAACATATCACAGAGGATAAAACAAGAAGAATACATGCTAAGGAATTCTACTGCAGATGGATAATGGAATTTCTATTAACTACATAAAGTAAAATAGAGAAAAGTAATTTTAGAAAATAAAACAGCTAAAAATTTTGTAGAACTGGAATGATGAGCAAAAATATAATTAGGAAAAATAAGCAAATAAAAATGAAGCTATTCTCAGGGGGAAGCCCCAAGCCTGACACTACTACTGATGCTATAGTGTGCTTACAAACTGTGGGCCTATCATGACTGCCCTCCAAAAGGCCCAACAAGCAGCTGAGAGAGTCAGATGCAGATATTTACACCCAACCAATGGACAGAAGCTGCTGACTCCTGAAGTTGAATTGGGGAAATGCTGGAAGAAGCTGAGGAGGAGGGTGGCCCTAGAGGAAGACAAGCAAGCAGTCTCAACTAAGCTGTAGCCTCGGAATCTCTCAGACACTGAGCCACTAACCAGGCAGCATACACCAGCTGATAGGAGGACCCCAACACATATACAGCAGAGAAGGACTGCTGGTCTGGTCTCAGTCAAAGAAGATGAACCTAACCCTCAAGAGACTTGGAGCCCATGGAATGGAGAAAACTGGTGGGGTAGGAGGAATGGAAGGTGGGTCAGAGGGTGGGTCGGGAGGGGGATAAAGTCTTGACTGTAAAAAAAGGTTAAAGAATAAATTTTTTTAAATGTAAAAAAAACAAAATGAAGCTACTCTAAGCATCTGCCTTATTAGGGTTTCTATAGCTGCGAGGAAACACCATGACCAAACAGCAAGTTGGGGAGGAAAACGGTTTCTTTAGCTTATACTTCTACTGTTCATCACCAAAGGAAGTCAGGACAGGAACTCAAACAGGACAGGATCCTGGAGGCAGGAGCTGATGCAGAGGCCACGGTGCATGCTGCTTACTGGCTTGCTTCACACAGCTTGCTCAGCCTGATATTTTCTGGAACCCAGAACAGTCAGCCCAGGGATAGCAACACCCACAATGGGCTGGGCCCAACCCCACTGATCAGTAATTGAGAAAATGCCTCACAGCTGAACCTCCTGGAGGTATTTCCTCAACTGGAGCTTCTTTCTCTCAGATGACTCTACCTTGTGTCAAGTTGACACACAAAACCAGTCAGTACAACTGACCCTTGTCAACTTGACACACAAACATCACTATTCAGCCACAATCTTTCCTTTCTTATTCATCCATAAGATCTCATCTTTAAAACATAAATAACATTAAAAGTCCCACAGTCTTTACAAAGTCAAACACATTAAAATTTCAGTCCCGTTCAAATAGTCGATCTCTTAAAATTCAAAGTCTCTCAAATGTGAGGCTTCAGTAAAATACTTTCTTCAAGAGGTAAAAACCAGGACATAGTCACAACCAAGTCAAAGCAAATTCAAACTCTAACCATTCAATGTATAGGATGCACTCACAGTCTTCTGAACCCTTCCAAAGGGCTTGTACCACTTCTTTAGCTCTGTAGCACAGACAATTTGGGATCCAGCTGTTTCAAGCCACTGCTGCTGCTGTTCATGATGGTCATACCATGGTACTGGTATCACCAACAAGCTGGTTCTTCCATTGCAACTGGGCTATACTTTCGCCAATAGTCTTACATAGGCATTCTTCCTGATGCCAAGCCTCAACTTCTATTCATAACCGCTTCAGTCCTCCCTGGGTCTTCAAATCAGGCTGCACTTTCACCAATGGCCTCTCCTGGCCTCTCACAATGAGAAGCTTCGGCTGCTCTCCAAGACCCTTTCATGCCTTCAAAACCAATATCACCTGGGTGACTCTACACACTTCCAAGTCTGGCTGCCAGCACAAGGTACGACTTGGCTGCCTCTGAAACACAGCTTCTTTGTGCTTTCAGAAAACACTTTCCAGGAGCTTTCTCCTCAATGATGCTGTTCCTTCTTAATCACGGTTAATTTCTTGGCTCCAGCTAACCAGAATCAAGTGTCCCAGTAACACAAAGGTTTCTCTTCAGTAGTTTTGGTATCTTGTTAATCAAAGCTGATTCTTTAGCCCCAGCTACAAGAACCATAGAATCTTAATTCAAAATAGCAAATGGCTCTGGTAGAGTGTTTAATCTTCCCTCTGAAACTGCACAAGGCAGGCCTCCCTCTCTGCACTGCTCTTAACATCCTTTTCTTCCAAGCGCCTACAGAACACCCACTGAAGTCTCAACACTCAATGGCTTTTCTAGCACAAAGGTCCAAAGTCCTTCCATAATCTTCCCTAGACCATGGGATTTGTCACAGCAACACCCTACTATGCTGGTTACCAACCTCTTTCTAGTTAGGGTTTTATTACTGTGATTTTGCCATGACCATGGCAACTCTTCTAAGGATAATATTTGAGGGTGGCTTACAGTTTTCTAGGTTTAGTCCACAGTCATCATGGCAGGGAACATGCAGCATCTGGGCAGTCATGCTGCTGGAGAAGGAACTTAGAGCTGCATCTTGAGCCAAAGGCGCCAGGAAGAGACTAGCTTCCGCACTGGGCCTAATGTGAGTATATACATGAGATCTCAAAGCCCACCTCCACAGTGACATACGTCCCCCAACAAGGCCACAGCTACTCCAGCAAGTGTTACTCTCTCTGGACCAAGCATTTAAATGTATGAATCTGTGGTGCCAAACCTATCCAAACCACCACAGTTCATAAAATGGTGGACCACTGGCAAAAAAGAACTCGAAAAGATGGAGAGAAAACTCCTCTGTGCAGATGACAATTTGGCTAATGAAAGATAACATGAGCAAAGGCCATTAAGAAATACAACACTTTTAAGGTGTAACAGAATATAATTGTCAGCATTCTCTTTTCTATAAAGACAATAACCAGTTAACAATGACGGCATAATATAAATATTACAAGCAGAAGAATTTTTTAATCCTTAAAAATAAACCCGGGGATA
The DNA here is from genome assembly GCA_021653895.1 of Mastomys natalensis. Classification (NCBI taxonomy): domain Eukaryota; kingdom Metazoa; phylum Chordata; class Mammalia; order Rodentia; family Muridae; genus Mastomys; species Mastomys natalensis. Next base: position 1,183,152 of record JAJTUV010000155.1, read on the forward strand.
TAAGTCAGTGTTAGAGCATAAGACAGCAAAAGCAAGGAAGTGGTGACCAGTGTGCTTCAGAGGTAAGAAACAGGTCGAAGCTACTTCATAGTGGGGGCGGGGAGTAGATACTGAACAATGTAAGCTTCAAGCCTAGTCTGGATGGGTTTGGGACTTGCTGTGGATATGGTAGTGTTCTAATTCTGAGCTATGTTACTCAGATAATACAAACACTTCCAAAACATAAATCAAAAACATTAATAAAAGGTCAAAGAAAGTGCCAAACAAGTTTAAAATACACAGGATAGATAGTAGAAGAGATAGAGATAGAAGAGAGAGAGATAGAGAGAGAAGAGATGTGATGAATAGATAGCAACATAAGAATGTTACAGGTTACAGGTTGGGAATAATGGTCATGCCTAAAAACTTTAGGAAGGCTATCAATATAAACCACTAACATCAAAACGTCACAACCTTCTAAATCTGGGTAATGCATAGGAACTTCCCATTTCTGCATATAATAATGTTTGAAACATTACATAGTAAATTCTTAAGAGATCAAATTAAGTTACTAGCTGTCATAGTAAGAAATGCTCAGTTAAGCTAGAAAGTAAATCACCATGTTTATTTTCCAAAGTCAAACATGGCATGCTCGATGAACAACAGGCTAAAACGAGATTTCTGGGCACTAATTAATTTCAATTAATTTCTGTTTCATTTATCTAAAATTGTGATTGTATAAAATTTATAATTAAAAACTATATATATTAAAGCCTAAAACGTCATTTTCTTACTGCAAGGGCAGTTAGTTACCTGGGGACAGAGGAGAGACTATGAATAAAGGAGTGATTCTTACACTGAATTTCTGCAATGCTAATTCACTGATAAGAACTTCAGTGACTGTGGGGAGAATAAACTGTAATAAGCACCTGAACCAAAAACATTTCAATCTTCCCTTCTCCCTCCTTTGTATCTGACCTAGTATCCTTGTATCTAATAGGTAATATCCCTTGGAATGCATTAAGTTGGCTGACCAAGAGCTGACACCAACCAAAGGTCAAGTATGTGGGTTGGAGGGGTATCTGAGCCCTATAACAATGAGAGGGACATGAAGTGGGATGAAAAACAAACTTCCACAGTTCCACCAAACCTCTGGAGAATTATCTCATGGAATAGTGTCTACTAAACACGTGATGCCTACAGGCAGGAGACAGGAGAACTGCACTCTCGTCTGTGAGCTTCACAAGCTTCCTTGTTTCTCAGACGTCAGCTCTAACCCTGCTGGAGTGTATTTTTTGCCTTGAGTTTGAAGATGTCTAGCATCAGCATTTTTCACTGATGATTCAAGTCTGACGCTGCTTGTGAGAGGGACTTATTTCCTTTTCCATTTACCAGCACATGGAAATCATGCCTCTTTTCTTTTGCAATGACTCATATGGTACAGCATGTTGTTTACTAACTTCCAAGAAATTCCTGTTAGTGACCACTCTGAGATCCCCAAGAAGAGGAAGGCTAAAATTAGAGCTTTGGGCTTCGTTCCTTAGGGGGCAGGTATGTGCAGGCTCCGACATTTCATCTCTCCATTTGCTCATGTCTTACAAAGCAGAGGGGGAGGGCGGAAGTCAGGGGAAGGGAAATGCTTGCCTAACTTGTAAAATTGAAACAGACAGGTACAAAGGAGTAAAAGGCAAACATGAGCACATGGATTACTGTGGGGAGCTGCTTAGGGATTTAGGCAGCTAAAAATAGCTACCTGGACTAAAGGGGGTTTGCCTGTTTCCTCCTGCCTTTTGTTGGTTTCTTTTTACCTTTAGACAAGAAAAGTGGCATCTTCAAAAGTTTTTATTTTTCATTCCAGGGCACCTCCAAGCTTTCCTATCTGCTGCCAACCTCATTTATTCAAGGTATAAAACATTTTCATGAATCCAAAACAATGCTTTACACTTTGTGGTCAAGGAGTATGAGACCATTCTAGTATATACTCACATTTAAGTAAGAAAAATGTATGTGCAGGATATGAAGGAGACAAAAGCAAAGCAGAATGCCACATGGGTCAGTACAGGAAGCATTCAACAAACGTTTGCCACATTTAGTGAAGAGGAAAGACAAGCCGGTGCTCTACAAATGACCAGATGAAAATCCTGTAGGCATTACAGGTTCTATCTTCTCCTTCTCAAATATTGCACTACACAAAGCCAGGATCACTCTGGGGACCATACTCAGCCAATCCTAAAATAGAATGCCATGATTTCAGAGGACCCTGCATTTTATTCTTGAAATTTGTAACTGGAATATACACAATTGAATTGGAGAGCATTATTAGAAATATAAACAATTAAAATGCATCAATAAGGTAGTTAAAAGTAGTAATTAAGTGTATATACTTTTTCTATTCAAACACCTTTGCCTGATATTAGGACAATGTAACTCAAGTAAAACCAAGATATCCTGAAAACACATTGGCTTGAGCTGAATTTTATAACAATTTAAAGATAAGGACATCTATACTTAGAGTAACAGCTACTCGACGTTTCTCTGCTCTGAAAATCAGGCAATGTGTGAACATGTGGATGTTTCTGTACAGACAATGAAGCTTTCATCAGATTTTCACAGGGTCAGTGACTCAAAAGCAGTGACTGAAGCTAACTGAAATACCACCAAAGAGTTACCTTTAAAAAAAAAAAAAAAAACCCTAAATTAAAACAAATTATCATTTCATACACCCAAAATACATATTTTTTCTCCAAAATGTTACCAATTAATTTCCCCATTCAGACCAACACCAAATGGGTCTGTATTATTCTCAAACAACCATCAAACACTACAGAACTAGACAAATGTGACAAAATAGGATGCAAATATCACATACAACTTTAACCTCTGCACAGAATCACATTGCTGTTGCTGCTACTGTTGCTGCTAGAGCACTGAAAGACTCATTGCAAATGTCTCAGTAATGTCTGATGGGCTAACTAGTGAGTGAATAGTGCATTACATTACTATCATTTGTTGTAGACTATATGTAGTAAGCTACATTTGAATCCTGTATAAAGGAAGAGTTTAGAAGATGTACAAACAGCCGGGCGTTGGTGGCGCACGCCTTTAATCCCAGCACTTGGGAGGCAGAGGCAGGCGGATTTCTGAGTTCGAGGCCAGCCTGGTCTACAGAGTGAGTTCCAGGACAGCCCAGGCTACACAGAGAAACCCTGTCTCGAAAAACCAAAAAAAAAAAAAAAAAAGATGTGTAATTCAGGAATGTGAATTTCACAATGGGAAATGTGAAAAGATTCCAAAAGGGATTAGAACACCTACTTTGAAAGTCTTCATTAACATCAAAAACAAGTCACTGCTCACCCAAATATTTAGCATTACACAGAATACAGATAGAGCATAATTCCACTCAGGTATAAAAGTAAAGTCCTACTCCAGAGTTTTTGCATGAGTTCCCTTAAGAGTTTTTTCCCAGTGCTGGCTGTCAGTATGTCTAAACCTGTTCAAAAATCTCAGTACAGCTACGTTCAAGACAGTTTAGTTCTCTGGAGCACGTGAACTAAGAAAAGCTTAGACAGCAAGGATAAGAAGAAGTTTAGTGAACGTTACACATAAAGGTTACAGAACCATCCAGTGGTTTGACAGATCCACCTAATCTCTGAAAGGGAACTTGCCCTTTCAATAGCAAACACATGGTTTTGTCATGAGCTTGAGACTTTATGTGAAAACTAGATCAATGCATCTGTCACCTTTTTAAGAGTCAATGCTATTTAAGAAGACTTCCCTCTCTATCTCAGAAAGCACCATACATAACTATGTATCAATAGCTTTGTATCGTATAGACTTAGGGTATATTTTCTTTACTTTTAATTGCAAAATCATTAGATACTGTAAAAAGCATCCATCACAAAAAACAATCTCCAAAAAGTTTTACATATACTAAAAGATAAAGAGAAAATACCATTTATCATTAATATATTTATATGTGTTATATATATATATATATATGTGTGTGTGTGTGTGTGTGTGTGTGTGTGTATATATATATTATATATATATATACAACTTTTAAGATGTAAACTGGCACATTCATATCCTTTCCATGTGTGGAGTGACAGGAGCAACATTATGTAAAATATTTTTGTTCCATGAGGAGAGTGACAAGATTTATCTGATAATACATTTCAAATTCCAATATATAGTCATCAATAAATTTCTTTTTGAGAGGGAAATGTCTGTGCTAGGAGACTAAGAAATAAAATTTTAGAAATGAAATTTAGAAATGAAAAACTATAGGTTGAAATACTTACATATAAGGAAGGCTTTCCACTGTGCAATGATGTAAGGCTCATTCTTAGGAAAACCCTCAGGGGCTCATGAAAGTTTCTACAAGACTTTTAGTGCTTGTTGGTTTTAAGAGCCTTTAAGGTTAACTTACCTAAAAATCTGAGTTTCTGTAACGTTCAACACACATATTTCTCTGATATTACATTTCCGGAAACAACACACAAATTAGTTATCCTAGTAACAACACGGTTTTGCGTTTTTTTATAGAATCATCACCTAAAATATAATATATTGTGTTTTAATTATATAGTTTATTATTCATTGGGCTAATCAAAAAGTTCATAACAAATAAACTAAGTTGTAAAGAAATGTCAAGATGATAAAATATAGAATATTAATTTTTTCTTTTAGGGGATAGGAAAACAGCTTAGTGTCAAGTGTATGTATTTTCAAGACTCCAGTCTTCAGCTCGGTGTCCCCAAATGCTTTTCCTTTAAACCCCAACCCAGATAAACGCCATTTCATATCATTATTATCTACACTGATAAATAATCCCTTCTGCTTTATTCATGGTGATGGAAGCAAGGGGCTCCATGAATAGTGATCAGGGACAGCAAGTTTAAGTATTAATTATTATCAACTATCATTTCAACATTCAAACACTTTAGCAACTAAGGGGACAATTTTATCACATGGCTTTAGGTTATAAGGGAAAATTAAGTCTCAACAATAAAGAGCAATTCATTGTAAATTTTTCAATTGTGACTCCGGAAACACTTTAGAATTCTTCCAGTAATTATAAAGGAATATGTTTTACTAAAATTAAGTACCACAAAAGTGTGATATAGTATCTGGTATTTAACTTTTCTACAGGCTAGAGAGTTTACACGTAGCTGTTAGGAACACTCATTAGGCTAGTTCCTTCTGCCTAATGTCATTAAATCAAATTATGAATGTTGCTGTAACCCACAAATTATGAGCTATGAAGAAATACTGCAAACTCAGCATTTGGAAGAATTTGAGGCATATGATAAATGCCACAGGTCACATTAAAATCTTACTTGCTAGAATAATACATGTATTCATTATAAATTATAAGGAGAAAAATCCCAGGTCTGTGAGCCAATAAACAAATACTGCTTTAACATTAGCATAATTTGTTCTCATGGTAGGCTATATGGAAGTCTTCACTAAATATTCAGTGGCCAATATAATGAGTGGTTACCTACAGACAAAAAGACAAAGTAATGACTGACTCTAGAATCACAGAACAGTCACTGTTAATGCTCAAGCCAATCTATTAAGAACAGGAGGAAATGATTCCATAAACACTGTAAAAAAAAAATCATTCGTAAGATGCTTTGACTGGTCTTCTATTTTTCATAATGAGAAAATGTTTACAAAGAAACTTAAAAGATTTCATATCTGCTTAAGGAGAGTTAAATTGAGTGTATTTTGAAATGCAGAAGTATATATATGCAAAGATTATCTTTCTATTTTTATCAAAGCCATCTAGAATCTAAATGCTCAAAGAACCTAATGCGCAACAATGATAGATTAGTGATTATCTGCTTTAGAGTCTGATAGAAGCGTGGGAGACTTCTCCCAGTGCAATATACACATACTTCTCTAACATACAAATGCACACTTGTGCACACTCACGTGCACACAATTATGAAACATTTTGACGTTGAAAACATAAGAACGGGTGTGTGTGAGTGCATGTAATTAAAATCTTAAGAGAATCAACATTTCAATAATTATCAAAAATTGCCTTCAGGATGGAAGGGAGAAATGTTCAATTTTCAGAGAAAGGAGCAAAGGGGATACATTTACTATTCAACTTAAAACTACTGTAAAGCACAGAAAGAACAAATATATTCAAAATTAGAGGCCACAAAGAGACATGCATACCACAAACCATGTTTAGCCATCTCCATTCTGCACACTGAAGACAATGTCAGCACTAGCACTTTCTATATGCAATGGGGGCGCTGAGGGAGTCAGTCACTGAAGCTCTACAAGGCTCAGCTCTGATTTCACGTTGTAACTACAATTGATAAAGTCTGGGACAATGTGTGCTTGTTCCCTAAGTACATAGTATTCTAGCCTCATTTGTTTATGAAATGTAACTTCAAAGAATGGTCATACTGGATCCTGCAAGGCAAGCTGATAAGGAGGCTAAGGGACAGTTGGTAGACAAAACGGGGCCCTAGGGAGTCACTTCTGTCTGACTTCAATTTTCACAGATGTGGGACCCGAGGCATGAGACAGGGTAGTTTCTATGTTGTGCAAGTTCAGAAGTGACCTTCGCTAACAACAGTCCTGGAGCAGTATTCCCTTGTAAGATCACACCTACTGTGGACTAGATTTCCATGTCAGGTGTGTAAAGATGAATAAAGCAGAAATCTGTGGTCTAGGAGCGTGCCACAGAAAGAGAATTCACAAAAGCTAATTTCTTTTTTTTTTTTTTGGTTTTTCAAGACAGGGTTCCTTTGTGTAGCTCAGGCTGTCCTGGAACTCACTCTGTAGACCAGGCTGGCCTCGAACACAGAAATCCACCTGCCTCTGTCTCCCAAGTGCTGGGATTAAAGGCATGAGCCACCACTGCCCAGCACAAAAGCTAATTTCTTACAACTAGAATTGAACATGCATTAACAAAGGAGTTTTGCAAATCTCAAGTCTCCGGAACTGCAGAGTAACTGAGAGAGAGAGATTTGAAGCTGTCTTTGTCTGCCTACAAAGTTCATATTCTTAGCAAATGTGCTATTTGACCCTACTGTATAGACTCCTACAGACTCATCCTCTGATTAAAAGCTGACTTTGTGAGCGTGGCGTGTTGGTACATGCCTGAAATCTCAGCACTGTGATAGCTGAGGCAGGGACACTTCCCTGAGTTCAAGGTTAGCCTGAGCCTCAAACTAAGTATTAGGCCAGGCAGGACTGTGTAATATGATCCTATCTAAAAATAATTTTAAATAAAGAAAAATTAGCATTTTCCATAATGTATAAATTATCTATGTGAAAAGCATCAGCAAGCATGTTGCAGTATCACTGAGTCAGAAAACTGACAAAAAGAAATACGGCCACCATTCAGCATAGAAAATTTTACATACAGCCCTACATACTGTACTGTTTCATTCCATGTATTTTAATATTTTATAAATGGAACATATAACATATATTCTTTGACTCGTTAGTCAGAATATATTATATTACTGAGACTATATTGTTGGTAAAATAAATGCCTATGTATAATATTCACTTTAAAATTTTTATTTTTTAACAGTTTCTAAGTGTATTGTGCTATGAAAATACCATTGTTCTCATCTATAGACGGAGAAGAATAGGAAGGAGGGAGGGAGGAAGGCAGGGAGGGAGGGATAGATGAGAGAGAGACAGAGAGAGAGACAAACAGAGACAGAGAGAGGAAGGCAGACAGACATTGCACATACACATGGTGAGCATGTACCTCAGTGTATCTCCTGGTTCAAATGTGCAAGAGCTTTTCTCTTAGCTGCACATTTTCAAATGAAACTGCTAATCACACACCAAGCATACATTCACCTTTATAAATGATACTGAGTTATTCCCCACTGTATTTGCTTATAAAGATGCTCTAAGAATGAGGCAAAGTTCTGTTGCTTTAGTCCTCACTATGCTGTTATATACTTTTTTAAAAAGAAGATATCCGATAGTGTCAAAAGAAACACAACATCTGGTTTCTTTATTGCTTTCTTCCAAAGGGATAATACACTTCGATAGAAGAGGTTTGCTGTGTTAATAGTCATGCTTCGCAGTGTAAAAGTTTCACTTTAAAATTTTATCCGTCGGCACTGAGGCTTAAAAAAAAAAAAACCATTCATGCAATTCTCCTGCTTAAAAGATGCCCCAGTGGCCATATACTTAAGTCAACACTCCTAGTATGCCATACAAGCTCTGCCTCTGCTTGCTCTTAAGCCTATTTCCTCTTTATAATTCATTGTCAACACCCCCTCCTGCCTGCCAGGTTTCATCCTGCATACACTACTATGCTTTTCAGCCTTGCAACGAAACCCTCAGGCTTACAGTTACTGTATGTCTTGCACCCTGACATCCACACTTAGGATGACAAACGGGGTTCTAACTATAGTTCACTACTTTTGGTTTTTCAATTCAGCATATATCCTGCAGCCCTGGCTAACCTTGAACTTGCTAAATAGCCAAGAATGTCCATTAAGCTTGTGATCTTCCTGTCTACACCTCTTGAGTGCTTTGAGTTCAGGAAGCACAGATATGTAGCACCAACTTCCAGTTTATGTGGTTCTACGAACCAAGACCAGGGCCTTGACATGCTAGGCAAGCACTCTACCAACTGAGTTATATCCCTAAGCCAAGATCTCCAACTATGTACTCTGTCTACAGTTGAACTATAGATCTTATGAAGATCTACGCAATCATAATGTGTATTTCTTGCCCAATTCAATGTCTGCTGCAAGTTTGGTCCTTAATAAATACACTAAATGCCCCAAGTTTAAATAAGTGTTTCCATGAAATGGACCCAAACTTGGTGAATTCCTAAACCATAGTAATCAAACCCTGGACAATTGCAGATGGAGCAAGATAAAGAACTGTCTACAGAGGCCTCTGAGGTCAAAGAGCCTCATGTCTAACATGGTCGTCCTTGAACCACAAAGAGCCTCTCTAATATATGAAACATCAATTATTCTACACAGTTGTAATCTGTAAGAGGAGCAAAATAAATGAGACTAGATGTTAGTCACAGAGGGTCCTATATACTGTTACTGAGTTTGGATTGTGTTGTACAGCAAGTGGGAACAATTGCAAGACTTTAAGATTAAGTTAGTCATGATATTGGTGTTTCAGATTAACTCTTGAGGATGCTTGATAAAGGAAGATGAATCATTGAGAAATACAGGTTCTTGTAGAAGTCTGTTATGAAAATTTGACCTTGAATTAAATATACTCTTATAGATAAATGGATATGTATATATACAAACACATATATACATATATAAATATATATATTCATATTTTAAAATCTGTTGAAATGGCTGTGATGGCAATACAGATATTTCACATAGATACAAATAGGAAACAAACAAGTAAAGCAATAATTTTTACTGTACATTTTCAGTATTCTGTATTCCATGATTCGTAAGTTTTAGCCTAGTATTTTTTCCAGACTATATAAGTGATAAATCAACTAAGAACATTATTCCAATGCAAGTCTAACAAGTACTTCTTCCCAACTTCTAGTTTAGAAAGGCAACCTCAGAATCTGAACTGTCTCCCCTTCCCTGCCTCTTCTGCTCTTCCCCCCCCAACCCTATCATTTTACATTCTCCTATAAAGTTGCTTAAATACTTTCCATTTCTCAGCCATGTTAGCCCACTCCCTGATAGCTCGATTACAACAAAAACCTTTTAGCAATATCTTTAATTATGTCCTCCTCATACTATAGTATATCCCCTAACATAGACATCATGATAATTTGATTTGATCATTCTTAACATTTTCTTTCTTGGATTGCAACCATGAGTGGTTGAATTCCCACTGCTTAGTTTATCAGTGTGAACATACCACATCTATGGAAGGCCATTAGAATAGGACCTAGCTTCAAGATCACCAGGCTTCCAAACTCAGCAATAAGCATGTCCTTTCTCTATGGAAGCCAATTGCCTATGAATAATTCTTTTACTTGCTTTGCTCTTTCTAGCCACCTATAGCCTGTTCTTCATCAGTCTTAAAAAAATATGCCTAGCTTCATCTCATTCATCTCTGATCACGACTCTAACCTGTCAATGAAAATTCATTACAGTGCTCTCCTTAGAGCTAATACTCAATTACAGACAAGGCACTTGTTAATTGAATTTCCCTTGACTTTGACCTAGAATAGACTCGACACACTGAATTCCAATGCAGAGACATTACAAAATGGTTTGCATCACCCCACACTTCTGCCACTTCTGCATTACTCTTTCCCCAGATCTCCACCACTCCCAGGGGAAATAAAATGACAATACCAGAGTAGGCTCTCCAGGGTCATCCATGAGGATCTGAACATGGTTCCTCTACTGTATTATTCTATATTATATGCAAACTTTGAGAAATATTTAGGAGTTTAAAATTGTAACAACCATTTTTGATTGTTATATTGAGAGACTACAATGCCATGCAATCAAAATGCCTTAAATTAACTAAATTAAACACTTAAATGAGCCTTCCCTGAGAGTCAGGCAGCATCTTAGGTAAAGCAGATCCATTAGTGAGTAAAGGAACTTACGTCTGAGGCTTGACACTGCTCCTATTACTTACTGATTCTTTGTCCTCTTACTTTCTGAAATAGCATGTCACTGTGTGTGACCTTTCTAAATGTGACTATATAGATTGGGAACTATATTTATGCACACAAGTGGTGACTGATAGATACTTACTTGAAATAGTAAAAATTAATGTTATTAATGCTCAAATAACTAAAATCCTACTTCTTGGGATAGGGAGATGGTTCAGGAGATAGAGTGCCATTAACCATGACTTCATAGGTCAGTTCCCAGAGCCTATATAAAAGTCAGGCATGACATAACATGCCTATAATCCAACTGCTCTGAAGGCATTTACAGGGGCAACCTGCAGCTTGCTGCTCAATGAGACGGGTTGAAATGATGAGCTACAGGTTCAGAGAGAGATACTTCCTAAAAAAATTAAGTAGATGGTAATTAAACAAGACATTAGATAGCAACCTCTGGCTTCTTTCTACATCCAAATATAGACAAATAGGGACCCAGATGGATACACATACATACAGGCATGCATGCACACAAATACATACACTTTTTATGTCTTTCAGACACTCCTACTCCTGAACATAACCAGGTTGTCTACACAGATGCTTGTCAAGTATCACTAAAGATGTACCACTCTACTATCTTGAGTGGTCACTCATGTCAATCTACTTATAACACATGTCTCTTCAAAAGTTCAGTGCTGTTTAAATTCTCATGTTTAGTACTGTTGTGATGATGCTTTGCATAAACACATTTATTCTCTTCTCAAAAGCTTGCTGCTCTTCTGGGTGATGTTTTCCCCACTGATGATGCACCAACAAAAGTTTCTTCATTTCACATGTCAAAAATACAGGAACTGTCATCCCCAATCTGTCACAGGAAATCACTTAAGTTCTTTTTCAAGTCCAGTGGCTGCTTACCATTTCACTGTCACTACCCTGAGATCATTCTAGATTTATACCTAGGATTGGATTCTATATTCCTAGCATGTGTAAACCCTGCAACTCTAAAGGACACTACATTGTTTACCATGGCCTTTCTTAATCATGGTAGGCAGAATGAAGTCTCTCAAGTTATTCATATTCTAATTCCTAGACTGTGAGATATAGTATTACATGAAAGGGAGAATTAAGATCCAACATGGAATTAAGTCTGTGAACCAGCAGATCTCAACAAAGGGATTACTCTGGATTACCCAGATGCACCCCAGGGTATCAGAAGGGTCAAGAAGTAGATGACAAAAGGAGAGGGGCCTGAGAAGAAAATATGAGGGCAGAGCCAGGCCTTCAGATGATGCCACATCAAAAGGCACCTCACTGTTTCAACTTTTATCTCATTTCTACGTTCCCTGGAGCTAAACACTATTCTTAATCTTTGCCTCCTAAGGTACCCATGGCAAACATTCCCTGTATATTGTCTCACGCATGAAGATAATTAAAAAAATATTTTCTAAACATATGACAATATAATCCTGATATGAACTACTGTATGAATAAAAATTCAATCTCTGTATTAATATTTTTACCTTCTACATGGTGGGCTACACAGAATCTCCCAGAATACTCTAGGTCCTATTTCTTGGCCTATGGGATTGCTATCTTACATGGTCACCTCTCTGCCGCTGTGACTGAGAAACTTCAAATGAAGATATAATACCAAAGATATAATATAAATGCATCATAAATGCTATGACCCATGAAAAAGAGAAGACAAAGTATTAACAGAAGTAGGAAGTCAAGGCTGTAGATACAAGTCAAGGATGACAGCCAGCAGCTATCAGAAGCCAAAGGAAAGGGGGGCCCGATGTTCGGCTGCTTTGCAGTAGAAGAGTTTCTACACCTGACCCAGAGTTTTCTTCTATGCATCATTGCAGCAAAACCTCGTGAAATGTGTAAATGTAAATATCCAAGCCTTACATTTCCTTGAGGCACCATGATCTCTGAAGTGCTTCAAGCCACATAAACCCCTCCTTTTTGCATGTCAAGATAATAAGTTCTCTAAAATTTTATAGTCCTGGACTTATAAACCTACTGATATATTTTTTTTTTTCTGATTTTGCCACAGAAACCAGTCCGTTTCATTTTTGCTGCTATCTATTAGACAAAACATGAAACACAAAGGGAATGCTCTCCCAGATAGCCCGGTACGGTGCTGCCCTCTCAGATGTCGCTCATCTTTTCAGCAATGCCTAATCTTAAACCGCTGCCTCTTTCCTAGCCCTTTGCTTACCTTTCTTCATACTGTGCAACAATGTTTACACCAGCTGATATATATACTTTTTTCTTCCCCTTTTACAATGAAATGATGAATCGCAAAAGCTACAGTTTCATAATGATAGAAATACAATGAATGTTAATTGAATCAATTACTAAATTTAAGGAAATATATAATAGTCATCTTTTTATTACCCTTATGAAACTGAAAGTTCCACACACAGGTTAATGAAAGCAGTAGACACAAACATTTGAAATGCTAGTGCTAAATTCAACCAAGACACAGAGTTTCAATTTCAGTAAAGAACCTTCATTGTGTTTTTAAAGTAAGCAGTTTAATGGAAAGCCACTTGGATATTAAAAAGATATAGACATTTTTTCTCTTCTTTTCAGTTTATCGCAACCTATGAAAGTTAAGAAAAATAGTACGGAATGCAGTGCCCTAACTTTCTAATCAACGTATAGTTACTGTCCAGGCACAAAATTAAACAGTAACAATCCACAGTAAAGAGGACTAAGGTATAAAATGACTCAGAGAACTAAATCTATATTAAAAATATTCATAAATAATAACAACTCATTTACACTCACACAACTGAAATGCTTATATGAAGTTATTGTATAAAAATAATTCAAACAATCCTTATTCTGACAGACATAAAGCATGGTTCAGAATCAACAATAATGAACTCAGATGAATTCAGATTAAACAAGTCTATGTAATGGCTAACACATGGATACATTACCAGATGAAAATGGCTGTACTCATAAACTACAATATGTTCCCCAGACAAGAAATGTATTATATACAATCCTAGTAAAGATTGCAAGAGAAAAGTAAATGCAAGTCCAAAACCACTGGAATTCTCCTCAGCAATGTGTGTCTAGAGTGAACTCAATTGTATTATAAGTTAAGAGACAATAAACTATTCTATGTCCATCAAAAATGTGCTTCTTATTGAAACTCATTAGATTCCATAAAATGATATCCATGGGCCACCCACAGTTTTTTATTCTGATACAATCTGCCTAACATAAATTCACCATAGGGATCACATTCTTGGTTTGCGTACTTTAGAAGCAGTTGATCATCCTCTCTTCACAATGACCAACCTTCATCTCATGGGGGAGGGGAAAGGGGGGAGGGGAGAGAGAGAGAGAGAGAGAGAGAGAGAGAGAGAGAGAGCGCCAGAGAGAGAGAGCACACATTCCTTCTCCTTTGAGAAGAATTAAATACTGGAGCAACAGTTTGGTTTGTAGTTTATAGGTAAGAAGAGTTAACTATTGCTACTAAATGCTGTCAGGACTAAAGAACAAACAATGGAATTTAGCATAATTTGTCCAAAAATAACAGCAAATGACACACAATTAAGTTCTTTCTTGTAAATGACTTTCCCATGCAGGAAAAGAAAGAAGTAAAGTAAAAGAAACTTATAGCGACCAAAGAAGGATACTTTCTTCTAAACTGCCATCTAAATGATGGGGTCATTAAAACCACCATCCTTCAGAATATGAAAAGGTCACTGTTATTAATTCTGGAAAATATTTCAATGATGGAGTCTTTGCTTTACCACTATTATTTAATTTGAGCACACATTTTGATAGAGCAATGTGACAGACATCTATTGCTGCTCAGTGGATGTGGCCAGGTCCAGTGTGAGCACGTCTCATTAAGTGTAGGATGAGCTTTACCTTTCTTTTCTGTCAGATAAAAAGCATGATTTAGAAATCAGAAGAGCCAAACCAGAGATTAAGAATAAACTTTTATTAAAAAATTCTCATGACTATAACAAGGTGGGAGCGCCACCTAGTAAATACTAGTACCCGGTGAAGACCACTACATTGAGCCCAGAGGACAGAATGTTGCTGATCATTTTTACTCATCCATTAATTTCTTCCATTACTGTAAAGTCTTAAAAACTGCTGAGTCAAATAGACATTTCAAATGACTAACTTAAACCTACCCAGCTACAGATCACGTCAAATTCTCTTCCTCACAACGTTATCTTTTTCTCAATCTCTCTGAACCCCCATTTCTCTGAAACCTTCCTGATTAAGCTTTTAAACACCCCTTAAAGAAGATGGGATTCCCCAGAGAACTTTCCTTTCACTAAAGACTTAACTTCTAGAAATGTTAAATTTGGTTTGAATAAGAATCTATCTGTAAACATGTCCCAATTTGGCTACCCCTGTATAATATAGTCATTTTCTGACTTTATTCAAAATGCTAATAGTCTTCTAGAAGATGTGATAGAGCAGAAAAGCGAAGGGATCTGAAATCCATCATATAAAACTGAAGTTTTTTACTTCAATTCTGCCCCAAAAGCCAAAAATGCATGAGCTTTGGAACCAGAGAAATACAGAGCTCCATCACAGCCAACTAATAGAGTCTTGAGAATTTACTCCAAGAACTTGGGGCATTACACAAGGGCTATCATGCACACAGTGTTCTCAGTTTATCTCTCTCTCTCATTACAACTCACATAGAAGAACTTCTGAGTCCTCTAGAAATCCACAACTAGATGGTGACAGGCTCTACCACCACCAACCATATGCAAACCCAGCTATACCATATACCTACCCTCTCACAACTCTACTTCTGTGTTAAATTACACATACATCATTCTCTATTACAATTATAGACTTTTTGCCATCATTCTAAATGAAGCTTTAAATTACTACTCTAGTCATTTAAAAAAAAGTACAGTGGTCACCTGTGTTCATATTTAACATTTTACAGTTATAGCATGGAGCATAAGCACCTTGTCAACTAAGCACCTACCTGACTTTCCAATTTTATTGACTACCATTTCCCCCTACCTCGTGCTTAACTCACAACTACCAGTGCTGCCTTGGCATCATTTCTCTCATTTGGTTGTGAGCCCAGATAAGAATACAGAGTATGCTGGTTCATGGTTGTCAACCTGACACAAGCTAGGCTCATCTGGGAAAACGGGAACCACAATTAGGACAATGCCTCCACTAGACTAGCTAGTAAACAAATCTGTAGGTCATTCTATTGATTAGTGCAGGTGTGTATATTCTAGCATGCATAGAGCTAGCTTCTGGGCTATATAAGAAAAGACATTGAGCAAGCGAGACATGGAGAAATAAGTGAGCACATAGCATTTCTCCACAGTAAAGACTTCATTTCCTACCCCCAGGTCCAAGCCTTGAACCCCAGGCTGCCTTCTTCCAGTGATGAGTATAAAGAAAAAAAAAAAAAAAAAAAAAAAAAACACAAAACACCTTCTCTCCCTAAGGCAGTTGTCATGTTGATTACCACCATGAAGGAAAACAAGCTAGGACACAGTGACTACCATTATTCCTTTTCTCTAGAAATCTAATATAGAATAAAATGCTCATTATGAAAACACACATGCTTGTTGAGTTAAAATTTTTTAAAATTTAAAACATATTTCAAACTATTTTTAACAGTTAATAGAGTACATTTTCAGACCTGATATGAATATACTAAGAGATCAAAATAGAACCTTTCCTCCCTAATCAACATGGTTCACCCTAGGAGAGAAATATGTGCATTACAAATGATTAAAATAGTCACTTTACAACAACTTTGCAAAACAAATTTAATTCCAGTTGGTAACATGGTTAGGATGGGGAAACACAGAGATAAGAGCTGGGTCACTAACTTGATCTGAAAACCACTGAGACTACTATCAGCACAGAGACATTTAAACAGCAGGTAGACACAGACTGATGAGAAAATATGATTAAAACAAAAGAGACACCCTGGAAAGACTAATAAAGGAAGTCGAGCTTTGTTTAGTGATAAAGTTTACTATTGACTAAAATGAGTAATTTCTACATAGGGTTTGTGACTAGGAGTCTTGCTAGTCCAGAAACCGCAGGGAATTCAGTGACTTAAGAAATAAGGAAAAGACAGAGATCTGAAATAAAACTTGAAAGAAATGTTTCATTCATAAGATCATTAAATGCTTTGAAATTCTGAGGGATGCTTCTGAGCCATGAAGTAAAAATCACTGCTTTGGAACCTTCCTTAGTTGCATAACCTCAAAGGAATGCCATGTGGCGCCATGGTTTCTAGTGTGTCAGCTCTGGTACCACTGGTGGGGCCTGGCCTCAGGGGAGACAGCACTGATGCTGGATCAGTAACAGAGTCCAGTGGCCATCACTTCTGATGCCTGGCCCAGCTCAAAGGCCTCAGTAAATATGAAGTAAACCCTAGCCTCTGCAAGGAACTCACAGTCACATCCAGGAAGCATGAATGCTCAGCAATAAGCACCTAAACAGCACAGATAGTAATCGACATGGAAGCCAGCCTGACAGCAGAAGAAGCATGTCCACAGGAAACACTGCAAACAAGCAGTCCGGTGCTTGGCTCATGCTACATACACAACGTAACTTGCTTTTCCTAAATGTGAGTATCTATTCAGGTCATTAAATATTCCTTGTCATCATGGCAAATGGATGTGCAACAGTGCATTAAATATTCTAATGAATGCATTCAACAAAGGACACAGAGGCAGATGTCCTGTGACCAACTCAGTGTTCTCATTCCTTTTGTCAATTATGAATATTTCACTTGGTATCAAAAGACTAAGACCAAGAACCACGTATCTTTCTAGCAGAACTTCTTAGACATGGGATGCTGAGCCAAACAGTCCTTTCATTTATGAAGTGATACAAGTAAATAAATACACAGGAGATGTGAATGGAGTGTCTGAATGCCTTCGTCACTACAGTTTAATATAACATTAGCTGCCAAAATCTCTTCTAACCTAATTATCTCCTTACATACCTTTTACTCTCCATTCCTATTTACATTTCTCCATGCCTTTACTGATTGATTTAATATGTTTGTATGTGTGTGCATGCATATGTGTGAGTGCACATGTGTCATATCGTGTATATGGAGGTCAGAGGTCAGAACCCAGGAGTGAATTCTCTCTTGTCACTCTTAAGGTCCTGGGGATAAGCTCAGCTCATCGGGCCTACACACAGTCACCTCTCTTCCTGTGAGACATCTCCCAGGTCTTCAGATTTTATTATTTTTTTTTTTACAGGAACTTACACTCCTATTCCGCAAGCTCTCTCTCTTGAGGTTTGGCATTATGTTGGGTATAGAACATAAAAAACTCTGAAACTTTCTTCTTGAAACTTAAAGAACAGTGTTTTCAAAGCTGTGATTTTCCTCTGAGTCTTTAAGTACTATTTTCTTTTTCTTGAACTACAGCATTTTCAAAGTAAGCTGTATATTGATTTTCTCTCCTCTACTGATCCTTAAATAAAGGAATAGCTATCAAAACTCTTTTTGCACTTTACTATTGCAGGGTTGCACAACAGGATACAGGGCAATATCTGGAAACATTTCTGATAGGCATGTCAGGACAGAGGAGGTGTGCTACTGGCATCTATGGAGTAGATGTAAGGGATGTTCATAAAGAGCGTATAATGCACAGCATAACCTGACCCCAAAAGAAGTATACATCCCAGAATATCAATGTTACAGAGATTGAGAAAACCTCTTGTTGAGGGGCTATTGTATTCCTTATTCTAGACAAGTTTACAACATTTGAATTAAGAGAGTTCAGCTCTACAAAAAAGTATTACCCATAATTCCATAGGACACTTCTCAGGCCTTCTAGAGTATTAGATATATTCCACAATACTCAACCTCAACAATTCTAAGATTCTCCTAGAGTTTAATACAGAGAATAGGGACTGAATATTAACATGGTCTCAATCAGTTCATTCCTTGTGTATGATGAATTACTGCTGAATACTATTACTTCCGTTCCAATCAGACAATATATGACTC
Organism: Mastomys natalensis; assembly: GCA_021653895.1. Classification (NCBI taxonomy): domain Eukaryota; kingdom Metazoa; phylum Chordata; class Mammalia; order Rodentia; family Muridae; genus Mastomys; species Mastomys natalensis. Next base: position 1,201,712 of record JAJTUV010000155.1, read on the forward strand.
CTTCAGAAAGCAATTCTGAGCTTCTGGAACAGCGGTTCCCAACCTGTGAGTCATGAACGCATGTGGGTTATGTATCAGAGATTTTAATTACAATTCATTACAGCAGCAAAATTACGGTTATTAAGTACCAAAAAATAATTTTATGGTCGGGGAGCATCACAATATGAGGAACTGTTTTGAAGGATCATAGCCTGAGCAAGGCTGAGAACCAGGGTTCTAAAGTAAGGTGGTGGATTCTTCACAGCATGGCAGATCAGAAGAGTGACAATGACAAAGAACAGATGCTGTTCCAATGACAGCAGGGTTGGAAGGACATAAGAAAGCACCAGGATGGTGAAAGGACAGCAGAAAAGTGTGAGGAAATAAAAGGACAGCACAAATAGAAAGAGAGAGCGCAGCAGAAGGTTCCAGCTGTGATTTCCCAAAGCCAAAGGACAGAGAACACAGCCATATGGAAAGTAGTTGGTTTAATGTCAGTATACTAAGGGCTAAGCCTCAAAAGTGGGTTCCTTACTAAGACCTACAAAGAGAACTGAAAGAGAATCCGAACACCAGAAATGTGAAAAAAACAAAGTGACATCATGTCTCTTAAATAGAGTTTAATTCTTCAATATTCAAATCTAAAGGTATTAAAGTAGCTGAGATGCCAGAAACAAAGAATTCAATAGTAAAGTTGTAAGACTAACCACTGATTAAAGAAATAAACAAGCAAGTGAATAAATAAGGAAATTGGAGACATAGGTTAAGAAAATCAGCAGAATACAGGAGAAAGTCAGCAGCTTGAGGACACATTCAGCAAGAAAGTTTAGATTTAAAAAAAAAAAAAAACGGGGGAGAATGTTAAAAATAAAATCAATGAATCAAACAAACAAACCATAGTCGAATTATCACAAGAAAGAAAATTAGGTCAAGACTTTGGAAATGCTACCTTCAAACACCAAAAAAAAAGTAAGATAAATAAGCATTAGCATAACTGTCAATAATTCTGGGACTTGACAAAGATAGCAAGCTAAATAATCTATAGGTACAGCACAAATCTGAAATAAAAATGAAAGGTGTAAAATCTAGAATCTGAAACTACAGTAGAAAAGCCCCAAAGACCAAAGTCAGAAAAGCTATAAGGGCCTGAGTGTGAAGGCACAGGCTTTGAATACCAGCACTTATCACTAACAAGGTAGAGGTAGGTAGATCTTTGTGAGTTCAAAGCCACCCTAGTCTACATAGTGAGTTCAAGGATAGCCAGGGCTATATAGAGAGACAGTGCCTCAAAAGACTTTCAAAATATTAAGTATCAACAAAAAAGTATTCTATACAACAAGGTTATAATTAGGAACTAAAGAGAAAAAGTCAGTTCAAGACAAGGGGACACACATACATACACATTCGTGATCACCAAGCTACATCAGAGAATATGATTGAAATCTTAAACAGATACAAAGAAAAATGACAGTCTATAATCCAAGAGTATAAGAATGAGTAATTCTATAAGATGAAGAGATGAGCAAAGGAGAACTGGAAAGCAATTATGTACAACTCAGTAGACCATCAAACTCACAAAAAGAAGAAAAAAAAAAATCAAGAAATCAGTCAACAAAGTAACAGGAATCAGTAAATCTCTCTCAATAAAACCTAAGAATAAATGATCTTAACTCTCCAATTTAAAAGATTTAGAATGAACGGATGGATACAAGAGCCAACTGCCTATTGTCTACAAGAAATACAACTCACTAGGAATATAATGAAAGTCAATATTCGAAACAATTGGAAGCCACAACAATCCAAAAAGCTATACTTACAAGAAATTGGAAATAATTTTTTATATTTTATCTGAACACAGTGTAAGACTAGAGATGAATAGCAGGAAAAAGTATAGAAATTATACAAATAGAGACTCAAAATGATACCACCAGTATCACTGAATGACAGTCACTGAATAAATCAGAAAAATTTCCAGTATCAAATGAAGATGAAAGTACAACTGAAAATAACCTCTAGAATGGAGTCATAATAAGAAAAATGATCGGACACAAAAACATAAGCATGTAGACTAAGGAAACCTATCCAGAAATGAACACACATCTACAGGCACTTAATTTCGAATAAATTTGCCCAAAAACCTACACTGAAGAAAGAGAGTATATCCAGTGAATGGCTCATTATAGAAGAATGAAACTAGATTGTTATCACTCACCTTGCATAATTCAAATATATAACAGTTCAAAACACAGCAAGTACATTAAAAGAAAATCTGAGATTTCAAAACTGCTAATGGATGCATAGGGTGGTTTAAACATAGGTGCCTTCAGCTTCTCCGGTCTGGCCTACCTCAACCTTCCCATGCAGCCATGGTCCACCTGGCTTGAAGTCACTTTTCTGGGATTGGTGTCAATGGGCTGAACTAAGGACTATGACCTGGTGGTGATGGTGGCTTCAGCAGATGGGCATAATGCCAAAGGTGTGAACCTCCCCATCAAGTCCTGCAAAGGGGTGTTGGCGTGTAAGACCAAGAACACTGACATGGCGCCACATGGCAACCAAGTGCATGAGGATTTTGGAGGTGACTAGAGAAGATGGACATGTATGATCTTGTCCCTGAGGACCCCCTTGTACTACTAGTCTCCATCACTTTGGAGAACATCTATCTGACCTCCAAGCTCCAGTCATGGACAAGATGGTTTTACATATCAAGCTGCCTTCTTCAAATAAGATCCACAACTTCAGGCTATTTGGTCTTGACATCAAAGGTAGAGACTGTGGTCATGAGGTACTAAGTGGTTCACCAACTATCTAAAGACACAAGCTGTCAGGTAGGTTGTGTTTGATACCAGCATTAGGACAACAAAGAAACTCTACCCTTCTGAAATACCCTCAGAATTCTGAGGTAGCCTACCCAGACTGCAGAACTATTAACGTTACTTCTGACGCCTCCCTGGTTTGTCTCAATGCTCCTAAGTAGTGATATAAAGATGGAAAGTGTGTTGAGCTGCCTCAGGTGCATTCACACTTCAGTGGGCCCAGGCAGGAAAGGGCAACCGGAAACCCTGAAGAGAGTCTGCCTGTTCGATTCTTCTAGAAAGAGTGTATACAAGTCACTGACTTTGAGACACATATTTTTCAGTTGGGGGAAAAAAACCAGAAGCCTAAGAGTCAGTGACCCCGTGCATTTGATGGTGGACTGATGTCACCAGAGCGACACGCTTCCAAATCCTAGGAGATACCTCGCTGAATTGGTTTTGCCAGCCACAGCTGTTGTCTATCTGGAAAGGAAACTCTGTTTTCTTTCCATCAGAAATGCGTATGCCCTGAGTTAATTCAAGAAAAGTACCGAGGTGGTTTGGAAATATGAGGGTGTATACATTTTAGATAATGAGGTGTTTAAAGTAAATGGTCAGCTGTACAATTTTTCTGAACATTACCACAGCTATTACATTTTCCTAATTCTTCCTTTAATATTGTTGAGTAAGAGAAGTTTAGAGTCAACTTTTAAAAGCTGCCAACTATTTTTTTTTAATATTTATACTTTATACAGGAATATTGTTTGAGGAGAAGTAGAAAAATGAGTCATCGTTGCTGATTATCTTATATGCCAACCTGCTCACAATGCGGGTTACTTGGTGTTGACCTGGCTGTAGAGCCCTGCTGGGTCTTTATTCATTGTTGTCTTTGCTTTATCATTATAGAACTAAGGTATGCTTAAATGTAAAAATTATTTCACAGATCACAGAATTATTTTGTTCATAGACAGTGTCTTTATATTTCATTCTGACCTATTAAGGCATATAACTTTTATTTGTAATTGCCAATTTCTCCAATTTTACAAGAGAATGAAACTTAAAAGAGAATGATGTTCAGAAGAAGGAATGAGAAGAAATCATGAGTACATTTTTAAAGGTTCATATCTATTTTTCAAAACAAAAACAGATGAACTAGTTTGCTATAAGAAATACTCATGAGACTGACATATGGATGAGTTAGCCCACTTACAATGATGTGGTTTCTTTGTCATTAATAATTGTTAATCTCTTTCAAAAGAACAAACAAACAAACAACAACAACAAAGCCTGCTACAGGAGAGCAAAGGGAAATAGTTTAATATAGGCTGGAACTATCTGAAAATAGTTTCAATACTCCAGGCAATGATAGAAAAAATGAAAAAAAAAATGGTTTGCATAAAATTAAAAGTATCTGTGGAGCAAAGGAGACATAGAGAAGAGACACCCTACGGAATGAAGGAACATCTTTCTCAGCTATGTAGTTAGCAGCAGACTTATCCTCAGAACATGCAATTAATAGAAGGAGAAATTACCCAAGCTACAAACTATCCAATCAGAACTTTTGTCCTTGATTACATTGGCAAGGTTTCTCACTGGCTCCACTGACCCTAAAAATTATCAGATTCTTAGATGTCCTAAAACACAGTGGAAACCCACTTGATACTATTTATAATTTACTAGAAACTTGCTTACATTTTACTTTAGTCTTGTTTTTACTTATTCAAATGAAGTGTTTCCTATGTTCTCACAAAAAAAATTTAATTTCCCAAAGGCAAAGTAGTATTTCTATTTTCATTATGCTATGTTTAAGACAATTACATATGTAATGAATATTTAATAGATGTAATGTTTATAAGATGACTGAATAAACATATCAACTTCAACTTCAGTAGCAAACTACTAATTCAAACTAGAAATACACAGATAATGTTCTATATGTTTCCTTGGGTAAATAGCATTCATGTTGATTTTTAGTAACATGATTATTTATTATTGTGCATCTATCCTATGATCTCCCTGAAGAACAACTGAGTTACATGTTATTGTATAGAATACAGCAGAAGAGAAGCCATCATACTAACCCATTATTGCCAATAATGTGTGTTAAAGGACTATACATTTAGGGTTTAAGGTGTGTGAACCTTCTTTCTACATCATTCCAAGTAAATATACATATAACAGCAACATGAAATAGAAATAAAGAGTACTGTGTAAACAAATTACAGTGGCTTCTTTGTTCCTCACATGATATTTATGGGACTAATAATGGGATCCCAACACAATAATAATCAGAATCTCTTGGCAATTAGGCTCAAAATTCTACATTATTGGGAGGTTTCAAATACTATGCATATTAACTTTGGAAAGCTAGTGAAAGAAAAATGAATTCATTTCTCCCTGCGATGCAATTTTCGAAGACTTATCTGAAGAGTTTTTCAAAACTGTGGGATATCAGTCATTAGTAAACATTAATTAACTTAGTCTTCTAAGTTTCTTATTATATAGAACAATGTAGCATTGTTTCCTAATTGCAGGTTGGTATAAGGAAAGTATTATTTCACAATACTTGCCTCTGTCATAATCATGTGTGTGTGTGTATGCTCAATGCAACTCATATATATTAGTAACATATAAGACAAGTCTCACAGAGGGTCAAGGTCAAAACTATATGAAAACCATCACTTTATAGGAAATAGAGGGAACTCATTGGCAGAATTAGATGGAGGATGTTGCTTCTTGCCCTCAGAAACAAGCAATGGTTAGTGGTAAACTGTGGCTGTATCCTATACAGATCTGACCCAACATATCAAAAGGGACCTGGCTGCTTTGTCAAGACCACTGATAATTATTTATTAATGTTGATTTACTTTGCAATACATAACACAGTCAGATAAAATATATCTGCATTGACTCTAGAGCCCAAGAGAAGGAACTGAAGGCCTTGAGAAACACTGGTTTGGTTTTATTTGGCAGAAGACCAGGACATCAGTAGAAAGGAGAAACATATCATCCTGAGTGAGGTAACCTAGTCACAAAAGAACACACACGGTGTGCACTCACTGAGAAGTGGATATTAGGAGAAAAGTTCGGAATACCCATGATACAGCTCACAGACCATATGAAGCTCAAGAAGAAGGAAGACCAAAGTGTGGATGCTTCAGTCCTACTTAGAAGGAGGAACAAAATAATCATGGGAGGTAGAGGGAAGGAGAGACTTGGGAACGAGAGAAACAGGAAGAGAAAAATGGGGGGGGGGGCAGGATCAGGTGTGGGAGGAGACTGAGGAGAGGTACAGAGTGTCAGGAATTTGAACAGAGGTGTATAGCAGTGGAGGATGGGGAACTGGGGGTAGCAACCAGAAAGTCCCAGAGGCCAGGAAAGCAAGAGGCACCTGGGACCCAACAGGGATGATATTAGCTGAAATACCCAACAAAAAGGAGAGAGAACCTGTAGAGACCATATCCAGAAGTTAGGCACAGCCCCCGGTTCAGAGATGGGGCCACCTACCACCATAAAATTTTAACCCAGAATTGCTCCTGTCTAAAGGAAATACAGGGACAATGAGTGGAGCAGAGACTGAAGGAAAGGTCATCAAAGACTGCCCCACCTGGGATCCGTCCCATATGGAGACACCAAATCCAGACACTATTGCTGATGCCAAGAAGTGCTTGCTGAGAGGAGCCTGATATAGCCGTCCCCTTGGAGACTCTGCCAGAGCCTGACCAATACAGATTCGGATTCTTGCAGCCAACCATCAGACTGAGCAGGGGCACCCCAATGGAAGAGTTAAGGGAAGGACTGAAGGAGCTGAAGGAAGAACAACAATATCAACCAATAAGACATCCCAGAGCTCCCAGGGACTAAAACACCAACCGAAGAGTATACACTGGGGGATTCATGGCTCCAGCTGCATACATAACAGAGGACTGCCTTATCTGGCATCAATGGGAGAGGAGGCCCTTGGTCCTGTGGAGGCTCAATGCCCCAAAGTAAGAGAATACTAGAGCAGTGAGAGGGGAGTGGGGTGGGTGGGTGTGGGAGCACCCTTATAGAAGCAGGAGGGAGGGGGGATGAAATAAGGGGGCTACAGAGGGGAAACTGGGAAGGAGGATAACATTTGACATGTAAATAACCTAAAATAACCAAAAAGAAAAAAGAAAAAGGAGGAGGAATATAGCCAGTGATCAATCAGCTTCATAGATGAGGCAGAAAAACAGAGTTTCAGTTTCTAAACCACAAATAGGATATAAACATGGACAGTTAGCAAGAAAGAATTATTCCCTTATTACTAGGATGAAAAAAAAAATGGAACTTTCATTGAAATGTTAGAGATGGCTTTGAAGCCAAATCTGAAAATGAGAAAGGTTTAAAACCATATACAATATGAGTTACTTTCTAAGAGAATGTAACATAGAGAAAGGCCAAGGACTGTCCAGACAGCCATGTTCAAACACACATCATTATGAAAATAAAAGTGAAAGTTGCTCATATGTATGGCACTTGGAGGAGAGTGGGGGAAGGGCTATCAGGATATAAAGTAAGTGACAGAAGGAAGGAAGGAAGGAAGGAAGGAAGGAAGGAAGGAAGGAAGGAAGAAAGAGTGGGAAGGGGCTATCAGTGTATAAAGTAAGTGACAGAATAAAGAAACAAAGACAGAGAGAGAGAGAGGAAAGAGAGAAAGAAAGAAAGAAGAAAGAGAGAAAGAAAAAAGGAAGGAAGGGTGGGAAGGAGGGAGGAAGGGAGGGAGGGAGGGAGGGAAGAAGGAAGGAAGAAAGAAAGAAAGAGTGGGAAGGGGCTATCAGTGTATAAAGTAAGTGACAGAATGAAGAAAGAAAGAGAGAGAGAGAGAGAGAGAGAGAGAGGGGGGGGGGGGAAGAAAGAGAGAAAGAAAGAAGAAAGAGAGAAAGAAAAAAGGAAGGAAGGGAGGGAGGGAGGGGGGAGGGAGGGAGGGAGGGAGGGAGGGAGGGAGGGAGGAGGAAGGGAAGGAGGAAGGAAATGAAGTCTGTTGAAAACACAGGGAGAAACTAGTTAATTCTCAAAAAGTTCTCCACTGAAATGTGAGAACTGATAAATTTAAGCAATCTATATAAAATGAAGGATCCTCAATTATTTCTTCATAAATACAAGAAACCTGTATCAGTCTCCCATTTAATTTCTTGCTGCAACATGAGTTACAAGCTGCATTTCATCAATTTCACTGAATGGGGGGGGGGCAGCCACAGGCCAACGTGTTATATTACAGGGTAGAATACAGTGGGACTGAGAGCAGGGGTGGAGCACAGCAGGACTGAGAGCAGGGGTGGAGCACAGCAGGACTGAGAGCAGGAGTAGAGCACAGCAGGACTGAGAGCAGGGATGGAGCAGAGCAGGACTGAGAGCAGGGGTAGAGCACAGCAGGACTGAGAGCAGGGGTGGAGCACAGCAGGACTGAAAGCAGGGGTGAGGTAGGGGTGGAACATACATTGCACTGAAGACTGAAGAGACAGGACCTTTCCAGGTTTTAAGCTCCAATATGAGAGTTCTTTCCTCCTCAATCATGAGATTTTTAAGATATTAACTGGAGAAAGTCCTAAAGTGCTTATGATAATTTAAAATTTACATACAGTATACTTAAATCTAAAAGGGCAAATTGTGAATAGTATGTTCCCCTCAGGAAGGCAACTTTACTTGGGGTGATTCAAGGCTTATACAATTAGAGGGAGGGAGGCACAAACATTCAGGATGGGCAAGGGTCATTGGCTGAAGGCTTAGGATACCAAAATGCCTGATTAGCATGGGCAAGCTTTTCAAGAATCTCAGGTGCTGGCCGAACAGGTTCTTACCAGGAGAAAGGAAGTTGAACCTGTAATCTAAGACTATGTGACACTCTTCAGGAAGAGGTTTTGAACTCCCCAGACAAGGTCAGAGAGGAAGCCCTGCCAATGAAGATCCTCCATATTGCGCTCCGAGCCCCAGTAGGGTCACCAATCAGTGGTAGACTTTAACCTTAATTAGCAGTTTTCCCACACTCTCTGACCGCTGCAGGGACCAGGAACACACAGGTTGAACAGACACACCAGCTAGTGTGTGCTGCCTGGTTGGTGGCACAGTGTCTGAGAGATCACGGCGGTCCAGGTTAGTTGAGACTGCTGGTCTTCCTATGGGGTTGCCCTCCTCCCATTCTTAAAATAACAAGAAAATCAAATCCAAATTTGACATTTTAAGGTAAAGACGTCAGAACTATTATTTATAATGAGTTTCTTAATTCTGTTCCTCTGCTCAATCTCTAATACCTACACCACTCCACTCCTGTTTACCAGCCCAAGGTCCACGTAAGTCCACGGCTACAGCCATTCCCATCTAGAGGTCTTTTAGCCTAAAGAGCTGGTGTAAACTGAACTCATCTAGATACACTAACGGAACATTCAGTCAAGGTCTACTATTCTCAACTCATTCATTTCTAGGAGTGAACTGAATGTGTGTGTGTGTGTGTGTGTGTGTGTGTGTGTGTGTGTCTGTTGTCTGTCTGTCTGTCTGTCTGTCCGTCCGTGTGTACATGTCTGTGAGTGCATGTGGAGGCTAGAGGACACCCTTAGAATCATTCCTCAGGAGCTACCCATCGTTCTTTCAACTTTATTTTATTGAGATTATAATATATTTACACTTTTCTCCCTTCCCTTTCCTCTAACTCTCCCGTAAGCCCTTCCTTGCTCTCTTTTAAATTCATATCCTCTTTTTGCAATAATTGTTGTTACATATGTGTCTCTTCTTGGATATCTAAATACAACCTGCACATTCTATGTACTGTTAGTTCTATATAAGTTTTAAGGGCTATTTGGTATACTGGATAACCAATTAGTTCTTCTCCTGCTCTCAGCAATCCTTACTTGCCTGTAATTCTTTCTGTAGGGTTGAGAACTTCTGGGCTTTTCTCTGTCTACTTTGGGTGCCTACTTGTGTTTTCTAAAAGAAAGGATCTCATTGTTCTGGAGTTAGCTGATTTAGTTAGGCTGATCTACCCGCTCCACAGAGATGCACCTGTCTCTGCCTCCCTTATGCTGGGACTGCAAGTGTACATTACTACAATTGGCATTCCACCTAGGACATAGGTCCTGGGAATCCAAACACAGTCTTCAGATTGTCATGTTGCACTTCATTTACTAACTGGGCAATGGAAAACAGAATAGATAGAATTTGCTTTCTCTTTCTTTTCCTTTAAAACTTGGTTTTGTTTTATTTTTATAAATAGATTAGTCTGTTGCTGGTTTGGTTTGATTTGGCTTGGCTTGGCTTGGCTTGGCTTGGCTTGGCTTGGCTTGGTTTGGTTTGGTTTGGTTTGGTGTGGTTTGGTGGGCTTGATTTTTTTTTTCCCTCAAAGGGTTAAAATTGGTAGCCTTAGATTTTGTGGCCATAGAAAATGCAAGAACATCAAAGAAATATCCCAAAGAAGCCCCACTAAGCAGTGCTTGATGACAAACATGTAAAATGCTCACTGGGGGTGGGGGTGACAAGGACTTCAAAGTCTTCATACTGAGGCAGTCAGAAGTCATTGGTAAGCAAGAACAAGAATGCTTTTCTAATCCAACAGACTAATAGCTGACATATACTGATATTCAGTAACACTAAAACGTAACCTATAGAACGCCTTTTGAAGACAAGAAAAAGTAAGTCAACCAAGGCAGTCCCTGAAACATGTGATCACATGCTATTGTTTAGACTTTAGTTTTTGAAAGCTATCATCAGAGCAGAGTACTTTAGATTGATAATTTGAATCTTGCAAGACCATGGGAAAAAAATTAAAAGTTAATTGGTTTTTAATTCACCTAGAACAAATTTTAAAAAGGTAATCTGTCATTTCTGATCTGACATTGCTTATGGGCATAGCAACTCTAGACAAATTATGGAAGAGGCTATGTGAAATGATAGAGGAAGGAAATTGGTTCGGAATCTTCCTAGGTTCTGCATCAACATTCTTTTGTTGTTATTTGCAAGCTTTATTGCCCTATTCATATTTATGCTTGTCAGCAAGTTTCCCATGGCTATATTCAAAAGGCAGCTGTTCATTCACACTCCCCAATGACTACATCTATCAAAGCCAATGTCTGGCCCAGGGACATGATCTGATTTCTAGAAGAGCTGCCAGCTTTGTTCCTTTAAAAGACTCACAGTACATCTGTTGGGCCCAGGCAGCTTGTGCATTTATTTATTTGTTTGTTTGTTTGTTTGTTTATTTTAAATTAACTATTACTGTATCTCAACAATAATACTTAAAGAGAGAACAATTACTTCTGAGGGTAGCAAGCCTCAAAGGAACAATTAGTGCAGTATTCTACCATTCCTACAGGTACCGAGCATCTACACTATCCTGAACCGACAGACTCCTCCCAGAAGCTTATGAAAAGGCCCAATAAATGTGGTACCTGTGTGAACAAATGAGTGAGAGGTGATGAGGACTTTGGAACAGGAGGGCTGGTGACACAGCTTAGCCACATGCACTTGCCTAGTGCAGGGCAAGCCCAGGGTTCTACTGCCAACAAGTAAGGTAATGGGGAGAGAGGTCTACGCAGACACAAATGTCTGACACAGCTCACTCGGGTGTTCCACCAAGAGCTAGTCTCATATAGGAAAATCAGGGGCAAAGTCATTTTAGCCATAAAACTTTTCAATCCTTCTATGATGATCCCGCTTCCAAAACCCTGATGTAAGATACATAATACTGTTGACTGGGACAAAAATTAAGCAAAGTGAACCACAAAGCTGTCATTTTGGTCATTGATTCACATGGACATGAGGAATAAAGGGAATTTAGAGACATGTTCACCAACACAAAGGCATATAAAGAATTTCCAAAGATAGAGGAACTGATCATTTTAACTTCCTTTCAAAGTATAGATAGGTCACAGCAATTTTAAGTTAGAGAAGACAAGCTAGAGACAAAGTTAGAAAAATTTAGCAAAACTTTTGCTCTATAGCATGAAGCAAGTTGAAACCTTAAAAATGGCCTATCGCTGTGCTAAAACAATTAGTCTTGATGTGCATCTCAATGTACACCTACTATTTGCTTATGGTTTCTTCTTTTCCTTTGGAGTATGTTTCCTGAGGACAACAGCCTGGCATACTAAGTGCATCAAAAGTATTTGCTACATGACATGGGATGTGTATGCTTTGGGATACAGGAAGAAAATCATGACAGGACTGTCATGCTTCCTGGTTGTCTCCCAGTTAATAAGGCTGGCCATAAACTGCAGGGTCCCCATTCCACCAGGTCAAGAACTCTCCAACATTAGAATCTGACATTATTATAACAAGGAAAATAAGAAGTATTTGCAAATTAAGCAATTTTCATGTCACTACTGGAACAAAGACATTTGTACCTTAACCAGAATGAAAAGCTACCACCAGTCAGTTACACCAGAAGCTGGTACTCAGTTGAGCCTTTTACTAACATTTGCTTTTAATTCTTAAAAAGCCATCTGAATAATGACAGCACTTGTTTCCGAAGTCACATGTGCAATTAGATGACATATGTGAAGAACTTGTACTTTCTCACTATCTCAGATATTGCCATGAATTCTGACGACCTGTGTCCCTCATTAGCAGCTTGAGAGAGCGTGCTACTGGATACAGCATAACCCTAAACCTTCCTGCATCCCAAACAGTGATGTTCTTGGAGCCAAACAGCTTGAGCTAATGGCATATTTAACACAGAATGAAGATTGGAGAGAGGTAGTAAATGTTTCTAAGTGGATGGATAGGTCATTTATGTACACTAAAAAACACTAAGATTATAACATCTGCAACCTTTCCAGTTATTTTTTCCCTTCATCCTTTCTTTAGCCACATACTTTAAGTGTACCCAAGATTCAGAACAGAATCTGACCTTTACACATAGAAAGAATGAAATAATGGGACAGGGCATACAACACTCAAAACATTACACTTAAAGTTTTCAGTTTGTACATAATGCTGAATTACCATGACAACGTTCCTCACTTCTTGTATTATATTAATACAATAAAAAATAAAGATGCAGTAACTAACACCTGAACAGGAACTTAATCTACCAAAGGCCCATGTGTAGATACCAGACCTTATGATTGCAGTGATAAATGCAGAAAAATTATAACTAACACAAACACAGACTTGCACAAGGTTGCTGGGCAATAATTAAGGTGGCTATTATGAAAACCATTTTGACGTTTCCTCCAAAGATTAAGAATAGATGAATCTATGATGCTGCACTTCCAATAGGAAAAAGTATGCTGAAGGGCCACCTGCACTCCAATGCGCACAGCAGGACTATTCACTGTAGGAAAAAGGATTTACCAATGAATGAAAACATGGATAAAAACACATCCCTAGAACATTATGAATCCATACAAGCGAGTGCCGTCCTGACATTTGAACTACATGGATAGAACTGGAGATCACTATGACTAGCAGAAAAGCCCAGGCATAGAAAGACAAGTATCAGATGATCTTACTCATTTGGAAAAGTTACTTTCATAAAGTTGAAAACAGAAAGGGCATTACAGATACAGTGGGGAAGGAAGGGCTATGAGAGATGGGTTGATCAGAAGTTGTAAGGAACAAGCAGCAATGCTAAGCTGTGCTGTTGAATACCAGAGTGAATATAACTAATAAGTTAACAAATAAATTGGTAACTTATAAGTTACAAACTTCCAGACTATAAAGCCTTCCAAGGGTTTTCATCATAAATAGTTACTCGAACAGTACAGCCTGTGTAATAGGTAGGTGTAGGTAGGCACACGCTAAGCAGCAACTGCAAAGAACTCCCAGCACTAGAGTGTTGTCAAGGGAGCTTCAGGAACACACGGGGGCTTGTTATCTCTGGGTACTGGGCTAACACACTTAATCCTCCACCTGGAGAAGACTCATCTAGCATTATCCATGTTTTATTCATGGAAGGAAGTGAAGGGTTGGGGTTGCCGGACAGCAATCATACAGGACGGGGGGGGGGGGGGGGGGGAGTTTCAGCTGAGTCAGCGTTCTTAGCACCTTCTTAGCACTATCCTGGGTCCCAGGCTACTCACTCTAATTTTCTAAATTATTGATTTGACCTTGAAAATTTGTTCTACTCAACAGCTTTGACTGTTACTTCTTTCCTCAAAATATAAAGACATATCCTGTCTCATGACTGAATCCTATCTGTCCATAGAACCTTTAGTATATGAGCCAGAGCATCAGACACTGAGCAAGGTTCACGAAGGGCCACTCACTACATCAGAAATTATTTCCCTGCAACGGAGCTTGTCACTCAATGAAACAGAATATGGGATTGAAAACTAGGCTAGTTAGTTTTGAAAAAAAAAAAAGGTGAATCAAATCTGACTATTCAAAAAAAATTTTTTTAAAGTTCCCCTTTCAGAAAAAGGAATAGCATCTCATAGCATTTCTTTTTGTTAGTTTCCAAATATAGTACAGCATCATTTTCATGGTTTCAAAACATAAGTACTTCCTGGCTGGTTGTGCTATTGCTGGCCCAATGCTAGATCTTAGAGCCATCACGAATAGATATCAAGTATATTGCAAAGGAATAGATTCCTTGAACAATCATGAAAGAAACAAAAAGCCATTCTACTAATGCCTCAACTATCTTAATCAAAGACTGATGCATGTGATAGGCCCAAAATGAAACTCCACCTTTAAGACTATCAACAACAAGCCATAAATATTAATTTGAAGAAAGATACTAATTTTCCCCAAACGTTAAATGTCTATACATTTAACATAAATCCAAGTATACTGTGACTGTCAGATGCCAGTGCCCCTTATAAATATGGGAAATTATACCTTTTATCTTTAAAGCAGATCTTTTCCAGCCAGTTGGACTTTAGTTATGTGTATTAAGTAATGCATTTTCCCCAGAACACTTTATGTTCCATAATTCACAAAATTCAGTAATGTTGCCTCTTGACTTCAATTCATGGGATTTGTAAGTGTTAACCAGCATTGTCAGGGAAGTATAAAATTGGTCAGTGGAACACAGCATTTACATCGTTATATGGAAGGAACACACTGAGAAAAAGTGCCCTTCCTTTCCATCAGATCTCTGCAGAGGCAGAAGCTGTTTGGATGTCAAATGAATGTGTTCTTCAAATGCTATAGATCTACTTGGTTTTCAGACACCATCTTGACATCATCAGCATGAGTAGGATATAAACCAGTGTACTTCACATAAACCCAGCATCAGAGGACTTCTGCTCACACAGTCTGCTGATTCAACACACACAAACACACACACACACACACACACACACACACACACCCCCACCCACAGGTACTGAAATATGTAATACTAGTTTAATTACTCTGTCGTAAAAAGGGCTGAGATATATGTTCCTTCAGAGAGATCAAATTATTCCTATTCAGGATAGATAATACTAAACCATACTTTGAAACTTGAATTTTTAAAGTCTACAGTAAAATTTCTAACCAATGTACATGTAATAAATAAGAAACATTATAGTAAATTGTTTGTTGGACTTGTTACCATACCCTAGTTAGGATTTTTTATAACATAACTATGTATAATGTCTTTATTTGTGAGTTTAATACAATAAAGTGATTTTGTTAAATAAAAAAAAAAAAAACAAAGAAAGAAAGAAAGAAAGAAAAAAAAGAAAAAAAAAAAAGAAAGAAAGAAAGAAAGAAAGAAAGAAAAAGAAAAAAAAAGGTCACCAACTCAGCTGGTCTAGTTAGCCAGCTTGCCCCAAAAATCTCCTGTGTCCACCTCCCAAGCCTGGAAACAATAGGCCTGGCTCTTATGTGGGTGCTATAATCTGAACTTCAGGTACCATGCTTTTATGACAAGCCCTTTACTCACTGAACCATCCTTCAGTCTCTGAGTTGATATGCTTATATTTCCTTAATCAACACCTACATGTACATATACATAAACCCATTGTGACCACAGTCTTTGCAAGAGTCCAGAAGGTCATAGTCACTCTCTACCTTTTCCACTCAAAAGGAAAAAGTGGTAGGTATGGCCTTAAATTTGATGGTGTGCAATTTCAAGGAGAATATGTAGTACTATATTTAAAAAAAAAAAAAAAACAGGATGGAGAAAAGGCATGAGCTATGTAACTATATTCTGTAACTTACAATGCATCTTGCCTCAATAAGCAAATATTAGATAGGAAATAATAAGATATCAAAAAACCTGAAAGAGGAAAATAGAACATTAAATACAAAATCTGTTAAAAAAATAAACATATACCCCATGACACTAAGAGAAAGCAATCTGTGTTACTACTGAGCATCTGAAAAGGAACCAGCACAACTGAGGACAAGGTTTTGCTTCCTAGGCACATGGGGCTAGCTGCAGCTGGGCTGCAACTGCATTTCCATACATTATCTTGGTCCAATACCGTCTTGATTGGGTAGAGGATGGCCCCCAAGGCTTTCTGGTAGCAAACATCACTAAGGAATGACAAGAGTTCAGATCTAACATGACCATTTGAAGGGCTTGAAAATAATTGGACTGATGAATTCTAAAATAATAACAACATTAGGGAGTTCAACAAGGTAAGTAAAGAGGGAGGAAGCTAAGAATGACCTGTAAGTGGGATATAGGATGCTCTAGCTGCAGGGCAGGTCACAAGGCAGAGAGCAATGAAACAATGCAGGCTGGACGATCACCTGTAAGACCCTGCACTAAGCAACTCAATGCAATTCATCTAAGAAGTAAGGACTACTCGCCTTCATTTTCAGATAAAGACAAGGCAATGTTTAGTGGTAAGACAGATATTAAAAAAAATACTACAAGTACTGTACTCAAGACAGTAAAATGATTGCTACACAAGAAGTAGCGGAGGAAAAAACTGCCATTAAGGGTGACTATCACCCTAAAACAAAGGACTGTGGAGCTGGCCATATGCTCTGTGACTATGAAGCTCTTCCCTATAGTAAATGTAGGATTTTATACTCTTGATGGCCCTCCCAGTAGGAGGAGCTAAGGTGGGAGGAGTTAGGAGAGGAAGAGGAAAAGGAAGAGGAGTTAGGAGAGAAAGAGATAAAAGGAAGAGGAGGAGCTAGGAGACAGCAGAGGAGAACGAGAGAGGAGATGGAGGCAGATGTTCACGTGTCTGTAGCAGTCAAAGGTCGTTGGTATATCTAGGTTGGGTATTGGGTTACACTTCTGATTGTACGGGTATCTTGTTACTGATCATTGCCAAATATATGAGCTTTGATTAATCTATCAGAATTAGCGTCTCATTCTCTTACTGGGCCCCCATGGATGGCAGAATGGTCTGGGCAATGCCCTGCCTTGCAGAGACAGCGTGGAAGACTGGCAGAGCCATCTCTCATGCTGGCATCTAGTGGGTGGCAGGGCTGGTGTTTCTGGCGGCCCGTTCTAGCTGCAGCATGCACATGGCCTATGGCCGAGAAACATGGCAGCTGGGCTAGGCAGAGTGGCTGCAGTTTAGATAGTGGGCCTGAGCCTGAGACCATTTTAAATAATTACTACAACACCTCCCTCCAGCAGGATGATTGCTATGGCATTCAGCAATGAAATGCAATGATACTAAGAACAAAGCAGGCTGACTTTAACAAGATGCCACTGACAAATCATTCTGACAGCGCATGGGTCTGACAGTGCGCACGCGCGCACATACACAATGCAAGTGCACACAAGCATGCATGCACAAACACACACAACTAAGAGTGAATCTGAGGTCACTTCATTGTCACAAGCTGTCTCAGTGAGATTTCTGACTGTCTTTTCCAAATGACAGGATTACCATCTTTTAATTTTAGTGATTAAAAATTCTGTATTAAATGAAAAAAATTAGAATTGACACACCAAGATCTTTAGTATAAGAATTATTTAAGTCTCAAATACTTGAAGAAATTTGTCCCCATCACTAAGTGTTTAAGAGAATACTCATAGGTTATACAAGTACATAACGGGCTGTACTGTTCCACACAGCTGAAAATCACCTAGGCATGTGGCATATCACCGGAATCCATCCATAATTTAAAACAAATAAGGTGCATTTCTCCTAAGCACCAATAATCAAAACAACTATACCACATCTAAGGCTAAGGAAAAAGAAGATGCAATTAATGGGTGATGGCCAGGAGACATGGGAGTTAATTAACTTGGGAGAAAAGCCATAACACAGAAATTGAAAGGGAAAAGAGGGGACTCTAGTTGTAATTGGCTCTCAACTTCAGTGTCCATTCCTTTACTGTCAGCCTCTAGAGCAGTGGATCTCAACCGTCCTAGTGCTGTGACCCTTTAATACAGTTCTTCGTGTTGTGGTAACCCCAACCATAAAAATATTTTCATTGCTACTTCATAAGTATAATTTTGCTATTGTTATGAATCATAATATAAATACCTGATATGTAAGATATCTGATATACATCCCCTGTGAATCAGTTCTTCGACCTCAAAAGGAATCTTGATATGCAGGTGAAAACCTCTGCTTTAGAGTACCTACATTCATGCTACCTTATTCTTTTAACTTACATCACAACAATACAGTAAAACTTTCAAATTCCTTAAAATAAAGAAGGAGGCAATTTACAGGTGAAGCATAAAGAACATGGAGTAGACCATAAGAATCAGAATCACAGTCTGAACAATTTCTCTTAACTCCCTAACCTCAGGATGGAATTGACAGAGGCAGGCAGGTGGAGGAAGATCCTATTATTAAACACTTTAAAATTGAGAGGATAGAAAGCAAAATGACTAAGAAAATGCATCTTCCTCTGCTGAACTCATACAGTGAGCCCAAACTGATAAAGAGACAGGTATCAGATAAAGAAAGACAGAAAGGGAGGTAAAGAAAGAAAAAAAGAAAGGAAAGAAGGCAAGAAGAAGGAAGGGAGGAAAGAAAGAAGACAGCATCTGTACCAGTGGAAGAGGCCAGAAATCATGACACAGACTGGGCAGTGTGGAAAGGCACTGCAATAGCTGACCACTGGAATTAGGAGATTGAGAGGAGAGGGGGAGTCACTACTCAAATCACAACAGCAAGGGCTTTTTCAAATAGCAGCTGCTAAGACATATTTAAACATCAGGAGAAAAACAGGCCCCTGTGGAGTGAACTTTACCGCCCCATGTGCTTGCTGATATCCAGTAACCAGAAAAACCCTAGTAATCTTTTAAAACAATGTGACCGGTGGCAAGGAGATTGCTTGCTTGTGGACAAACCTCAGCCTGCAGGACCGTCTGGACTCACTCTGTTTGTGCATCTAAACTTAGACTCACAGACTTGTGTCCAAGACAGAATATAGCAGGTCTTGAGACTTATGAGAATCAAAGAAAGACTCATTTTCTTATTTTAAGAAAATATACTGGTTTCTGAACACACGCCCCTCTCTCAGCCAAGGCTGCTATTCCCTGAGAGGTGCACAGAGTCCATAGTAAGCAGGAATGTAGCATGATGAAACCCTCCAGGACAGCAGTCCCCGACAGTGACAGACACCACGAAGGCTTGCTGAGGTATCGGGCATAAATCCATAAAAACATCTTACGATGTTAAGACTATGACACTAAACAAAGTCCAACATATGTAAGTGGAGAATACACAAGGCAGTTTTTAAGAAGACACTCAAATAAATATACAAGCACAACATGCATGAGTCCCAGAAACAAACAAAAGCAAGCTAAGTACTGACTAAGAACAAAATTCCTACAGACTGCAAAAGAGCACAACGCTTTTGTCATGAGGTAGAATTTAAACACAGGCAGGCACCAGGGAATTAGGGCTTCTGAATTTAGCTATACCGTACTGAGCCTCTAAAGGAAAAAAAGCAGATTAAAATTCCTTTACGAATATTAATATATTGAGAAATACGATGGGGTGGGATAAAACAAGAAAGTTTACATTTAAAGAACTGGGGCTGGGGAAATAAATAAAGCACTGGACATGAAATCTTGAGAATCATAGAACTCAAATCAGAAATGCAGGGAATACTGTAACTAATAAATTCTGAAGAAGTAGAAAGTGCTGAGTCCTGGGAGCTCATTCACACACAGCAGAGAGAAAGAGTGCTTGTCAAAAAGAGCATTAAAAGCAAATGTGTCATGTGCAGGAGAGGCTGAGAGGCTCCGATAACCCCTTACCGGAGTTCCAGAGCAGGAAACCGAGGAATCATCACTCCTTGTGGAATGCAATAACTACTGTGACTCTTAAGACGTGATTTCTCAGTAAATTTGTCTGAAGTGTGAGAGCTTAACAAAGAAAAAAAAAAACACTAAGATACCACATTAAAACCACAAAACATTACTAAACAAGTTATAATCTTAAAAGCTTGTACAGACAGCCATAAAACATAAAAGGAAACAAAGAAACCTAGTCTATGAGGAGATTTTGTCTTTTTTAAAATGACTTCAAAGAGACAACTGCAATATTTAAAGTCTTAAAAAGTACAACATAGTATACAAGTGAGACTCCATCACCAACATCAATCATACTGAGTCTTCTCACGGGAGGAGAGCTCTGTCCCCTCACTGGCACACGTAACACAAACTGACACACATGGCCACATGATTACCTACAGCCAATGAGATGATGATTAGTAAGCTCTGGACTGATAATGTTCAGCCAGAGACTGCTCCTGCCTGCCTGATAGTGTGGGGATTCAAGCAGTTATTCCTCATCAGCCGGTGACGTGGGCAATCAGAGGCCTGCTCTTAACAAACCAAATATAGACATTTCAAGGTAATCACAAAGGAAGAATGTAGTACTCACAAACCTTCTAAATAAAAATAATAAATAAATAAATAAATAAAAAGAATTCTTGAAAAAAATATTTATACAGTAAACACCAGGAAAAGTATAGGTCATATAAAAATAGACATCACTTCTGTGCCCCAATGCCCAGAGCTGATCCTGTACTACACCACTCCATACCTAAATATCGCCGGGAGAGAGCTGGTCTCCCAGGAGTGCTGTGAGCATGGGTAAGACCACCACTTCTGCTCAAATTCCTGGCCCAAGGGGGACTAGCCCAGAGTCATCAAGACACAGGAACCAAGGAACAGCCGGGGACATGATCCTTCCAGTTTCCATCTGCACCCAGGAGCTGACCCTGTGCCACAGCTCTCCATATCCAAATTCCTCCCTGAGAGAACTGCTCTTTCAGGAGTACTGACACACAGGCTGGCAGGAGGGACAAGCCACAGGCAAAGACAGCAGGACCAGCTAACACCAGAGATATCCATATGGCGAGAGGCAGGGGCAAGGACACGAGCAACAGAAACCATGGCTACTAGGCATCATCAGAACCCAGATCTTCCAGATCTGGATACCCCAACACACAAGAAAAGCAAGACTCTGATTTAAAGTCACATCTCATGATGATGATAAAAGACTTTAAGAAGGACATAAATAACTCCCTTAAAGAAATACAGGAGAACATAGGTAAACAGGCAGAAGACCTTATAAAAGAAACACAAAAATCACTTAAAGAATTACATGAAAATACAACCAAGCAGGTGAAAGAATTGAACAAAACCATCCAGAATCTAAAAATGGAAATAGAATCAATAAAGAATCACAAAGGGACACAACCCTGGAGATAGAAAACCTAAGAAAGAGATCAGGAGTCACAGACGAAAGCATCACCAACAGAATACAAGAGATAGAAGAAAGAATCTCAGGTGCAGAACATACCATAGAAAACACTGACACAACAGTCAAAGAAAATGCAAAATGCAAAAAGCTCATAACCCAAAACATCCAGGAAATCCAGGACACAATGAAAAGATCAAACCTAAGGATAATAGGTATAGAAGAGAGCAAAGATTCCCAACTTAAAGGGCCATTAAATATCTTCAACAAAATTATAGAAGAAAACTTCCCTAACCTAAAGAAAGAGATATCCATAAATGTACAAGAGGCCTACAGAACTCCAAATAGACGGGACTAGAAAAGAAATTCCTCCCCATCATGTAATAATCAAAATGTGAAATGCACAAAACAAACAAAGAATATTAAAAGCAGTAAGGGAAAAAGGTCAAATAACATATAAAGACAGAACTATCAGAGTTACACCAGACTTCTCACCAGAGACTATAGAAGCCAGAAGATCGTGGGCAGATGTCATACAGACCCTAAGAGAACACAAATGCCACCCCAGGCAACTATACCCAGCAAAACTCTCAATTACCATAGATAGAGAAAGCAAGATATTCTAAGACAAAACCAAATTTACACAGTATCTTTCCACAAATCCAGCCGTACAAAGGATAATAGACAGAAAACTCCAACACAAGGAAGGAAACTACACCCTAGAAAAAGCAAGAAAGTAATCTTCTTTCAACAAACCTAAAAGAAGATAGTCACAGAAACATAACTCCACTTCTAACAACAAAAATTACAGGAAGCAACAATCACTATTCCTTAACATATCTTAACATAACAGACTGGATACAAAAATGGGACTCAGCATTTTTCTCCATACAGGAAATACACCTCACTGTCAAAGACAGACACTACCTCAGAGTAAATGGCTAGAAAACAATTTTTCAAGCAAATGATCCCAAGAAACAAGCTGGAGTAGCCATTCTAATATCGAATTAAATCAACTTTAAACCAAAAGTTAGCAAAAAAGATAAAGAAGGACATTTCATACTCATCAAAGGAAACAATCTTCCAAGATGAACTCTCAATTCTGAACATCTATGCTCCAAATCCAAGGGCACCCACATTCATAAAAGAAACTTTATCAAACCTCAAAGCACACATTGCACCTCACACAATAATAGTGGGAGATTTCAATACCCTACTCTCAGAAATGGACAGATCATGCAAACAAAAACTAAACAGAGACACAGTAAAACTAACTGAAGTGATGGACTAAATGGTTTTAAAAGGTATGTATAGTACATTTCATCCTAAAACAAAAGAATATATCTTTTTCTTAGCAACTCATGGTACCTTCTCCAAAATAGATCATATAATCTGTCACAAAACAGGCCTCAATAGATACAAGAAGATTAAAATAATCCCATGCATCCTATCAGATCACCACAGACTAAGGTTAGTCTTCAATAACAACAAATACAACAGAAAGCCCACATACACGTGGAAACTGAACAATGCTCTAGTCAATGATAACTTGGTCAAGGAAGAAATAAAGAAAGAAATTAAATGAAGGCACAACATACCCAAACTTATGCAACACAATGAAAGCAGTGCTAAGGGAAAAACTCATAGCTCTATGTGCCTGCAAAAAGAAACTGGAGAGAGCACACACTAGCAACTTGACAGCATACCTGAAAGCTCTAGAAGTAAAAGAAGCAAATACACCCAAGAGGAGTACAAGGCAGGAAATAATCAAACTCAGGGCTGAAATCAACCAAGTAGAAACAAAAAGAACTATACAGGAAAAAAAAAAAAATCAACAAAACCAGGAGTTGGTTCTTTGAGAAAATTTTTCTTTCTTTCTTTCTTTCTTTCTTTCTTTCTTTCTTTCTTTCTTCCCTCCCTTCTTTCCTTCTTTCTTTTGTTCCTTCTTTCTTTCTCTTGTTCTTTCTTTGTTTTTTTATCAAATAGTCTAACTGGAGTCAAACTGTAAAAGGAAACTTCAGTTGAGACAATGTCTCCATCAGATTGTCTAGCAGGCAAAAGATCATTGAGTATTTTCTTGACTGATGATTTACTATTGCAAGAGCCATCCCTGAACAGCTGGAATAAGAAATCAGTCTGCTCAAGATATTAACTGTATTCCTTCATGACCTCCTCTTCAGTGCCTGCCTCCAAGTTCATGTTTGATTTCCTGTCCTGACTACCATTCAGAATATACTGTGTGATACAAGATTCTTTCCTCTCAAAAGACCAAAAGACAAACAAAACAAACAACAAAACAAAAACAAAAACAAAACAATAAAAAACCCAACAACAACAAAGAAAATGGACATCATTTAAAATTTAAAAATTGGTCTTTTTTGAAACATAAAACAAGAATAAATCTTAACATTTGAGAATATCAGAGGAACAGACAAAAATACATGAATTGCCATCAAATCTACTCAGATTACAGAAGACAAACGTAGAAAGTAAGAAGAGTAGTTATCAGAAAGATTTCAAAAATCAGTCCTAGCCACGAATGGAGCCACTTCTAAAAATGAAGTAAACTTACCATCTAAAGGGTGCTATTTAGTAACAAATAAAACACTGAATGTTCTTTATAAAACAAAACCTGATGTTACATAAATTAATGAGAAAAAATACAGCACACAACCTCAAACACACAAAAGCATGTGGCATTATAAACATCAAAGAAAATTACACTGGCTTTAGCATGATCAAGTTAGAAACTTGAATATATAAGCCACGAAGGCTTACTAACAATGAACCTGCACGTACTAAACAATAAGGAGTCAAAAGACTGGTAGCAGGTTCTGAGAATCATGGCACTCATACCAGCAACCTTGTTACAGAAGTTAAATGTACCATTATCAGAAACATACACTTTGAGCAGTCAAAAATACAACCAGCTTTACTTATGAAGAAACGCAGGTGACACCCACCAGCTGGTTTCAAACCTTTCCCTCTAAAGGACTGCACCCTAGACTGAGCAATGGCTTTAATCCATCAAGACACGTGAGCTTCCTGTTTACATGTGATCAGCTGGTAAAACTAAATTAATGGAGTGAATTCCATTTAGTTGTTGGTTTTGTTCCAACTTCATTATAATCTGACTCTAGAAATTAAATCTTTGCCAGTTCTAACACAGAAAACCACCAAATGAAGACAAAAAGATTAACATGGGTTGATTTCTGTAACTTCCTCCTTTTTTAGTTTTATGTTTATTGCAACATTGCTGAGATGGACCGGAGAGAGCTTGCTCAGTGGTTAAGAGCAAGTACTGCTCTTGGAGAGTCCCCAAGTTCAGTTGTGAGCACCCATGTCAGGCAGGTATGCATGACTGCAACACAAACACAAACACACACACGCGCGCACACGCACACACACGAGAGAGAGAGAGAGAGAGAGAGAGAGAGAGAGAGAGAGAGAGAGAGAGAAAGAAAATTTAAAATTAAAAATAAAAAAAAAAAACTTTTAAAACCTGACTGATAAATTGTGTGTTTAAGAAATGAAAACTGGCATTTCAGACCTACATACACTCAGTTTTAGAACTTTGTTAATTTTGTGATAGCCCAAGCCACCAGCGTGCAGAGAAAGCATCACAACCTTAAAAACAAGATGCTTCTGCATGGACATCTGCTCACCAACTCTGTGTCCCTTTGGGCTGACACCACTCTGTTTTTTTATTAAATTATTTAATTTATTTACATTCCAAATGTCCTCCCCTTCCCAGTCTGCCCTTCACAGAGTTCTTCACCCCATCCCCCCTCCCCTTTGCCTCTGAGAGGGTGGTTCCCCACCCACCCACTCATCCCCTCACCCAACCACCCCACACATCTCACACACCCAGCATCCCCCAGGAGGGGCATCAAGTCTCTATAAAATTAGGCACATCCTCTCTCACTGAGGCCAGACAAGGACAGACAAGGCAGTCACTCCTCCTCTCCATATGTGCCAGGGGCCATGAACCAGCCCATGTATGCTCTTTGGTTGGTGGCTTTGTCTCCGGAAGCCCTGAGGGGTCCTGGCTAATTGATACCAGATTTGTTCCTGTCTAAAAGAAATGCAGGGACAAAAATGGAGCAGAGACGGAAGGAAAAGCCATCTAGTGACCAGCCAAACCTGGGATCCATCCTATGCAGGCACCAAACCCTGACACTATTACTGATGCATGTAGTGCTTGCAGACAGGAGCCTAGCATGGCTGCCCTCTGAGAGGCTCTATCAGCAGCTAACTGAGATAGATGCAATACTTACATCCAACCATTGGACTGATCTTCAGGACCCCTATGGAAGAGTTAGGGGAAGGATGGAAGGAGCTGAAGGGAACAGCAACCCCATAGGAAGGAAACCACTCTTATTAGTAGTAATTGTGGCTAAGGAGGACTGTAGCTAAATATAGTACAGAATCAAACACTTCCAGTTTTAGAAAGACTCACTTGCCTCCACTTCTCTGAGCACACTCATGGATAGTTATGATATACTCATTCTGTTGTACTGTTCTGCTATTTCCCAGACATTTGTCTCTCCCCATGAGCCCCTCCCCTAACGTCTTTATCCATTCATCTGTCGTTGAGCATGTAGATTGTCTCCACACACTGGCTGCCTATAGTGAACAATGCTGCAGAGAACCAGCCCAGCTACTGCATGAGGACAAGATTCACAACAAATTCTTTTCCTCATAGTGCGTTCTCAGCATCCTTGATAAAGTTGACTTTTATAGACATGTGTGTGTTTGGGGCTCTACTTCCCTCTCATCTTGCTAGAGATGAAACCTAGGAACTTGTGTATAACAGGAAAATGCTCTGCCACTGGGCAAAATTTCTAGCCGTGGGCTCCCCATTACAGTCGAACAAATGATGAGTATTCATGAAAGGGCCCCGTTGTTTTGATTATAATAGTTTTGTAACCTAATTTGAAATCAGGAAAGGTGAATCACCTATTTTTGTTTACTTCAGTGTTCATAGGTTATAAAAACGGTATGAATAAACCATTCACACCACCATAAAAATTATAATAACATATTGTAGGAGGAGCTAAGGTGGGAGGAGTTAGGAGAAGAGGAGGAGTAAGGAGGACAGGAGGAAAAGGAAGAGGAGGAGCTAGGAGACAGGAGAGGAGAATGAGAGAGAGAGAGAGAGAGAGAGAGAGAGAGCAGAGATGTAGGAGTGATGGAGACGGATGTTCACATGTCTGTAGCAGTCAAAGGTCATTGGTATATCTAGGTTGGGTATTGGGTTACACTTCTGATTGTATGGGTATCTTGTTACTGATCATTGCCAAATATATAAGCTTTGATTAATCTTTAATTAAGCATTAGAGTCTCACCTTTCTACTGAGCCCACGTGGATGGCAGGATGGCCTGGGCAATGCCCAGCCTTGCAAAGACAGCGTGGGAGATTGAGCCATCTCCCATGCTGATGTCTCATGGGTGGTAGGGCTGGTATTTCTAGTTGGCCATTTCTAGCTGCAGCACGCACGTGGCCCCTAGCCGAGAAACATGGCGGCTGGGTTAAGCAGAGCCACTGCAGCTTAAATAGTCGGTTGACCAGAGGCCATCTTTTAAATAATTACTTCAACAACATATCTCACAGAAATAGAAAAAAAAAGTGTCTGAAAGCACAAAAGACCTTAACTAGTCCAACCAGTTTTGAGAAGAATGAACCCAGAGTCCTCATTGTACCTTAAGTATGAAAGCAAATTATGACAAGAAATTATTAATTATAAGGATCCTGGGCTATGAACAGCTTAAAGGAGAAAACTCAACTTTACTTGCAAAATGGCAACTGGGAGTTTTAAAGTAGGAGCTATAGAAATGGCTCATCCAATAAGATGCGTGCCTTCTAAACATGAGTTCCTAGCTTCAATCCAGAGAACTAGTAAAACATCTCAGTGTAGTGGTACACACTTAGTAATCCCATAGTGGGTAAACATGGCAGCAGCCTAATTGTAAAAATACATACTTTCTATCTCTATTAAAATCTGAGAGATGCTGGAATATTTGATAAGCAAGAGTTTGAAAATAATTAAGTCAAAACAAATGTACACCTATGAGATCAGTGCTCTCTATTTGTGTGAAGTATCAATTCAGAAAAGCTGGAGCCTGTCTTCTGCTGCCCAGACTTCAGTGTTTCCTTTCATAACAGAGATGTTGCTCCTTTAAGAGGAATTCTCTTGATGTATCTGGGAGACACAGCAAGCAATCTAACACTGGCTTACGGAGTCTCCGGGTTCTCCCAGTTCTCACTACTAAAATATCTACTGACAAAATGTATCTAGAGCAATTAGGAGAAGAAGACTCCAGTGCGAGATCTTCAGTTTCACTGGGAGTTAATGAAAGGTCAGGGAGCAACTGTTAAGGTCCATTTAATCTGCCAGAGGGCACTGAGCCGACGTAGCACAGAGGAGAGCTTCTAACACCTACTGCAGTTGATCTTCACTCCCAGGCATAGGAACACACTCCCACTCCAACCTTTAGTGCACTCTTATAGAGATTTGAAAAACACTATAAACCTTAAATTATTGAAACTGTTTCTTCATGGGTAAGAGATTCTACATTGTTTAATCTTTAAATCACTTTGATTCAATAATAGTTACCTTGAGCTATAAGAGGATTTAGCTTCTTGTTCTTCTTACTTTTAAGTTCTATTAAGCCAAGGAATCCCTTATTTAAACCACTAGGTCATTAGAGAATAACTACATCATTTGGTTGTTCTGTAGGATATGATAAATAGTCACATCAGACACAGGCCCCCAAAGAACACAGACAGTGATTTCCAGCATTCCAACACCATGTTACCAAAGGAAGCACACTTACAAGGCTAAATATTTCCTGCAGAGGAATAAAAACAAGAATCTGAAAAATGTAGTATCTTAAGCAGCTCACAATTTTTTTATTTAAATATAGAGAAGGAGAATTATAGATCATTTCCCTACAGTTCCATGGCTTTGAATTTTGCTTGCTGGCTTCTTTACTTGTGACTGACTCTCACTACATAGGCTGGTTGGCCTTGAATTTACAGTGATCTGTCTCTGCCTCGAAAATACTGGAATTACAGATATGGGCCACCAGATCTGGCTAGGTTTTATACTATCAGAAAGCTGCCAGAGCTATCAGAGGCTCAACAAATGTTGAAGTTTCTGACAACTTCTCTATGAGTTCTATATGGCTCGTCACTAATGAAATATCATAAGAAGGACACCTAGAAAAGAATATTAAACCTAAGACCAATTCAGTCATTCTTAAATTTTATATCATGAGCCACAACCATCACACTGAAGGCTGAAACAGGACCCATAGTCTTTCCTCTTCCTCATAGGTAAATCAAAGTTAAAACTCCTTTATGTGTCAAAGACATGCTATGAAGAATAAACAGATTTAATCATGCAACCCACTAATAAAAGACCAGAGAGAGTCTAGCTTTGTGAACAATTCTATATGAACTTCACTGTTTTCTTCCAGCTGGAGCAGCTGATGTTTTATTGTAATGAGCCGTGGAGAAGGGCTGACTCATTACAGGAGATGGCTTACGGTTTACTGTTCACAAATCACTGACCTCCTAAGTGTAATGTCTATATATAGTCATCTGGTTTCTAGTTTTTGTTTTGAGGGGGAGGAGGATTGGAGGGGACAGGTGGGAGAGAATTTTATATCTTCAAAATTACCCTCACAGATCAAAACTGACAGGCCTCTGAAATTTAAAAGCACCTTTCACAATTCCAACTTGGTAAAAACAAAACCAGATTTACAACGAAGAGGTGACACATATAAATTCTGACCTTGAAATTTGGCACTCTATTACAAATTATATATTATATACTGATTTTTGAAAATTCCAAAAGGTAAGGTCCCAACTGGATGCAATGTAAATGAATTTATACAATTTATTACATGCAAACTCAAGCTGGGAAGAATATTTTAATTATCTTCAAATGAACTATATAGGTCTTATCTTGTTTTCTCTTATCATTAACTTCTAAAATACTGATGAAGTAGACCAAATTAACAGAAAACAGAAAGAATTGCAGATACCAGAGTCAGTACATTAAACATTTGTCCAAATTTAGTTTCTACAGGCAGGCAGGAAGTAAACAAACAAAAATATCCAGCACACCTCAGTATTTCTAAGTAGGCTATCAAGCACAAAGGTATGTGTGAGAACAAGAAGCAAAACACAAATTTGGAACCAAATTCTGATGTTTTTAAAACTCACCACAACATATAGCTGCTGCTGTTAGCTGCAAACAGTGCTAATTAGTGGTTTCCAAGGAAACATGCTTAGGAATTAGACGCCTTTACACACTTCATAATTACAGACTCCTATAACAAACAAAAGAACCCTATGATGAGTTCATCTTTATCTTTCAGTTTTTCTTGCCCTATAAAAAGGCAAGAAATGTCAACCCTCTGGCTTCAACATGGACAGCTGTTCCATGAAATAGGTTAGAGGGAGGAGGGTCAAGGATGAACCACTTAGTAGCTGAAACTGTGGCATCAGTGAGCACGGATTCCCACAGGTGACCTGAGAGCCCTATGCTAATTAAAACGAATCAGAACTGCACGCTTTCAGGAGATCAAACCTTCTGTCACCTTTTCCTGGATGCCATCATTGGGGATAATCTGCAATCCTGCTGTGCAATAAAATCACCTCAAAACCTGCAATCAGATAAAAGATTCTGTCCAAAGTATCTCACGCCGTTCAATACAAAATAAACTAACCTCATTTCTTGGAAAAGAATACTATATATATAATGAGCATATAGATTGAAAATATAATAGTGAACTCTCCCTAGAAGTGATAGTCTACTGATGCTGAAATCAAACATATGATTGCTAGATGCTACCCATCTTTAAACATCTTTAAAAACACACACACACAAAAAAAAATCTTTAAACATTAAAAAAAAAAAACCTAAAAACTTAAAACTATGTTAAGATTTTTCCAGGAATTCACTATAATATATAACTCATAGTCTAAGAAGTGATTATATGTTTGTTCCTCTCAATAGAAAACTGTGAGACCTTATCTTTACAGGTACTGACTTTACCAGCTTGACTTTTAATATACCAACATGTTGTCTAAACATCCAGGTCTAGATTTCTCAGCTCTTTCTTTAACAGTATCTCAATTTAACATCATTTTTTATCACCTACTAAAATCCCAAAATCCACTTGAATTCTTTAAACAAATGCAGGACTTGATGATTTCATCCAATCCTTAAGATCTACCAATCTAGTCCAGAATCCAACCTATATAACAGCCTTTTCAACAAATATAAAAATTAAACGAATTCAGTTATTCGTAAGCCTAGTCTATAACCACATAGTAAAACAAAATGAATCCACATTCTTTTTTTTTTTTTTTTTTTTTTTGATTTTTCGAGACAGGGTTTCTCTGTGTAGCCCTGGCTGTCCTGGAACTCACTCTGTAGACCAGGCTGGCCTCGAACTCAGAAATCCGCCTGCCTCTGCCTCCCAAGTGCTGGGATTAAAGGCATGCACCACCACTGCCCGGCATGAATCCACATTCTTTCATTTCATTTAATAAGTTATATCAAAGCCCCGTGCAGTAATCCTCAAAAGCAGTTAACTATTACTGTGCACAAAATACTTTCACACTTACTTCATATTGATTTCCCAACAGTTATATAGAATAAGGCATCAAATAAAAATAGTCTCATTCACTTTCCCAGTATGCAAAGTGCTACTTTATAGGGCCAGGTATGAATGCATGCCTGTCACCCCAGCACAGATGAGGCTGAGGCACAGGGATCATGAACAAGTTCAAGGCCAGCATGAGAGTGACTTCAATGATAGGCTGGACTTCACTGAGACTATATCTCAAAATGAAGGGACGAAAGAAACAAAAATTATGGATCAGAAACTCTGTCACTACCTTAGTGGGAGTTGCAACTGCTATGATAAACAGCTGGACTATATAAGCTACATGAGGAGGGAGGGGCTTATGTGGGTTATACTGACTGCCACATCACCACCCATCACTGAATGAAGTCTGGGTAGGAAGTCAAGGCAGGATCTTAGAAGCAAGAATTGAATGAGCTATAGTAGAAAACTGCTTACTGACTTGCCCCCCACAGCTTGCTTAGCCCATTTTCTTAAACAGTCAGTGAGTACTTGCCCAGAGGAAGCACCATCCACAATGGTCTGGGTCCTCCTACATCAACCATCATTCAAGAAAATGTCCTACAGACTCAACTGAGATTCTCTTCCCAAATTACTTTTAGCCTGCATCACATGACATAAAAACTAGTCAGCACAGTCACTTACACAATGAAATCCTGCTCAGCTATTATAGACAAGGACATTTTGAAATTTGAAGGCAAATGGATGGGACTAGAAAATATCTTCCTGAGTAAGGTAGTCCATACCCAAAAGGAAATGCATGGTATGTTCTCACAAATGGATATTAGCCATAAAGTACAGGATATACACATTACAGTCCACAGACCCCATAAAGTCAAATAACAAGGAAGGCTCTAGGGAGAATACTTGAATCTCATCCAGAAGAGGAAACGCAACAGACATTAGAGGTGGATGGATGTAGGAAACTCAGTGGGAGAGGAACTAGAGAGGGGAAGGAGGTGGGGAGCCAGGGGTGGGGCTGGGGACCACCACATGTAGGGAGAAGAAGGGAGGGGAACAGAAATCAACCACTGGGGGCTCTGGGATCTGCCAGCAACTCTGAACAGGATGCCGGGGGGGGGGGGGTGATCCCAGGAATCTATGGGGTGACTCTAGCTGAGACTCCTAGTAGAGAAAGCCACGGAGCCTGAAACGGCCACTTACTGTAGTCAGGCAGGAGTCCCAGTGAAGAGATAAGGACAGCAAACAACAAACAAAATCTTTGCCCCAAAATGTGTCTTGCCTATAAGATGTACAGGGACAAGGATGGAGCACAGGCTGGACCTAGCCACTTACCTCCCCCATGTATGAGACACATATGCAGCTTGACCTTCACTCGTATTCCCCAACAACTGGAGCCAGGGCTGTCCCTGATCTGTTGCCTGCTTGTGGATCCCATGCCACTAACTGGGCCACCTTGTCTGGCCTCAGTGGGAGAAGATTCCCTAGTCCTGCAATGACTAGATGGGCCAGGATGGGTTGATACTCAGGAAGGGGCCTCCCCTTTCAAAGAGAAGGAAAGGGAGGATGAGAGAAGGGCTGGGGGGAGGGGGGCTTAGAGAAGAGGAAGGGTGCTTTGATTGGGATGTAAAGTGAATAAATCAATTAATAAAAAAAAACAGAATTAACACTGAACATCTGTCTTTATAAAACAAATAGAAGGGCCCTTACTTGCTGTATAAAGCACTGAACAATCAAATCAGAGAACAATAAATTTCTTAGAACTCTTTAAAAAGTTTTGACTTCCTTATAATTTCACCTATGTAGTTCTATAAAATCTGAATTGTATTAAATATATGTTAAGACAATTAAGATAGGAGGAGGGAGAGGAGAAGGGTGAGGATACTAAAGACAAACAGAATCATAAGGTAAAATTTCCTGGACAAGAAATATCCCAAAACATCCGTTTACTATGTGCTAAATACTTGAGCTGCCTCAGAGTTCACAGTCTAAGTAAGAGATAAGCAAGACTATCAGGTAAACATGTGTAATGCATAAGTAGAACAAGCTGAGGAAACAAACCTGGAGGGCCCATAATCAGAAGGCAAAGAGACAAATGAGGTTGGATATAAAAGAATAAGGAAAATGGCATCAATTTTACAGTACTCCATATACTATACACATACAAGTTAATCTCAAACTCCAGCCAGAAACACAGCAAAGCAATACATTTAGCTTGTAAAAGTTGCCCCAAATACACTCAATAGAAACATTTAAAAGGTATAAAGCTTTAAGAAACATAAACAACACTAGGGTACTGTGTGTATAAGTTTGTACACATACATTTGATAAACAAGTGTGGTGTGTGTGTGTGTGTGTGTGTGTGTGTGTCCCCATTATATTGGAAGCCAAGGGTATTCTTGTATAAAATAGTTGTATGAGAGCTCCTGATTTCTGTCCCTTAAAAGTCACACAATTGTTTGGGGAAAGGTAAGAAGAGGAGTAGGACAGTGAGTGATTGCCCTGCACCATTAGCTACAAATCACAGTGACATAAAAATGTCCATCCATACTTAACCTCTGTCCCCACTATTTCATGAGCAACGTTGTCTTGTAATTGAACTCTTCCTGGCTTTGAAGCACTGGATATGATTTTCTCAATGAAGCTTGGTGTTGTACATGACTCTTACCTTTGTTGTTGACCGAGAACAACAACAGACATAAATACTAGTGACCTGGAAGTAAGAAGGCTGCTGAGGAGCTTAATATGGGTTTCTCACAGGTGAACTGTATCCAGGATAAAGTTAAAAAACAAACTCCGATCATCTTATCATATACCTTTGTGATACACAAATGTTTTTTATCACATCTACAATTCCAAAATAGCCTGTAAATACTTCAAATGTATTGGGAACAAACACAATTATTGATAGCAGCATACCAGATACCTCATTAAATATTTATCACTCTGTGGCTTCTGACTCCCATAACTAGATTCACATTCCTTTGTCATGAGAACCCAAAGGAATTCAGAACCATGACCTATAGAATATTCTTGAATACTTTGTTATTTAATGAGAAGTGATACATAAGATGAGGAAGTTTTCATTCATTAAATTCACTGTTAGGAGTCATTTAAGTCTTTATGAGGAGATTGTAGAACATGAAAACATACTCTGAAGAATATCTGTGGGAAGATAAATCTTAAGTGCCTTTCATATTTTTCTACCATAACATAAATTTACCCAAATAGGGAACCATTAAATAATTCTATACACATTTTTATAATCAAATATAATATGGTTTCTGACCTTCACATATTTAAGGAAAATCATCTCATTTTTAGAGCCAACATTAACACAGAAATTCCTTGTTAAGTCCATAGACCAACAAATAAGCTATAAACCAACCTTAAGCTCCTGGCCTTTCCAGTACAAATACAGTAAGTATACCCTTATTTTCCCCTTTAAATGGGGCAATTTTACTTTTGAGGTCACAGAAGCTGGAAAGTGCAAATGATCCTTAACAGAAGAGTGATTCTCTACATAGGGAAGAGTAACAGTCATCAGTGAGGAGAGAGTGCTGCCCGAAGTCCCTCCAGGTAGAGCCATCGCTCCATTCATTTAGCATTCCTTTTCTACAGAGAAAGGGCTATGGCTACAGAGGCAGAAACTAAAGTCCAGGTCACTTGTACCTACCTTATTAAGAAACTAGAAAAACAGGAAGTATTTGGTCTGGACCAGATGGCAGCAAGAGGGGTACTATCTTAAAAATAATCTAGAGTAGTGGTTCTCAACCTCCCATAATGATGAGAACCTTCCCTACAGCTCCTCATGCTGTGGTGACTCCCCAACCTTAAAATTATGTCCTTGTTACTTCATACTGTAATTTTGCTATTGTTATGGATTGTAAGGTAATGTGATACGCTGGATATCTGATACGTTACACCCAAAGGGATGGAAACCCACAGGCGGAGCCCGCTGATCTAGACCTTTCCAGTTTTATAACATTCCAACGAGAAAAGGAATAAGCTATTCACTACACCTTCTTCAAGGACAACTGCAAATCTACAGCATCTAAACAAACTGTAGTTTGAGTAGGTCAAAACAGTTCAAAGTAAGTTCAACAAAAATTAAAGATTCCGTTAAATAATTGAAACTAAATGAGTTTTGTCACCTTAAACTTATTGCTGAAATACTAAACTCTTTTATGGTTTATACCCAGAAATATTTAACAAAAGTCTGCAAATGTGATAAATTGAAAGTTATCATCAAAAAAAAAACTAAAGGTACAGATACCAAATGCCAAAGTTAAATCAGGATCATATAAACCATCCAAACAGTCCCATAACCCCTAAAGAAATTGAAGCCGTCATTAAAAGTTTCCCAATCAAAAAAAGCCCAGGATCAGATAGATTTAATGCAGAATTCTATCAGACCTTCAAAAAAGACCTAATCCCAATACTCTTCAAACTATTCCACAAAATAGAAAGAGAAGGAACACTGCCCACTTCATTCTATGAAGCCACAGTTACTCTGCGTATTCTCCCTTGGAGATGGAACACTTTCTGTCTAATCGGGAACTTGTCGCAATTTCATTTCATAGAGGACTTCATAAGAGATTTTTTTTCTACTTCTATCATATTCCAAATAGATTTTAAAAACTGGATGAGTGTAAAAAAAAAAAAATCTAAAGGTATTTTGGGATGATAAAGGGAAGTAAGATTTGAAATTAAAAAAAGATGATCTTTTTGCTATAGACTCAGTAGGATAATATGGGCCCCCAAAGGTGAACTATCCAGTTAGAGGATTAATGGAC
Organism: Mastomys natalensis; assembly: GCA_021653895.1. Lineage (NCBI taxonomy): Eukaryota > Metazoa > Chordata > Mammalia > Rodentia > Muridae > Mastomys > Mastomys natalensis. The sequence continues at coordinate 1,237,436 of JAJTUV010000155.1, forward strand.
AGGAAATTGAGTCTGAATATTGACATTTGAAAATACATTAAAACAGAGAGGCTCTAACTAGCCGTCAGAAACGGCAGGATAAAGACTCTAACTAGAGAGAAGTAGCTGCGTGTTCCAGAGACAGGCCTAATGCAACCGATTTGAGATAGGAAGGTGAGCAGAGCAACAGAATTGAGTTGAGGAAAGAAACATCCAGAACGTTGAAGACTATGGAGCTTCTAAATGCTATCTGCAGATCAACATCCAGCAGCCATCCTTCCACGAATAAACCTCAGAGGAAATAAGTCAATTACAAAGAATTATTACTCAAAGTCTCCAGAAAAGGGCTGTGATGCAAGAGGATACCAACAAGAGGACATGCACTGTGAACAGAAGAGTCTTCAGACACATCTCACACACAAACTGTACTGTAACGGATTGAAGAGCCGGGTCATAGGCTGTGAACACTGAATTTCTTGCACAGGTAAAATTACAAGCAAAAGAATGTCCTCAATACCTAGTCAGACATTATGGGTATGAATCATTCAAGAGGGGAACATGAGTACTTATGAATGAAAATCTCAGGCCATGGAGAATTGTAACAAGGATACAGGCATCTCAGGACAAGAAGAAACAGTGCGGAGGGAGGGCTCAGACTCTCATCATGACGCCATGAGTGATCTCTTAAAGGCCAAACTCTTTGCACCATCACAGTAGGTTTTCAATTTTAACATGAGTTCTAGGGAACATTCAAATCTGTACAGTTATTTTGTACTTCAGAAAAAAAATATTCACATTTAATGTCTACAAAAATATTTTAATTCCTTAACAGGACATAAAAAAAATGTTCTTTTTAAATTTCCATTTTTTTCTATTTAAAAACCATTTTGCTCATTGAAAATAAATTTGAATCTCTCTTTGCTTTTGGCCAAAAATAGGTATCAACTGTTTTAAAAGTCTTACAGGTATCAAATAGAGTGCACATTTCTTTAAAAGAGAGGTGACAAATGAACACTCATATGAAAGTCCAACAGTAAATAATAAAAGGCAAAAAGCAAAGATAATGGATCCAATTCCAAACTCAACAATGTACTTAAATTTAATGCCCAGGCAGTTATTTTAAATTTAGAATATAATTATATACTTAAAAACAATGTTTTCCATAGGCTACATCACTATATTTAACCAAACTAGTGATTTGTGTTTTACTTTGCCAAGATAGATACACACCAAAAAAGCTCATCAATAATTTAAAGGAAAATTGTGGCAATTAAACAAAAATCATTTTCAATTTATCATGGATGTGAATGCTTCAAAGGTGTTTACAATAAGTTAAATGGGGATATGCAAGGATTCTGTGAGATATTTCCCCACAAGTGCTTTGTTTTTCATAATGAAGACAGTTTGCACTTTAGTTTTTTTTTTAATTAAAAATGATTTCTCTTAGATAATTTTGCACATCAGCCATAAACGAGGACTGCTTGTTATTTGGCTTCTTAGGTGAATCACATCACCTAGAGTCTATGAATGGGGAGGAAAACACTGGGAAGAAAGCACAGGGAAGGCTGTTTGTGCCCCTGAGAGAGTGGACACCTATACTAGAAACACAAGGAGTGAAAGAAATGGACAGGATTCAGAAACATCACCCTGGATAGAGGAAAAGCTACAGATGGGAGGCGCTGGGTCAGAAGCTGGGAACTGGGCAGTGTTTTCGGAGAATAAGGTGAAACAGGCTGAGTTTTGAAAGATAATTAGATCACCATTGATCAAAGACAGGATTTGAGGCAAAGCATTCCAAAGAATGAAGACAGAAAGTGTCATTATCAGAGACACAGTCATTATCAGGTGTAACTCTGAAATAAGATCAAGGAGTGTGAACAGTGTATGTTCTTAAATAAGAACAGCTATGCAGCACTCGCACATGCTTGACTGAGTACAATAGCCTTTGAGATGGGTTCTCTGTCCATTCTAGAAATGTTTAGCACACAAATAGCCAAAGACAATAACTTATGCTGTAGTACGGAGCTCAGAAAAACAGCAGTCCCCGCACTGGAAAAATGTCTAAGATGATGCCATTGTCCCACATTTAAGTGAGAAGCTGATTAGCTGGGCTTAAGTCTCTTCTCTCTAGAACAGACCTCGGGTTTCTGCGACTAACATAGGCCACACAATGGGCAGTATTCTAGAAGAGACTAAACCTCAAATTAAAAACAAGGCAGTGGTAGAAAACTGATAAACAGAAGAAATGATGTACTACATCTGCCATTCGGCTCCACTGATGTCAGATATTGAGGCAACTTCCCTTCTTTGAACTGGGTTTTGACCATACCATATACATCATGCTTACAGTTTTTATATTAGTGGGCTGGATCCTTTTCCCTGTGTGAGTATGTACTATTCATTCTAGCCGTCGCACACATGTGTCTGAACAGAGACGTAAGTGTTAACTGAGGACCCTGTTTGGGCTTGGTAATAAAACATGTGGTAACATAACTGATTAAAAGGGAAATGCTAACCAAAGGCTCCTCTTCTGATACACAGGATGGACTCATGAAACAGGAGAGAGAGGCTGTCCACTAAAGAAAAACCTACTGACTTTCTCTATTTCTGCTTTTAGTGAAGCCAGCACACTTATTTAAGCAGAGCTTAGTGTGGTTATAGTGTAAAGAATATGTCAGCAGGGCTGTGGCATGGCTACAGGGAGGCCTGGAGAGGGAAGATACAGAGCAGGATGCCTTCTGTGGACTAATTTCCCCTACCCTGTGCTCTGCCCAAAAGGGAGACGCAAATCACATTAGATTGGTGAAAGGAAAACCAAGGCTCCAGCATCATAATCTTTGCTCCCTTCTAGAAAGAGACAAAGTGCCCAGCTGACCCGGGAGCCAAAGCCTTAGGAAGTTGGCAGCAGTGCACGGGCAAGAAGCTGGGGGATCCAAGGTTTGAATGCACTAAGTGGGTGACCTTTGCTTCCAGTACAGTCTCAAAGGGAAGCAGGGGGCACTCAGAGTGGCTGGCACTCCTACAGAAAGGCAGTCATACTCCAGGGAAGATACAGAGCAGACTGCCTCGTAGAATCTCCTGGCCCAGGAGAGTTAAGAGGGAACAGAGGGAAGAGAAAATCCAGCACTGGTCCATGGGAACAATGCCCAGAAAAGACTATACCAGAAAAAGTCGACTGGCATAAAGAACTTCACTGAGGTAAAGGAACCAGGTACCCAATTCTGCCACACAGAGGCATAAGTTGCCTCCCCTGGCACCAGGAAGGTTAACTACGAGATCATGCATCCTGGAAGAGAATGTTTAAACACTAAACTACATCCAACACTTAGCTTAGTCTACCTACTCGACAACCTCTCTGACAGGATCTCATACTTGTAATTGTTCAAAGCAAAAAGGCTTTTTTTTAAATCACCTTTGAGTTTGCTCTTTCTCACACCCGTGCTAATCCTCGCTCCCTAATTAGGCAAGCTGCTCCTCAAACAGGCTGGGCAGCCAGTGTGACGACCTTTGCACTGGTGCTTCTGTCTGATAGGCACATTTACCTCTTAGATAGCCTCATGGATTGTTGTGTTTTGCTTTTCAACCTAATCACTCTCCTGATGCATCTTACTCTGATCTCACTAAAAAGGCAATCTGCAACCCTCTAAGATCACAAAGCAACAGTCTAATACACTCAATACAGCTGCTTTTAAATTCTGTGTTCACCCAATGCAATGTAAGCAGCAGGGCTGCAGAGATTTCTATTCGGCTCCACTTCTAAAATTAGAGCTGAACTTTAGTAAGCACCCAACACGTTGTGACTAAGGAATGACCTGATGTCCTATACGCATACATCAGCTGTGATATGACACGTGCTTCTGTGCAGTGTCCTCTTATCATACTGTTTGCATCACCCTCCCTCAAGCTCAGCCTCTGGAATATGTCATGTCCAATGAGGATCAAGCCAAAACCATGATATTTGTAGTACAACAGCCACTAATGTTTACTGAGTACTTTCTTTTATATGGTTTATGATCTGGGACTGGCCCCTTCCCAGGTAAACATTATCAACTGCACTGAACAGAGGAAATAAAAACCAAAACTGCTGGGAAAGTTTCCAGAGGTGATAATGCTCTGGGTTTCAAACTCAGGCTTTAGGCTTTATGACTTCACAGCGATAACTGTTAACTCCATAGCAAGGCTTGGGCATGTCCAACAGTCGGTGAGATGCCTGAGAGCAACTGCACGTTATTCTGTGAATTCAACTACAGCAAGAGCTAATTCACAATAGGGCAAAACCAGAGAGTTCTAAGGGGTACAGTAACACAGATACATGAAGGAAAGTACTAAATAAAGTGTTCAAGGATGAAAGCATGTGTACAGCGTGAAAATTATTTATTCTTAACTATTCTTCACAGTGATCAGAAAGGATAAAACCAATGGGAAAGAAAGAAAAATCTCTTAAAATACAGAATAAAAGCATAAAAACTGAAGCCACAGGAACATGTGAAAATATCTCTCATTACTGTATTCAAACAGCAAAACATGGGGTAGGAGGGGTCACACAACCATTCTTAGTGCATTCCTCAACTTGAAATAGAGATGGTTAAGAAGCAAGACATAAAGCCCCATCCCATACAAATGTATACACATGCATGTGGGAGGGTCAGAGGGCAGTCCTGGATGTTATTGCTCAGATGCTGTCTCCCTTCTTTTTTTATTTATACAGGGTCTCTCATTGGTGTGAAGCTCACCGAGCAGGCCAAGCTGACTGGCTAGGGAGCCCTCAGAACCCACCTGTGTCCACCTCCAAACAGCTGAGATTACAAGAGCAGGACACTGTGCTTGGCTTTTCTAGGTGGGTTTCTGGAATGGAAGCAGGTCATCTTCTCCCAAAGTGAGCACTGCACTTCTTGTTGAGGTATCCTCCAAGCTCCAGTGTCAGTTTTTAAGAATTGACTGGAGTCACATCCCAATTTAAACATGTTAAAATTCAAAGTTAAAAATATATTAAAAAATACACTGTTAACTTGGCTCAACATCTGATTTCCTTGCATCAATAATTTACAAATTAAAAATACTACAAATATGTCATATGTCTTCTTCTAACTTGGGATAATTATAGCATATAGTCATATGGAATAATAAAGATTTTTCTGACCCTTCATCAGTGTCTGAGTCAGGGTTTCTATCGCTGTTATGAAACACCTTAACAAAAAAAGGAAGATGGAGAGAAATGGATTTATTCAGTTTACACTTCCATATCACTACTCATCACCAAAGGAGGTCAGAACAGGAACTCAAACAGGTCAGGAACCTGAAGGAGGGAGCTGATGCAGAGGCCATCAGGGGTGCTGCATAGTGTGTTTCTCCCAATGCTTCCTCAGCCTGACTCCTTACAGAAGACAGAACCACCAGCACGGGTTTGGCACCACCCACAAAGGTCTGGGCCTTCCCATCAATCACTAATTAAGAAAATATTTTACAGCTGGATCTAATGGAGGTATTTTCTCAGCTGAGGCTCCTTCCTCTCTCTGACTCTAGCTTCTATCAAGTTGACATAAAACCAGCAAGTACAATTAGCTTCACATACGGATGCCACTGAGGGTCAATGCTAGAAAAACTACACAGAAATAGCCCATGTACCTTATCCTGCTGGCACCAATGTTTCCTGAACTGGTATGTAAATGTGCTGACTAGTTTATGTCAACTTGATACAAGCTAGAGCCATTTGGGAAGAGGGACACTCATCTGAGAAAATGGCTCCATGAGAGTGGCCTGAAGAAAGTCGGTAGGGCATTTGCATTAATGATTGATGTGTGGGTGCACAGCTCACGGGGAGAGGTGACAACCCTGGACAAGAGGTCCTGGATGGTATAAGACAGCAAGCTGAACAAGACATGAGGAGAAGGACACTAAATAGCACTTATCAGCGGTCTCACACCCTGCTCCTGCCTCCAGCTTCTTACTCTGAGTTCCTTCCCTGGCTTCTCCTGACAATGGAATTATAGCTAGAAGATATAATAAACCCTTTTCTTCTGAAATTATTTCAGTCACGGTATTTATCACAGCAGTAGAAACTTTAAGTAATACAGTATGTATACTGTCATACTCAGGTATGTGTGTGTGTGTGTGTGTGTGTGTGTGTAAGAGACAGACAGACAGACAGACAGAAAGACAGAGAGAGTTTAGAACAGTTTGGTTTGGTTCTGAGCAACTGTCTGCCATATGTGGATTTTCTGTGAAAGAAGTCACGACAGGCCCACTCCATCACAAGAATGTCTTTACCGGAACATGTTACAGCAAGAGGCACCACTCCCTTCCTGTGCTTGTTTAGAAGACCAAAGAATTTTAAGTGAGCAGTAACATCTCAATTTAGAGTAAATTCAGAAAACAGATACTGAGAAAATTTCCAACTACTAGAATTCAAAAAATATTCATTCTACCAAAGTAAATTCTTACTTACACAATAGGAAAGACACACTAAGACTCACAAGTTTAGTTGTTCTTTACCCCACAATTACATTTAAAATGATGGATTCTATAGGAAATAGCTTCAATATTGTACTGGCTGGTTTTGTGTGTCAATCTGACACAGGCTGGAGTTAGCACATAGAAAGGAGCCTCAGCTGAGGTAATGCCTCCATGAGATCCAGCCGTAAGACATTTTCTCAGTTAGTGATGAATGGGTGAGAGGACAGTCCATGGTGGGTGCTGTGATCCCTGGGCTGGTAGTCCTGGGTTCTGGAAGACAGCATGCTGAGGAAGCCTGGGAAGCCATCCAGTAAGCAGCAGTCCTCCATTGCCTCTGCATCAGCTCCTGCCCCCAGGTTCCTGCCCTGTGTGAGTTCCTCTCCTAACTTCCTTTGGTGATGAACAGTGATGTGGAAGTAAAACCTGAATAAACCCTTTCCTCCCCAACTTGCTTTTTAGTGATAGTGGTTCACTGTAGCAATAAAAACCCTGACTAAGGCAAGTATGTACTCTTAGACCATTAGAGTTTATTAAGATTAAATTGGGAATTAACTACCAGTTTTCATGTGAATGGTGAAAAAAAATCCCTAACATAAACTATTCTAGCCAAAAGAATACTTAAAGCAAATCTTATTAGAGAAAAATGCAAGCAATATACTCTAAATAAAATTTACAACCAGCTATCTGGAAATAGGCAATTACACATACAAAATAAGTGAAATATCAAACGTGATTTCATACTTTATATATGTAATACAAAAATGTGCAGAGATTATAGACACACTAGAAGTCAAAGGCTCTGTTGTTAAGTTTCCATAGTCTCACATCTGGACCCGAGTATATACGGGAGATTCAGGGCGGTGCCTGTCAAGGTAGCTCTTCAGAAGGTAAGGAAACCTCTCAGCTACTTGGGGCTGCAAACGGAACAGTATTCAAACCAGAAAACACACACCTGGAAAACGAAGACACTGAACCTCTAACATCCTCGCTCTGTCTCTACCCTACTCCTCTTCCTTACATCTCTCCAGCTTTACTTCTTCTTTTGTTCATAAAACTGTAGCCATGGAAATTTTCAAGCTTATTAAACAGGAGGCAGGCAGATCAATTCGACAGCTGACAACTCCTATCCAATTACAACTATCATCAATGCAAGGTTAATGCTCTTAATTCACATCCAAAGACACCTATCACTGCAACCCAATAAATTCAGAAGCAAATACCAGACCATCTGGGTTCTTGCTACTATTTTACAATTTAAGCCATGCTACAACAACAGTCTTATTTACTAGGGTTATTTCCACTGTATCTTTGACATAGATTCAACAGTTAAAGAATGAATAAAGAAAATTAACTATACTCACTCTTTAAAAGAGCTGTATCATTTTACAATGCCATAAACAATATATGAGATGGTTAGTTTTCCTCACCTCAGAGTACTGCCACACAATTGGACTTTTATAAATGCTATTTATATATTATGCTTGGCCTATGAAATACTATCAAAAACCTGCCCGCCCCTTTAATTGTGTATGTTATTCATGGTATGCATTTTCTATCAATTTAAAACCTATTTCATACAATAAAAACTTTCATTCTTTTCTTCCTTATTGGCTATGAATCCTAGCTTTTAGTTAAGTTGGCATGATGTCACATTGCATAGTCATGAGCCTATATTTTATTCTATTTGAATTGTATACTTTAAAATATCTGAACCATTTAAAATTTATACTAGTAGATGCTGTCAAGAAAAATATAAATCCTGTGTTTTAATACATGTCCATTTTTATGTCACTTTTATTTAAAGCCATCCATCTCTACTGATTTCAAATCCCAGCTTTCCTGTAAACTGAATTTTTTAAGCATTTAGTCCAGTCTATTTCTGGATTTCCTACTCTGAACCATTGCAAGTTCTTTCCTTCTTTCTTTCTTTATACAAGTTTTATACTACATCTTAATGTTTGACAGAACTAATATTTTTTTCTCCATTTTTTAGTCTTATGGGATATTTTTCCTTTTCATTCTAACAAATGAATTGTATAATCAGTTTTCTAATACCCAATTTAAAATAAAAGTGCTTGGGTGTATGTAAAGAGAGACTACATTGAGTACATGAAATGAATTAACTTTGTATTGAATGGCATTCTATAAAGATGCTTAAGATGTCCCAGTGAAGGAGAATGGTCTTTCAGGTACATTTCATACTTTTCCTCAAAAGTAATTGTACTTTCTTTTCAGAAACCTTTCTCTTAGGCAGGCCTCAGACTCACTGTGCACTCCCAAATGATCTCAAACCCAGGACACTGTGTGGGCAAGGCAAGCGCTCTCCCAGCCCAGCTGCAGCACACTGGTAGCCCTGGTCTAATGTTCCTTGTTGGAGATAGTTACTCATAGCTATCATATCTGTTCATTCTCAAAAAATCAACAGGGCTCCCATTCTATTTTTCCATTGGGATTTTTATTCAGAATGGCTTTATTGCTTATTGTCAACAATATTGAGAATTGAAGAAGTGGAAATGAATAGATTGTATTTGCTTCTATTTGATACTTTAAATATCAGCAACAAATTCATAAATGAGAAGAAATAAGTAAATAGCAAAAACAGAAACTCTATTGCTAAAATAAACAAACAAAAATTAGTTAACTCATCAATTACTTCTAAGAATGTTTTTCACCCTGGGCCTTTAGGGGACAGCAGTGGACTTTATTCGTATAACTGACGCTATCAAGATGAGATCAAACAGCCTTAAGGGATGAAATCATATATAAAATAGATACAAATAAAATTCCAACTGTACGAGAGTTTCTCACACAGTTATAAAACCATTATATTTATCACCTCTTCCGTTCTTGATATTTTGTTACTACACAATACATTTTATCAATGAATCCTATTTAATACAGAGAGAAGGAAGGTTAAAAAATTCTGATTCAACTTTAAGAAAATGTACTTTCCTAACAGCTACTTTCCAAACAATTAGATTTATACATATCTCTGTATCACTTATCAAAATAATAAAATACATAGTGAAAAATAACTATAACTTGTTGATCACAAAAGATCACCTATTCTACAATATCCTGCAGTCTTTGGAGTACCATAAACACTAAAAGAATAGAATCACACATCTATATCTTATATGCTATTTAACAGATAGGATGAAATGAGAAACTTAGAGTAAAATGACCCCTAATGACATTCTGTTATACATAGATCAGTGTCTTGCTCAGCCATCATCAGAGAGGCTTCCTGCTGCAGCACAAGGGAACAAATACAGAACACACACACTGGGACAATGTGCAGAAAGTGAGTGACATCCTAAATGAGATATCTCCATCAAATCCCTCCCCTCAGAGCTCAGGGAACCCTGAGAAAGATGAGGTAAAAAGAATGTAAGAGCCAGAGGGGATGGAGGACATCAAAAAACTAAGACCCATGAAATCAACAAGATCAAATCACATATGAATTCACAGGGACTCAGCATATGCCAGGTCTTCACAGGTTTGCAGGGTAAGTTTATGTTTTTAAGGGATTCCTCACTGTGGGCACTAGGAGTCTCTATTTCTCGTACCTTCTTTAGGGCTCTTTATCTGCTGCTTGTTATGTAATTCCAATGTGTTAGAGTTTGTTTTATCTTATTTTTTTAGTTATTGTTATCCATTAGAAGCCTGTTTGCTTTCTAACAAGTAACACACTGAGAGTGGATTCAAATGGTAGCAGAAATCAGGTAGGTGGAGAACTGGGAGGAGAAAAGGGAGAAGAAACAGAAATCAGGATACTTTAAGTAGGGAAAAATCAGAACTAATTTAGAAAAACAAGATTTGACAACAAACCAACTTCAGAAAAATATTCGCCAAGACAAATTCAAAGACCACAATAAATTTGGGAAATAAACTATCTGATATGTAAATTGTCTAATATTTTCTTTTAAAGTGATACAAATAAGTATTGGCTGTGATTATTAACTTGCATACTGGAGTATAAATAAATCTTGGAACATACAAAAAAAGTCCTCAACAAATAAAACAACTATTCATCCACTGCAGAAAACAGAATACTACTGCTAAAAATAAGATACCCTTTTGGCATACGAAGCTCATTAGTTTTGTTTTCTACTTTTATGAAATGGGTTGTATCATTTCCATAGATAGGGTCATATGTTCTCCATGGGAAGAGTCATTTGTTCACCTGAGACAATATAAGACCAATGAAAACACTTAGGAAAACTTCTCAATACATTACTTATTTATTACTTGCCCTTTAGACTGTGTGACCAAAAGACAAACTGAGGAGACTATACCATATTTGAATGTTCACAGTCTGTGCAAATGCATATATTTTTATCATACTAAGATACTTTTGTAGGATGAAAAACATAAACCTAACCCACCCTCCTTTAAACAAACACACCAAGAGCTGGCATAATGGGGGACTATGTGACATTGCAATGGTGACAACTTTGTTCTATTAAATGGAGTGAAAACATTCCCCAAGCCAACAGGATTTACTTCTTGAACTATTTGCATGTCAATTTACTTTGGTTAGTTGATTTTGCTATGAATACATAAAATTAATTTGTCTCTTCTAATTTCATTTCACAGATGACACAAGGGCATCTCCAGGAAATTAGTACCTAATATCATAATTCAAAGTCCTCTTTAGAAATAAATTAATTTGAATTATGTCTTTAGAAAATTAATAAGATGCTAAAAAAAAAAAAGGTTTGAAAATCATGCATTGTAATACTAAGATCTGCCTCAATCACAGCCAAGGGGCAGGAAAAGCACTATGCATGTTTGCCAAGGTATTCTCCTGCACTCCTAATCATTTCAATTCTGTAATCTCCATAAGACTTGAGATCTGGGCACGCTGTCTTCTTATTCTCCAAGATATAAGCCAAGGTCCCACCATACGAGGCTTGCCTTAAGCACCAGTCATGACTTGCACTGAGCAATGAAAAGCAGTGAGCCAGTGAACTCAGGCCAACCCCACGACGTGCACTCAGTGAGACTTTCCCAACCACCATTAGATCTGGGGAAATCTATATTCACTTAGTAAAACAGCCCAGCTTCCTCCAAGCCAAAAGGGTAGAGAATCCTAGGGCCAGGTACCCATAGTGCAGTACAAGAGAGGGATTTTCTACAGCTGAGTGGACTGGCAGACACCTATGACCCCATGAATGCCTCATCTCAAGGACAAGGGAGCACGTCCAAGGCCTTCTAAGGAGGCTACCAAGAGTCACAGGCAACCATCAAGACTATGCAGCCAGTGACACACCAGTTACTCCATGCTAATCTTCTGAGCTGATGAAAAACCAAGTTAGAAGCCACAGGAACAATTTCCCAAACTTTTCATTCCTCAACCGATGCAGCCAATTTGCAAATGCCCTAAGCTTACAAATTGTTACTTGAAAAACACAAGTTTGGACCAATTTCGTCTTTTCACAGATGATGAATGACCTGACCTAGCTGGAAAGAACACGAGAGTTACATCTAATCATACCATAAGGCAATAAAGGCAGAGCTACTAGCAAGCTAAACAAACCACAGCTGTTGTCACGGGTACTAATAAAAGCATTACAGAGAAGAGAGGAGCTGTTAGAGGTAAGCAGGCTTCCCCTTGCACCCAGCAATGTCCTGTAAATAAAGCAAATCATCAGACCTGTTGAAAAGTACCGGGTGCCTTATGTAAAAGACTTTATAATCCGACAGCCACATGTCCGGGCTTCTCTTTCCTCACTCATGTGGCCTTCCTCAGATCTCATTTGATGAGATTAACTCCAGAAGCTATCTACTCCTCCACCCTGAGTTGTTGGAATTTGTTGTCGTTGTTTATTTGTTTTCCCATTTGCTCATCAAGTTTGGCCTTTTCAGAACTCCAGACACACTAACGTAGGTAGGATTGGTTCCTTCCCAACGTCTGACCGAGCACCCTCCGTTTGAACCTGCAGTGCTGTCTTTCTGTTCCTAGCCATAGTTCATTCAGTTCCTAGTCACAAGCACACTCTATCAGATTACCTTCAAGACTATCCAGAGCAAATCACAGAAAGCTGCAGTAAAGAAAGCATCTGAGCCACTGGAAACCACTGCTTCAGGGTGGGGACAACGCCCTGTTCTGCACATGCTTGGTGTAATGTGGAGCTTACATTTAAACCACAGATTGTGTCTAAGCACAACTCTATGTTTAACAACACAGAAAGTACCAGTAATGCTGGATCAATAATAATGATTTTATTGTTAATGTTATGTAAGTTACATGTATTAATCTACAACTAACCTATTTTTACATACACACACATGTGCACTAATGTACATGCAGTGCACATACACACTCACACATATATACACAAAGTGAAGTTAGACAAATCAAGAGGCATGTTTACTAGACATTATGAAAAAACAACTGGAAACCAGCCCTTCCGTGCTGTAGTCTTCTATTTTCTTTATCAGCATCTAGTATTTATCTGTCGCTCTGGGAGGAAGAGGGAAGCTGGAGAATCCAATTCTCTTGCTATCTATCCATGTGAAACCCAATTTTAATATTTGGAAAAGATACTGACTTGTAAGAATATATTGAATATTTATTCTTTGCAATAGAGCAGAAATGTGCAAAATTTCAAATCAAATCTCAGGCATCTAATTATACAATATTCTTCTCAATAAACAAGCCCATGTGTTGTTTAGGATATATGGCTACAATAGGAATCTTAGATTTTCCTCATGAGTCCACCAGATAGATTCATTAAATCAAGGAGATGTGCACACACAAACCTGCGAAGCTGTCTCCCTCATTTAGAACGTAAAATCATCCATTACCTAAACTGCATTGGTTCATAGCTGAATGTACAGAAGTATATCCATGTGTGTTTGTTCACCTAAACACACAGTGCCAAACACACCAGAGTTTCTCAGGCCCTACAAACCATTCGTACCAGACAGCAAAGATCTAGAAAACAGTTAAGCTCTTCATAGGGTAAGCTTTAAATGTCTCATATGTTCTCCATGCTCACTGCAACATCACTTCAAAGTCCAGAGGAAACCTGGAGACAAGATCCACCTTCACCACACTTCCCATGCTCTTCCTATTTGTAACCCCTGACAACAGGAGGGACAGGCTTTATGAGTTATGTACAACAATACATCTTCTGAAAGAAGATTCATTGAAATGAATTTAATGAAAATTTCTAATTTTAAATCAATTGAAGGTGAACATGATAATTTAAAAAAGATCATTATTTTATTTTAAAAATATATCATCACAATCAAATTTGAAAGACATGAAAATATGCTTATGGGAAATATAAGATGCTTCCTTTCCTAATTCAGGACTCTGAAAACTGACCTCCAGGATAGTTTCACAGCATTTAAAATCCTACCTCACACAAGCTGCCTGGTCAGTAAACAAGAATTGCTTTAAGTCTGGACTATTTGCAGGTATAATCTTTCAGCAAAAGGATATATAATTAAAATTTATAAGTAACATCATTGCAAACCTTTGTAAACTAATAAAGAAAGAACACGTAAGAGCTGGGTGGGGAGTTCGGATCTCCAGAACACTACATAAAACTAGGCACAGCAGCAGGTGTTTGCCACCCTAGACTCAAGGTACAGGCCGAAAATCTCTAGGCTTTTGCTAATCAGCCAGCCCAGAAAAATCCAATCAATAAGTTCTAGAATCAGTGAGAGACCCTTTCTCAAAAACTTAAAGTAGAGAGGTGGGCAGAGGTGGCACATACCTTTAATCCTAGCACTTGGAGGCAGAGGCAGTTGGATTTCTGAGTTCGAAGCCAGCCTGGTCTACAGAGTGAGTTCTAGGACAGCCAGGGACATACAGGAACCCTTCCACAAAACAAAAAAAAAAAAACATAAGTGGAGAACATTAAGAGCGACATGTAGCATATACCTATGTCCTCCACAAAAAGGTCTACATATATGCACATATTATACGCACATGTGCGCGCGCACACACAAAAACACAAGAATATAATACCAAATTACAAGGGTTTATTTTTCTATTTTGTGTGTGCATGTGTTTTGTGCTTGTATGTTTACACATTACACACAAATTTTAGGCCAAATCAATCTTGGGTATCTTTCCTTAGGTGCTACTTAATATTGTTCTGTTGTGCTTTGTTCTGTGTTGGTTTTGTTTGTTGACACAGCCTCTCACTGACTGGCCAGAAGCTGGCCAGCAGGCCTCAGAGATCCTCCTGTCTCTGCCTTCCCAGGGCTGGCATTACAAGTATGTACTGCCATGCCCAAATGTATTTGTTAACATGGGGATAGACTTACTTCCTCATTCTTGCACTGCACAACATGTTACCTACTGCGCCATATTCCCAGCTACAAGAAAGAGTTTTTCAAAGTCTCTCTGTATAGAAATCATAAAAACCAGAAAGCTAAAAAAGAAAGCTTGGAAAGAAATCTAAGATTTTTTTCCCTATGTGCCTAAACCACTGGTAAATAACAAACTTTCAGTGCACATACTGATTTTTACCTTATGATAAAGCCTAATGAATCAATGAGGAATATTAAAAGTTCAGCAGTACATAACAGTAAACAACAATAACAACATAGTATAATAAAAGTTATTTAAAACTTAGTAATTTTATTCCTCATATTTTCCTCCTCAAGTT